>OZ023236.1:18484524-19084524 GCA_964006365.1 Trididemnum miniatum
GTAACTTGATGTAGATATTATATTTTCATGTGCTCCACAAGGTGGTAACGATGTATGGTGTATAGTAAAAAAACCGATAAAACCAATATATCTGTTTGGAATCAGATCGCGTGCTACATTTGGTGACACCGGACGTGTTTAAACAAGGTAAGCAAGGGTGGAAACCTGGCTACTTGGCGTTAGGGTGTCAGTTTCAGTTTCGGTGTCAGGTTTGAGTTTTGGTTTGGTTTCACGGCTGTTGAAAAATCGGTTCCAGTTTCGGTTTCAGTTTTGCTTACGCGCAGCTTCGGTTTCTGGGTTTCAGTTTCGGTTTAAGTTTCATCCAAGAAAGTTATTTTACTGTGAATACGAATTATTTAAATCTTCTACTTCTCGGCGTTTTTGTTTTATTACGATAAGTAGCAGCTCAGATGGCCGAGTGAGGAGAGCAATTGCTTCAGAAATTGTCGACGTGGGTATTATTCCGAGTCCGGTGAAACCAAAGACTCAAAAATTAGTATTCACAACTTCTCTATTTGACGCTCAGCGTTAAAGGAACTGTGCTGGTAAGGATGATGATGACAATTTTTAAAACCTAAAACCTTAGAAAATTTTGAATATGTTTTAGTTTTAGTTTCGGTTTTGACGTTTCAAGAAAAAACGGTTTTGGTTCAAGTTTAGGTTTTTAGGTTTTCAAAATTTTGGCTTAGTAGGTGTCAGTTTCACTTTGGGTTTCCAAAATTTCCTTTAAAACCGGGTTTTCAGGTTTCGGTTTAGGTTTGAGTTTCCACCCTTGAAGGTAAGAGTTTCCATTTTGATAATTATGTTGGTCTAAGACGCCTAGGAAAGACACATTGCTGGGCAAAAAGCTCGTAAAAGTCCCTCGCACTACTAGCACTAGGCTCACCGACATAACAAACATTGTGGAAGAACAAAAGAACGACCTTTCAATACCAACCGAGACCGAAAATTTGCCACAAACCTCGCAATCTAACAATCATTCCCCACCCTATCAAGATTTGCCGCAAACTTCTCCACTTAACGATAATAATCGCTTACCGCTCGATGAAGTCGCCCCTGCAATAACTTTAACTTGCCAGCGTTTTGGAAGCACAATGCAGTTTATTGGATAGCTCTAATCGAGGCTAAATTTCGAATGTCAAACATAACGACGCAAATTAACTAATATAGGCTATAGCAATCCTCGAAGACAATATGGCGATATATGGCAATTGGAGAATTGCTGAGCTGAGAGTTACCAGTAGCTAAATGGCAGGCCTATATTTTAACTAGGACAGCTAAACAGTATAAGCACCACCTGGTTAAGAGTTTTATTAGCCATTTTTTGGTTGTTAATCGATTTCGATATAACAAAATGCCTTTTTTGGCAAATCGTCACATTTATCATTTTGCCGGACCATTCTCTATGTCACTTTGAGGGGCCCGGATTTAATTTTGGTACCGGGCCCGGGCTTGGCTCTCAACGTCCCTGTAGTTATCAACTTGTTACAAACTTTCATTTTGCCGACATTGGATTGCTATTCGTGCAAGCAAAATTACAATGAAAACCTTTACAAAAAAGAAAGCTATTTTTCACAAAGCGTCGCTGTTGTAAATTATAAATGGCAACATTGATTAGCTTAGCGACAGCTAACAAAATTGCGAACTGATTTCATAGTTTAGGATTGGTGAAAAACAGAATCAGTCTGCTAATTATAAAAATCTATTTAAGGTGATGTATTTCGCTATAACAGCATCATCAGTCCTTATTCAAATAGAATCAATTACGCGGACCATTGTGAAGTTTTTGAAAACTGATTGTGAAGTTTTTGAAAACAGTTCTACAGTGAATCACAAATCCCACTAATGTTTCCGTAGGAAGATACCAAACCAGTAGGCGTTCGGTACACTAGTTGTTGATGTTATAACTAGTAACTCTTATCATAATGCTGCGTAACAGACCCAAATGGTCCGAGTAATACTGTAGTTTAGGCTGCTGTTGTTGATCTCACTGCAATTTGTCCACATTTAAGTAATTATTTATAATCAGTGAGCTTGTTGACTAGTCCTGAGTCTATCACCTGGTTGCAGAAGTTGATGCTGTGACATTTCGACTTTTTCTGATTTTAGCCTAGTTTTTTTAGTTATCTAAAAGCCCTATTGGTTAATTAAGCTATAATACCCTGATCATTGACTGCGTGCTATTGAATCATGTAGCCCTATCAGTATTATTTACCAGTAAACTATCATACCTATGAATATGATCAGCTGTTAGAATACTGAAATGTCTGCTCTGCAGGGCTTCATGGAATTTCAGGACCTAGTTCTGGTTTTAAATTTACAAAATTGTTGTTCATATATAAGTTGTTTTTTACCCCTGTACCCAGCTTGTGATCGATGTTTTTCATTGTGGTTTTCTATTATTCACACTTCCCTTTTTTTTCAAGTCAAGTGAAGTTTATTTTTCAAACCCTTTTTAAGACTTGTGCTGGAAGGAACAGCGAAAGACCATTCAGTCATGTTTGAGTCAGCTGTACCTTAAAAGGTTGCTAGTAACTTCGCCACATAGTAACTTCGCCACAGTAACTTCGCCACGTGGTAACTTTGCCACACTTTCATACATCGAAAATTTACATTGCCTACATCGAAACAAGATTTTAAATTCCTGGTTGTAAAAAATTTTATCGAGCTTTTCCAGTTAAATTTATTAAAATACCATCGTCACATGGTAACTTCGCCACACAATCGAAACTGTGGGGAAAGTTGTGGGGAGAGGTGTAGAAGAGTGCATGGGGTGAGTAGGGAAGTGTGTTGGGGTGTAGGGGGAGGTGAGTGGAGCTGTGGGGGGAGGTGTAGGGAAGTGTGTTGGGAGGTAAGAAAGATGTGTGGAGAGTAGAGAAGTGTGGGAGAGTGTATGGGGGAGGTGTAGGGAAGTGTGTTAGGGTGTGGGGCCCCAACACACCTCCCAAACTTGCTCCATTTCCTCCCTCACCTCATTCCCCTTACCTTTCCCTACATCTCCCCTTTCCTCCGCCACACCCCAACACACTTTCCTACACCTCCTCTCATACCTCTTCCCATATCTTCCCTTCCTCCCCCCACACCCCAACACATTTTTCTACTATCCCCACATCTCCCCTCACCTTCTCAGAGTGTGGTGAAGTTACCATGTGACGAAGTTTCTGTGGCGAAGTTACTGTGGCAAAGTTACTGGCAACCCCTTAAAGCATGTTATAAAACACGGCACAAAAGACTTGATCCAGACACAGGCCTACACATCAAAAACGAGACTAAAATAAACAAACAAAAAATAAGCGTTTACAGTGTAGACAAACACAGTTATCCAAAGAAATATTAAACAGCTATACGGTAGGCTACATACATCAGTGTAGTTTTGTATAATTTGTATCCTCTTGTAGTTTTGTATGATAACAATATTTTGAATGATGTTGTCATAAGTGTACCAGTCTGCAAGTGAGCTAATACTGCTCTTGCTCTCAGGTCATTATAATTGCCAGTACTTTAAAAACATAGAATAATTTTATATTTTTACAAGAGGAGAAAGTTTTTGTGGCATAATGTCAAACATAAATGTGCAGAAACTTGAACCTTATAAATCTCCATTTTGTGTTTGGAAGTTGATTGAATCACTAGTGCCTCCTAGTGAGCTAGTACTTGTGAAAATGTACATTGGCGAATCATCGATTGAATATTGCATCGACCTGCGAAATGAGGTTTTTTATTATTTGTATTAGTCTATTTAGGGAAATTTTTATGCATTTAGGAAAAAAAGACTTGTACAATATACTTCAAATTACTAAAATAAGCTGGGTGGAAAAATTTTAAGTCTTGATTCAGTAATGCTTTATAAAAACTCAATGTCATGTATGGAATAATAATTACTGTTATTACCAGTGATGATAAATATTTAGGATATTTTAACTGTTAGTGAAGTTGCTTAATCACAATGTGTTATTTCAAATCTCTAAACATTACCGTATATCTTTCTATGATACAGCTGGAAATCTTGCTGGATATATGGAGGGAAGTTGGAGAACGAATTGAACCACCTACAGTCACTAAAAATTTGGTCAACAGTTTATTACCAGATCCTCCACAACTTAAAGAAATGTTAACCAAAGAAATTCAGTTGTTAGTAAAGGTAGATTGAATCACAGTTGATATTTTGTATAAATTACTGCACTCTATGACAAACACTGTTATGGGCCTATTTGAGTTTTCAACAAGCTGTGCTTTTTATTTATTTTTAATTCATTTCAATTTTCAACGTGTTGTGCTTAGGTGCAGCGAACATGCTTTGTTTAGTTTGTAAATTCATTAGAGCGTTATGTATTGCATGCTTTAACGGTTAACGTTTTGTTGCTGTTACCTTTTTTTCGGCCGTATCTTGTGATATTCATTGTTTTTACGTACTTTAATGGTAGTTGAATAAAACATAATTATACTACTAATTTAGTGCATTTTCTACCTAATTCAATGTGGCTTGCTGCTTTTCTGTGCCCTACTCGCAATTTCTGATGATTTGCCAAATCTCAATAAAACCGATGAACTTTTAAAAGTTCATTGATTTATAAAAATGTTCAATCTATCTTATCAAAATATGGATTTTCCAAACATAAACTGAGCATCTTGATGAGATAAAAAATTCTACCAAATCCTCAATTAAGTTGTCTGAAGAATTTACATTTTGTTGTAGGAAATTCAGGAGCGGAATGGTTCAATCAGTGATAGTAAGTATGAAGATAGAGAAAAGAAAGTGATTCAGTATGCCATGTTATCTCAAAAATCTGAACGTGGTAAGTTGAACTGAAAAATGATTTTCTGAGCCGTATTGATGTTATTATAATTCACCAACACTTAGTGTGGTCATTGGTGTGACTATGGTCATGGTTAATCAAGTTATCTATTTGTAGTAGCTATTTTAGTACAAATGGCTTAAGAAAAACTTACTTTAAACATTTGAATAAAATACCTCAGTCTTGAAGAGCAGTGTTTAAATCCTGACAGTTTTTTATCTTGTTTCTTTTCAGACCAACGTAAAGATGATATGTGATTTTGTTTTAGAGCATTTTAACACATATCGCCAGAACTGCCTAATTTTAAAGTTGCTGTTTTCAGTTTTACCATATATATTTGTATTCGCCACGCTGTACGTTTAATGCTGATCATTTGGCTGCGTAGCTATAAATATCATTGTTCAAATTTTTAGAAAATTCTAGCCTTTTTGTGATATTTTTAAAATTTGTCTGGGACGCCCACCTTCACCAAAAGCTTTTTTGATGAAAATTTTTGGGCTAATATAGCTACAAAAAACTGTTCAAGTATTTCAGAACTAGTACAGCTGGTAGGAAAATATTTTTACGCCAAGATTATGTTGCAGTCAAACAACGATAAGTTTGATGGTGGCTATATTTGTTCAAAAATCTATGAAAACTTCAATTTTTTTTAATGAGGCATAGGCGTTCGAACAAGTTAACTTGACGGCAAACTGTTGAGAATTGTCGGCACTTGGCCTAACTGTTTTTTTTTTTATGCTTTTGCATTTGTAAGGAATTTTTATTATTTCTACTATCAAACCGTTGCATGTGTTTAAAAAACGAAACTGCGCCACTGTTTTACATGGATTTCTTAGTTTTTTGATCTTAATGCAAAGAACTTTTTGAGGATGAGATATTAGTCAACCAGGTGGTTTACTTAGTTGTTACGCGCATCGCTTTCGGTGAAGGAGGTCTGGGGTTCGATTCACGGTCCTGTTAAATCGGACACAGTGTCGCCAATTGCTCGCCACCGTTGCAACGTTTCTTCGTAGCTGTGTTGTCCAGGCGCTAAGCCGCATAGATGAACGCCGCCACTCGTTACTCGCTTCGACGTAACAGCAAGGATAGTAGGGACTTAATCTTTTTGAGAAAATACTCATGGTATTTTTAGAGCGCCCGAGCACACCTTTACGAAAACCAGGTCGTGATAAGCCGTCATCTACACCCATGAAACTGAAACAAGTAAAGCAAAATATGACTGTCACAAATATCGATGATATTGCTGACATGTTGAGAGAAGCGATACAAAAAGAATGCAAACAACTGGAAGCAGATATTGAATTTTTGCAGGTAGTGTTATGTCTCGCTATTTAAGTTCCGATCATCGTTGAACTTCTTCGTGTTGTGTATTGGCAATGTGCCACTACCACAAGATGTCGTTTTGAGCCTCATTCTCATTTTATCGTGACTAAAACTTAATGGAGTTGCACGCAGAGCTAGCCGAGTGGTTGCTGCAATGGGCTCCAAAGCTTTTTCGTGTGTTCGATACTCAACTACTGCAGATCGTCTTTTTTGATACGTATCTTCCACTAGTATTAAATTTAAGCAGCAATTGTGTCTGATTAAAAATAAATAAAAAAGATTGACTAGTTAAGCTTTTTTCAACAGTTTTTCTCTGTCTGGTAAATCTAGTCATTCAAAATTTGAAGAAGCAGGTCTAACATTTTAATCGAAAAGCTCAAAAACAGTATGAACTTTTATCGAGAACGAATCCGTTGAATTTTTCGTTGTTTTCTGGTTTTCTAAGCGATGAAAATCAGGATATATTAAATTGATTAAATGTTGTTTTAGAATTGTGTGGAAGAAGAACATGAGGTTACCCATAGCAGGTCCACAAGTCCAATAGAAGAACCATCGCTAGCCCAACTTAGACAGGTGTGCCGGACCCTTGAAACGAAGGCCCACAGCCGCAAGACACCTCCTACGAGTTCATCCAATCTTCCCACAACTGCCAAGCTTCCAACGCCTCCTTCGCCTCAAAGAGTTCAGCTCAAACCGATTGAAGCTAGTGATTTGCCTTCAACTTCCAATCGACCCTTACCTCGGCGTTTGACAAAATCAAAGAACTTGGAACAAATGCTTGAAAATGACTTCGGCGTTCAGGAAAGTTGGCTTGAGCCGTCGTGGACACAATGTATGTCTGATTCACTACCGCCATCTACCGGTGACAGTGGTGTTTCATCTAGACCTGGAACATGTGAAATATCAGCTCGTAGAGAACGACGGAAGGAAATTAACGAAACCGAAAACTTAAAAAATACAAACATGGAAAGTGCGAGCTCTTTTTCAATCGACGTAGGTTACCAGTCTAATAGTTCAACTGACCTTACAAACTCTGATCTGCTTCACGTTGATTCACAAGTTACATACTCAGCTGATACCCAAGCAGGCCAGAACCACACAGTTCCTCGCATTCCGTCTAATTTGTCTCCGTCCATTTCTCCTCACCCTCCTAAAGAGAATGCCATGAAAATAACAAGGAAAAACGTAAGCGCTCGCATATTTTCTAGAAAAATGTTTAAGATATCTTGATAGTTTTCTGCTTTAGCTTTGTTCTCGGAGATTGCCGGCATGTTGCAAAATCAAAGCAATGCTACAAAGGCAAGGGTTGTAAAAAAAAAACACTTACTCATTATGTTTTCATTTTCGGCAAATTTGACCGTGTGGCATATTATATGCGAGTAGTGAGTTCGGGAAGTTGGAGTAATATTTCTAGGTAATTGCTGACTCTTCTTTTATTATGAGTTTTGATTTATTTTTAAAACTATGCAGAATTCTTCCTGATGTTCTATACACGTTTTTTATATGAAATTTATGATTTATAGTTACACTGATGTTGACAACTGTGTCAGTGTTGTGAAAACGTCTAAAAACTCTTTTTACTTGATGTAAAATTGTTCTTACTAGGGTCTCAAATTAGTTTTGTTTCATTTGATAATAATTTTTTCGATTGAATGAGCGAATAAAATAGTTTCAAATTATGCTTTGTGCTTTTACAGTGAGCTTTCTAGTAACGTGAAGTTTTCCGGAATTTTTTAAACTTCTTTGCAATGTAGAAGAAAGGTAATAAATTTGGCTCTGTACATCAAACAACCTACCCTCGTTACATCACAAAACTCTTTGGTATTCTAGAGTAAAATAAAATGATATTCATTTTAAGTTTTTATAACCAAGCCCCAGCGCATCACCCCGTGAAAGAAAATTGTTGATACTATAGAACCCAATGTTAGTCTTCTATTGCGACCAGCTCATGATCGGCTTAACTACGCCGGCTAAGCGAATGGTCATTTAGATACAATTAACTTAAACAAAGTAACTCAGCTATCAATAGGAAACTGATCACCTACGTTGACGTCAAATTGCCATGTATCAATGTATAGCTATTCGTTATAATGTAGTTTTGAGTTGTGGAACAGAATTGGAACCTTGCAATCTTCAACTTGCGTATTTGGTTTGTGATGTAATTGTTAATGATTGTTTTGCTATGAGCAAGAGTACGTCAAGATGCGTTTTTGGTAGATCTTGTGACGCGCTTGTAACAGCAGTTTCTAAAGATTGTCATCGCATTCAGAACAAAACTAGATGTAAAGTTCAAATATGACTTTGAGTTTAACATGGTGTTCAATAATGATTAATATGACAGTGTACTAATTAACTTTTGTTTATTTTGATTCTGTTTGAATAAGGATGTAATAAAAGTGTGTGGAGTAAAAAATTGTTAAATATTGGAGTAAAGGAAAAAACGTAAAATTATTGCAGTTCAAAAAAACTTATCGCTTTTGTCCTATTTTTTCTCACAACAATCCGTGCGGTGACGTTTGGAATACGGTAGACACTAGTGCCGAAATCGGGGAAGTAATTGGTAAAGCCAGATTTTTTTTAACGTTTGTGGTTAACTGCTCACGTTTTCTGCGGAAACGATTAGTGTTAGATGACCATGTTCCGGTTTTGACCCAATTTCAAGGATGTGCTTACTTCAATAGCTTTGCGTTGTCAGTATATTATGATTTATAAGCCTACAATGACGATGCAGTTTGATATAAGTGTCTGTTTGGTAGGCAATTAAATGGTCAATTTTTTTTATTTAAACGACAAAAACACATGTTTTATTCAGCATAAACGATTGTCGCATGACAAACTGCAATATCAATTTCTAAATAAAAATACACTACGCCATCTTCAGCCGTGGAGTGCGGCGAAAGAGTAAAGCTAATTGTATCAAAACTGCACCTTGGGATATTTAAAATAACCTGGGAATTTCTCATTCGCTTGTAAAGTCAAAATGTCGACTCCTTAGACTGCTATGCTATCATGACTCAACTCAGTTTTGACTTTTGCGTGAATCATTCGCCATGCTGTAGTTCACAGCTTTGCAACTCAGTGACTCAGCGGTTTGAATCGTAGTTTGGTGGTACCGGTACTGTAAAACCAGGGACGTTCCGAAGGTACGCTTGCGCTGGGTATTACGCTGTAAAGGGTAGCAGATGGGAATGAAAAAACTTTTTTTTTAGAAAAGACCTCTTTAAGACCTTTTGTGGAGACGGCTCGGGCATCAATCTTAAGAAAAGATGGGCACGCCCCCGGGTAAAGCCCTCGAACAAATTTTGTGATGAACTGACGTATTTACAAACCATAATAAGGCGCACTGGACTATTAGACGTAACGGTTTTTGAGAAGTACCGGGTTACCATTCATTAAACAAAAAACTCAATATTTAAATGGCAATAAAGCATAAAGCGCTTCCTGATTCATATAGCCTATGTCAGGCGGACCGGCTTATATGGCACACGATCAATTTTTGGGAAAAAGGAACTAAAGTGAGCCTTGTAGTCCATAAAATACGGCACTGTTTCAACACATTTCCCAGAAATATAAACCTACAAAAAAGCATATTTTTTGCCATGACCTAATTGACTTCGTATAGTAATGGAAAATTTCGTCGTGTATTGTGAGTTATTCAGTATTCAGTAGCATATTTATCCTCCTATCACGAGAAAGCGATCAACGCGCTATACGAGCTCGTTTAGGATTTGCCAGCCATCTGTCTACCACACCAAGATGGGGGAATCCCGCTAAGTGCCTTTCCCAACGGCACAACAAATAAACTTGCCGGCTTGTTCTCCACACTGTCCCTTTAATGCTGAGCGTCAAGCAGGGAAGCTGTGAATACCAATGTTAAAGTCATTGGTTCGACCCGATTTGGAATCAAACCCGAGTCTACAGCTCAAGAGACAGACGCTCTATACCACTCGGCCATCTGAGCTGTTAAGAGTTAAAAAAATGTCACAACACTTGACTCTTCTTTGAAATGACTATGTACAGCCAAACTTCTTTTTGCATTATTTAATTCTTGGGTACAAAAACCATGTTGTGGTTCCAAAAACAAGAAACAGAAAAGCTCCGTAGGTTTCCAAACTTGCGAAGTGATTCTCTGCGTTTTTATACAATATTCTAAATTTTCTTACACAGACATGCATCATCACATTTAGTTCGCTTTTACTCTCATATTGCACCATACTTTTCAAAAAAATTGCTGCGAATGGCGTCCCACTATTTTTTAATACCGGTACAAGCTCTCCATTACTCACCGTTAACTCACTTAACGTCGTTGTCCAGGAACACAGTTTTTTATCTCGGGTTCCACAAACCTCTAAGTGCGTGAAGGCAGTTTAAAGCGTTCGTAAAAACACAAATACGGCATTCTGTGCTCGTGCAGCTACCTAATTGGCCGTTAGAACTTGTTTTTGTATCAAGAGTTTGGGTTCCATAGTGTTAGTTATTGTGATAGGAGTGCGTAGCAGTGATGAAGGTCTCAAGACCGGTCTCGGTCTCGAGACCGATTTTTAGCGGTCTTGGTCTCGAACATATTTTCGTGGTCTTGGTCTCGAGGTGTTGTGGTCTTGGTCTCGTACGGTCAAAACTGGTCTCGAGACCGGCTTGTTTTTTGATACACCATGCAAACCTTTTGGCTGTTTTTTAAAACATGTACTATTGTTGCCCCTCTCGGACGCAATAGACTCTGGTTTAACTCGTGATTGTGAGGTGCGAAAGTTGTTTCGTGTCGCGACTTAAGCTAAATTCTCGAAATCCCACGCGCACAACTCATAGCTCAATACAGAATGCTCTAAATCCCAGCACGCTACCACGACACAACTCAAAAATTCAAAACAAAATTTTTAAATCTCACGCTCGCAACTCATAGCTCAATACAGAATGCTCTAAATCCCAGCACGCTCACTCGACATAACTCAAAAGTTCAAAACAGAATTGTTAAATCCCACGCTCACGCCACATTAATTTGATTTCGTATACAGCGAAACTAATTAATAGCAGGAACGATTTATTATAGGTTACAAAATAATGTAATGACAAACTTCCGATGCTTTCTTTTCTGACGGAAGGTAGGCATTCTACTTCTAGACAATTTATAGTGCATACGTGAACATTTGTTAGGTGCATATAGTCAATGGCTTACGCGGTAGCTAGGTAGAATAGACCTCGGGTTACAGAATAGAAATTGAACTGCAGAGACCGTAAATCAAACTGCGAACCCAAGATCACAACTCACGAAGTATTTGAGCGAAGTGGCAACCGTGACTGCAGGGCCTTCAAACATCTTTGACTTTTGGCAAAAAAAGAGCAATGAATTTCCTGCGTTGTTAAAACTTGCTAACCATGCATTTTGTGTACCCGCTTCATCAGCTCCCGTTGAGCGAATTTTTAGTGCGGGTGGGTTAATGATGCGGCCACACCGAGCAAGGCTCTCGTCGGACATGTTGGAGATGCTTGTATATTTGAAGTGTAATTCGCAATTTTTAGAAAAATAAAAATTTGCTATACAGTTTATTGTTGGTGTTTTAGATCTGTTTTAGTAAGCCGAATAATTGCCGGTCTCGGTCTTGGTCTCGATTCTTGCTGGTCTCGGTCTCGAACCATGGGTCTCGAAAAACACCCGGTCTTGGTCTCGGTCTTGGTCTCGAAAAAATTATCCGGTCTCGGTCTTGGTCTCGAAGCATGTGGTCTCGACTACAACACTGGTGCGTAGCCCCACAAAAAGTTCAAAAAACACTTAATCTGTCAGTTAATCTGTATGAGCCAAAAGCCCTCGGGCTTTCTACATCAGCATTAACTTTTTTAACGTCACATTCACTTTTCAAAATATGACATCAAAAATTTGATGATGATGCAGAAAATCGGCGGTCTTTTGGCACAGTCAAACTGGATATGTGGACAGGGTAGAAGTGACCTGAAAGGCACTTTTACCTTGTTTGCTTGTCCAATTTTAGTGGGCTTTAGGACGACGGTTTTTGTTTCTAGTTTCTGCATCATAATTTGTTGATGTTGTAGGCAGTGGCGTACGCACGGGGGGTTTCGGGGGTCGAAACCCCCCCCATTGATGACTGAAAAAAAATGAAAACCTCTCTGTTTGAAACGATCCGCCTTTTTTTATACAGAGATAGCCGAAATTGTTATCAATTATCATGTTTTTCTGTGCTGTCCAACTTCCTTAATATGTTAAACAATCTTGAAAAACTTTCATTGTGATGCAATAATACCGGTAGTCAAACTTTTCTGGTGCGTTACGCTTGACGTTGACGATTGCAGAAGAGTGAAACCTTTCTTTTTCGAGACGAACCGACTTTTCTTCGTGCGGAGGTTGCCGAAATTGCTGTTATGATTTTTTCTGTTCAGTCCAACTTTCTCATTTAATTTCGAGAAACTTTTATTATGATGCAATAGTTTTAGAATCATATAAAAAAAACACTTTTTTGTAAACTTGAACCATTTTACGTCATTAGAATTAGTTTCAGTTCTTCCGAATAGGAACCACCCCCTTGCCACCTTTAAAAATGAGGCCCCCCTCAAAAAGAATTCCCTTTGAAAATACGGCCCCCCTCAAAAAATTAATGCGGAAACTCCAAAAAACACTTCTCTTTATGTTAACTTAAACCAAACCATTAAAATTGATTTTAGTTATCCCAAATTTAACCTCCCCTAAAAAAAATTTTCATTTTAACAAAACTCTTTGCATTGAAACACAGCAAACAATTTGCCTGAACCATTTCTTTTTTTTTATCTCTAATTAAAGCTGAACCACCTCCAAGTGAAACTTCTCAATTTTTGTATCTTATGTTTATAATAGACTGTGTTATACCCCACTGTGTAATGACTAAATCTTTAGCAGTGATGATTAGTCAGTGTAATGTACACTTCTTCAAAGTTAACAGAACGTATCTTTCGGGTTTACTTTGCATTTTGAGGTAGTAGCTTTGATACTCGATTAGGGTAACACGACATTTTATAGAGCATGGTTAATTTTGGTTCCTTCCTTACGGAACTGGACTTTTGAAACCTTTGCTGTTTGTAACTAAAATGCCTCTACGCTGCATAACTGTTTTGATGTCACTGTTTTGATTGGAAGTTGCAGTTTGTAGCAGAGCCGGCGCCAAGGGAAGCTTGCCCCCCCCAATCGACATGCCTGGCTCCTCCAATTAACAAGCTTTCTATTTTGAAGACAGCGGCTGTTGTGCTTAATTTTAAACTTTGCCCCCCCTACCCGGATAAACGCTTGGCCCCCTTAAGTCGACTGCTCTGGCGCCGGCTCTGGTTTGTAGAGATAATGCATTGTTTTAATGTTGCATTTTGACTTTGTGACTAGAAGAGTTGTGATGAGAGATTTCTTGTTTCAAATGTATAGAGATGTTAGGCTACTTGGAAACTAAAGTTGTAGAGATAAATTTTAATTTTATTAATTCAAAACCACTGATTATGATGTATTCAAAAGCTCAGAAAAGAAAATCATGGAATTAACCATCATAGCTGACTCTTTACTGCTTTACCAGAACTAAGCATCATTTTGCGAATTATGTAAGCAGTAGCTCATTATATTTTTGAAGTGTATATATTCGATTTTAGGGAGTAAACTATTCTTATTTTTCACTTAATGCGAATAGTTCAAAATATGAGAACAAAATGGTTTTAACTATAACCAAAGTCTCGTCAGCCTTGCTACGCACAGCCAATCCAGGCTAAACTCATTCCAGACTGTAAAGACTCTGTTTTTGCATTGCTTTACCTGTACATCTCGACTTCATCTCTTTTCTAGGTTGTGTCCTATTTTTGGCAGGCGACTGGCCCCAAGCAACGATACCCAATGAAAGAACCTATAACCACTAACCCACAACTAAGTTACCGGTAGCCTAACTAGCCCACATCACTAGAAGCCCCCATGGCAACCCACTCATTTGCAGCTGCAGACGCGTTTCGACCTTATTATGGTCTCATCAGTGCAGCATAGCAACCTCCCATCTTCCTGAAAAAAAAAAATTCTAACCTTCAAAAGAACTACACACTCCAAATCTAAGCCTCTACTCGTTCTGCTCAAGGTAGAACATTTGAAATAAAACCTTCAAGAAAATAACACAGGCTGGATTATGATGTCACAGATTCCTTGTAAACAATCGATAAGAATAGAAAAGTCCGGTTGGTTTAAACATTATTTTCCCGGTAATCTGAGAAGGAATTTTTTGTTCAAGGTTTGTAACTATACCAGTTACCAAAACCTACAAAAAACCTCTCTGTCCAACCCGTTCGCCCGTGAAAAAGCGGGGGACAAGGCAGGCACTGTTTTATCTTGTGCTTAAAGATGCTGGTTTTATGGTTTTATCTTGTGCATAAAGATGCTGAAAAGTTAATTGGAAGTAGTGCCATATCTCACAAACCACACTAAGTAGCAACCTTGAATTGAAGTGTTGTTTAGATATTAACAGATTACCTTTTGTTTCTAAAAATCGAAGAAAAGACATTTTTAAATTAGAATAGTTACAATTCGTACTGTATAAAAAGAAAAGCAGTTATTAAAGGAAAGTAGAAAGAAGGAAGAAACAGATGAAGTAATCTTACAGACACAGTCCAGTTTCAGGACCATCACAGCAATTCCGCAGATATTTCAGTAGAAAAAAAAAACTAATTAACTGGAAGCTTTTTGCCTGAATTTCGCACACTCAGTTGCTTATCCTTACAGGTCTGCACCAGCAATGTGCTTGATCACAGGTAAATTTATTGCTAAGTACATTTTGTTTATCATCGTTATGAATTGCTACTAAGTGCAAAGAGTACTGCATTACTGCAAGCTGTCACTAGCAGGTGCAGCAATATTGCGTACAAGTTGATGTTAAAATTAATCATTGCGAGTATACCAAAACTGATTTGCCGTCAATATAGCCAACTAGTTCGTGGTTTACTCAAGCTATCAATACTGTATATATACAGTAGATTAAGCAAATCATTCCATGTCTCTAAGTTTTCTTAAGTTCTGGGAGATTTTTAATGAACCCTAGCTTTGTTATAGTCTACCAATTACTGGCAGTAAATGATGTTTCTACATTACATGCATTAAATGAGCTTGCTTGATTGGCGCTTTTCAAGTAACTTCCTATCAAATGCCTATGATAATGTGCTTTAGTACACACTACAACGTTTAGGAATTTGGATCCCAAAAAGCCCCCCCCTCTATAATTGTAGCACAGGCCCCCCCCCCCTTCGTCTAAGACCACCGCTGTTTGGCAGAGGTGCTGCAAATGGCACAGAAACCCAAATGCAAATGAGCCAAATCTTGTTTCTTCTCGAATGTCGAGCATAAAAGTGGTGCGTTATTCGACATCGTAAGTGTGATGACGGAGAAATGTAACGTAGAATCAACATAGTTACTGTATTACACCATTGATTGATCCACATGGGTGCATCGGCCCCCTAAGCAACTGTAACAGCAGACAGTTTTAAAAACTGTGTGGGTTACAGAATTGAGATGTTTAATGTTCATGTCATGCAATTTTGACACGAAATTTGGCCAGCCCGAGACAGATATCCTGGGTTCGGCCCGGCATTTAAACACAAACATGCAATCCCGTTACTGGATCTGAAACAAGAATTTTCATAAGAAACGATCAGTGTAACATAATTCCGTTTTTGTGTGAACAAATGTCTGGCCGGCGTAAAAAACGTGATTCATAATGGCGCAAAGGTTAATTTTTGCAGAAGGGTTTTGAATACTGTAATAGCTCGTTAAGAACGGCAGTGACATTAATGTTAAATATTAGTAAACATGAATCAACTGCAAAAATTTTATAACGGTATAGAACAGTGATTCATAACCGGTGGGAAATTTCCCACTAGTGGCCACTAGACTAGTGAGAAATTTTGACAAAAGCAGTGGGAAATACCTTTCCATCGGAATTATTAAACAATTTCCAAATTTCTCCGAAGACAAAACAAAAAGTAATAGCAAAAATGTAATTTTTATTCAAAAACCTAACTTACTGCCCTGGAAGTTGTTTTGTAACAATTATCAACAAAGGCATTGTTATTCCTTTTTTCGAAACAATTAGTAACCCATGAATCATAAAATAACAACCTACAGTACAGTACTGCTACTTCGTCTAAGTACTGATGGTAATTATAGGCCTATACTGGTAGGCTTCTGCAGGTACTGCAAGTAACACATGTACATGGAAGGTAACTGTTAAGTGCGAAAAGAGAAAAAAGTGGTCCACATGATGGTTGATTAAAAGAATGAATTAACGTGCCTATGAGCCATGTGGTTGTTGATCCAAAAAAATAATCAACCTGCCTAACAGTTAGCTCCAATTGCTAACGTTTTCGTTTGAGGAGTGTAAGACGAAAAGTTTTAGGGTGACTCATTTATATTATGCTATGCCAAAATTTGAAATACATTAAATTATGAATAATGTAGCGAAGGATGACGTGATTTTGCACAAATATGGGTGAAAGCAGGTCGCATCGACTTGTTGGTGAACAACAAGCAAATTCAAAAGTCACATTAAAGTCGACAACCCAAACTTCACACTGTTTTTGCTTTGATGCATTTTAATGTAAAACGGGAATTGCAGTTAGTTTGGGTGTTCTGTAAGTCGTTCAACACCAATTGGCTGTCTATAAAATGTCTCATGTTAATATTAACTGAAATAATTGGGGTCGGGCCGTTAGCTCAGTTGCTGGGCGCACGCTATCGGCGCCGGAGGTCTGGTGTTTGAATCCCCGTCGTATCCGACACAGTGTCGCCAACGGCTCGCCAGCGTTGCGACAATTCTTCGGAGCTGGGTTACTTATACGCTACGCCGCAGAGATGGGCCCCGCCGCTCGTTACACGCTTCGGCGTAATACTGCGAGTATAATAAAGATTTGATCTGAAAATGGTCGGGTGGGAAATTCGATCATATTAAAAGTTTACGTTGGGGAACAAACCACAAAAGATTAAGAACCGCTGGTATAGAACAAGTCAATAGAAGGCTGATAATATGTTTTTTCAAATGTTTGCTTAGGAAAAAACTTGATGACATCAAACTTACGTCGCAGACATTCGAACATTCCAGGTGGTTTCTGTAAAAATTTTTTAAAACCATTTTTTGAACAACAGATTTGTCAAGGTGATATGAAAGCAATTTTTAAGTCGCTACTTGGGTCGAAATATTAATATTTTTTAGTCAAGTTACTGTTATTTTTGCCATGAGCATTGCGTGTAATTTATTCTAAACCCAAAGTATTCCAAAGCCTATGACCACAACTTTTGCCGCAAGTTCAAAAGCAATAACGTAATCACCAATAAAAACAGAAAAACCAGTTTTCCGATGATTTCAAATAGACGTAGGCGTATACGACGTTTTTCGGAGCTGGTTAGATGCTCCATTGCTATTTACGTACTACCGGTACTGCACTATACAATTTTAAACTTCTCGTCGTTCGTTGACGCAACGTACAATCACGACAACTTGTATTTTCGTATCTTAGTTCACTTCCACCTAAGATGATTTGCAAAAAAAGATAAGCCTAGATTGGTTTTGTTGCAAGCGCCGTGTTGCTGTCTGTTACGTATTTTCCCTTTTTTGTTACCGATCGCGTGAAACGTGATGGATAAGTTCATGGATAAGCAATAATAATTGGCAATGGTCGCAACAGTGTGCGCATAACAAATCAAAAATAATAAAGTTACCAATATAATCTGAATTATTGTGAACGAAACTCAGGCGATCCTAAGCCGAAAACACCTACAGTCGTTTTCTCTGAAAAAACAACAATTACAAAACCAATTAAATCATTTATCTTTACTGTCTCTTCGCGCATCAAGGCTTCCTCCTCATTTTTCACCTCGCACGCTATTTGTTTGTCACCTCGTACGAGTTTAAATGGGTTCTCACACTCTCTGACCACAACATCGCGGGCAATAATAAGAAAGACATGCTGGTTCGGATCAGACGTTCTAGACTTGGGATCCTTGAACTTCTTAGCAGGGAGTCGAACCGAACCCGAACCTGAACCGCGAACCGGTAAAAACCGCTTTTTTCGGTAAACCCGAACCAAACCTGAACCGTATAAATATATTTGGGATCATTGAACCTGAACCGAACCCGAACCTTTAATATTTCAAATCTGTGAACCTGTACCAAACCCGAACCTTTAAAATTTTATGCCAGTGAACCCGAACCGAACCCGAACCTATAACATTTTGTGAACATAAACTTGAACAAAAATCGTTTAGTAAGAATGTTTGAATCTGAGCTGATTCTTAAAAAATCTTAATGAAAATCTCTAGACATGTGCTGCGATGCGTATCATTCTTTCTGCTTACTTGGAGTTTTTTCTCGTTCTTCCGGTAACTTTACAACAACCTCAACTAAATCTAGTCAGGTTTTTATTTGTTGATGTTTCGTTGGTACTGACGACCAACATCATCAGAACGATAAAGCACTGACCTATTCCAACCTCTGCAAGGTTCTTTCTGCTTTTTAAAATTTAATGAACTTTTAAATTTAACCTTAATTGATTCGGGCATGCAATTAATATTTCGTTATTTTAATGATATAAGACTTAAATTTAGTTTTTGGCAAAATTAAAGATTTTGAAGTGAACCCGAACCTGAACCGCGAACCGGTACAAACCGTTTTTTTTTTCGGTGAACCCGAACCGAACATGAACCTTTAAAATTTGAATTTAGTGAATCTGAACCGAACCTGAACCTTTAAAATTTGAATTTAGTGAATCTGAACCGAACCTGAACCTTTAAAATTTGGTTTCGATGAACCCGAACCGAACCTTTAAATTTTGGTGCACCTGAATCCGAACCGAACCTGAACCAAAATTTTTGAAAAGTCTTGAACCTGAACCGGAACTGAACCGTTAAAAGTAAAATTTCTTGAACCTAAACCGGAACCGGAGCGATATTTTAAACGGTTCGACACCCTGCTTCTTAGGCAGGGGTGTGCAACAGGCGGCCCGCGGGCCACTACCCGGCCCGCCAAGCCATTCAGTGCGGCCCTTGTCAACACTCTTAATTTCTCCCTATCAAGCATAGGATTAGAAGCCGACACTTTAATTTGACTGACGATTTGGACTTGGTGTATTTTTTCTGTAGCGTAGAAACAGTAATATGATTACGACAGGACGTGAAGTAATCATTCTTTCGCTTCGTAATTTAAACTCGTTCAGTTATCAGCTGCGTCGGGCAAATTGTGTTCCCCGTTAAACACATTGTGTTCCGCAAGTTAAACACATTGTGTTCCCCGCAAATGGAAGGAAGTGGTGTTGGCCGCCATGCCGCCATTGTTTCTTCAGTTGATTTCTTTTCTGTGTTTTTGTCTCAGACGCTAAAGATGGCTGATAGAGCGTCTGCCTCTGTAAATGTAGACTCCAGTTTGATTCCAAGTCTAGTCAAGTCAGAGACTTCAATACTGGTATTCACCGCTTGCCTGCTTGACGCCCAGCGTTAAATAGACAGTGTGGAGAAATCAGCCGGCAAGTGTACCAATGTCGTTCGGAAAAGTGAAGAACCGGTTGCTACAACTTTTGTCAAAGCTGATGCCAACAAATTAAGCAAAAACATTACATTTCAAGTGTCCCGCTAAAATGTTGGATTAGCAATACTCGTGCTTTGTGAGAATTTTTTAGTTCGTTGTGCTCATGAAAAATTTGAGTTTTTCGTGGGACACAGCTGGATTTCTAAGCTTCGTATGTGGCCCGCCGACAAAAAATGTTACACACCCCTGTTCTAAATCAAAATCAAATCAAATCAATTTATTATTGGGGAGATTACAGTAGAACAGTACCATCAAATAGAAAAAACAAAACAAAAACAAACAACTGAAGAGAAAAAAATATATACTTAGATTTTTTCAAATTTGCTTTAAATTTTTTGAAAGACTGTTTTTTCAATTCTGGGTTTAATGAATTACAAATTTTAACTCCTTGGTATTTTATTGATTGTTGACAGCGACATGTGGAGAATTTGGGAAGGTATTGGTTATTATTGGTTTTTGACCTGGTTGAACGTTCATGGATGGCCGAAAGTGGGTTAAAAAAATCGGAAAAACAAGGGGGTAGAGACTTATTATAGTGTTGATGCATCAATTTCCCAAGTTCAAATGTATACAAGTCCGCACTTTTGAGAATTTTTAAGTTTCGGAATTTTGGGGTTATTGGAGTACGCCAATATGACTTCGTGATTATTCGCAATGCCTTGTTTTGGAGAATTTGCAACTTCGAAAGATATGTTTTAAATGTACTGCCCCAAAGTGGGAGTCCGTAGACTAAGTGGGGGTGTACAAGGGCGTGATAAAGGAGGAGGAGGGTAGGAGAAGGAAAAGTGGAGCGTAGCTTACTTAGAATACCAACGGACCTGGATACACGTGTTTCAAGTGAGAGTATATGAGGTTTGAAGTTTAACCTGTGGTCTATGGTAACACCGAGATATTTGGAAGATTCACATACTGAGATATTCGAGGTGTTATAGATTAAGTTTAACTCTGTTTCCTGAGAATTCAATTTGGGAGGAAAGACTATAGCTGTGGATTTTTCTGGATTAATTTGCAACTCATTTGCATTGCACCAGGTATGTAATCTACGAAGTTCAGAATTGCACTCATTTTCAAGTTCTTTTAATGAGGGGTTGTCTAAAACTAGACACGTATCATCAGCAAAGAGACGGGGATGACAAGAGGTAGCATTTTTGAGATCATTTACGTAAATGAGGAAGAGAAGTGGTCCTAAAATGGATCCTTGAGGAACGCCTATATTAATAGATTTCGTAGAAGATGCGCTATCGTTAATGAAGACGAATTGCTGACGATTGGAAAGATAGCTTTCCATAAGACTGTAGGCTGGTCCTCTAATTCCATAATGAAGAAGTTTTTGCAACAGTATTGGGTGGGATACGGTGTCGAAAGCTTTATACGTAGATCCATTAAAAGAAGTGCTGTAAATTGATTGTGTTGTCTCACATCATATGCTGGTATGATAACATCCAGTAGTGCATGCATGACGCCACGCTTTTCTCTAAACCCGTATTGAAATTTATAGAAAATTTCATGCTTTTCAAAAAAGCTAATAAATTGGTTTTTGATTACTTTTTCTAGCACTTTTGATAAGCATGGTAAAAGAGAAATGGGGCGATAATTTTGCACAAGATGTTTGTCACCGGATTTAAAAATGGGCACAACTTTGGAGGTTATAAAAATATGGGGGAAAAAGTCGAGTTCAAAAACTAGACCAAAGAAGAAAGACAAGATAGGGGCCAGCGTTTCGTTTCCCAGACGAAGAATCAAAATCAATTAAATCATTTATCTTTACGGTCTCCTCGTGTTTCAATGCTTCCTCTTCGTTCTCTACCTCGCTCGCGATTTGTTTGTCACCTCGTACGAGTTTTAATGAACTCTCACTGCCTGACTCTATGACCACAGTCTCGCGGCAACAATAATGGAAAAGACATGGTTTAGATGTGACGTTTTTGATTAGGGATCCATGAAATTCTAAGGGTTCGGCAGAGGTGCTGCAAATGGCACAGAAACCCAAATGCAAATGAGCCAAATCTTGATTCTTCTCGAATGTCGAGCATAAAAGTGGTGCGTTATTCGACATCGTAAGTGTGATGACGGAGAAATGTGACGTAGAACGATCATAATTACTGTATTAAACCATTGGTTGATCCACATGGGTACAATGAGGCGATCGGCCCCCTAAGCAACTGTAACAGCACACAGTTTTAAAAACTGTGTGGGTTGCAGAATTGAGATGTTTAACGTTCATGCCAAGCATTTTGTCACGAAATTTGGCCAGCCCGAGACAGATATCCTGGGTTCGGCCCGGCATTTAAACACAAACATGCAATCCCGTTACTGGATCTGAAACAAGAATTTTCATAAGAAACGATCAGTGTAACATAATTCCGTTTTTGTGTGAACAAATGTCTGGCCGGCGTAAAAAACGTGACTCACGATGGCGCAAAGGTTAATTTTTGCAGAAGGGTTTTGAATACTGTAATAGCTCGTTAAGAACGGCAGTGACATTAATGTTAAATATTAGTAAACATGAATCAACTGCAAAAATTTTATAACGGTATAGAACAGTGATTCTTAACCGGGTGGGAAATTTCCCACCGACAAAAGCAGTGGGAAATACCTTTCCATCGGAATTATTAAACAATTTCCAAATTTCTCCGAAGACAAAACAAAAAGTAATAGCAAAAATGTAATTTTTATTCAAAAACCTAACTTACTGCCCTGGAAGTTGTTTTGTAACAATTATCAACAAAGGCATTGTTATTCCTTTTTTCGAAACAATTAGTAACCCATGAATCATAAAATAACAACCTACAGTACAGTACTGCTACTACGTCTAAGTACTGATGGTAATTATAGGCCTATACTGGTAGGCTTCTGCAGGTACTGCAAGTAACACATGTACATGGAAGGTAACTGTTAAGTGCGAAAAGAGAAAAAAGTGGTCCACATGATCGTAGATCAAAAGAATGAATTAACGTGCCTATGAGCCATGTGATCGTTGATCCAAAAAAATAATCAACCTGCCTAACAGTTAGCTCCAATTGCTAACGTTTTCGTTTGAGGAGTGTAAGACGAAAAGTTTTAGGGTGACTCATTTATATTATGCTATGCCAAAATTTGAAATACATTAAATTATGGGTAATGCAGTGAAGGATCTCGTGATTTTGCACAAATATGGGTGAAAGCAGGTCGCATCGACTTGTTGGTGAACAACAAGCAAATTCAAAAGTCACATTAAAGTCGACAACCCAAACTTCACACTGTTTTTGCTTTGATGCATTTTAATGTAAAACGGGAATCGCAATAAGTTTGGGTGTTCTGTAAGTCGTTCAACACCAATTGGCTATCTATAAAATGTCTCATGTAATATTAACTGAAATAATTGGGGTCGGGCCGTTAGCTCAGTTGCTGGGCGCACGCTATCGGCGCCGGAGGTCTGGTGTTTAAATCCCCGTCGTATCCGACACAGTGTCGCCAACCGCTCGACACCGTTGCGACAATTCTTCGGAGCTGGGTTACTAATACGCTACGCCGCAGAGATGGGCCCCGCCGCTCGTTACACGCTTCGGCGTAATACTGCGAGTATAATAAAGATTTGATTTAAAAACGGTCGGGTGGGAAATTCGATCATATTAAAAGTTTACGTTGGGGAACAAACCACAAAAGATTAAGAACCGCTGGTATAGAACAAGTCAATAGAAGGCTGATTATATGTTTTTTCAAATGTTTGCTTAGGAAAAAACTTGATGACATCAAACTTACGTCGCAGACATTCGAACATTCCAGGTGGTTTCTGTAAAAATTTTTTAAAACCATTGTTTGAACAACAGATTTGTCAAGGTGATATGAAAGCAATTTTTAAGTCGCTACTTGGGTCGAAATATTAATATTTTTAGTCAAGTTACTGTTGTTTTTGCCATGAGCATTGCGTGTAATTTATTCTAAACCCAAAGTATTCCAAAGCCTATGACCACATCTTTTGCCGCAAGTTCAAAAGCAATAACGTAATCACCAATAAAAACAGAAAAACCAGTTTTCCGATGATTTCAAATAGACGTAGGCGTATACGACGTTTTTCGGAGCTGGTTAGATGCTCCATTGCTATTTACGTACTACCGGTACTGCACTATACAATTTTAAACTTCTCGTCGTTCGTTGACGTAACGTACAATCACGACAACTTGTATTTTCGTATCTTAGTTCACTTCCACCTAAGATGATTTGCAAAAAAAAAGATAAGCCTAGATCGGTTTTGTTGCAAGCGCCGTGTTGCTGTCTGTTACGTATTTCCCTTTTTTGTTACCGATCGCGTGAGACGTGATGGATAAGTTCATGGATAAGCAATAATAATTGGCAATGGTCGCAACAGTGTGCGCATAACAAATCAAAAATAATAAAGTTACCAATATAATCTGAATTATTGTGAACGAAACTCAGGCGATCCTAAGCCGAAAACACCTACAGTCGTTTTCTCTGAAAAAACAACAATTATAAAATCAATTAAATCATTTATCTTTACTGTCTCTTCGCGCATCAAGGCTTCCTCCTCATTTTTCACCTCGCACGCTATTTGTTTGTCACCTCGTACGAGTTTAAATGGGTTCTCACACTCTCTGACCACAACATCGCGGGCAATAATAAGAAAGACATGCTGGTTCGGATCAGACGTTCTAGACTTGGGATCCTTGAACTTCTATGGAGTCCGCACTCGGCTGAGCTGCTTTAAATGGTTTAGAAATCCCAAGTACAAATGAGCTAAGTCTTGTTTCTTCTCGAGTTTTGAGCATCAAACGACAATGTTGTATGTATTATTCGACATCGTACGTGTGATGGTGGAGACATGTAACGTAGAACGAACATAGACATTAAATCATTGATTGATCCACATAGATACGATATGGAGCGATCATGCACCCTCTAAGCAATTGTAACAGCAGACACTTTTATAGACTGTTTGGTCTACAGAATTGCGATGTCTAATGTCCATGCCATGCAATATTGTAACAAAACTCGGTCCGCCGTCGGCAGAAATCCTGGATTAGGCTCTGCATAAGACACGTAAAGATGTTATCCCTTTACTGGATCTTAAGCAGAGGCTTTCGAAAGAAACAATTACTGAAGCACCATCTTGGAGCACTTTGTAGCAGTTCCACATTCTTTCATTAGGGTCGTTGTGAATGATACCTAACAATAGCCTCACACCTCATAGAACGTGATTGGTTGAACATCCGGTAAGTCAAGTCGTTTACTGTAGAATGTAGTAAGAGGGGTACCATTTACAGTAAAATGTACGTCTATATAAAAATCTTGATCAATCACGTAGCTGCTGTCAGGAAATTTGCATTATGGATGGACAATCTCAATCGCGTTATTATAAGCAATCGGGATCAACCATATCATGCTGTATTCAAAACATTTACTCATTGACAGCTCAGATGGCCGAGTGGTATGAAGCGTCTGTCTCTTGAGCTGTAGACTCGGGTTTGATTCCAAATCGGGTCAAACCAATGACTTTAAAATTGGTATTCACAGCTTCCCTGCTTGACGCTCAGCATTAAAGGGACAGTGTGGAGAGCAAGCCGGCAAGTTTACTTGTTGTGCCGTTGGGAAGGGCACTTAGCGGGATTTCCCCATCTTGGTATGGTAGACAGATGGCTGGCAAATCCTAAACGAGCTCGTATAGCGCGTTGATCGCTTTCTCGTGATAGGAGGATAAATATGCAACTACTGTAAATAAAAAAAAAAAAAATTTGCACACTACCGCTACTTAACATTTAATTTTCGGAAAACGTTTAGAAAGCCGCTATATTTTTGGCTGCTACAGTTCAAAGGAGAATACCGGAGATAATGTTATGTTGTTAGAACTATATAGAACAACTATATTCTACGTATTCTCTCCGACGAAAAACTTATAATGCCCCACCCAACATTTTGTTGTCACCGATGATGAATCACCATTACAGGTTTAATTGATAATCACGTAATAGCCATGCGTTCACTGAGTACCAAGAATCCCGTGTCAAACAAATACTGAAACAAATTCAGCAGACGCAATCAGCCCACCAACAATAGATTCTAGAACTATTTCTGTTCTAGAATTTACGGATTGATGATGTCTGTTAGGGGAGAATAATGACTGTTCGAAGTTTCCGAAATGGAGCATGGTAAAGTTTCAGCTACTTTTTGTCTCGTCTCATTTCGAGTATTTTTAATGTTAATCCGCTTGCGATTCTCCTCGTTCTGAGTATTGAACTGAACTTGAAAAGATCGATGCAGTAATTAATATGACATCAGTCGCCGTAGTTCACTGTGCATTCTTGGTTAATGTGCGATGATCTGTAGGATAAGGCGCTTCTAGTAACCTTACTATTTATTTTCATTGAAAATGACAATCACTTCTACAGCGATATTAGCAGTCAGTATTTCTTAAGGCCTTTTGAGGAACCGAAATGGTATCTCAAAATTGTTCAGCGGTCTTTCAAAATCTGCTTCTTCAATAGCGTAGAAAGCTGTGTTTTATTTCATAAATTGCTTAATGGTTTCTCAAGCCAAGCTTTAAAAAAACACCGATAACAGTCAAAGCCGTAAAACCATCCCCATTGAAGTTGGTCTTTTTCCAAGCCACTTGGAGGTGCAAAATCAATTTGGGACGCTTCTGGGTTTTGCGCTATTTTAACGCATGCGAACAAGACGTTTTGCGTAGCATTTTACGGATTTCCCGACGAAACAACTGCATTTTTTACTAAAGATTGTTTATTTATCACTTGAGATTAATTTTATTCTCTCCTAGTCGTTTTGTAATAATTTATTTGCGGCAACGGGCTGATTTATCTGTCAAAAACTTAAAATAAAAGTTATGAAATTGCGCACAATTCTTAGAACCTTTATCTAAAAGTTAATGACTATGTTTGTTGTTGTGCCATTGCTGCCAAATACGATCGAGACTGCACCTTACTTGCTTGCTTGGCTAAATAAAAACTTTGAACATTACCGGTATTATTAAACATCAATCAAGCAATGCCTTCATGATTTATGTCGAAAAATTTTGCAAATTTCTTGGATTCAATCAAGCCTTGAAGCATACTCTGATTTGGTTTTACTACTTCTCTGCAACCAATACTACGGTAGGCTACATTACATTTACGAATGATAACGTATTTCCGTGTGAAATAATTGATCATGAACACGTCAGCGTTGCACAAAAAATTTTTACTTACTGCGCTCGTAATCGTTTAAAGTTGATTACCGGTTCTACTATGCGTATTGAATAATACGTAGTATTCAGGTAAAAATTAAATTAGGAGCCCCTAAATTTCACAGATGATACTTCGGACTTCATGCTCGTAGCCTCGTATGTGTTTACAACGTCAATTTTCTCAAGAAGTATGGTATTTATAAAGTAAGCAACATGCTGCAAATGCAGGTGCAATGAAAGCAAACTCCTTTACCTTCCGCATGCCGTCTTACTAATTCAATTGCAGCAGTTTGCACATTTTTGCAGCTAAGTACCAGCACTTTTTTTGAAGCTGATTACCTCTAGTTTGACTTATACAGTTCACGACATTAATAAAAATAACAGTAGGAGAATAAACTTCAAACCATCGACCACAAGTTTTTTGATCATATCCGAGAACATTGCCCGAGCCAGGTGTGATTCTACAGTAATTGCAATTTGTTAACTTTCAATAGCTTTTTTTCCACGACTTTTACATCCTGCATGAGTTTATAGCCAAGCAATATTGGAATCTTTTAAATGCTATTACCGTTTAATTGGACTATTGCCGCAAATAGATTTAAAAAAAAAACATTTTGCAGCATCGTGAACGATAAACTATATACGAACAGAAATTGGAAGTATTAATGAAGGTTAAGCAATGAAGGCTTGTATACCGAAGTTCATCCAGTCTAGCTATCATAGGCTAAGAGAGTGATTCAAGCTTATAAATCGATATTTAGAACTTCAATCAATGAATTGATCAATGAATCAACCATTCACCAATTAATCAATCATCAATTTATCAATCATCAAGGAATTAATTCATCAATTCATCAATTAATCAATCATCAATGAATTAATCAATCATCAATGAATTGATCAATTGAAGTTCATTGAATTGATCAATGAATTGATCAATCAATGAACTTCAATCAACTTAAATCAATGAATTGCTCCGGCGTCAGAATACGATGGCCGAGTTTAGGACTCGCCGCAACCATTGGGCTGGTAATATGTCACTAGTCGGTGCGGGCGTGGTTCGAATCCCACTCGTAATCAGATTTTTCTGATTACGTTTGATTTGGCCTTAGATCTTGGTGAGTCAGATTCAAGTTCAATTCATTGATTGAAGTTCTAGAAATTGGAAGTACAGTAATAAGATTTTAATATAAAATACAGCGGTTCGGATAAGTCGTAAAATATCTGACAAAACGCCTCGTCTGCATGCATCAAATCATTTTTTCAGTGGGGCGCCGTTTGTAAAGCTATGCAATTTATAATTTTGCATCATTTTTTCAGTTAATTTTGGTTAAATTACATGCAACATAATACATTTGTTGCAATGTAATTATATTGCTGCAATTTCTGTTAAATCGCTGCAATTTGTGTTATATTATTGCAATTTGCGTTAAATTATTGCAATTTAATTATATTGCTGCAATTTGTGTTAAACTGTTGCAATTTGATTATATTGCTGCAATTTGTGTTAAACTGTTGCAATTTAATTTTATTGGTGCAATTTGAGCTAAATTGTTGCAATTTACTTATATTGCTGCAATTTGTGTTAAATTGTTGCAATATAATCATATTGCTGCAATTTGTGCTAAAATGTTGCAATTTAATTATATAAAAACACTTAAATCGCTTTTCAATTGTCATGGTGATATGGTACTTAAAACAGTCAGTGTTGCTCTTTTTTTCCCATAAACTCATATAGTGTCTAGTGTGCTGGCCAGAGGCTCTGTGATACTGACTATGCGACATTTAGGCAAGTTATGTGCAGACTACCGGCAGGCACCGACCATGTAGCAGTTGCAGGGTATGGAAAGTTGTTAAACTAGACCAGTGTTTCTCAACCCCGAGTCTGCGGACTCAAATGAGTACATTTTGATTTTCGCAGTTAAACTTTACACTTTAAAATCAATAGTAAAACACGACGTTGTGTTTTTCCATTTCATTTCGCTAATATCTCAAAAACTACATGTGATAGAAATTTGATTTTTACGTTTAATGAAGAGTAAAGGCTAAGCATCAAATGCATGCAATAAAAAAAAATAAAAAATTTGGCTACGTTGTATTCTTCCTGAAAACGGCAGAAGTCTTGGGTCACTTTTATTTAAATTACTTATTTTGGTGAAAAAACAGGAACCGGAACAAGCCAGCAAATGTTCAGGGTTCGGGGAATACTCTAAAAATCGCAACAACGTTCATTTAAATGAAGCCACGATCGTGACATCTCGTAGAAAAAATATCAAAGTACTCGTGTATTCGACTGATTTTTAGACCGAGTCCGAGTACTTTCAGGTTTGAGTACGAGTACTTTTTGAGATTAAAAGTTTCGAGTACGAATACTCAGAAAGCTGTACTCGAGTGTACTTGTACTCGAGTACTCCATCACTGATTTTTTCACTTCCAAACTTGACGTGTATTTTGCCGATGCTTAAGTACATTTAGGATAATTAGCACATATATTTGACGAAAATAAAAAAGTGAAATGTACCATAATCTGCAAAATTTTCCGAAAAATTATCATTTTTAACATTTTTTATGATTTTCAGCATTTCAGATCAAATTTTCAGCATTTTGTTATGTTGTTTTGACAAACTTAGTTCGAGTTTTTCAATTTTTTCAACAAATTGAGAAAAAAATTTTGATCTTACAAACATTCCGTCTTAAAAAATTTTGCGAATTTTGAAAAAAATTTTAGTAAAGAAAAATTTTAAATTTGCAGTAACGCATTTTTTATGTCGGAAGGATAGATATCAGTGCCACTGAAACCCTTATTAATGTAAAAAAATTTCCTGGGATCCCAACATAAATTTCCCGGGAAACGGGAAATTTCAAAACTCCAAATTTTCCGTGAAATTTTCCGTTCCGACTTCCCGGGAGGAAACACTAATTGGTGTAGGTTAAAATAAGCTGACCTGATTAAAAATATTTAGTGTGATACTTGGAAACAAAAGCATTATTATCAAGTTCTCGTTTAGTTTACCGAAAACTTTGGTTATAAGCCATATGACGACACAGCCTGCGATATTTCGTTTAAGCCAACTGATTATTATCGTTGGTCTCAAGTTTTTAGAGTTTGATAAAGTCAAGTCAGTCTTGTGATATAAACAAAGGTGGAGATTTTTTATAAGATAAATTACAAAAATAATTTTAAACTGAAAGATTAAAATATCAGAAACCTGACCACAACGCGAGGCCCCTTAAACATGATGTTCTAAGCGGTAGCTTAATGGTAAATACGGCGCTGTATGCAAACCACCATTAAGCAATCAAATTTACTTTTATAAGTTTGCTCTTAATGATTTTCACGTCGCAATCACAAGGGTAGCGTAATAATAATTCGTGCAAAAAAGCTGCATTATTGTAAGATCTTGGATGTAGGCCACTGTTATTTCTCAGCTGAGATCGAACATCTAAACGTTGCTCTGAAACAGGGCAAATTAAGTTAAAAACACACTACTTTCTTGCCTATACAATTTGCTCAGCTCAAAAATTTCCCATGATCCCGGTAAAGTTTCAAATTTTCCGGGATCCCCATCCGGTAGCGGGAAATTTAATTTCCCGGGATTCCGAATCAATTTTTCCGGAAACGGGAAATTTACAAACAGCAATGTAAATTGTTTTTTGGTGGGTATTTATAAAAGCAGAGAGAAAGAATGAGTAAAAGATTGAAAAGTTTTAAATTTACCGGGAAATTTCCCGTCCCGAAATCTCAAAAGGGAAACCCTACTCACAATGCAATTTTGATGATCTTTTTTAGTTTCCTTTAAAACTTGTTCTTCCATTTTTTGCGGATTAATAAGTTCACTTGCTAAATCATCAAAGATTGTCGATATTCCGTACAGTCTATTGCTATCGGGCATATCCTTGCTTCTTTTAAAAGCGGTAGATTTTCGAGTTTTTCCAAGGGGGTGCATTTTGCTTTAATAGCAAACTTCTCTCTTTTCAAAAAGGTCTTCTTGAAAACACGTTTTAGGTTTACGATTAGTTAGCTCCACCACTGAAACCGATACCTGAGAAGAATTTTCACCATGCTAGTTTCATTGGTAAACTTTATGTGCTCAAACCAATCGTTTCTTTCTTTCATAAATTCCAGATGATTTTTCGCTGAATTTTCTCTTCCAAATATTTTTCTAGCAGATTTTGTGGGTAGACGGAGTGAGGATAATCCAGCCTTCCATTTTTGTTACGGCTCATTTTGCAATACATTCGCTCAACGCATGCAGCATCAATTTGTTGGCAAGTATTTCCAGGAAGTCGAACCGAACCCGAACCGGAGTTTTATAAACCGGTTTTACGCTATTTTTGTTGAATCTTAACCGAACCCGAACCAAGCTGCTTGCTCCGTGAAGTCACTCGCGTCACTTTGAAACTGGTTCGAATTCAAGATAATAGTCACTTATGCATGTGATCTATGCTTGGTGATAAAGAAGTCGTTTACGTTTCATCAGGCTTGTCCATGGGACGCATTTTTTAGTCCCATCCCATCCCATAGCAATTTATGCCTGTCCCATCCCATCCCATGGGATTCCCATCAAAATACAATTCAATAAATTTTATTAAATGTATGAAAATTTACACCACCTAAGATTTTTTTCTTCTCATTTCTAAGATTAATTGAAAATTTTCAGTAAAAACACGGAACTTTAAGATTACACCATTTTTCCAGTAATTGGTGTCCAAGTACACCGTCTGGCAATTATGCTGCAAAGCACCACTACCTTGTAACAACAATGCTAAGGCAAAATCTTTTATAAAGAAAAAAGTGGACTAAAAAGAATTTTATAAAAGCAAAAAAGTTTAAAACCTAAAGTTAGGTATGACATTATCAAGACGCTATCACGTGGCTACTGTTCCATGGGTCCCATGGGAAATGCAATTCGTGCTGTCCCATCCCATCCCATCCCATGGGACATTTCCCATGGGAATCCCATTCCCATGGACAAGCCTGCGTTTCATATACCAGCTCCCATAGTACACGGGTAACAGACTAAACAAAGCGCTTTAACACTAATTCAACGCTACCTGTGGATAGAATAAGCCACCGATGTCAAAGCATAGTAACAATTTAATTATCTCAAAATTGGCTTTACTACAAGTATTTTATGCAATATATTCGCCTGTCAATGCGAAGAAAAATTGCTTTGTATGATTCACTTTTTAAATTGTGTTTCTAGAATTATACCATTTTTTACTGCAAACCTGAACCGGAACCTTATAAACCGGTTTTAAAATATTTTTTCCTGGAGCAAACCCAAACCGAAGCGTTTTAATTTATTTGAACTTTAACCGGAACGGAACCGAAATTTGAAACCGCGGTTGAACCAAAACCGAACCTGAATAATTAAACGGTTCGACTCCCTGGTATCTTTTTCATTTTTCTAGCAAATTAGTAGTTTCATGATATAGCAGCTCAAAATAGACTCAAAAATAAAGTGCTATTGAGTGCTGTATGACGTAAGAATACAATAATTCCTAATTTTGGTTAAAAATTAATATATTTTTGTCAGAGCAATTACTTTTATTGATTTCATTTGATCCTAACAGACCGTTTTTCGCCAATACAATCGTTAGAGGATTGGAATCATTAGTTAAATAATAAACCTAAATGGTTGTTTTACTTTTGCACTCATGGGCGTACGCAGGGGAGCTAGGGGAGGAGGCGATTGCTCCTCTGGATTTTGGATGGGCGTTATTAAGTTGACTAACTACAACATTTAATTCCGTCAAGATAGATTTTGGATAATTGCTTTCAGTAATAACTTAGTTGAACCAATTCTGATGAAGTGAAGACAGATTAAACTAGTAAATTAAAATATCTAAGTTCAAATTTTTGTACAATTTAAAAATTATCTTCATTGATTTCTTCATTTTTATCCTGCTGTCACGAGAAAGCGATGGAAGCGCTACGCATGGGACAAATCCAGACTCGCTTACGAGTTGCCTTAGCTTCAGGGTTTTCCGTTTCAGTGTTGCTTCTGAATTTTTAAATTTGCTTCTTGTCAGATACCACTAAGCACTAAGCAGAGATAATTACCGTGAAGCATCTTATCCAAGTACGCAACAACGAGGTATGTGTGGGAGTTGAACCATCAACCTTGCGATCATGGCCGTCGTAAATATGATGCTCTAATAAACGACTGCGCCACGTTGCCGAATAAATCTTCATTACGAGTTGATCAGTTTCTAGAGCGTGGAAAATTATGCCGTGTGTTTTTACTATTTAACTTAGTGTTTGGAATACTATTTACAGACACAAAAAACAATTGATTCTTGTGCTATGGGTCCTTCTTGATCGCGCTCAACGGAACTGCTTTGCAGTAAAGAGCCCGCAGCAAAACATTTTAACTACAGTAAAAGCCATAGGCACCAACAAGGAGGGTGAAAGCAAACTGTTTCACAATTTTACTTGGATTCTTATTCATAACCCGTGAAAATTTCTCAGCTTTTTTAAAGAAGATGACAGTCCTTTTTTTTTCGAAGAAAAATTAGCATGTGTTGCGTGATATTGCATTGTAGCAGACAAATAGGAAAATTTACAGTTCACTCCTCAGAGTCAACACTTGCGTTTAAAATTATACCGAACTATAATTCTATTCCCTTGTTATGTATGAATTTAAACAGCTCAGAGGCCGAAAACAGCTCAGATGGTCGAAATAGCTCAGATGGCCGAGTGGTAGGAATGTCGGCCTCGGGAGTTATAGACTTGGGTTTGATTACGGGTCAACCCAATGACTTTAAAATTGGTATTCACAGCTTCCCTGCTTGACGTTCGGCATTAAAGGGACAGTGTGAAGAACAAGCCGGCAAGTTTACTTGTTGTTTGGGAAAGGCACTTAACGGGATTCCCCCATCTTCGTCTGGTATACAGATGGCTGGCAACTCCTAAGCGAGCTTACATAGCGCATTGATCGCTTTGTCGTGATAGAAGGATAAATATGCATATGAACAGAAAAGGTCTATTATTGACTTTGGCCTTGTTTGTTCAATGCTTTGCTACTGGGTTTGGCTGATTGTACCACGGACCGGTAAAACAACATTTTTGAAGCTGCTGAAATTGTGCAAACAAATATGAAAACAGTCAAGAATTTTTTACGTTTTCTGTTCCTGTGTGACAGAGAGACTTTTAAATTGGCACACACAATTAAGCTCTTTGTACCAAAAAGCACACAGCTCTAGCATACAACAATTACTATGTCTATAATGCTGCATCGGTTAGTAAAAGGGCGAATGTTTTTTTTTTCGTTTAATGAGCAACCGTTTTCATGCAAGTGTGGTCATCGCAGATAGCATCAGTTTTCAAGTGAAGTAATTTGTCTATAATGCTGCATCGGTTGGTAAAAGGGCGAATATTGTTTTTTTTCGTTCAAACTGTCTTCATGCAAAGGCGGTCATCGTAGATAGCACCAGTTTTCTAGTGCAGTATCTTAAACAAAGTTAGGCTGATGCTGTAAAAACGCAGCTTAACACTGATCTTACCAAAAAAATTTTTGCCCCCCCCTCCCTGCAAATATTTCTGCGTACGCCCATGTTTGCACTGATCATGCCAGACCATCGAGCACTCTTTTGACTGTGCACATATTAAGCTTCGGCCGATTAGTTGATTTGCTAAAAACAGTGCTATCGGTGCGGGAGCTCTGGGTTCAATTCTCGGCCGCTTAAATTGAACACAGTGTCGCCAACGGCTCGCCACCGCTGTGATGTTTCTTCGACGCTTTGTTGCCCAGGCGTTAAGCCGCGGAAATGAACCCCGCTACTCATTACAAGTTGAAACGTAATTCCGCGAGAATAATAAAGGTTTGATTTTTTTAAGCTTTAATAATCAAGTCGGAGAATATTGCATCAGCAAAAGATTTTTTTTTGTGGGAAAAAACATGGTTTGATGAAACAACATTTTTTCGTTTCGGAAAAAATCTGCTCTTTCAACGCAAATGATAAGTAACAAAAGATACAACATTGTAAGTACGAATAAAATTGCCAAAAAAAAAAATTCAAACTCATTCCAATAATATAGAAACGTTTCAATTAGAATACATTAACTATTGTCAATCTTATTCAAATACTCGTAATATAATGTATTTTAACATAATATTTGAATGTGTTTTCATAATCAACCTGTTTGGGCTATTTTATTCGTAATTAAACTTTCTAAAAGTTTCATCGACCATGTTTCATTGTGGTGTTGAACAGAGCACCGATTGGTCGAAGGCCTAGAGGCCGTCCCAGAACTCGATGGCGAGATTACGTAGAAGATCTTACTTGATCTCGCCTTGGCATCCCAGCAGAGCATCTGTCCTTTGTCGCAGAGGATCGAGATGCTTGGAGGCTCCAACTCGTGCTGCTGCCCCCGCGACCCCCCAAGGATAAGGGGGTCCAAAAAGTTGATTGATTGATGGTTCATTGCGAGTAACAATATGCACAAACTGCAAAATAAAGCAAAACATCATGAAAATACAAACGACGTAGTAGTTTAAATTAATCGATCAGTCATTTTATTTGACTGACGTCAGTCATGAATCATTTTGCAATAATTTCCTTCCAGTTTATTTTTTACCTTATTTGCCAAAGCTATTCATGTATAATCAAAATTTGAGAAGAAGGAAGTTATCGGAGCAATGAAATTTCTTGTTAACCGTATAATTATGCTGATATCAAAACTAAATCAAATCTTTCGTTAAACTCGCCGTATTACGCCGAAGCGTGTAACGAGTAGCGGGTCCCATCTCCACACTCAGCGCCTGGACGCAGGGCAGAACAGCTCTGAAGAAACGTCGCAGCGATGGCGAGCCGTTGGCGACGCAGTGTCCGATTTGACCGGTGCAGGAATCGAACCCCAGACCTCCCCGTCGATAGCGATGTCTTTACCTGCTACGCCGGTCATCATACATCGTGCTTTTCTTTTTTATTTGTTACTTTGTCTTTTTTCCCATTTTTAATAGGCTATAAGCTACTCATTTATAATAATTGACGTTTAAATCAGACGACTCTCCCACATATAAAGTTCCACAAACATTGAATAACAAACAACAAAAAAAAGACAGTTTGAATGAAAAGGTTGAGATACTTTTGTTCGGGGGCGGTGTGCTACGAATAAACTTTTTTCAGTAATGTTTTCTTCTGTACTTTGCATTATTTTACTTTTGCATCAGAATGGTTATGGTGCCACTACTGTTATGGTGTTTATTCATTAATTGTAGCAAACGTATTGCTACCGTCAATTTTATAGCTATATGTTGCTTATTTACTCCTTGAAACACAGAAATTTACCCAAGGGTAATTTATGAGACAATTTGTAAAACAGTTGAGGTTCGTGCCCGTACAGTTGAAAATGTTTGGAGAAGTTTCAGTATCAGCCTCCTTTTGGGTCCGTGTTTAAATTGCTGAAAACGCTGAAATGATTAAAATATTTGAAGTGGAACACGTTAAGGACTTTGTTAGCTCAATCATGCCAATGTTTACATCCCAGCATATGCTGCTCGGTAATTAAGCAAAATTTGACCTCAAAAATCAAAAGCTGTATTTATCCCTTTAAAACACTGGGGAGCTATTCTTACGTTTTTCTGAATCAATCCTTGAACGACCTCAACTTTTCATTCAATTAACCCAATTCAACAATATGTTGGCCTGTACGTAGCATGAACACTGGTGAAAGAATCCTTTCAAATTTGAAAGATAAATATTCCAGCTTCTACTTTACTATACTAAACATTAAAAACGTAAGCAGGGACAAAACTTAAACTTAGTTTGTTTCGGCAGAATTATTTTGAAGCAAATTGAGCAACAAATACAGCTCTAGGGGATCCAGAGGCATGCTTTCCCTAAAATTTTTTGAAAATGTAGTACTGCAAAGGCCATTTGAGTGATTTTTAAACACTTTTTAGACATATTTTGTTCGAACTTTTTGCCCTTAATTCTAGTAAGCTTCACTAAATGTGATGCATTTTGTTCGTACATTTTTAATTAAGCGTGCTTTAGGCGTAAAGCTTATTGTTAATTGGTTATCGAAGAGATTCGAAAGTACGAAAGAATTGTGTTTATCACACATTGTTCAAAATGGCTGGTGGGGAATGCATCCCCCCATCCCCCTGGATCTGCCCCTGTTGGCTCTTAGCAAAAGCAATTTTTTAAAGTTACGTTTTAGTGTATGTTGTAACTTGTAACAATATGTCGGTAGGATTTTCTGACTAGTGTCCGATGCAGTTGAAGACTAGTGTCCTTGTACAGTTGAAGACATTTTTCCACGGAATTTAGCAGACTAATTTCACCGATAACAATATCGCGATACATCAGATGTGCAATGCCGCCAAGGGCGTTGGAAGGTGGGGGCTGAAGCCCCCCCTACATTTTTTTCAGCCCCCCCAATAAAATTTTGAGCCCTCCTTCAGCCTCCCTTTTCAAGATTTTATCATAACAATACAGCCTAAGGCACTTCAACAATGACTTATGGCGTCACTTCTTATTTGTTTCTTTTCTTCATTGATACTATCAAAACCAACGTACTAACTTTTGCAACTTTGTGTCAAAGGCGAACAAAATCGCAAAAACTGTTGATTTTTGGTAACTTCGTGTACAAGCTCTTAAAGCTTTAATATGATGTAACAAAAAGATTTTCTTCAATTTAAAAAAAAACTTTTGGGCAAATAACAGCGAAACAACAAAATATCAAATTAGAATTAGCCAGCTTACCCTAGGAGCAGTGGCGTAGCGAGAAATTTTGAGAAGGGGAGGCATGATTTTCATATATTTTTCAAACGTATTTTTTTGGGGGGGGAAGAACGAATTTGAAGCTGATTGAGAAACAAAAAAAGCTTTAGGGGGTTAGAGGGCATGCTCCTTTGGAAAATTTTTGAAAATTTAGACGCTACGAATGGCTTTTTTAGAGCTTTCTGATTAATTTTCAGGCAAATTTTGTTTAATATTTTGACCCTAATTCTGAGTGCTTTGCCAAATTATTATCCTAAGCGAGCTCGTACTAGTGAAGCGCATTGATCACTTTTTCATGATAGGAGGATAAATATGCAAGTAAAGACGAAAAAATATGATGCATTTGTTTGCACATTTTCGATTATGCGTGCTGGTGTAGGGCTTATCGCTATCAAACAGGTTCAAAACTACAGAAATTTGTATGCATGAAAAGCATTTTTGAAAATGGCTGGTGGGAAGATGCATACCCCTCATCCTACCCCCTAGATCCTCCCCTGGCCATAAGCTACAAAAAATATCAAAAAAGTCTGGCATATTTCAGGCACTTGGAACCAATAATATTGTTCTTTTTTACTAAAAGGCAGAGTCAAAAGGGGAGACATGGGACAATGCCTCCCTCTCTAAATATGCTCCTGCCTAGAAGCCTGAGACTAGGAGCTTGTGAACGGATAATAAAATCCTTTAAAGGAGGTTAATTAACACGTTTACAAATATCCATCTGGTTACTGTGAGCTTCGTTAGGTAGAGGAAAGCTTGAGTTCACCAAGCTGTCTCCAAGTGACTTTTACTTAAGGAAAGTGCATGGTACGCTCGACGTCTGTTGCGATACCAAAGAGGGGGTCTGGGGGGCGAAGCCCAGACGTTGAAATGGTAACACAAATTTCAGCACTCCCTACACAAATTCCAACGCCACTGAATGCCGCCATATTTCGTTACAAGACAAATTTTCAAAGAATTGAGAAATGATTTCACTGACATAACAACAAACAGGCTTCTTTCCTTGTGCAATGCAGCCATATGTGGTCACAAGACATTTTTCAGTGAAGTGTCAAAAAATATAATTCAGCCACCCGGCAATTTCACGAATACGAGTAACGTAGCGTGATACAGCAGCCTTATATGATAAAACGCAAGATTTCCAAACAATTGAAGGAAAAAAGTTCAGCTGGTCATCTAGTTCAGCTATCCCTCAGATGTACCTAGCTATAAGCTGAAGTTTCAAAAAATCTGTACATGTTATAGAAATTTTTATCTGCATTGAACGAGCATTGAATTTGAAACTAGGCTAATCAGTAAACCTGCGATATGAATTTACTGGCGCCAAGCAAGCTGACATCAATCCAACGTGCTTAGTTTCCTACACCTTTCCCCTCCCAAGGTAACCTAGATATTTCTTTGTATCGGGCGATGAAGCGGTAAATTTTACTTAACTTTTGCTGCTTTGCCACGTTAAAGCTACGCGTGCAGTTAAAATAAACATAACAAAGCAGTCACATGCCATGTGTGCGGTACATGCCGTCTTTACTTTACTGGTGTCTGAGCGTGAGCTATATTTCTTTAAAGTTTCGGGCTTGATTTAGGACTCATGAAAACTTCTAAATTTTCATCGAGTTATCACTTGTTTTAGTTTCTCTTGGTTTGAAATGAGACTGATGCTTGTTCTGGGATATCTTCTAACCACAGTTGAGAAAACATATCAAAAAAAAATGCGACGTTAGTTTTGCGCTGTTTAGCCTGAAACAAAAAAAAAAAAATAAATAAAACAAGTCGGTGTCTGTCCAGAAAGAGAACAATTAACAAACATCTATGTAGTGTATCACAACCATATTAATTTAACTTTGACTTTCAACCCTTGCGTAGCGAAAATCGCTAATGGTCCCGCCTTAAAACTTTTCCTCAGACACCTGCTTAGAGCCTGATTCACCCTAGCGCCGTTATCGCATCATATGACGCTGCCGACGCGATAACGACGTGTACAAACGACGATCAATTCGCACTGAACGATTATGCGCGATAACGACGCGTTAAGAACGACAGTTCGACAAAACAACTTGCTTTGAACGACATCCCGACGAAGTAGAACCGAGTTCTAAGAAATCCCGACAGGCGCGTCGAGAGTGTTTTGGCTTGATTTTGTCGAATAATTTTCGGATAAATTTGTGGTTTTGGCTTGAAAACTTGATTCATTTTGTATTTACGCGAGAATTTTTCAATTTTTTTTTTTAGAAATTGCTGAAATGTTATTCCTACAATAACTGAAAAGAAATGAATAACCTAGCATTAATTTGCATTGTATTAAAATGCAAATTAGTGGGTAGTTTTCATTTAATTACAGATAATTTAAAGCCAGAAAAATTGTAAGGTAATTAAACTTTTGAAAGTTTTCATCAACTATGCCTAATTTTAATTTCTTTTGCATCAGTAGCCAACTCTTAAATTAAAGCATCTGGAAAGGTTACGTTTGTAAGTTGACGAAAGAAACTTTAAAATCAACGACAATCGAAGAAAGTCCAGCCATTTGCCCAACAGAGTAAATTTTGCAAACTTTTACCCTCTTGGGACCGGCAAAAATTAGCCCTGCAGAAAATTAGACTAGAAGAGCAGAGGTGATTGTTGCAAAATTGTTTTACCAATGTATTACCAAACAATTCCGTTTTGGCCGTTGTTGGCTGAAAAGAAATAAATCTTTCTAGTTTTAAATTGTGCAATATGGTTTACTGAAGAGTATCGGGTTTTTCTGCCGGTGCCTACTTTCAACTGCTAATCAGCTAGCAGTGCGAAAGCCCATGTGCGCAGGGCATGGAATGAAATGGAAGAGGAATTTCCGTGTGGAAGATTCCAGGTATGCAAAGGAATGAAAGATTTTAAGAATGGAATGAATTAATGGAATGCCATCTTCCATACTTTCCATACCTGCATTATTTTGAGCTAAGGTCCATAATAGTCAAAGAGCATTAAGCAAAGCGTAAAAAATAGGCTCCCAGTGCGCTGCAAATAATAAGTCTATCAATGCAGAAGTACCGGTAATCATAGGCTCACGCCAGGGGGAGCTAGGTGCCATTCCCCCTCCCCGGCCCAAAATTTAGCCGCAAGCCTAACGTTTCCGATTAGATGACTGATTGGAGAGAGCGTCTGCTTCTATATCGGTACACTTGGTGTTCAATTCCGAGTCGGGTCAAACCAATGACAAAATTGCTATTCGTAGGCTACTAAGTATTTATATAGCGGTATTGTTTCAAGCGAGTACACTCACTGCACTGCTGCAGGTAACAGAAGTAATACTGTAGGCCTAATAATAATAACTAGGTTGTTTTCAAATACATTGAACTGAAATTTCAACAGTAATTTAGAGAGACTACGAAGTGAGCTTGCACTCTTCGAGTTAACAGCCACCCGTTATACTGTATATGTCAAATGCGATCAGTATTTCCTTTTCAACAAAAAGATGTGCTAAAATGAGCGTTTTTTATGTGATAAACGCAAAAATCCGTTGGCAGCTGGCGGCTCCGCCCCCGCACACCCTACTCTCCGGCGACTGGGGGCTTAGCCCCTCGACCCACAGTTAATGCCCCCCCCCACCCTTTTTGCCAAATTTTTGGTGCGCCACGCGTAGCAACCTATCGGATTTGTCATTCTGATCTGGCACAATCGGAAACAGTATTTCCAATTTGGGGCAAAAATTTAAAACTAGGGTTTCTGGTGCCTGAGAGAAAAATGACAAAACCTTTTTTATGGGGAGAGGGTGATAAAATACCGATTTTGCTTAAAATCAACCTATTTTTTGACCAACCACATGGCCAAGTAGACTGAGCGTCTGCCTCTGGTTGGAGCGGTAGGCTCGCGTTGGTTCCGTGATTGGGTCAAACGAAAGGTCAAACCACTCCCTTAAAATTGGCATCAAGTGCGTTAGTACAGCTGTCGACTTGTTTGACGTAGATAAGATTGGCCAAGTAAAGATCAACTTTTCATTGGTATGGAAGTATGGAATGGAATGTGGAAGAAATTTTTTAACATGGAATGGAAGATGGAAGATTTTTTTGGTATGGAATGGAAGATGGAATGGAAAAAAATTGGGGAGTATGGAAGATGGAAAAATCGTCTTCCATTCCATTACATGCCTTGCCTGTGCGTTTCCCAGGAAACGACCGCATCGCGCGCGTTGTGCATTGCTCGCTGATATAACGTCATGCGGTGGTATTAGACTTGACATTTCGAAATCCCTAAGCGCTTTGGAATTTTCTATCGTTGCCGTTTCGTTTGCTAATGTGAATCCAACTTAAGAGACAAAGAAAGTTGCATTAAACGTGTAGTAAAAGCCATTGAAGTGACAGCGAGACTTTAGGTGACCTGAAAAAACGTTCTTTGTATACGCTGCACGTGCACGAAATATACAGTAGCTTACTTATTTTTAGCAGAATCTGCACACAAGTTAAAGTGGGCGTATAAACACATTATTCGGCCTTGATTGAAAGGTAAGAATTTCACATGGGAATTACAGGTGTTCTTACAGAATATTTTCCCCAGATTCCCTCTGTATTTTCCTTTGGACTATCGAAGAGTAACACGAAATTTATTTAAGGCGTCATTCCACAAAAAGATTTTGTTGAAAATGACAGGAAATTAAATGTCAAAGAGCTTAAAATTAAAGAAATGTTTTTTGAGAGTAGACCATATGACTAATTATAACCATCAATTAACGTGATCGATACTACGGTATCTACGCTTAAGATCAAATTCCTGTTTACAGCGCCTAATTGATTAAACAATGTTGATGTATCTCTATCAAAACTATGACTCCGCCGGTGGTAGTTAGGCTGCAAATTGTCGTATTTGCTTTCGATTTTTTCCGGACTTTCATATTTAGACCCTCGGGACCTTTTTACGAGCCGCTTGGCGGCCCAAAAATTTGTCCTTGTGGTTTGGATGCAGCTCTCGCGCTTCGCGCTATTTTGATGCATGCAGACGAGTCGTTTTGTCAGACATTTCACGACTTTTCGGAGCCGCTGTATTTTTTATTAAAATCTTACTACCAATTTCTAGAATATAGTTCTTGATTCACGGTGCTGCAAAATGTTATTTTTACGATCTATTTGCGGCAATAGTCCTATTAAACGGTAAGAGCATTTAAAAGATTCCAATATTGCTAGGCTATAAACTCATGCAGGATGTAAAAGTCGTGGATAAAAAGCTCTTGAAAGTTAACAAATTGCCATTAGAATCACACCTGTTCTCGGATATGATCAAAAAACTTATGGTCGATGGTTTGAAGTATATCCTCCAACTGATATTTTTATTAACGTCGTATACTGTATAAATCAAACTAGAGGTAATCAGCTTCAAAAAAAAGTGCTGCTACTTTGCTGCAAAAATGTGCAAACTGCTGCAATTGAATTAGTAAGACGGCATGCAGAAGGTAAAGGAGTTTGCTTTCATTGCACCCGCATTTGCAGCATGTTGCTTACTTTATAATTACCACATTTCTTGAGAAAATTGACCGTTGTAAACCCATACGAGGCTACGAGCATGAAGTTCGAAGTATCATCTGTGAAATTTAGGGGCTCCTAATTTAATTTTTACCTGAATACTACGTATTATTCAATACGCATAGTAGAACCGGTAATCAACTTTAAACGATTACGAGCGCAGTAAGTGAAAATTTTTTGTGCAACGCTGACGTGTTCATGATCAATTATTTCACACGGAAATACGTTATCATTCGTAAATGTAATGTAGCCTACCGTAGTATTGGTTGCAGAGAAGTAGTAAAACCAAATCAGAGTATGCTTCAAGGCTTGATTGAATCCAAGAAAGTTGCAAAATTTTTCGACATAAATTATGAAGGCATTGCTTGATTGATGTTTAATAATACCGGTAATGTTAAAAGTTTTGATTTAGCCAAACAAGCAAGTAAGGTGCAGTCTCGATCGTATTTGGCAGCAATGGCACAACAACAAACATAGTCATTAACTTTTAGATAAAGGTTCTAAGAATTGTGCGCAATTTCATAACTTTTATTTTAAGTTTTTGACAGATAAATCAGCCCGTTGCCGCAAATAAATTATTACAAAACGACTAGGAGAGAATAAAATTAATCTCAAGTGATAAATAGACAATCTTTAGTAAAAAATGCAGTTGTTTCGTCGGGAAATCCGTAAAATGCCACGCAAAACGTCTTGTTTGCAGGCGTTAAGATAGCGCAAAGCACAGAAGCGTCCCAATCGATTTTGCACCTCCAAGTGACTTGGAAAACGGTCAACTTCAATGGGGATGGTGTTACGGCTTTGATTGTAACTTATCAGTGTTTTTTTAAAGCTTGGCTTGAGAAACCATTAAGCATTTTATGACGTAAAACACAGCTTTCTACGCCGTTGTAGAAGCAGATTTTGAGAGACCGCTGGACGATTTTGAGAGACCATTTCGGTTCCTCAAAAGGCCTTAAGACAGTGGTTCTTAAACTGGGTTCGACCGAACCCCAGGGGTTCGGTGAGGCTGTAGCAGGGGTTCGGCTAAGATCAGAATAAGTTTTTACAAAAATACATACAGTTGTAGTAAATGACTATCTCTGCGTGGAATGATGCATCCCCCCACCATACTCTTTCAACGCTGTTTTTGATGAATACCATTTTTCCATAATTTCAAACCTAATTGATAACAATCATCTTTACGCCTTAAGCACGCATAAATCGAAAATGTGCGAACAAAATGTATCATATTTGGTGAAGGACTTAGAGTTAGAGGCAAAAAAATGAAACAGAATTTGCCATAAAAATTGTTCAAAAAGCGCTAAAATGGCCATTACAGTGTCTAAATTTTTGAAAACTTTCCGGGGAAGCATACCCCCGGACCCCCCTAGAGCCATATTTTTGTTCCTCAATTTGCTTCAAATTACCTTTCCGGAAAAAAATACGCTTAAAAAATGTAAAAAGTTTATGCCACCCTCCACCGCCTTAAGAATATTCTGAATACGCCCCTGACGTGAAACATTTTCAAAGAGCCTATGCTTTTTTCCGGTTTAGACGTCTAACGTCTTTGCACTCATTTAACATTCAGCCTAATTCAAAACTGCATCCCCCTCTAAAATTTTCTGGATCCGCTCGTGGTTATAATTAAGGGTTCGATGTATGCTTGCATGACACCTGTTGGGTTCGATACTTTCGACAAGTTTGAGAACCACTGCCTTAAGAAATACTGACTGCTAATATCGCTGTAGAAGTGATTGTCATTTTCAATTAAAATAGAAAGGACGGTTCATGAAGCGTCTTATCCTACAGATCATCGCACATTAATCAAGAATGCACAGTGAACTACGGCGACTGATGTCATATTATTTACTGCATCAATCTTTTCAAGTTCATTTCAATGCTTAGGACGAGGAGAATCGCAAGCGGATTAACATTAAAAATACTTGAAATGAGACGAGACAAAAAGTAGTTGAAACTTTACCATGCTCCATTTCGGGAACTTCTAACAGTCATTATTCTCCCCTAACAGACATCATCAATCCGTAAATTCTAGAACAGCAATAGTTCTAGAATCTATTGTTGGTGGGCTGACTGCGTCTGCTGAATTCGTTTCAGTATTTGTTTGACACGGGATTCTTGGTACTCAGTGAACGCATGGCTATTACGTAATTATCAATTAAACCTGAATGGTGATTCATAATCGGTGACAACAAAATGTTGGGTGGGGCATTATAAGTTTATCCTCCGAGAGAATACGTAGAATATAGTTGTTCTATGTGGTTCTAACAACATAACATTATCTCCGGTATTCTTCTTTGAACTGTTTAAAGTAGCCAAAAATATAGCGGCTTTCTAAACATTTCGCGAAAATTAAATGTTAAGTAGCGGTAGTGTGCAAATGAGTAAATGTTTTGAATACAGCATGATATGGTTGATCCCGATTACTTATAATAACGTGATTGAGATTGTTCATCCATAATGCAAAGTTCCTAACAGCAGCCACGTGTTTAATCAAGATTTTTATATAGACGTACATTTTACTGTAAATGGTACCCCTCTTACTACATTCTACAGTAAACGACTTGACTTACCGGATGTTCAACCAATCACGTTCTATGAGGTGTGAGGCTATTGTTAGGTATCATTCACAACGACCCTAATGAAAGAATGTGGAGCTGCTACAAAGTGCTCCAAGATGGTGCTTCAGTAATCGTTTCTTTCGAAAGCCTCTGCTTAAGATCCAGTAAAGGGATAACATCTTTACGTGTCTTATGCAGAGCCTAATCCAGGATTTCTGCCGAGGGCGGACCGAGTTTTGTTACAATATTGCATGGCATGGGCATTAGACATCGCAATTCTGTAGATCAAGCAATCTTTACAAGTGTCTACTATTACAGTTGCTTGGGGGTGATCGCTCCATATCGTATCTATGTGGGTCAATCAAGGATTCAATGTCTATGTTCGTTCTACGTTACATGTCTCCACCATCACACGTACGATGTCGAAAAATGCAACATTGTCGTTTGATGCTCAAAATTCGAGAAGAAACAAGACTTAGCTCATTTGTACTTGGGGTTTCTAGACCATTTGAAGCAGCTCAGCCGAGTGCGGATCCCTTAGAACAGGGGTGTGCAACATTTCTTGCTGGCGGGCCACATACGAAGCTTAGAAATCAAGCAGCGTCACACGAAAAATTCAGATTTTTCATGAGCACAACAAACTAAAAAATTCTCGCAAAGCACGAGTATTGCTTATCCAACATTTTAGCGGGACACTTGAAATGTAATGTTCTTGCTTAATTTGTTGGCATCAGCTTTGACAAAAGTTGTAGCAACCGGTTCTTCACTTTTCCGAACGACATTGGTACACTTGCCGGCTTGTTTCTCCACACTGTCTATTTAACGCTGGGCGTCAAGCAGGCAAGCGGTGAATACCAGTATTGAAATCTCTGATTTGACTAGATTGAAGTCTCTGATTTGACTTGGTAGCAAACTGGAGTCTACATCTACAGAGGCAGACGCTCTATCAGCCATCTTTAGCGTCTGAGACAAAAACACAGAAAAGAAATCAACTGAAGAAACAATGGCGGCATGGCGGCCAACACCACTTCCTTCCATTTGCGGGGAACACAATGTGTTTAACTTGCGGAACACAATGTGTTTAACGGGGAACACAATTTGCCCGACGCAGCTGATAACTGAACGAGTTTAAATTACGAAGCGAAAGAATGATTACTTCACGTCCTGTCGTAATCATATTACTGTTTCTACGCTACAGAAAAATACACCAAGTCCAAATCGTCAGTCAAATTAAAGTGTCGGCTTCTAATCCTATGCTTGATAGGGAGAAATTAAGAGTGTTGACAAGGGCCACACTGAATGGCTGGGCGGGCCGGGTAGTGGCCCGCGGGCCGCCTGTTGCACACCCCTGCCTAAGAAGTTCAAGGATCCCAAGTCTAGAACGTCTGATCCGAACCAGCATGTCTTTCTTATTATTGCCCGCGATGTTGTGGTCAGAGAGTGTGAGAACCCATTTAAACTCGTACGAGGTGACAAACAAATAGCGTGCGAGGTGAAAAATGAGGAGGAAGCTGATGCGCGAAGAGACAGTAAAGATAAATGGTTTAATTGATTTTGTAATTGTTGTTTTTTCAGAGAAAACGACTGTAGGTGTTTTCGGCTTAGGATCGCCTGAGTTTCGTTCACAATAATTCAGATTATATTGGTAACTTTGTTATTTTTGATTTGTTATGCGCACACTGTTGCGACCATTGCCAATTATGATTGCTTATTCATCACGTCTCACGCGATCGGCAACAAAAAAGGAAAATACGTAACAGACAGCAACACGGCGCTTGCAACAAACCTAATCCAGGCTTACTCATTTTTTTGCAAATCATCTTAGGTGGAAGTGAACTAAAATACGAAAATACAAGTTGTCGTGATTGTACTTTACGTCAGCGAACCACGAGAAGTTTAAAATTGTATAGTGCAGTACCGGCAGTACGTATATAGCAATGGAGCATCTAACCAGCTACGAAAAACGTCGTATACGCCTACGTCTGTTTGAAATCATTGGAAAACTGTTTTTTTTGTTTTTATTGGTGATTACGTTATTGCTTTTGAACTTGCGGCAAAAGTTGTGTTATGATGCTAAAACCATGATCATTAAGATGAAATTTATGTCAATGTTGATGTGTTTATCCAAAGTGTATTGTTTTCCGCATAGTTTATCAGCAAAACTTAACAACATTAGTATGAAGTACTTTCTTGGATCTGATAATTCTATAACCATGACTGAAATAAGCAAAAATAGAAATGAAGATGGATATGCAGTTTTAGATATCCTTTTGTATATGCAATTACTCTTTGTAAAACAGATGAAACAATACATTCTAACTAAAACAGGAAACATTCAATGGTTCTCACACTGCTTTTTCTTGGAATACTACTGTGGTAGGTGGCTTTCGAAGACACTTAATGTTAATTATTCAAATTGTGTACCTCATGCTTTTAAGCCATCAGTACATTACCAAGAGTGTATTGATGTTATAAGAAAAACAAAACTCACCAGTTTCCAGATAGAAAATTGCAAATATCGAGAAATATATGAAATTGTTATTAGTCAAAAGTATGGTCAAATTTTAATTCCAAACATTACAGTCAATTTAAATCACACTTGGAAAAATATTCATCATAGAGTTTTGCCTAATTGTTTGAAAACCTTTAACTATAAAGTTGTTTGGAATTTGCTTCCTTTAAAATGCAAACATTTTATTGCTTTTTTCCATCAGACAAACTTGTGTACTTTTTGTAAAAAAAATGATGAATTGGTTTCGCATGTATTTTATCGATGTTGTGAACTACGAGATGTTTGGGATTACGTTGATATCTGTTTATTTAAATTAACAGGAGTTAATGTAAGCCTTTCGATCGCTCTCTGTTTGTATTTGGGTGTTAGAGCTGTGTTTAAACAAATTAGCACTGACCAAGAAACTGCAATTGTTTTACTTTAAAGTGTGACTAAATACTCAATATGGATTCATAGAAACAACATGGTGTATGATAACGCAATTTTGAACATTAATATTATTATTATTGATATAAAAAATAGAATTCGAAATAGACACGTGGCCGAGAAAACCAGAAACAATAAAAAAATGAATGTGCAATAAGAAACCTTTTTCGCTGTTTATAGTTGTATAATCAGAAACTAAAGTGAATTTTTTGACATGTTCATTCACTCTTATTAGTTGTGTTTGTTTGGTGTCTCGTTTTCTACTGTTTATAACTTGTTTTTTTTTTGTCTTGTGCCCACTTCGGTGGTGAAAATAAAAAAAAAAAAAAGCTCTGGAAATAGGCTACTTAGGGTTTAGAATAAAATTGCACGCAATGCTCTTGGCAAAAATAATAGTGACTTGACTAAAAAATATTAATATTTCGACCCAAGTAGCGACTTAAAAAATGCTTTTATAAAACCTCGGCAAATCTGTTGTTCAAAAAAATGGTTTTAAAAATCTTTTACAGAAACCACCTCGAATGTCAGCAACGTAAGTTTGATATCATCAAGTTTTTTCCTAAGCAAACATTTGAAAAAACAATAGTCAGCCTTCTATTGACTTTTTCTATAGTACCGTTACAAAACTTTTGCCGTTGATTCATGTTTACTAATCTTTAAGATTAACGTCACTGTCGTTTTTAACGAGCTATATTACTCAAAACCCAACTGCAAAACTTAACCTTTGCGCCATTATGAATCAAGTTTTTTACGCCGGCCAGACATTTGTTCACACAAAAACGGAATTATTTTACACTGATCGTTTCTTATGAAAATTCTTGTTTCAGATCCAGTAACGGGATTGCATGTTTGCGTTTAAATGCGGGACCGAACCCAGGATATCCGTCTCGGGCTGGCCAAATTTCGTGTCAAAATTGCTAGTCATGAACATTAAACATCTCAATTTTGTAACCCAAACAGTTTTTAAAACTGTCTGCTGTTACAGTTGCTTAGGGGGCCGATCGCCTCATTGTACCCATGTGGATCAACCAATGGTGTAATACAGTAACTATGCTCGTTCTACGTTATATTTCTACGCCATCACACTTACGATGTCGAATAACGCACCACTTTTACGCTTGACATTCGAGAAGAAACAGGATTTGGCTCATTTGCATTTGGGTTTCTGTGCCATTTGCAGCACCTCTGCCGAACCCTTAGAATTTCATGGATCCCTAATCAAAAACGTCACATCTAAACCATGTCTTTTCCATTATTGTTGCCGTGAGACTGTGGTCATAGAGTCAGGCAGTGAGAGTCCATTAAAACTCGTACAAGGTGACAAACAAATCGCGGACGAAGTGAAGAACGAAGAGGAAACATTGAAACACGAGGAGACAGTAAAGATAAATGATTTGATTGATTTTGTTTAGTTGTGTCTTCAAAGAAGACGTCAGAAGATTGTTTTCGCCTTCGAAGTGTATGAGTTTCGTAAAAAATAATTTTGACAATCGAGAACTTTGATATTTTTAGATTTGTTGTGAGTATTGTGGTCATTGCCAATTATTGCGAAACACCTAGTCCATGAATTTATGCTATACAGTCACGTCTCACGCGATCGTCAACAAAAAAGGAAAATGGATAGTTACAGACAACAACACGGCATTTGGCGCAAGAACAACATAGGCTGTATTTTTAATGCAAATAATCTTCAGTGGAAATGAACTACAGTATGAATATACTAGTATTTGCGGATGTGTTTTACGTGAAACAAAACACGAGGAGTATGAAATTGCACCGCAGTATGTAAATAACAGTGCAGCATAACTTTCCACCAACTCAAAAAAGTTGTTGCACACCCACTTGAAATCATCGGAAAACTCGGTTTTCTGTTGGTGATTATGTTATTTCTTTTTAACTTGCGGCAAAAGTTGTGATCACAGGCGTTGGAAATACTTCGGGTTTAGAATAAAATTACACGCAATGCTCATTGGCAAGAGCAGAAAAAAAATAGTAACTTGACTAAAAAATATGTAGCAATACTTTTATCCAAGTGTAATGACTCAAAAATAATATTGCTTTTATAAAACCTCAACAACTTTGTTGTTCAAAATATGGTTTTACAGAAACCACCTCGAGTGTCTAAAACGTAAGTTTGATGTCATTAAGTTTTTTTTAAAGTAAACATTTGAAAAAACAGAGACAGTCAGTATACAAAATTCTATACGAAATTTTTGCGGTTGGTTCATTTGTACCAACTACCAATCTTTAAGATTATATCGACACTGTTTTGGAGTTCAATGCTGTTGCCACTCGGTCAGCTCCATGTGGTTTCGAAAACAAAAAAGTCTCGCTTCCGGTACACATTGCGAACCAATCAGTGGTGGTTGTCACCAGAGATAAAATACGAGACAAGCACCTAGTCTGCATGCCCGATTTCGTGCCTTAGGCCCGCGGTTCTCGCTTCTAATTTCCGCCTCATAATCAATTTCTGCAAGTCACCAGAGCTGGATGTCTCGAGACACGTTTTTGAGTGTCTCGGTTTCGCTATGCCAATGTCTCGTCTCGGACCTTGAAAGTCTCGGAAAATGATCATGTCTCGATCGAGACATGAAAAAATTTTGGATTTGAAACAGTCTTTGATACGGAAGCAACAATGATACTTACACGATGTATTTAAAGTAAAACATTGTGCGTGATTTCGCACTTTGCGAAAACAGTTGGCCACATTTTGTTTGGACCATTTTGTTTTGTTGTTCACGCCTGCAGAATTGCAGGCTTTTGCTTTCTTTTTCTGAGCAGCATATGGGAAAACTGGTCTATTTCAACCACTAAGCACATGCATTCGATGGTAATCTACTCTAGACCAGGAATGTCTAACCTTTTAATTTATTAGGGGCCCATTGCAAAATTAAATATTTAACTGGGCCGCAAAGGGACCAGAATTCCAACATTTCATATTATAGTTCTAAGAAAAAAAAATTAACCATTGATAGGTAGGCCTTGTACTGAGCCGCATTTTGCTGAAAATGCATCTTTTTTAACAACAAAGAAAATTTAAAAATCCATTAATTAATTGATTAATGTAATAATTAATCCAATAATGTTAATTTAGTTTTACCTTTTAACAATATGGCCTTCACTCAAAGACATAACGACTGCTAGCCACGTCTAAAAAATTGATATAGGCCTACTTTTTATGGGCAAACGGTGTGTCAAATCAAAACATTTTCAAGAGAGTAACGGGTCATATGTCATAAAATTAAGATTTCTACAAATTTGTTCTCTATGAAAGATGCCATTCTCGTCTGGTTTACAACAGCTATCAAAAGATTATTCAAAGTAGTCCAGGCCCAAAAAAGGCTTCAAATCGAAAAAAGTGCAGGGATTACAGTTGCAGGAAATTTGTTTACCGACATGGGAAGTGCTTCTAGATTTGAGCTAGCTCTTTTTATGAGAAAGTTATTAACCAGATAGATTTTCAAAAATGCATGGTGTCACAATGACTTTAAAATGTTTATGTTAATTAATTAATTATCTATTTATCAAATATAAAGTATCTTGATAAAATTTCATGAACACTCTCGTGCTCAATACTTAATAAACTTGCTAAAAAATTGTTTTAACAGACGATAGTGGGCTGCAATGCCGACATCCCTGGTCTAGACCAACATAGCCTACCAATGACTTTTTGTTTAAAGTTTTCTTGACTTCTTTTTTGTTAGATTAAAAAAGAATATTGGGCCGTGTAAACGTCTGTGAAAGGTATTGCTTGCCTTGCAAGCTACAAGGACTTAAATTTTCTGTGATAATAAGCTGTTTCTTTGTTATTATGGTGAACTCGTTAAATCATTAATTGTAATCATTAAAAGGATATGACCAATAGCACATTTATAATACGCTACATCAGTTCATAACCGCGACGGCTTCATTGCTTCATTTGTTTTTGCTACTGTCATTTTGCTATAAAGTTATTTCAATAACTTGGCTTAGTAAAGCCCATACTCCAGAGTATTACTATCGTTTTTATATTTTCTAACTTTTGGTTTATGAAGTCTCGTGTCTCGTAACTTTAAAGTTTCGTCTCGGTCGCGAAGCTATGATGTCTCGTCTCGGTAGGTTCGGTCCTCGTTCCAGCTCTGCAAGTCACAATCACTTTTTTAATCATGGCATCAAGACATTATGATGCGGAAACTAGAAACAAAAACCGTGGGTCTTAAGCCCATTAAAATTGGATAAGTAAACAAGGTAAAAGTGCCTTTCAGGTCACTTCTACCCTGTCCACATATCCTGTTTGACTGTGCCAAAAAACCACCGATTTTCTGCATCATCATCAAATTCTTGATGTCATTATTTGAAAAAGTGAATGTGACGTTATAAACGTTAATGTTGATTTAGAAAGCCCGAGGGCTTTTGGCCTACTTAACACACATACTAAGTGTTTTTTAAACTTTTTGTGGGGCTACGCACTTCTATCACAATAACTAACACTGTGGAACCCAAACTCTTGATACAAAAACAAGTTCTAACGGCCTATTAGATAGCTGCACGCGCGCAAAATGCCGCATTTGTGTTTTTACGAATGCTTTAATAAACTGCCTTCACGAGCTTGGAGGTTTGTGGAACCCCAGATGAAAAACTGTGTTCCTAGACAACGACGTAAAACCAGTAAATGTGTGTAATGAAGAGGTTGTACCGGTATTGAAAAATAGTAGGACGCCATTTGCTGCAATTTTTTAAAAAGTATGGTCCAATATGAGAGTAAAAGCGAACTAAACGTCATGATGCATGTCTGTGTAAGAAAATTTAGAATATTGTATGAAAACGCAGAGAATCACTTGGAAAGTTTTGAAACTCACGAACCCACGGAGCTTCGAAAGTTTAGAAACCTACAGAGCGGTGAAAAAAAAGTTAGGCTAGTCATTTCAAAGAAGAGTCAAGTGGTTTGACATTTTTTGAACTCACAATACACGACGAAATTTCCCATTACTATACAAAGTCAATTAGGTCATGGCAAAAATTATGCTTTTTGATAGGCTTACATTTCTAGGAAATGTTTTGAAACAGTGCCGTATTTTATGGACTATAAGGCCTACTTTAGTTCCTTTTTCCCAAAAATTGATCGTGCGCCGTGTGAGCCGGTCCGCCGGACGTATGGATCAGAAAGCGCTTTATGCATTAATATCATTTATATATTGAGTTTTTTGTTTAATGATCGGTAACCCGGTACTTCTCAAATACCGTTTCGTCTAATAGTCTGGTGCGCCTTATTATGGTTCTTGAATACGTCAGTTCATCACAAAATTTGTTCGAGGGCTTTACCCGGGGGTGTGCCCATCGTTTGTGACATTAAAAAAGTTAATGCTGATCTAAAAAGCCCGAGGGCTTTTGGCACATACAGATTAACTGACAAATTAAGTGTTTTTTTTTTTAACTTTTTGTGGGGCTACGCACTACTATCACTATAACTAACACTGTGGAACCCAAACTCTTGATACAAAAACAAGTTCTAACGGCCAATTAGGTAACTGCACGAGCAGAATGCCGCATTTGTGTTTCTACGAACGGTTTTACGAACGCTTTAAATTGCCTACACCAGTGGTGGCCAACCTGTGGCGCATTGGCTACTTCAAAGTGGCGCATTGCACCTTTTTGATGACAAGCCACTTCTACTCACTGATTTTTTATTTGCCCTTCTCCGATACCTGTATTTTTCAGTGCAAAACAGAACATCTGAGGGCGTGAAGACCTTTTTTTTATTTTTTGCTCTTCACCGACATTTTCAGTGGAAAACAGGACGTCTGAGGGCATAGGCGCACGCAGGGTAGCCATGGTACCACACCCCCCCCTTTTGGCCCTGTCATAAGGTGCTAAAACCTAACTTTCAGTCTATAATTTCTCAAACTAATAATGGTTGTAGCCTCCTTTCACATATTTTAGCCAAGCTTCTGCTTTTAGACATAAGCTGCGAAAATATTTTTGCATTGTCCGTAGTGACTGCACTCACAGCAGGTCTTTTTTCGATAAAAAAGTGTGCCAAAATGAGTGTTTTTTTTATATGAAAACCGTAAAAATCCGTTGGGGGCTGAGGTTTCACCCCCAGACCCCCGGTAGTGGCCCCCCTTTGCCAAATCCTGGGTGCGCTACTGTCTGAGGGCGAGAAGTGAACACCTTTTTTTGCTCTTCACCAATATTGCATGCCCTTGTTTTAAACAACTGAAAAGAAATGGATGCTTGATGTGGCGCATCTAAATTAAGGGTGAAAAATTGGCGCATGGAATCAAAAGGTTGGCCACCCCTGGCCTACACGAACTTGGAGGTTTGTGGAACCCCAGATGAAAAACTGTGTTCCTGAACGACGTTAAGCGAGTTAACGGTGTGTAATAAAAAGCTTGTACCGGTATTGAAAAGTAGTGGGACGCCATTCGCTGCAATTTTTTAAAAAATACAGTGCAACATGAGAGTAAAAGCGAACTACAGTAAATGTCATGATGCATGTCTGTGTAAGAAAATTTAGAATATTTCCTATTACTATACGAAGTCAATTGGGTCATGGCAAAAAATATGCTTTTTGGTAGGTTTACATTACTAGGTAATGTTTTGAAACGGTGCCGTATTTTATGGACTATAAGGCCCACTTCAGTTCCTTTTTCCCAAAAATTGATCGCGTGCCGTGTAAGCCGGTCCGCCTGACGTATGGATCAGGAAGCGCTTTATGCATTATTACCATTTAAATACTGAGTTTTTTGTTTAATGAACGACAACCCGATACTTCTCAAATACCGTTACGTCTAATAGTCCGGTGCGCCTTATTATGGTTCGTAAAATACGTCAGTTCATCACAAAATTTGTTCGAGGGCTTTACCAGGGGGCGTGCCTATCTTTTTTGCTGCTTTGAGCGAGTATCAAGGATTGATGCCCGAGGCGTCTCCAAAAAAGGTCTTTAGGAGGTTTTCTCTAAAAAAAAGTTTTTTCATTCCCATCTGCTACCCTTTACAGCGCAATACCCAGCGCAAGCGTACCTTTGGGACGTTCCTGGTTTTTCAGTACCGGTACTATCAAACTCCGATTCAAACCGCTGAGTCACTGTGTTGCAAAGCTGTGAACTACAGCATGGCGAATGACTCACGCAAAAGTCAAAACTGAATTGAGTCATGATAGCATAGCAGTCTAAGGAGTTGACATTTTGACTTTACAAGCAAGTGAGAAATCCCCAGGTTACTTAAGTACCCCAAGGTGCAGTTTTGATACGATTAGCGTTACTCTTTCGCCGCACTCCACGGCAAAAGATGGCGTAGTGTATTTTTATTTAGTAATTGATTTTGCAGTTTGTCATGCGACAATCCTTTATGCTGAATAAAACATGTGTTTTTGTCGTTTAAATAAAAAAACGGACCATTTGATTGCCTACCAAACAAACACTATAGCAAACTCCATCGTCACTGTAGGCTAATAAAGCATAATATACTGACAACGCAAAGCTATTGGGTTAATAAGCACATCCTTGTAATTGGGTCAAAACCGGAACATGGTCATCTAACACTAATCGTTTCGGCAGAAAACCTGTGCAGTTAACCACAAACGTTTAAAAAAAATATGGCTCTACCTATTACTTCCCCGATTTCGGCACTAATGTCTACCGTTAGTACCGTATTCCAAACGTTACCGCATGGATTGTTGTGAGAAAAAATTAGACAAAAGCGATAAGTTTTCTCGAACTGCAATAATTTTACGTTTTTTCCTTTACTCTGATATTTAACAATTTTTTACTCTGCACACTTTTATTACATCCTTATTCAAACAGAATCAAAATAAACAAAAGTTAAATAGTACACTGTCATATTAATCATTATTGAACGCCATGTTAAACTCAAAGTTACATTTGAACTTTACATCTAGTTTTGTTCTGAATGCAATGACAATCTTTACAAACTGCTGTTACAAGCGCGTCACAAGATCCACCCAAAACGCACCTTGACGTACTCTTGCTCATAGCAAAACAATCATAAACGATTACATGACAAACCAAATACGCAAGTTGAAGATTGCAAGGTTCCAATTCTGTTCCACTACAACTCAAAACTACAGTATAACGAATAACTATTAATTGATACAGGCAGGGATGGAGGTCTCGAGACAAGTCTCGGTCTCGAGACCTAAATTTTAAGGTCTAGGTCTCGAGACTGGGTGAAAAATTCGGATCTCGGTCTCGAAGCAACTGGATCTCGGTCTCGAAGCAGAAATTGCGTCTGGAGACTTCTTTTATTGGTACCGCACTTTAGTTGTTTGCATCATGTCAGCGAAGAAGTCGCGCTTTCATGTTGATTACAGAATCAAAGCCAATCTCACTATTGCGTCATTTTCTATCCGATGCTGACCCGTGAAAATGTTTTCAATAAGACGTTTGCCACAATTACATGCACTTATTTGATTTCAACTATTCTTCTAATAATTAAATCTTATCAAAATCTGCTTGGTTTCAAGGAGTTGAGACTTCAAAATAGCGATAAAAAAGTTTAATTCATTTCAGAAACTGCAGACCTAAGAAAAGTAACTTGCGTATCTGCCTTGTGCCCTAATTACGCAGCTGTGAAATTGTTTGATAGTGCTTTACTTAATTTAATTAATTGGATTATGTACGGTATGTCAATACACAGCTTCGTCTCTGACTGCCACTGTAATGAGTCATCACAGCCCCTAACTATTTTCCAGCATTAATTAATTGGATTGTTGTTTACGTCTGTACTAGGGTTGGATTGAATTTGAATTTTGAATTTGAATCCGCTCATCATTTATTGATAATTTTGAATTTTGGTTTTCCAAAGTAGATGAGTTTGAATTTTAACTTTCTCAAGTCAATGAATTTGATTTTTCATTTCCGAAGTCAGTCTTTTCTTTTTGAAGTTTATAATGTTTAACTTGTGAAAATCGACTGTTTGTCGCTGGATCTAGTTTTATCTATAGCTGATTTCTCAGTTGCGCTTTGCCTTTTACAAATGGATTTCTAATTGACTTCTGCACCGGTAGAACGAGTTTTTAGTCAAAGTGGTTTGCTTTTTCAGCCACGTCGGGCCAGGCTATTATCCGGTTTGCTCTCAATGTTAGTTTATTTAAAGTGCAAGAAAAACTCTGTTTAATTGTAATTTTTGCGTTTAGTTGTTCACTACTCAATAAAAAAATTTCGATTTTAAAATTTTTTTTTTGTTTTCGATTAGGTCTCGAGTCTCGGTCTCGCAACTGTTTCGTCTCGGTCTCGACTGAAAGGTCTCGAAATTTTCGGGTCTCGATCTCGGTCTCGAAAGCATAAAAAGGCCTCATACGGACTGCTGAAGAATATGCAATTCGATGATGATCCTTGCGCAATTAAAGACTACATTAACAAACAACTATCCTCTGATTTAGAAACATTAATAAACTGTACCAACTTGACAATTGACCCAACAAGCTACGCACTATTGCAAAAAGCCCAGCCAACCTCTGCTGCTGTTGAGAGGTCGTTTTCTATGCTCAATAAATTACTGAAAAAAGACAGAAATTTTGATGTTAAGAACGCAAAAAGATATATGATGTTGTATTACAATAAAACGTCCTTGTAATTATACTGCGTGGTTTTCGTTAAAAAAATCATAAACATACCGTTAGTGTACAGTACAGTTGCGATAGCAACGCAATTTTTGTATTACACACTAATTTATACCGGTACACACAATGGCTTGTTATCCTAGGTTTTAACGTCATGCGTCGCTTTGTTGCATTAGCTTCAACCCTGAGTAATTGAGAAAATGTTCGAAGTAGGCTACCTTTTTCTATAAAAGTTATGTAAATTGTAGTAGATTATAAAACATATTTAATTAATAAAGTGCAACAAGACATAAATAATACGCGGAAGCGGTTAAGTCAATATAAGTCAAAATTTTACTAAAATAAAGCCAAAATATATTTTTTAGGTCAAAAAAAAAAAAAAAAGGCCCTAGTTATGACATAAAATCTGCTGGATGTTGATTGTATGATGAAAGAAAGAACAAAATTTTTGTACGTCGTGATGTTATCTTCAATGAATTTGATTTTGAAAAGGATTTAATGAACAGTGAGCCTAAAAACAAAGAAGTGGCTGTCGGTTTGAGTAATGATGTCAGTGCCTAAAAGGAAGACCTAAAGTTAGATGTAAATGACGACGAAAGAGTTACTCAGCTGATAAGGTCTAACAGATTAATCAGACCTCCAATAAAATATGTTCTTGATGAGTTTGCGGATGTGGCACAGTCTACAGCAGAGACACAACATGCAGCTCATGTGGTGTCTCATATTACAGAACCAAGATCCCTTGAAGAGGCTTTGAATGGAGAGCATGCGATTCACTGGAAAGCAGCAGTGGCAGAGGAAATGAATGCTCTTTGCCAAAACAATACCTGGGAAGTAGTAGAGCCACCAGAAAAGAAAAATACCGTTGGCTGTCGTTGGTTGTCTAGGATAAAATACAATAAAGACGGAGTAGCTGAACGTTTCAAAGCTCGTCTTGTTGCAAAAGGTTATTGAAGCACGGTATTGATTATGACGAGACTTTTTCTCCTGTTGTTCGATTCTCATCTATACACATGTTGCTTGCTGTTGCCGTAAAAAGGGACATGTGTAGTGTTTTCTTATCTCACTACCTAAATACTTGAGAACCGGAATAATATTTGAGTACAAACTCACCCGTTTACGATGGATTAACTTTAGGTTACAAGTAAGAAATGGAAAGAAACAGTCAAACTTTCTCTTGATTGAATCTAGCTTATTTTTTTGTAAGAAATCACTCTCCAACTAATTCTCAAACAAAACTAATTTCAATAAGGCAACCTGTACTCTGAAACATACAACACAACTTATTAACAAGTAACAACATGCTTTTTTAAATCTCTGTCTCGAGGGGAATCCCCAAAACATCATAGATCACACAGATTAGATTATTATTAACAATGGTATGGGGGCTGTGGCAAGTTGTAGTGACAAGCGAGGCTGGTCGCTACACATGCGTATTCATCAAATGGATGTCCAGACTGCATTTTTAAATGGACACCTGAAAGAAGAGATATACATGATGCAACCTGAAGGATCCGTCAAGCCAGGCCAAGAACATTTGGTGTGTGTAAAGTACTACACTAGCATGTCACTGGTTTTTTATTCGATATCAAGACGCGCTTCCTTAAGAGAGTCAAAACAAAACCAACAAGAAGTCCACGACCAAGAAGTGGAGGCGGAAGCAGAAGCGGAAGCGGTTTCTAGAACAAAAAATAGAACAAAGTCCTAAACGGCCCGAGACGCTATTAAGACGCAAAACAGTAACAACACAGTTAACTTTCAAAAAATAGAGATAACCTAACTTACGCAGTACGTAGTAGAAATAAACATAAAGAACGCACGTTACGTTAAACTATAACGTCCAAATTAAAAGAAACAGACAACCAGACTTACAACAAATAATAAACACAACTTACGTACCGAATAATTTTCCACCGTGACGTCCAGATAGAATTAGACAGAGTAAAGAGAGGACCATGCTCAGAAGAACGATGAACTACGAAAATTAACAGGGCGGCGCCCCGTCCTAAGATGTAACTTGTATGTCACGTGACAGAAAAGATTAGAAAAAATGGTAAGATTTTAACGTAGAAACGAAAATAAAGGCATTTTGAAGACTAATTAAGATTGCTACAAAAAAGAAACAAAAGAGCAAAGGCGCCAACTGAAAGAACGACAGATTGCCTTAAACACTTGTACAATTCGCCACAGTCAAAACAAAAAAGGGAATTAAATTGCGTAATTATGACTTAACAGTGTGCAAACTGAAGAAGTCTCTTTATGGGTTGAAACAGTCACCGAAATGTTGGAATGAACTTCTTCGCAGTTTTTTGATTTCTATTGGTTTCTGTCAAGCTGATGCTGACCCCTGTGTGTACGTTAAAGAAAAGCGTGGTTTGATAATTTTGGCTGTTTATGTTGATGACTTAACAATAGCATCAGAATCTGAGAACGAACTGCATGATGTCAAAAAGCATTTTGCATCTCAATTTAAGATGAAAGACATGGGTGAACTTCACTACTGTTTAGGTGTGACAATTGAACAGGACCATGCTAATGACTGTATATGGATGCATCAACAGCAGTATGTGCACAGGATTTTGGATCGTTATGGACTGGGTGAGGCCAAAATGTATGCAACACCAATGGACATATGCACTCATCTATAGAAACGAGACAATGATCTGGAGGAGGGCGTTGATCCACTAACATACCAGTCGAAGGTAGGAAGCTTAATGTATGATGCTGTAGCCACCAGGCCTGATATCTCATATGCTGTAGGTCTTGTGTCAAAATACAATAGCCGAGCAGAGCTCATGCTAATGCTGTCAAACGTATCTTTCAGTATTTGATGTTTACAAGTGGTTATTCGTTGAGACTAAGAAAATCTGATGATGAACTGATTCTGACGCAGATTGGGCAGGTGATAAGAATGATAGACACTCTACATCTGGAAATGTTTTTATGTTGGCCAGTGGAAGTATCAGTTGGTCAAGTCGAAAACAAGCTGTTGTTGCTTTATCCACTGCTGAAGCAGAATATATTGCGTTGAGCTCTGCTACTCAAGAAATCATTTGGTTAAGACGTTTATTGACTGATTTGCATTCAAAACCCCAGGGTCCCACTGAGTTGAAGGAGGATAACCAAGGGGCCATTGCTATTGCCAAAAATCCTTTTACACATAACCGCACCAAACACATTGATATTCGTTACCACTTTGTACGAGAAAATGTGCATGATAATGTCGTAAATATCACGTATTGTTCATTTGTCTCTATGATTGCTGATATCTTGACCAAAGTAATCATGCCCAGAGTAAATTTTGAGCAATTTCGTACTGCTATGGGTGTCGTGAAATTGTGCGATGTTTCTTAACTGATAATTAAGTGGGAGTGTTGAAAGTGTAATTACCAGTTAATATTGTAGTCAACGTGTGTCAGCTTGGCATCAATTCGTTGTTATTATGTTACTTGTTTTATGGCACTATAACCTCTTAAGTTGTTTGGGATTATTGCATACGGTATCCGTTTCTATCCGTCTTACGTTGGTTGTTTCTGAATGGCAACACTTACTACCGTAAACTAATAGCCTAATACTACCATGTGATAACTTGCAGTGCTTAATGTATATAGGCTTGTGATTTCTTTCTTGCTTGCAATACTTAATAACTTTGCTTTATTTCTATTGCGATGTGTTAATAACTTTGTTTTATTTCTATTTGAATACGATTACAACACCAAAAAGTGAAAAAAATTTTCAACCCTACAGGAGACGCAGATGGGGAATGAAAGAGCAAAAAAAAAGTCTTTGACCACACAAGAGCTGGAAATAGGAGGTATAAGTGCAATTGCAAAACAAAAACAGGTCTTCGGTGTTCCTCACAAAGAGTTGAAGAGGCTTGTCTCAAGGGACAAAAAGCCGCTTGTGACTAGCGAGCCGCACTTTGCCCATCCCTGATGTAATCAATTTGATTGCAAAATCAACGATGTTGCTTCCAGACCTTTGAAGATAACAATTACAGTGATTCATGACTCTCATTTGAAATATCTGACTATTAGAAAAGAAAAAGAATAAATCTCACCAATGTGCGAGGGATTAGTGAGATTATTAATAAAAGAATAACGAAATGTATGATCTTTTAAATGACGTATCCAAATTGCTGCCCTGCAATCACGATACCAGCTTAGCCAATCTTACCAAATTTTAACGCTCCATCTATTACCTTAAAACCAAAAAAACCTCAGTGATTACTTCAGAATCCACCCCACCTCAACAACAACCCCCTTCTTATATGCGGACTACCTAAACTCCACAAACCCGGGGTACCTCTAAGCAAGGGTGGAAACCTGGCTACTTGGCGTTAGGATGTCAGTTTCAGTTTCGGTGTGTTGAAACCCAGATGTCAGGTTTCAGTTTTGGTTTGGTTTTACGCTGTTGAAAAATCGGTTACAGTTTTGCTTACGCGCAGCTTCGGTTTCTGGGTTTCAGTTTCGGTTTAAGTTTTATCCAAGAAAGTTATTTAAACTTATTTTACGGTGAATACGGATTATTTAAATTCTCTACTTCTTGACGTTTTTGTTTTATTACGATGATAAGTAACAGGTCAGATGGCCGAGTGAGGAGAGCAATTGCTTCAGAAGTTATCGACTTGAGTATGATTCCGAGTCAGATGAAACCAAAGACTCAAAAATTAGGATTCCCAGCTTCTCTATTTGACGCTCAGCGTTAAAGGAACTGTGTTGGTAGGGATGGTGATGACAATTTTTAAAACCTAAAACCTTAGAAAATTTTGAACAGGTTTTAGTTTCAGTTTCGGTTTTGACGTTTCAAGAAAAAACGGTTTTGGTTCAAGTTTAGGTTTTCAAAATTTTGGTTAAGTAGGTGTCAGTTTCAGTTTGGGTTTCCAAAATCTCCTTTAAAACCGGGTTTTCAGGTTTCGGTTTGAGTTTCCACCCTTGCCTCTAAGATCAATTCTCTCCTGTTTTTATAGACTGACCCTGCCTACAACACGGGGCCCAAGAGGAGCGCCAGGGCTTTCACCTTCTGCAGATCAATCAACTTGCTGCCAGAACTTGAATCTCAGTGAATCACCAGAGAAAAACAAATAGAACGACTTTGTATTAATTGATCGAACTAAAAACTCTAACGGCGATGTAAAACCAAAGGGAAAATAGATAGAGAAAGGTAGGTAGGTTCAGGTAAAATAGCGAGGGATTTAGGTCTTTCAAAGGCAAAAAACAACTGAAATAAGTTACTCGGGTATAAAATAAGATAACTAAAATCTGCGCCGTGCAGGGATATAACTTTGAACATAAAAAAACATCCTTCCACCAACTGAACTCAACAAAACTAATTATTATTATTAGGAAATTTTACGGCGCTTTGTAACTGAGGATGTTTTTTAGCGCCAGGACTAATTAAAAAAAAAAAAAAAACAAATATAAATGAATGAGTGACACAACGTAAATATCAAACAATTAAACAAATATAGGCCTACCCCCCAAAAAAAAATACATATCATAAACTTGAAAACCCAAATTTTGATAGCTTTTAGGTGAAGGCCTGCACCAATACACACACAAAAAAAAAAAAGAAAACCCTTAATTATATACCCACATAGACACAAACAAATTGAACATATCGTAAAGTAAACATTAACACAAAACACAAGAATTAAGCATACATCAAAAACACAGCAAAACAATTCACGCATTGATCTGAACATTAGAAGACGCAAAAATTAAGCATAGGTAAAATGATTGGAGAATCATCATGACACATCAACTAATTTTATGCATTGAAATTTTGCCAATTGAGAAAGATAAGAGAAAAACATAGTTGCCTCATTAAATAACTACACCAGATGTTTTGAGAAAAGTGGAAAGACTTAAAGTCGCTTTTGGATCGAACAAAATTTGGAGTGTGAATTTGGCATTTAATTTCTTTAATTCTTTTATCAAAATTAATCTTTGGTGATTGTACTTTGGGCACACAAAAAGATAGTGGATCACATCTTCTGGAACGTTGCACCTTGAGCATAGGCCGGTGTCATGTAAACCAATTCGTTGCATGTGACTGTTGAGCCGGCAGTGGCCAGTTTGAAGGCGAAATATTTGAGGACAACTGGAAAGATTTTGATTGTAAATGGAAGGAAAACATTTTTTGTAAAATGCACAGGTAGAATTTAAAAGGATGACTGATCACAGAGTAAAACGAGAAGTGCTCACGTGACCACGTGATCAACGAATAAAGAATTTTCTAGAACTGTGATCTGTGAGCAGTGAACTGCTCGCGGCGCGCTAACAGCACAGTCCAGACTGTGTTAACAGTGCAGCGCTCGAGCTAATTAAATGCGCTGAAAGAAAAACATGTGATAAACAAAGCGAAAGACTAAAACCGGAGTTCGTTTCCAAAGTCGGTGCTGTAACACCAGTTGCGGTTCTTATAATCACTAATGTGCTCGTTGGTTATCCCAGTCTCTCGTTAATCTCCGGCAACATCCTACTAACACCCCTGACACCTTCCATTTCCTCACTTAAGCAGCCAGAATATAAAGAATCATACCATGGTCTCATTTGATGCCAAAAGTCTCCTCACTAATATTCCAACCTCGTTCACCACACAACTTATATTAGACAACATCTTCAAAAACGATTGCAAAGAATGGAATGGCCTCAGCAGAAACCGACTAAAAAACTATTAAGGTGGTCTACTCAAAATACCACTTTCCAATTTGACAACAAGTTCTACAAACAACTCGATGGCGTGGCAATGGATTCACCAATTGGATTCTTAATGGCTGACGTCATCATGAACTACGTCATTGATAAAGCTCTTGAAATCACCCCCCCAACCTCACCGACCCAGCTTCTTCTGCCGATACGTGGATGACTGTTTTGCCACCTTCACTGAACTAACCTCTATTGACATCTTTTTCAATAACCTGAACAGCATACGCAAACAGATCCAATTCACGAAAGAAATAGAATCAAACAACTCCATAGCTTTTCTCGACGTTTTAGTTGAAAAATCCGACTTTGGAATCAATACTAGCATTTACTATAAACCTACCCACACCGGCCTCCTTCTCAAATATTCCAGTTTTCCCCCCATTTGCTACAAACGCAACTTAATTAACAACCTCCTTCAACGCTCTTTTACTATCTGTAGCTCATACCTGAAAATCGACTCTGAATTCCAATCAATCAAAACAACCCTTATGAGAAATGAATATCCTTGTAACAGAACAGAACAAGTTTATTTTTGTTGCTAACTCGCAATCACAAAAGCATCATACAATAGCACAAGAATAGTACAAGCAACAGGCAACTGCGAAGGGACCATTGGTCTTCGAGTCGAGTCAAGCTATTCTTAATATTCATAAAAAAAAAGGAATTAAAAAAAAAAGAAACAAAAAAAAAAAGGAAGAAATGATTAAATGGTAATATGATTGGTTAACAAATGGTGATTAAGCAATGCGTGATTTTAATAAAATGTAGTATTTACAGATGTACTGTAATAATTCTTGTAAAATAATGTAATATTACGGGGTTGTTTCGGCATTATAATTGTGCAGAAGAAAGTTTTTGTAAATCTCTTAGAATTTATGAAATGGCAGTTTTTTAATTTCAGAAGGAATATTGTTCCATATTTTAGCACCAGTATATTTTATTGATCGTTGACTACGAGAAGTGTGTGCACGGGGTAAAAATATATTATTATCAGAGACATGACGCGTTTTATGTGAAGAAACCTCAGAAATACAATTAAAGTAGTCGTTAAAGTTGATGGGCAATTTTTTGTGTGAAAACTTATGCATAAACTTGGCGATTTCTAAATTGTACAGATCTTCAAGTTTCAAAATCTTAAACTTGCAGTACTGTGGTGTTATACTGCTTCTAATTGGACATTTCGAGATGATTCTTAAGGCTTTGTTTTGAAGTTTTTTTAATTTTAGCAGATATGTTTTATAGGTGGAAGCCCATCCTGGCAAGGCATAAAGCAAATGAGATTGAATTAAAGTGTAGTAGAGAGTTATTAAAGTATTGAGCGGAGGATAGTAACTCAGTTTCGCTTTAACTCCTAAGACCGTGAAATTTTGTTTTCAAGATGATTACTGTGAGATTTGAACAATAGGTGATCATCTATAATGATTCCCAAGTATCTTGCTGAAGTAGTTGGATTCAAAGTTTGACCGTCGAGGACAAGAGTGATATCAGAGTTAGGATTTCGAGTATTGCGACCAATACTTAATGGTAAAGCAACAGGTTCAGAAGCGTTAACAATTAAATTATTAGACATCATCCATTTAGAGACTTTGAAGAGTTCCAAATTAGCCTAACTTTCCATACTACCAAAGTCCTTTCCAGTAATTAAAAGTGCCGTATCATCAGCAAAAAATCTGGGAGTACTATCCAAGCACGAAGGAAGATCATTTATGTAGATAAGAAAAAAAAGTGGGCCCAAAATGGAACCTTGAGGAATTCCATCATTAATTTGTATTTTGTAGGTTCATAAAAAGATGCATTAGTCAATTCTTGAACAAAAAGTTTTCCTCTCAACATCCCACAATCCAGACCCAAACTTGTAACCACTTCACCGTCAAACTACCATAGCCTACTTGGGCAATATTTCACATAACATCGAGATGGAATTGCAACAATTCATCCAGAAACAACTACCAGACTCCAAATTACGCTTCATCCACACAACAAGCAAACTAAGAACTATTTTCATACCAAAGATCCCCAAAGCCACCTCGGAAAAAGCAACGTAGTATACCGTCTTAATTGTTCTTGTGGATCCTTTTATATTGGCCAAACCCGAAGAAACCTCATCAAACGTTTACAAGAGCATCAAACCAGTGACACCTCGGAAGTATGTAACCATATCCAATCCAACACCGACCATAAAGTAGACTTTAACAACCCACAAATCCTTGCCCACTCCCCAGATAAATACAAACTCCTCATCCTCGAGTCCTTATTCATTCAACAACTCAAACCGGATCTTAACTTAGACTCTACATCCCTTCCACTCCACGTATTTAACACGTGACCCACTAGCACTTCTCCGGGTTCTGTCTCAGTTTCCCTCCTTTTTTGCATCATGGTTTAAGACCCAGTATAACGTAAGTTTTTTAACTTTGTCAATGGCACCAGATGTGAGACGAGACGTTCGCCCAAGAATTTTTAGCTGTATCTTGGCTGTATTGTTTGTATCTTGACTGTATCTTAGCTGTCTTCTAAAATCATCCGAATTTTGTAATCTTTTGTCTGGAAGAACTGAAGCAGCTTCTTTTGCAACACAAAAAGACGCATCCATAAGGGCATTCCCTCAAGACCTCACTTCCGTATAAAGCAGCAATGATGTGTATTCTGATCTATTTGGTGCAGTTTCGCATAAAGCTCTGCAAAATTGTTGCTTCTGAGATATCCGAACGTTTTGCCAAACTAGTGCGAAACGCAGTTTGTACGCATTCCTACTTCACTACCCCTAGGGATGCTAGTTAGAACTGGGAAAGTCAAGCTAGGAATAATTTTGAATCCTGAGTTTCACTATTTCAAGCACAGAACCGTTTCTGTTAAAAGTTTTTTTACCGGTTAGGTTGATCCATAGATCCACCTCACCGTTTTAATTACGATATTCGACTATATTATTCGATGGTGTTGTAGCTTGCTGCTGCAGAAAGAAAAGGTCCGCAAGCAAGCGAGATATTGGCAATGCTCATGTAAGAGTATACTACGTCATACCATAGTCTCCCCACATGATTATGCACATATCTCTAGCTAACCTATTTTCATGTAACTTATTTCAGTTGTGAAGTAAAAAAGTTTTTGTGAGGATTCCGTGAAACAAATTCTTTTTGGATTTTTGAAAAATATCTCGCGTACCACTTGAAAAACTGCCGCGTACTACCAGTGGTACGCGTACCACAGGTTGGGAATCCCTGAGCTGCAGGAAAGCTTGAGCTATCAAGTAGTCTCCAAGTGACTTTTACTGAAGTAAAGTGCATGATACGCATGATGTATGTTGCAATAACAAGGAGGGCGAAGCCTTCCGGACGTTGGTATGGTACTGTAACACAAATTTCGGCCCCCTCTACTTAAAAGTACTTCCAACACCCCTGACTGCCTACCATGCAACGTTATGCTGGTCAGGCTGCGATTTCTTTGTCTCATCATTTTGTTAAATAATCTCTGATAGCTTATTTTTAATTTTGATTTTCTGGCAATGAATTAGATCGCTATAAGCAATTATATAATGCTTATACATTATCATTAGACCGAAGATGCGTTATCTTGGCTACTTTTTATCAGCTGCTGAAGTTTTCATATTTCGCTCAAGGAAAGTTGTGAATCGATCTTTGCTGAGTAAGCAGGCAGAAAGGCAAGTTTAAATGTTGTTTGGCAAAATCTACTCCTTTGCTTAAACGACTTGGTTCGGAATGCAAGTTAGCGTATATTTTGGCATGGTAATAACCTAAACTTGAGTGGTTAAACAGTTGGTTCCATGGCAGACTAGAAATTAGCCTAGTATTCAGCGAAGCAAAGTTGTGAACAAGCGTCGATTTTCCAGAAACAAATTTTTCGTACATAAAAGTAGATTTTTTGCAACTATAATTCTAAGAAAAGGCTAGTTTCGATGCAAATATCACATACTTTGTGATTTTTGAAATAACCTTTTTTTTAAGCAAAGCAGCGCAAAATGTTCCTTTAAAGCGGATATAAGCTTATTAATTCTGTTTCGTTTGACACTAAAGTTAGTTTTCTGTGACATGTAGTTTAGAAGTTACAACATTTTTAAAACTTTCGATGCAAAATATCACATGCTTTGTGATTTTTGAAATAACCTTTTTTTTAAGCAAAATAGCGCAAAATGTTCTTTTAAAGCGGATATAAGCTTATTAATTCTGTTTCGTTTGACACTAAAATTAGTTTTCTGCGACATGTAGTTTAGAAGTTACAACATTTTTAAAACTTTTTACCATTTTTGACCACTAGGTGTCGGTGGCTGGTAGGCCTACATTTCAATTGGCAACGAGCCAAAATTGGGAGTTGGCCGAGTGGTTGGTGAGTAGGGCTCCGGAACTGGTTTCTTGGGTTCTATTCTCAGCTAGGTCGTCTTCCATGATGCGCATGCTCCACTAACATAAAAACCTTAGCTGCAATTATGTGGCTTTGAAAAAAAAAAAGGTTTTAAAGTTAGTTTTACCATATTTGCCAAAAATCTAGGGAGACTCTTATTGAAAAAAAAGTTTTTCGACCCATCTTATTAAGCACACGTAATCAAAAATGTGCGAACAAAATGTGTCACATTTGGCGAAGCACTCAGAAATAGGGTCAAAAAATTTAAACAAAATTTGCCTGAAAATTATTCAAAAAGCACTAAAATAGCCATTACAGCATGCAAATTTTCAAAACTTTCCCGGGGAAGCATGCCCCCCGATCCCCTAGAGCTTTTCTTGTTTCTCAATCAGCTTCAAACCTGTTCTGTTCTGCCCCCCCCAAAAAAATGCGCTCGAAAAATATGTAAAAGTTATGGCCCTCTCCCCCTTTAAAATTTCTCGCTACGCCACTGATTTAATCTATGGTTAGAAACGCTCACTTGTAACTATGATAAAATTTCAACACTCAAAATCGTTTTTTTCGGACTGGTCTTTTTATAAAATTTAAGGTGTTTTTATTAAAGGATCATCACTTGCACGTGGCTTTGAAGTTCAAAAAGGTTGAAAAGAAAGCTAGTAACTGAAGGCTCTGAGCTTGGGATTTGGGCACAGCCAGGGGCGGATCCAGAAAATTTTGGTGGAAGAGGATACAGTTTTGAATTAGGTTGAATGGTAACTGAATGCAAAGATGTTAAACCGAAAAAAACAGCGTAATAAGCCCTTTTTTGAAAATGTGTCCGTGTGAGGGGAATATATTCAGAACTTTTTAGCACCAAATTTTGACTTTTTCTAAGCGAATTTTGTTTTGGAAAAATTAAATTTGAAGCAAATAGGGAAGCAAAAATGATTCTAGGGGGATGCAGGGGCATGCTCCCCCGAAAAAATTTTGAAAATTTACATACTGCAACGAGGATTTAAGCGCTTTTCGAACAGTTTGCAACGCAAGTTTTGTTCTTTTGCCTCTATAATCAGTCCTTCACCAAATATCTTGCATTTTGTTCGCAGATTTTCGATTTATGCGTGGCTAAAGGTCTGTTTGCACTAAATGCGATTTTAATCCGTCTTTTGTCGTGCGAATTTTATCCATTTTTTGACGTAAGTAGCTGGTGGAAATACAGTATCTTCTACACAATTCAAACCCCAACAGTTTTGCTTTTTATCGGTTATTTTGTAAAGCAGCACCTTCCGATTGTTCTCTAAAATACCGTGCAAAATGACGCAGTTTTACGTCCCAACTTCTAACTGTTTCGTGGCCCACGTCACTTTACGTACGAAAAGTCGCATTGCATTGTGCGTAAACACACCTTAAAGGTCTGTTTACACTAAATGCGATTTTAGTTCGATTTGTTGTCGTACGAAATTTTTTACGATTTTTGACGTACTGTAAGCAGTTGACAAAAATATCTTCCACGCAATTCGAACCTAACAACTTTGCTTTCTACCGGTTGTTTTGCGAAGCACCTTACGATTGCATTCTAGAATGCCGCGCAAAGTGACGTAGGTTTACGTCATAATCTCTAACTCAATGGTGGGCAAACTTTTCGTACAAAGGGCCGCATTGCAAAAAATTTTGAGGCCGAGGGACGCACTGATTAGTAGAGCAAAATAAAAAGGGTCGTCACGACTGCAGATGTCCTAATTTCCACTCAATATCAGCAAGGTAGAGATGGCACGGTCTAACTTTTTTGCAACCCGGACCGCCAGTGGTCCGGAACCTCTTGCCCAGTAACGGTAACCGACCCGGAAACTCATCCCAAAAACAAAGCCCAACCTGCCCAAGGCCCATTCTTCTATAAACGTTCAATCACATTTAACAGAAAAATGAAAGTTAAAGGGGTTTCAAAAATTGGTAGCGGCTCGTTAGCGGGTCTCTTAGCGGCCCATGCCATCTCTACAGTAACGACTAAGAAGCAAGGTTTATATTTCTGTAAGTGCCCGCGGGCCGCATCAAAAAATCTCGCGGGCCGCAGGGCCGTAGTTTGCTCACCCCTGCTCTTACTGTTTCGATGCCTACGTCGCTGTACGTACAAAAAATTTCATCGTATTCTGTGAAAACACACCATAAGGCGTAAAAATTATTGTTGAATTGAAGAAATTCGAAATTGTGGAAAAACTTTATTCATCAAAAACATTGTTGAAATTGGCTGTTTGGGGGGAAGGGGAAGCAGGGTTGGAAATGGATAATGAAAAAATAAAGAATAATTCGATGTTCGATACCTCAAAAAAAAGTAGAGAATTCTTACATTCAATTAAAAAGTAGAGAATATCGATCAATCGATAACGTCAAATCGATACTTTTCTCTGACTGAGTTAACGCCGGCGATAACGTCAACATATTTTGATGCTAATGGGAGGGCTTCAGGTTAGGCAAAGCGGAAAATGTCGGTATCGAAGGCATAGCATATTATGATGGGCAGTTTAAAACAAGAATACCAGAAGGCCTACTCACTTTTCCCTTTTCATCATAAAAAAGATCAAAGATCACTGTTATCAGTTTAGTTAAGCTATAAACTGATAAAGGCATATCACAAGTTCACAACCATTAAACTGATAAAATATTATTGTTTTTTGAAGCCTTTTTCAGTGACCAACTATCCAGTTCAGCACTCTACTTCAATGTTCATAGACATCTTGTCACAGGTGTCATCCATAGACCAACGTAGCTTACAGAAAGCCTGCTGTCATTTTTATTAGCCTTAAAGCTGCATTGGACTGCCTGGCCTGCCTTCCACAAAGCGACACCAAGTGACAAAACGTTAAGCAAACGTTTTTTCGTGTTATATTTTGGAATGGAATCAAAAATGACAGTGCATACGGAATTTTCCGCTCGTGAGCTGTTCTTATGCGAATGTAATGTAAAATATTTACCTGCAAACACCAAAAAAACCAGATAAGATACTAAAAATAACAAAAAATATAAACTTTTGAAAGAACTTATATTCAGAAAAAAAAGTATCGATTAATTAATATCGATTTACCACGCAAAAAAGTAGGGAAAAGCCCCAATTGATATTGAGAAAAAAAGTAAAGAATTTTTGCATTCGATGACGAAAAAGTAGAAAATATCGATATCGATTTCTAATCGATATTTCCAACCCTGGGGGAATGCATCCCCACATCCCTCCCTCCCTGGATCCGCCACTGGGCATAGCTCAAGATTTGGATTTGGGGCGGGCAGCTTCACAATTCAGAGTTCGTGTTTGAAATTGGGCAAGAAATACGATTCAGCTATCATTAAATACTTCAACAATGTGTACAATGCCTCCAGTGCAAGAATTATCAGCAGGGCAGATACAGAATTTTTTATGGGGTGCTAAAGATTGAAAAATGAGCATCAGGTGATATTGTGTGTCTAAAAACATGTAAGTACTTATGCAATTTGAACACATGTGAGGGAGGGTGCTTGACTTCCCTTGCCTTCCCCTTGAGTCTTCCGATGGTAATAATCTCACCTTGTTTGTAGAACATAATGTAAGAATCACACGCTTAGAAAAGCGTGAAAGTTCTAGTGTACTTAACTAATTATACTATTTCTAAGTCTACTGTTACAGTTCAATCGTGTGACTAGTTTTACTAGAAATAAAATGCAACCAAGTTTGTTTAGTTTATGTTTTACCCACAAGCTAACAAAAACTTGTCAACAAAAAGCTGAAGTATTTTTAGTATCGAAGATCTAATGGTACATTAATATTGCCTGAGCTGGAGTCTCGGCAAAAAAATCTTCGTGACCGAGACGAGACTATGACACCACGAAACGGAGACTTGGAGCAAAAAGTCGAGACGAGACCGAGATTTGAACGAGCCGATACCGAAAGGAGACACGATACTTTTGAAATCAGAGGTTTTCAAAAGGTTGTGAATTTTTCAACCGTAAATATCTGACATTTTGAAGAATTTCTTCATCCGGCCGTATGTGAAAAGCTATTGTAGGCTACCACAAGACGGAGAACGGAAATGCAATATTTATATTAACTGATGACATTTTTTGTCTTCGGACAAAAAGAATTTGTCTATTTTGTAGAACAGTAGGCTTTCAATTTAGGGGTCCTTTGCCTTTTTTTCTAGGGTCTCGAGAGCTTCCGAAGTAGGCCTACAAAAATACCGGCCGGTTATCTCAGTGGTTAAGACATCGCTATCGGTGCGGTAGGTCTGGGGTTCGTGCCTTGGGCCGGTCAAACTGGACGCAGTGTCGCCAGCGACCCGCCACTGATGCGATATTTCCTTGGGTTTCGAGGCTGTGTAGCTCAGGCGCTAAGCCGCGTAGACGGGCCTCGCCACTTGTTAAACGCCTCGGCGTAATACCGCGAGTATCATAAAAAGAATAATGAAAATTTGATTTTTTTGATTGCAAAAAATATTTTTGTAAAATTTATTTTTGAATAGCCTACCGGTACTGCTAACTTGAAAATTTCGTTTTCAGAATCATGAAGTTTCCAAAGGGAGTCGTGTGACTATCACGCGTAGCAAAATTGGTTGCGTTGAAAAAGCTGAAAACCAATGTTTTAGAATCAGGAGCGCGCTTATAGGGGGAGGGGACATTGTGGGCTCACCCCCTTTGAATCTGCCTTTTAGTAAAAAAGTTCAAAATAAGAGAATAAAATATGAATGGTATCTATAGCTTATGGCCAGGGGCGGATCCAGGGGGGAGGATGAGGAGTATGCATCCTTCCACCGGACATTTTCAAAAATGTTTTTGATGCATACAATTTTGCATAATTTCGAACCTCTTCGATAACGATAAGCCTCACGCCTGCACGCATAATCGAAAACGTGCAAACAAAATGCATTGTATTTGGCGAAACACTTGGAATTAAGGTCAAAAAATGTAAACAAAATTTGCCTGAAAATTATTTAAAACGCACTAAAATAGCCATTACAGCATGTAAATTTTCAAAATTTTTTCGGGGGAGCATGCCCCCGGACCCCCAAGAGCCTTACTTGTTTCTCAATCAGCTTCAAGTTAGTTTTGCCGAAAAAAAATCACGCTTGAAAAAAATGTGGAAATTAGGGCCTCCCCTTCTTTTAAAATTTCTCACTACGCCACTGTTTAGATTGACCACTTAAACTAAAACAAAATATAAACCGTTTATCATCTGAGAAAGCAATATTTAAATTGAAGTCTGCTTATTACCAAGACCAACAACACAAACGAGCAATAACACAATGCAAGCCGAAAACAGTGCAGTCGAAGAAAAGGCAGCAGCAACAAAACGATGACTTGTAGGCTTCAAGTTAAAAATAGAAAGCATCAGAATTAAGTGCATTGTCACTACCCTCCAAAAAATATTTGCCCAACCCAGAAAAAAGTCCGTCATTATTAAAGCCTATTAACTTGTGCCCCGGCATTAATATTTTTGCCTACCTTAATCATTTGCTTGTAGTCGTAAGCCTGTTCGCTGCGCATAAGTCAAAGACTGAAGAATATACCGACATTTTTAAAAAGCGATAAAAATCCAAGGTGAACAATGTTCACGAAAGATTTTTATTGCATTTCGGGAATGTCAGCATGCTTGATGTATTGCAAGTCGTGCTTGACCGATGAGGCCAAATAATTGTGTCTCCTTGGCTAAACGCTTTTTCAATCGAAGCAGATGATGTAAGCTTTCATTCTACTGTAGGTAGGCCTGCAGCAAATGATTGAAATACCAGTGATAGTTGGGTTTTATTCAATTTAAGTAACTTCATTTAATTTTGAAGCAAACTTTTTAAATAGTCCCGAGATACGCTAATTTTCCGAGACTTCAACGTCTCGAGACGAAACCGAGACTTCACACCTTCGAGACCGAGACTTTGAAAAATTGTGTCTCGAGACACTACAGCTGTGTATATTGCTGAACCAAAACATCCTCAAAAAAAAAAAGTCAGAATCAATTCCTGATTACACATTAGCGGAATTACGCCGAAGAGTATAACGAGTGGCGCAGCAGCTTAGCGCCTGAGCAGCACAAACCACAAAAATAAAGAACAGCCCTGGCCAGCCGATGAGGGCGCTGAGTCCGATTTGCCCGGGCTGGAAATTGAACCCTACGCAAGGGAGCTTGATTGTTACTTAACCCTTTGTGGTCCAACGTCATCCCTGGAATGATAAATAAAATTATGTAATTTAGTCCAATGTCATCCCTGGGATGATGTTTTTATTTTAGTGGTAACAGCAAGTCCAACATCATCCTAGGGATGTTTAAAGAGCAGATACGCGCAACTAGTTCCTTGCTTGGTACATTTAGTCAATCGCTTACCGATTTTGGTGCCATGTGCAAAAGCAAGGCGCGCTAATATGTGTGAACCATTTTGTTTGGAAAACCGAGTTGGCAGCAGCTGTGAATGCATTGCTGCTGAATTCATTTACAGCAGTATTCTGCAGTAGTTAGTGTTTTGCTTGTGTTGGAGTGGGTTGGAGTGGGTATTTATTATTGGGTTGAGCAATGCTCTATAACTGCAGCTGTAACAGTGTTTGTTGTAAATAATAATTTGATTGGTTGGTAATAGTACATAGTAATCACCAGCAGGCCGCCTAAACAGTGGTATGGGCTATAAGCTAAGAATTAGGAAGTAGAAACACAAAATGCAAGTGTTTCACCGTTAAAGGTGCCTTATGAAACGAAATAATCCAGAAAATAACAAAAATTTGAAAATTGCAATTTTTTGGCTTTTTTCTCCTCAAACATGAAAAAACACACAAAACACACCTTAAAACGTGGGAAGAAAATGATTTGGTTAAAAAAAAATTTGGACCTGTGGAGAAATTTTTGGTAAAAAAATTGGACCGCAAAGGGTTAAAGGTTGCATGGTTGCTCCGACAACACATTATTGTTTGATTTCGTTTCACGTATAGGCTGTAGTTCTTACAGTACTGTATCAAGTTAAGCCTGTGCTTATGCGACAATAACGTGCGTTAAGCTGTTTTAGCCTTACCGGTACTTTTTTTACTTCCCTTTTATGGAAAAATTTAGTCTACCATACGTCTTTGGTCACGATTAAGCTAAGAAACTTATACACAAGATAGTTTGATTACCAAAAACTCTTAGGCGTTAATGTTGATCGGAATGTACTAACAAGCAGGTTTAGAATTAATAGGGAAGGTCGATCAAAATTTTTCACAAGTTGAATGAATTTAGTCAATGAATCATTAATTTTTCATCTTGTTGAAAAAATTATTTGCTATGTTGTATATGGAACTTGCAACATCCATTTAGAGCAGTGCTTGTCAACCTTGTTTGAAATCGTACACACTTTCAACTTTTACTTAAAAGCTTGTACTTACCCCAGTCTTCACAACACAATACACTAAAATTGCATCAATGTTAATGGAAAAAATAAAACAAGAGTTAAGGAAAATATTTATTTATACCAATAAGTCATTTCAACAGCCATTCAATGCCAACGTTGCTGTGGAATTTCATCAGCTATAGTTTAGAAAAGCAAGGTAGCAATCTTGTTTCAAGTGCTCCTCGCGTAAGCGTATCAACATCCATGATTGCGTTTCTTTTCTTTTTTTTTATTTCAACAAGAGCGGAAAATCATAGCTAGCAAAGGTATGTCGTAGGCATGCGAATGAAGACTGAAATAGCTTTTTGAGCAAGATTCTGATATTACGGAACTTCGTAAAGCGATACCCAAAATTCATTGTAGTTTTGAAACAATTTGAACCTTGCCTTTTGCACTAAGTCCGATCGCAGTTCAATAAATTCACTTGTAAGGCGTCCAAAATCAAATTCTTCATTTGTGAACGGCTGCACAATCCATAACAGAGAATTACAGTAAGATTCAAATAATCATCAATTGGAAAATAGGCCTCGAAATTTTGTTGTAGCAAGTTGAGGTGCTCATGAACAAGTGATTTTATCTTGGCTTCAATGTTTGGATTTTTGCTTTCCCAATCACTAATCTTGATGAAATTGTTCAAAGATTCAAAATCAGAAAAATTACAATTTTTTACATTATACTCTGCCACGATTTCAGTTTTAGTTTAAAAGTTTGAATCTTACTACTAACTTCAAAAATATCGCATCCTTTTCCTTGGATCGATAAATTTCACTGATTTGTACTTTCAAATAATGCTAATAGATAAGACAATTTTGCGAGCCAATAGATATCTTCAAAATTTGCACTCATTGGGAGTCTTTCTTGGGTAAGAAAAGCAGACAGCTCATTTCGAAGTTGAAATACGCGCTTCAAAACTTTTCCCCTTGATAACCAGCGTATTTCAGCATGATATAACAACCTCATTTGATTTGCTTCCATATTTTTGCAAAGTTCTGAAAACATTCTATGTTTCTTTGATTGGGTGCGGACGAAATTTACAACTTTTACGATGTCGCTAAGAACAATCTCAGCTCAGATCTCTGATTTTTATCATGGCTTAATTTTTTGACAACGAGGGCCTCTCGATGTATCGTGCAATGATTTGAAATACAATCAGGTGAAACTATTTTTATTTTTTGAACAACTCCATTTGTACAACCTTGCATTGCTGCTGCTCCGTTGGTAGTGATTGACTTACACTTCGTCCAATCCAAATCATGTTCCTCAATGAATTCATTCAATTTATCAAACATGGATTGAGCTGTTGCAGAAACTCCAACTTTAACATAGCACAAATAATGCTCAATAGTAGTTTTTGGCTTCCGCATCAACAAACCTACAATAAATAATCAGCTGCTGATCATCTGAAATATCGGTTGTTTCATCAAGTTGTAAGCCATAAGCGGGACTCTTTTTAAGCTTGATAACAAGTTGTTATAGCAAACCTTTTGAAATATCATCACATCTACGCTTAGTTGTATTGTTTGAAAAAGGAATTTCCCTCACTTTGCTAACAGCCTTTTTTCCTCCATGTAAAATGTCAGCAGCAATTTCAAGACAGGGAAGAACAACAGATTCCAACTCGGTATATGGACAACTATAAGAAGCAATGTCCTTCCTGGCCTACCGGACGGGAAGTCATGACGACTTCCTCATGCTTTTTATAGTTGTTGCTCTTCACCCTGGCCACGTAAAGAGTTTGACTAGAATGGGACGTAGCCACACGAGTGGATTGCGTACCACAAAGGATAAATTCTATAAGAAATATTTATCCGAAGGGATGAGTGATCCTGGCAAGATCATTCGTCCTGGAAAATGAATGTTTCTTACCTGAGGGCGGCTGATGAAGGCTAATAGCCAGAAACAGCGCTGTCTCGCTCTTCGGTATATGGACGCTTTAGTTTCATTACAACATGAGCCATTTTCAGCGAAGCAATAATAGTAGAATATCAATATCGCTTCTTGTGAGATCCTACGCATGAAATGCAGTGGTAAGTATAGGCGTTAACTAGATCCTGTAGAACAGTGGTTCTCAAACTGGGGTCCGCGGTCCTTTTGGGGTCCGCGAGACAAATTTTCTGGGACCGCGAAGCACCTTCCAAAAAAATTAAAACGACGATCCTGAAGAAAAAATTTTGTGTAAAATTAAGTTTTCAGGCAACTTTTCTTCCAATCAACTTAATAAACACAATTTGTCATGAAACCTTACAGGCTACATAGGCATTTATGATATCACAAGAAGCAATTTGATGTCACATTAGTGCAATGGCTCCTTTAGCGTGAAGTCTGCGAATGATGGAGAACGTGCAGTAGCAAAAAGGATCAAGTTTTTTTGCCGATGGCTTAAAAGTAAAAACCTGGTGGGTGGCGGCAGCAGTATTGGTTTCAGAGAAGGATACTGCAATGTGTGATTTTAGTCTAACTCTAGTAAATTGTTCATTTTCCTTGAATAAGTTTGCAAAGAAGCAAGTGCCCTCGTCACATTGATACAATAAAAAATCAACGTGTTGTTTAGTGTTTATTTGTGTTAATTTTTCAAGGGGACCGTGAGCCATTAAAAAAATTGCTAGGGGACCGTTGCGTAATTTTTTTAAAAAAGTTTGAGAACCACTGCTGTAGAATAACATATATAACTCATCCAATACTCTGCAAATGAGCGATGATGGCAGCGAGAACAATTTTTGGGTTTTTGTTGCTAAAAAACATTTGGGTAGCGAAAACCCAATAAAATTTATTGGGCTCTTGACTTGGGCTAAAATAGCCCAACGCATAATGGTTATAGTCAGTCAGTTTACTTCATTTGGGTAATCTGCACCCAACTTAAGAAATTGGGTTTCTCAACGTTAATACCCAAAATGTTTACCCCCAAAAATACCCAATTTTATTTGCAGTGAAGCACTAATTCATTTCCACTTTTTACCTGATTGCAACGCAAGACATATTTTGCAACATGAAAGTTACATGTTACTCAGTATATTGATTTCGGTTTTAAATATATAAAACCAAAATCAGTATACTGCGTTTATTGCATGTTAATTGCATATTGATTTTTAATTAAAAATAGTTGCGCTTTTGCGAAAAATTTCAAGATTTTTCGATCGGAATATTTTTTTAGACGAAAGAGATATAGTTCAACCGGTTCTTAGGGAACATGTCTAGTGCAAGAACAAAAAATAGCTAATATAAGCAATTAAAGCTATAAGTTAGCTTTTGTTTTTTAAAGATGAATATGCCATTTAAGTTAAAATAACGGGTAAGTTTTTCAGAAGTGAAGAAATAATACGACTTACAGAAATATTAGTTGAACATCTTGCTAATATAAATTAACTGGCAAATTGCTTTAAGATTTGCCTATGAATCATAGCAGTTTTGTTGAAAGTAGAAATATCACTATTTTAGCGTGTGCATTTAGCATATACGACACTATACAGTAAATTTGTTTTATATTATATATTAACGCCACTGAACAAAATAATTTTGGATATTTTTGAAAATTACCCAAACGTAAAAAATTTCGTTGTATTATTAAAAAATTTTACCCAATTTTAAATTGAACAAAACAAAATTTACTCAAACATTCAAGTTCAAAATTCTGAAGAATATTTAGTGAATACGTAACTTTCACTAGTTTTTCCTTTGCTGTATGCAGCTAAAAGCTATGCCATGTAGCGTCATGCAGATGATGAAGGCAGCAGCAGCGTGATGCAACTTTTCCTCAGGGTCATAAAGAGTCAAGCAGCCACCCTTATACCGACGAATATATCAAAATCTGAACTGTGGACTTTTATTGTCATTCAGATTTTCGAAAACAAACAGCATTCATTTGAATTCTCGATATACCCTGCTGCTGCTGCTTGGACTCCTGTGAGGTCAAAGTTAATACATTTTGGAATAAAATGCTGTAGTTTCTTCTAAAAACTGCGCATAAAGAAGGATTTTCTGTCTTTAAAATATCGTTTCAGATGTTGACATCTTGATAAATAATTGAGCGTTGCAGTTTCGAGGTGCTATAAAGGGGGAATTTCATAACTTTCTTTGCCCTGAAAGATTGGCTTGGACCGAACAGGCGTGTTTAGAAAACCTGCCGTATTTGAGTGGCGTAGCCAAGAGTGGGAGGTACCGGGGCCATGCCCCCTTAAATTTTACGAAAACAGAAAAAAAACGATGCAAAAACTAGCACTCACTTTGCTTACATTAAGCTATGCTATACAACATTAGTCATGAACCCCTTCAAATATTTTTTGGCGACGCCACTACGACCTGTCTATTCCTGAAGGTGCGCGAATCCTGTTAGGTGCCTTTCCCAACTGAACAAGTAAACGAACTGACTTGTTTTTTGCACGGTTGTTTTAATGCTCGACGTCAAACAAAAAAGTTGAATTATAGATCTCGAGTCTTACTACGCTATTTTGGCTGTTAAAAGCTATTATCTGATATACTCTGCCGTCATGTGGCAAAACCCATTAACTCCAAAATTTTGAAATTTCGTTTTTTTGCATTTTTCAATCGTTACACCAATGTCCTTCTTGCGTGCGAATTTCGAGTTTGTACTCCTAACCGATTTCGAGTTATCTATGGTGGAGAAACCCATTAACTCCATTTCTGTACAAAAAGTTGTCAAAAAATTTAAAAAGTAGATGGCAAAACCTGTTAACTCCTCTCGTAATTGTTAATCTCTTATTGCGTCATAAACAAAGTTCAGTGCATTTCTCAAAAACTTTCGTCTCACTGGGGAAAAAATTGCGCGAACAATGTGAAACAATGAATAGTGACGTAATAGCTCATTGAGTAAAATGCAAATTTGGAAAAAAATCAAATGCAAATCTCATACGCTGTTTATGCATTCGTTGATTAAAAGTATTGACATTAAACTATATCATTAAACTTTTATGATCAAGCACTTTCATCAAACCAAAAATTAAAAAAATCTACAATCAGGAACATTCTTCAACAAACCTGAAAACTAAAACGTGATTTTCTCGAAAAGTGTAAAAGTGAAGATAATGGTTCGACTATAACCAAAGTCTCGTTAGCCTTGCTACGCACAGCCAATCCAGGCTAAACTCATTCCAGACTGTAAAGACTCTTTTTTGCATTGCTTTACCTGTACATCTCGACTTCATCTCTTTTCTAGATTGTGCCCTATTGTTGGCAGGCGACTGGCCCCAAACAACGATACCCAATGAAAGAACCTATAACCACTAACCCACAACTAAGTTACCGGTAGCCTAACTAGCCCACATCACTAGAAGCCCCCATGGCAACCCACTCATTTGCAGCTGCTGACGCGTTTCGACCTTATTATGGTCTCATCAGTACAGCATAGCAACCTCCCACCTTCCTGAAAAAAAAAAAAATAATAATAATAATAATAATGGGTTTTGCCAAATGACGGCAGTACTGTACGTGCATCTATTGGCCAATCAATTTAAAATGATAGGCACTAATTTTTTCTCTGGGACAACAGCCCCGGATTAAAAAAAGGGAATTAATCTAACCTTATATAGGCTCAGTATAAACGGTCAGTGTGGAGAACAAACCGACAAGCTCGCTTTTACTGTCGTCAGGAAAAGGCACTTGGTGCTTGGTGGAACTCCTTTTTCTTTTTGTTGCATAGATTGACCTAAATATTATTAGATACGCTGTTTTCAGATAGGTCGGTAGATGAGCAAATACGCGTACACTAGAGATTGTAGGCTAAAACATTGACTGTTAGAAATTTAAGCAACGCAGTAAAAAATTTGCAGGAGGGATGGTTGAAACTGAAGAACTTGAACGTTATGGAAAAAAATCTTAACAGCCATAATGTAATACAGTTCACAACAGTTCCAAAGATTTCATCTTTGTGTATAGAATTTCTTGGCTGTTGCACAAACAAAAGTGAGGTAGGCATTAACGTTTACGCCCCAGAAAACGTTTTAGTAAAACGAAGTATGGAAATGGGTTACCAGATTATCGAAAAGCTCACTTGTGCAATATCCCCTTTAACATTCGCAACACTACCAGTAGCGTATTCAGGAGGGCATTGGGCCATGCCCCTCCCCCCCCCCCCCTTTTGACTCTGCCTTTTAGTAAACAAGAACAAAATTAATTGTGTCAAGTAACTGAAATATGCCATACTCTTTTGATGGTTTCTGTAGCTTATGGCTAGGGGCGGATCTAGGGAGGTAGGATGAGGGGTATGCATCCTCTACCAGCCATTTTCAAAGTTGTTTTGGATGTATACAATTTTTTCATAATTTCGAACCTCTTCGATAGCGATAAGTCTTACGCCTTGAGCATGCATAATCGAAAATGTGCGAACAAAATGCATCATATTTTGCGAAGCACTCAGATTAGGGTCAAACAACTTGAACAAAATTTGCCTGAAAATTATCCAAAACGCACTAAAATAACCATTAAAACATGTAAATTTTCAAACATTTTCCGAGGGAGCATGCTACCGGACCCCCCTTGAGACTTTCTTGCTTCTCAATCAGCTTCAAATTTGTTTTGCAGAAAAAAATACTCTTGCAAAAAGTGTGGAAATTATGGCTCCCCCATTTTAAAATTTCTCACTTCGCCACTGAACACTACCATTGGCCTTTAAGTTTAAACCAATCTGAAAAGTCTCACAGCGCTAAAGAGAATAGATTACATTCGAAATACCTAACTATATGCAGGTAATAGAAAAGCAATCGTAAAATATACCTTCTTTTGCCAGCTTGAAAGCCATACTTTTGTGTGACAAATCATAGGCAATTCAAGATAAAATTGGACTACATTTGTTCATTTGCAGACAGTATTTTATTTTAATTTAAGAAAATATTTATTTGCGAAGAGCCTGTACACTGATCACTGCATGCAGCGAAAATAAAATCAAATTGTACCCAATATGACGTATTTTCAAAAATGCCACAAGTGAAATATTATTATGAATCTGTGTTTTATGTACAAATCGAAACATGCACGTTAGGATGCGCAAAAAGATTGACCTGCTGACAGATTATTATGGACGATCATCATACTTTTGTAAAACGGGAGTTTTATTTTTGATAAAATATTTTCTTACATAAAATTCAATAAGCGCCGAAGGCGCAATGAAGACGAAACGGCCATTCGGCGAAGCCGAATATACTCAAATTCAATCAACTTACCCATGTGCGCTCAAACTCACCTAACCCACCCAATCTCCCAATATACTCAAACTCATTTAAATACTCGGACTTGCAGAATAATCCCTGAATCTCCTACCGGTCATATACTCAAACTCACCTGACCCGCTCGTGTATGCAAAACTGTCTAATGAATACATTCACATTATCTAACCCGTTTAGCAGCTGCAGACGCGTTTCCACCTTATTAGGTCTCATCATGTTTTTAAAATCAAATTTTAAAAAATATTGGGTATGGAGCATGGCGATCTCTACAAAAGGCCATATCAAACCGCGCGCGCCAAAATTATTGGGGGCCTACTCCGTTTATTTTGTTTTTCAGCGACTGTGCGGTCGGTGAGTCAGTTAGCGACCATAGGCTACCGCAAAGCAGATTGTGTGCGAGACTAAAGTTGGTTAGTGCACAGAGCATAGGTTATGGGCATAGTGTACTGCACATGTACCTATAGAACTTAGGTTAGAGTGATAGCCTAAAAGGCCTTGGTTATAATTTTGACCTATTGGTACGTATTATCTTATAGAACTAAATTATTGTAAAACTAGCCCAGTGCCAATTAGGTTTAAGGCACCAAACATATATTCTAGTAGTGGTGTACTGATACTGATACCATAGGACTATCCTGATGTTGAACTACAGTAACTGTGGTTGTTTATCCTAAATATCAGTGGTGCTCAAACTTGTGGCTCATAAATTAATGAAAGAAAACCTTGCTGCATTTTAACTGAGTTATTTTGATACTGGTAGGTTATTGTTGGCGGTCAAAAATGATTGAAAAAATTGAATTTTGTAAGGTACCAGTAGTTTATTTTTCATTTTGTCTTCAAAAGAAGTTACCAAATCTTTTTTATCAGTAACCAGAATTTGTTTAGCTAACTTCAAAACCTCAAATCTTTTGTTTCTTCAGCTGTTCATTGCTTTTTAATTAAGTACTGCTGATATTAACAATTTTTGATCACTACTGGCCTATGTTGAATGTAGATGATACTGACACAGAGAAACTTTTAGATATTAAATGTAAGCTGAATTAACATAAATTTTAATTATAATAATCTTGTTCTTGGGATGCTGCAATAATTGGATTATCACCATGCCAAAAAAATGTTGTGTGTATGCTTGTCGTACAAATTACAATAGTGAAAAAACGAAAGTGTGTGATAAATTGTCAGTTTTTCGATTTCCCACTAATACTGATGAGCAACAAAAATGGATTCAAGCAGTTCCAAATGCTAACCTCAAGGTCACTAAGTCTACGGTCATCTGTGAGTTGCAATGGCCAGACAATTTTGAAAAAGTTAAGGTGCAAGGAGGAAAATTTCGTCCGCGAAATGAATGAATGAAGGGAAATGAAGCGAAATCCCCCTTCTGTTTGGCCAGGGGTGCCCTTGTCCCAAATTCCTACAACCTCTGCACCTAAAAGAACAAGCAAACGAGCGCTTAATGCTGTTCGAAATGTTAAAGATGATGAATTGAAGCAATTTTTAGAATCTAACAAAATAAATTATGCAATCCTGAAAAAAGATTTGATAGAAAAAAAGAAAGAATTCAATTGTTCAGTTGTATCCTACATGGCTAATGATTGTGTTGTTGTTCAATCCACTCAGTTTAATCAAGGTGTCCCTTTATTTGTAATTAAGATATTTGAAGACCTCCATTTCGAAGCATTTCATACTGGCATCCAATGTTGCATTTTTACTGTATCCGCAAACCACATCACGACTATTAACTTTTGGTCAACTCTGGATGAAATACTTCGTTTTTTAAGCTTAGCTACCATTGACAACAAAAAAGAAGTTTTTTTGCAGCACATTTCTGCTAAGGGACCAAAAGTTGTTGGGGAAAAAATTTATGCTCCTCAAATGTTGGTAAGAGCATTTGTTTATTTTGCAACATCTAGAGCTCTTTACCACTGATTAAGAAATGATTACCAGCTTCCCTCTGTGTCAACACTGACACGTATTACGTCAAAAATTTCAAAAGTTGATGAAGGGAAATTTCTTGGATTAATATTTGATCATCTTTTTGAAAACCAAAAGCTGTGTGTCCTTTTTCATGATGAAATATATATTGAAAAAATGTTAGTGTACCATGGGGGTACTATTTTTGGCAGATCAGCTGATAATCCTTCTGCATTAGCCAAAACAATGCTTGGTATTATGATTTTTTGTTTAAATGGTGGACCCAAATTTCTTTCTCGATTAGTACCTGTTTCGAGGCTGCGAGCAGATTTCTTGTTTGATCAAATCAAGTTGACAACCCAAAGTGTGGATGCTGCTGGAGCAACTGTGAAAGCAATAGTATACGATGGAAATCGCGTAAATCAAGCCTTTTTTCAAAAGTTTGACATCGTTCATGGAAAGCCATGGCTAACCCTTGATGGCAAGTACCTGCTTTTTGACTTTGTCCATTTGTTAAAAAACATCCGTAATTTATGGTTGACTGAAAAATTGAGAGAGCTGATGTTTTATGATAATGGAGTTCCCAAAATAGCAAAATGGTCGGTTCTTAAAAAACTATTTGAGTTGGAAAGAAAAAGCCGTGTGAAATTGTCTGACCTAAATGAAACATCTATCGCTCCCAAGCCCATTGAACGTCAGAAAGTTTCTACTTGCCTTAGAATATTTTCAGAAAAGACATACAGTGCTTTGCTTACCCACCCCTCTTTGGATATTGCTGAAGTTGAGGATACTGCTGCTTTCCTAAAGATAGTTATCACTTGGTGGAAAATATTGAATGTAAAGGCTTATGGTGCAGATGTCAGACACAATGATCCATTACGAGCAGTTATTGAAAATCCCGACGACAACCGCTTACTTTTTTTACTGCAATTGGTGATATGGCACTCAAAATGGCAGGCACTCCAGGAAAACGAGTCAAACAATTTTCAAAAGATACAGCCATTGCAATACATCACACATGCTGTGCTATTGTGGACCTTTGCAAGCACTTACTTGGCACTTCGCACAAGTATGTTCTTCTGGGACAATTTACCTCCGACCATCTTGAAAAAGAATATGGAAAATTGCGTCAAGGTTGTGGGGGCATGTATTTTTTAACCGTTCAGCAGATCATAGAAAAAGTTTCCATAAAGCAAGCCTCTGTTTTGTTGAAATTAAATGTGGATCCTAACAACTTGTTAATCCAACCCGGTCATCAATGTGCATCATGTGAAAACAAGTTGTCTCAAGAAAACGCAGAAATTTTTGATGGATCATGTGAATACAAGTTGTCTCAAGAAAACTCAATGTTCCCACTGATCAGGCATGTCAATGGGTGTTCTTTTGTTTTGTGATGTTTCATTCGGTTAAAAATTTTGTATGTCGAAAATCTTTGAGCAACGTGTTTTGGCTCATTAGTGAGTTTTTTCAATTTGGTATGAATGAGCATCATTGTATTGTGCTCAGCAATATTTTCTTTTAAACAAGCTGTGCATTAAAACCACACCAAGATCTGGGAAAGAAGTAGCAGTAGAAGTATTAAAATTGTCTTGATTTGTTCAAATGTTCAAGCAGTTGAATATAATCGTTTTCATGCTCAGTTTACAAGCCTATGTGATTTAGATGTTATGATACTGTGCTGCATTTACAATGTTGTGGGATTTTAAACTAGCCTATTTCTTTTTTTATTGGGTGTTCTTTGAGTTGTCTGATTTTGAAAATGTTGAGGCTGTGGCCTGTGGTGCATTTAGACAAATTGCTATATTTGCAGTTTTGCAATACAAGTGGCTAGTAAGAGTAATAAGTCTTCGAGGCCACTGACTTTTGGGATTCGATTATTCCCCCAAGCAATGATGCCAAACAACTTGCCAGTGTGACTATTCCTTTGTTGCGTGTATTTCCAGTGTTATATTCAAAACTGTTGGAGTTTTAGACCTTATGAGGTTTGCAGTATTTTACCTAAATTCCTTTTGCAGTGTTACTTTGCAGTGCAGCTTGTCCGTGTCGCAGAAATTTCACGCAGTCTTTTAATTGCGAGCTTAAGTAGCTTCTTCATTTCCAAGAGTAGGCTACATGTATTTCTTTTTCGTACTGTAGGCCTATATTACATTATTGATTGGAACACTGCGTATGTGGTAAACTGTTGACTTTTTAGCATAAGCATTTTTTCGTTAGTTATTTGATACGCAGTATTGTTTAGTTAATTTGCTGCTTGTTTAAGTCCGTCGAGTAGAGATTAAATATTTTATCGAAAATCGCAATGTCTGTTCAAAGTGACGAAGGTGCGGGTTGAAACCGAGGCCTGCTGATTCAGGGTCGTCATTAAAATAACGCTTTTAATCGCTCGGCTATGCCTTGTGTCAGTAACATTCCTTTCCAGAGCAATATATATTTGGTTGGATTCATTTTCATAGCTTGCCATTAAGCCGCGCAGTGCGCTTTCACTTTTGTCATATTTACCTGACGAGAGATTCGAACCCGGGCTGCGGCGATGACGTCATATAACAAAGCAGCAAAACATGAAAAGTATCCTTGTAACGTTATAGTCTAAAGTGGGCATGCATTACGAAAATTTATTCAGATTTCAAAATTTTAGCAGTAGGCCCCCAAAACATTTTGGCTTCTGCACGTTGATAAGGCCTTTAGTAGAGATCGCCATGGTATGGAGTAACCAATATGACGTATTTTCAAAAATGCCACAAGTGAAATATTATTATGAATCTGTGTTTTATGTACAAATCGAAACATGCACGTTAGGATGCGCAAAAAGATTGACCTGCTGACAGATTATTATGGACGATCATCGTACTTTTGTAAAACGGGAGTTTTATTTTTGATAAAATATTTTCTTACATAAAATTCAATAAGCGCCGAAGGCGCAATGAAGGTTTTATTTCGTCGAAGACGAAACGGCCATTCGGCGAAGCCGAATATACTCAAATTCAATCAACTTACCCATGTGCGCTCAAACTCACCTAACCCACCCAATCTCCCAATATACTCAAACTCATTTAAATACTCGGACTTGCAGAATAATCCCTGAATCTCCTACCGGTCATATACTCAAACTCACCTGACCCGCTCGTGTATGCAAAACTGTCTAATGAATACATTCACATTATCTAACCCGTTTAGCAGCTGCAGACGCGTTTCCACCTTATTAGGTCTCATCCAGGGCTGGGGAGCCATTGCAGAAAATGTCTGGCTCCGGCTCCAGCTCCGGAGCTCTCAAGCGTTATATCTGTGGCTCCAGCTCCGGCTCCGGAGCTGAATATTTTTTAAGTGCGGCTCCGGCTCCGGCTCCACAAATTATGGTCGGCAAAGATTTGCTTATACCATCTCAAACGTGCCAAAATTTGCAAATGATGCGAACTTGTTTGTCTAAACACTACGCTACCAGACAAAAAACAATTGGTTATAGAATCAACAAACTAAGTGGTCTTTTTGTGCCAAAAATTGAAGGCTCAGTTTGGTCAAGATTTTCAACCATTCGGAGCCGGAGCTAATTGTTTCATTTATGGCTCCAGCTCCGGCTCCGGCTCCACAACAAATCCAAATTACGGCTCCGGCTCCGACTCCGGCTCCGAGAAAAATGCTTGGCTCCGGGGCTCCGAGCTCCGGCTCCGGCTCCCCAGCCCTGGTCTCATCATGTTTTTAAAATCAAATTTTAAAAAATATTGGGTATGGAGTAACCAATATGACGTATTTTCAAAAATGCCACAAGTGAAATATTATTATGATGCTTTGTTTTATATACAAATCGAAACCTCAACGTTATGATGCGCAAAAACGTTGACCTGTTTGCAGATTTTTTGGACGATCTTGATACTATTGTAAAACGGGAGTGTTATTTTTGATAAAATATTTTCTTACATATGTATATACGTTGTAGCAACTCTGCCGTATTTTGTTTTTGTCCAGTTGTAGATCAGTTTTGGCATGAAGTTTTTAGTTGGATATGCTGTCATTTCAAACGGGACATAAATTTTTGCAATTTTAACAAGATTTTTGGATTTCAAGAGTTAGAAAATTGTACTAAGACGGATTTGATTAATTGTTTTTTACTCAATGCAAGATTTTTGATTTATAGATGTAAAATTGAAAAAACCAAACCAAATATCATGTTATTTATAAGTACCATTAATTTGCAAAAAAAAAAAAAGAATATTTGATTGCTAAACGTAATGGGGATTTGAAAAAACATTTTCGAAAATGGAATATCTATTGAATCGTGCTACTACTGTACCTGTATGTGCTTAACGACGTTATTGTGTAACTCCATAAGTATTAGACTTTGAAAATAGTACAGTCATTAGCAAAAGTTTAAGACCAGTCTTTCAGATTTAAGGTATTTGTAGATTTTATCGTTATTATCGCATAGTGCAGTTTTATATGACGCAATATCCTATGAAATTGCATCAGCCATCTGTCCATCACCAACACATGGGTTGTTTTCACGAAGAACCTATTTTGCTTCATTTCGATTGGTTTTACAGCGTAATCAGTTGTGTACTAGCTGCTGTTTCAGTTCTTGAAAATGGGCAAAAAATCTTCTCTTTCCGAGACTAAAAGAGCCCAAATTGTGGTTTTAAGTGCAGAAGGCTACTCTGAACGAGAAATCAGTGCGAAGATGCAGTGCAGCAAGACTGCTGTGCACACAGCCCTTGAAAATTTCAATAATTACGGGAGTTACAAAGACTTGAAGAGAAGTGGGAGACCCAAAAAAACATCCCCTAGAGATGATCTGACAATAAAGCGAATTGCTGTACGTTCCCCAACAAGTTCTTTGAAGAAAATTCGTGCTGCGCTGCTTGGGAAAGGGACAGACGTTCACATCACCACAGTTTCTCGGCGTTTGAGGTTTAACTTTGGTCTTAAATCATATAAGCCAGCTCGCAAACCCAGGCTCACTCCTCTTATGAAATCAAAGCGTCTGGCATTTGCAAAAGAACATGCAGCATGGACATCTGAAGACTGGTCTAAGATCATGTTTTCCGATGAGTGTACTCTACAGCAGTTTGTGGTGAGAAAAAAGAACGTTAGAAGGCCTGTGGGTAAAAGGTTTGAGGAAAGATACACAGTTTCAACAATGAAACACCCACCGAGTCAAATGGTCTGGGGGGCATTTTCCAGGTCTGGTACTGCTGGATTGTATTTTTTGCCCCCAGGAAGTACAATGAACGGTTCCAGGTATGTGGATTTGCTAAAAGAAAAACTTGAAATGCATATGAATATTCATCAGTGCACAGTTTTCATGCACGACGGTGCTCCGTGTCATCGCTCGAAGATTGTGAAACAATTCCTTTCAGAAAAAAATGTGGCAACACTGGGCTGGCCTGGAAACAGCCCAGATTTAAACCCAATCGAGAATCTTTGGGAAATACTCAAAAACAAGGTTGCAGAAAAACAACCTTCAAGTGCTGGAGCATTAAACCATGCTATAAAAGAGGTATGGGTCAAAGAAATTTCAAGAGACTATTGTGAGAAACTGATATGCAGTATGCCAAAACGAATCCAGGCGGTGATAAAGAACAAAGGAGGACACACAAAGTACTAAAATTGCGTGTTACTGTTTTACAATTTGTAATTTGAGCATTCACAATGTGTTATACTAAATTTACGAGCAAAATATACCAGCAGTGGCAGTAATTTGTATTCTGGAGAGGATAGACAGCAAAAATACATAATTTCTGATAACTGGTCTTAAACTTTTGCTAATGACTGTATAGTGTTGTTTTTGTGTTGATACCCATTTTATTATTACTTTTTGCAACAATAAAAAAAAAAAAAAAAAAAAACTCTGCCGTTTTTCTGAAAACCTAACAACTACAAATTTATCAATTCTTTTTTCCTTTTCGACTTAAAAATCGATATTTCATAATGTATGCAAAAATCAAACTTGTAACTTATTGACTTTCGCTAATGTGGTTGGTTACCTAGCAACTAAACGCAAAAAGAAAACTACTTTTTGCAACTTTTTATCGAAAAATTTTCGAAACCTAACAACTACTTGCAAGGGACAAATTAATGTTTCGACTATAACAAGGATGGGCAATCCTTTTCGGTCTGGGTGCCAAAATCGACTAAAATCAATGGCCAAAGTTTTCCGTGTAACAACCAACAGTTCGTGTTTTCCACTGAAAACATCGGTGAAGAGCAAAAAAAAGGTCTTCACGCCCTCAGATGACCTAGTGAGACTTTTGCTGCTGCTTTACCGTTGACTCGTTTCTGTGGCCTCGCTCGCGTGCCAGAAAAACGAGCTCGCGTGCCAAGTTCGGCAAGCGTGCCAGGGGTTGCCTATCCCTGGCCTATAGCGTTAATGTATGTGGCTTTATTGCTTGTTTGCTAGTGTGATTAATTAACTGGCATAAAAACAGATGATAAAATAAGTTGTAGGCTAAATAAAATCACATAAAATCCGAAAATGAACGATATTATTTGTTATATTCTTTTTTCTTAATTAAATTATTCGAAACTAAACATTCCAAAATATTCAACACAACCGTAGAACTCCTCGAAAAGTTAGTTTGGACTAAACTCAGTTTACTTTCCGCAAAAAATCGTTCAACTTCGTCCAGCGAATCAAATCGACAATAAGCGTGTTTTTTTGGATCAAAGTAATGAAATAATTTGGAAAAAATTAATTTAACATGCATAAATGCGTTATTTTTAACACATTGAAATGCTATCGAGCAGTTAATGTGCATTCTTCAAGTTGGCAACCACTCAAAATACTTAATAAATGCCAGCTGCGGCCTTGAATCGAACCTGTCACAAAATATCGGCACTCTACATCGGCACTCTTGTGTCACTGTGTTCTCTCACGTTTAAGTTAAATGCAAAATAATGACACTATAACACTCCAAAAAAAAATTAACCAACACCCAAAAGAAATAACGCATTTCACTCAAATAGCCCATAGAAAGTGCAAAATCCCACCAGCTTGTTTCGTGATGTCGTAGAAGTTTTTTACCTTTAGTTACCAAAAATTATGACATGCAAATTGCTACTAACCAGGATGGATGCATCAGCAAGGTGTGTGTGCACAGTAAACATAAAATTTTGTTTATCACTTTCACTTGATCAATCTATTGTCCTTACACTTAGTCGACCTGAGGTAACCAGCTCACCCGTTTGTATTTCAAATCCCCCAGTGTGACCAGGAAATTTTTGTAATATTAAGGATATTTTTATGGAATAAGTTTGATTGTACTCGTAGTCAGGGTTAGGAATCGATATCCGAAAAAGTAAAGAAATAATCGATATTTGATAGTTCACCAAAAAGTAAAGAAATAATCGATTTCGATGGTAGTTTAAAAAGTATAGAATAAAAAATATGGTAATCGATATTCGATATTATACTGAGCATTTAGCGGTGTACGCCAAGCATTTTTTGTGATGTTCTCACATTCATGCGGTAACTTACACACAAACGACGGACATAATATATGGCATTATTGATGCGAAGCAACTGTGCTATTAAAACTATTTTTTTTTGGTGTTTTTATTTGGCACAAAAAAAAATTTATCAGCAAGAACAAGATAATGACATACCGACGATTATTTTAAATTTACTAAAGTGAAATAAAGTAACCTGAAAAAGGATCGAATTTGGAATATCGAATAGCGCCGAGATAAAAGTAAAGACAAGAGCATATTCGGTACTCATTCAAAAAAGTAAAGGCTCCATTGCATTCGATGAACAAAAAGTAAAGAATATCGCAATCGAATATCGATTACAATCGATTTTTCCCAACCTTGCTCGTAGTTATGTATAAGTGATAGATTTTGGGAAAAACGTTAATTTCTTTAATTTTTTCTTTACACTCTTGACTTATGTGTTCATCCAGAAAAGGGCCTTGAGGAAAAAAAACTTTTGATGGGTCATGTAACTTCACTCTGACCTGCACTTTTTATTTTTAAATCAATGTCGTGCAACCTCTGCACCTGAAACCGAGGTAAGGCAAAAGTAATTACAGCGCATACGTAAGAGCGGTAATTACCTCGTTTTGTTGACGCAATAAAAAGCTTTTTAAATTTTTTTTAAATTTTCCTGCACTATTGGTTAAAATGACATTGCAAAAAATGTTTGAATTTCTGCTTTTTTTGTGACTTTAATTTGCTTTGTTTTCAGAACTTCAAAAGCTGTCGGCAGAACTGCAATGTCGCAAAAAATAACCTTCCTGAGAATTTTTGCGTTTTTTTTTTTTGTTCTTTGATCATTCCATGCCTTTTCTGAATCAGTTCAGTATCAATATCAGTTCAGTTGATCCAATCATCATTCTTCCCATAGAACAGTGGTTTTCAAACTTGTCGGAAATATCGAACCCAACAGGTGTCATGCAAGCATACATCGAACCCTTAATTATAACCACGAGCGGATCCAGAAAATTTTTGGAGGGGGGATGCAGTTTTGAATTAGGCTGAATGTTAAATGAGTGCAAAGACGTTAGACGTCTAAACCGGAAAAGGGCATAAGCTCCTTGAAAATGTTTCACGTCAGGGTCGTATTCAGAATATTCTTAAGGCGGTGGAGGGTGGCATAAAATTTTTGCATTTTTTAAGCGTATTTTTTTCCCGGAAAGTTAATTTGAAGCAAATCGAGGAACAAAAATATGGCTCTAGGGGGGTCCGGGGGTATGCTTCCCCGGAAAGTTTTCAAAAATTTAGACACTGCAATTGCCATTTTAACGCTTTTTGAACAATTTTTATGGCAAATTCTGTTTAATTTTTTTGCCTCTAACTCTAAGTCCTTCACCAAATATGATACATTTTGTTCGCGCATTTTTGATTTATGCGTGCTTAAGGCGTAAAGATGATTGTTATCAAATAGGTTTGAAATTATGGAAAAATTGTATTCATCAAAAACAGCGTTGAAAGAGTATGGTGGGGGAATGCATCATTCCACGCAGAGATAGTCATTTACTACAACTGTATGTCTTTTTGCAAAAACTTATTCTGATCTCAGCCGAACCCCTGCTACAGCCTCACCGAACCCCTGGGGTTCGGTCGAACCCAGTTTAAGAACCACTGCCATAGAATGCACTTAAAATTTTGATCTTCTGTGTCGGCAGTGGAAAAAATGAAACACATGCGTAGGCCTATGTGTTGTTTCCGTTAACTCTATAATGACTGCAGTATTTCTTTTTTGCTTTTGTGTTTTCATGTTTTGTGGTTGCTCCTTAACAATAACGTGACAAAACACACAATGACAATAATAAAAACAATCAGACATGTATATTTCAAAGTTTTGTGATTATTTTTACTGTAGTTTGTCTCTCTTGCAAAAATGAATTAATTGCAACCGAATCTAAGACGTTCTTTTTGCATGATTTAAATCAAAACGGTAAAGTAAGCTTTGCAAAAGATAATTTAATTAGTTTACTAATTTTTGTCATACAAAAATGCAAATCAACGATTTTCAAAATCGGGGAGCAATGACGTGATTTGCGTGTGAAGGAATCGCTTGCCTAGTGAAAAAGGTCATAAAAACCAGGAACTTTTTTGTTGATGTGCACGATTGTTTAGCCAGATATAACAACGATGGTCTTGCAAAGATCGAGTATTTTGAGACACTTTGACCTTAAAAAGCGGGCTTCAGCACAAAAACTATTATTTACCCTGGTTACATGCCCAGTTTTAGTGGGCTTTAGGCCCGTGGTTATTGACTCTAGTTTCTGCGTCATAATCAATTTTTTGATGTCATAATTTGGCTATAAAAATTGATTATGACGCAGAAATTAGAGCCTAGAAGCGCGGGCCTAAAGCCCATTAAAATTGGGCATGTCGACAAGGGTAATTGTTTCATTGAAACTGCGTTTGAAATACAATATGGCAAAAGCCCAACAATTGTACCGTCACAAGAATTTTTGGTGAAATGTTTTTTGAGTACGTTTTAGGTTATTTCCCGTGTGGGATTTTTAGGATAAAATGATGAAGTTTTTTTTAGAATTTAAAGAGAAAAATGAGGTCAGAAAATTAAAGCATTAAAAGGAAAAATGTGCATTTGTGACACATTATATATGAAACGTGTTTATACTATTTATGCTCTTGCTCTTGGTAGTAAAATCCTTAGCTTCTGCAACTCCCATTTATATTTTGCGTTGGAGGCCAATTTAAAGCTTTCATGACCAGCCAGTTGACGTGGTCATTAAGAACCCCGCTATTGGCGGGAGGATCTAATTGGGGTTCGATTTTCGGGGCGGACAAATGTCCTGCGGTTCGTCACCGCAGCTGTTTGCCTCCTGTCCAAACATTAAGTCGCGGAGATGGCATCCTTTTTTTGCACGCTTCGGCGTAATATTGCGAGTATAATGACAATTTTATTTCAATTTTTTTAAAAACTTTTGTGAACTGCGTCACAAATAGAGCCAGGGAATTAAAAGAAAAAAATCAACAATGGTTTTTTTAAATGTCTTGAAAGCGAATATTAAGCGATGAAATTTCTATACGACCATTTTTGTGAAGAAATTGTCAAAGAAATTCTTCGTTTTGAGATAGGCACTACTTCGACCTTGTTAGATCTCATCAGATGAGCTAAAAAACATATTATTTCATTGTACAATCATTGCTAATGATGAAGAAGCTATGCCAAATTTTTAATAATGATGTAACTCTCACGTAGGACTTGAACGCAACGTGTGGTGTGCAATAATTAATGAAAAGGGTAATAACCGGGGGATTCACCGGGTATGGGACAATGGAGGATAGACTACGGTATATAAATCGCTAAAAATGTTAAAAAAATTCAGACTCCGCACTACAAAGTGTGGAAGACGTAAGAGAACCGACGTTGCCGTCGTGAGAAATTAAAAAAAAAGTTACGATCGCAAAATATAACCACAAAAGTTTCTGCATTTTCATTTCATTATTTTATCGAAATTTTTGGTTTTTGATAAAATTAAAGTTTTCGTAGAGCCCGTACAAGAGATTGTAAAACCTTTTACGAAAAAGAAAAAATGCGCGTAAAAAAAATACAGAGACGGAAGGACTTTGGCTGCAACAGCGTTGTTGATCGTTGGTCAGAAAGAGAGATGCGAGGTTCCTCAAGTCATTTTTGATTAGAGTATAGATACTGTAGCTACGAAAAAGTGATAGCTGCAAATGTTAAAAAAATTCTTAATAGGCCAACAAAAGGAATCTGATTTAATTTTGCAAACTACAAATTTAAATAATAAAACTAAAATATCTAACAGAAAAATGTGAAATTAATAAATTTATATCTGTATAAACAATCAAAAGCGCTTAATGATAAATAAAAATTGTCAACATTGTGATTGACAAACAACTTTCCAACTATCGCGTATTTTTTTGATTATTTGGCATAAATATGAACAACGTAGCCTATTATTGAACGTGTGCTTTAGCTATAAAAATAGAAGTTTAAAACATGCTGCAATTAAACCTATACGTATACTATCAGCAGCTCAATAGTTTGATGCAGAGTAAGGACAAGCTAAGTTTTAATTTTGCTAGGCTACCTATAGCAGCAACTTTTACAGTCGATAAGGGCAAGGGAAGAAAAAAGTATGCTAGAGGGGTCTATGTGTTGCCTTTTTGGCCTTTTCCACTCATATGCGAAAACGCTGTGGTGATAATTTTGTACTACAGTGGAAAGTGTAAATTCAATTACTGGTTCTGACTTATAATTAAATGAGTCTTAAAACTGGACGTTTCGACAACATAGAGTCAGATGTCATCATCAGCTCAGCAGTGTAAGCAAGGCAGTACAAAGCCAAAAGGGAAAATAAGTCTTCTTTTCAAAACACGTTTAGACCTTGCTCGTCTTTTAATGAATAACAAAAATTATTGTGATGGTGATGGCACTGATGAGATGCAGTTTACTTGATAGTTTCATCAATTCGGTTTATGGTTTTGCTGAACGCGTTTTCATTATTTTTTTAAATGCATAAAACAATTTTGAGGGCAAAATTAAAAGAACTAAAGATTGAACTTTTTAAGTAAAAATACGCCTAACGTCAAAATGCTTGTAAAAATTTTCGAATGGTTTTTTACTTTCAAAACATTTGCATCTAAATACTTTAGCTCAGTTGCTTAGCGCACACGCAGTCGGTGCGGAAGGTCTAGGGTTCAAATCCCGGGTCGGTCAAGTCGGCACAGTGTCGCCAACGGCTTGCCACCGCGGCGACGTTCTTTCGGAGCTGTGTAGCCCAGGCGCCAAGCCGCGGAAATGGGCCCCCGCCACTCGTTACACGCTTAGGCGTAATACCGCGAGTATAATGAAGATTTGATTTTTTGATTTTATTTTACTTGATCGACATTTACGGTATGTAGAAAGAATTTTTTTGTTAGCATGAAAAGCTAAGCTTTTGACGTTTCAGTAAGCAAAATGTACTTCTGTAGAGATTCCTCAGCTTTCGAAAGGCAGATTAGAATTTTATTGTTGCGTCAGTTCTTGAACCGGAGTATTTTTTCCGTAATGCAACCAAATAACTTTTATTTTCCTTTTGCTTCAAACCAATTGAAATTACTCAATAGACTGAAAAATGTAAAAAAGTTCAGAGCTGTTAAAAATTCCATGTTAAAGTAATGGCTATATGCTACTTTTTGTTTTATTCATGCATGATGATGTTGTTGTGTGTTATCATTACTCTTTTTCGCATTCATTGCAGAAGCGTTGTTAGTACATACTGTTTTTTGTAACGTTTGACACTTTCAAGTAATTCAATCAAAAACAAGAAATGAAGAAGGTTCTGTTATTTCTGTTCTTAACTAATTTTCAAAGTAAGTTGGCGGTTGTTTTTTAAAATAGGTCTGGATGGTTAAAAAGAATTAACTTAATAACAAAAAGCTTCTGGCCATCCGTGGCATTTTGTTACCAGGATAGGAGATACTTTTTAACCGGGATAATTACTGGTCCAAACCATCAATGAAAACTTTTAACTTAAGTTTCCGAACATAACAGTTTTGTTTTTAAGCCGCATCGGACCTAAATAATAGCCTACAGACAACTCTCGAGCGACACCGCGCAGCAAAAAATAATGCGTTAAACTTTAAACAACTTAAAAAAAATATGGATTACTGTCAAGTGATTTACGCGAAAGCTTAAGTATGAAAACTGCGAAGAACCATAAAATAAAATACAAAAGATCATTAAATATTTAAGGTTGTCTAAGTATGGTTATATTTGCTGTTAGTGCACGAATGTTATGATTGCGCCGGAAAATCATATTTGTGCCAAGTAGACCTATAACTAATAAACTTGCTATAGCATAGGCACGCAGCATTTCAAAGATCAATGTGCCTATAGCTTCTGAACGCTTTAAAAATTTTACAAATGTGGGGTAAAATTTAAGCATATTTTCATGAATATTCTAATGTTTTGCAGTATTTGCTGAGACTTTCTATATACACGGTCCCTTCGGAATCAACGCAACTTTGCTTAACCATCATATTAATCTAATTGATAGCACTACTAATCAGCCCATTCCCCCTTCAATTGCTGCCGTCAACAACACCTTTGCAACTACTTCGTCTTCGAAAAATAATTCGAGGCAAAGATTGGTAAGTACAGTATAGTCTGCAATATAAATTATAGTGCTTTATCAGAGAGCCGTTTTTCACCTCAGTGTGAAGCAACACGAAGGAGCACGTTTTAAAAACGTAGAACTTTGCTAGCCAATGACGTTAGGAAGTAAATCGCGTTTTTTGAAAGTGAAGCTAAGTTCTTAATAGGTGTTTTTGCCTTCTGTATTGTTATTTTACGACGCTAATGCGTAAATATAACCCACATCAGAGTAGATTTGATTTTGAAGCCATGGATATTCTTAAAATTACGTCCATGCAATCGCGACACAATGCTAACAGATACTCACTAGCGCAGAGGTGGCCAACCAACGCGAGGACCATTTCGGAAAATGTAATGTTTACTGGGGGACCGCACTGCCAACAAGCACTGGTTCATATCTCAGCTTTTAATAAAAAATCGCAGCAAATGCTAGCCTTTTTCTGCCTCTTTGAGCACTTATGCGATCGATTGCTGTACCAGTGTTGCGAGATACTATAATTGCGTTTACATAGGAATTCAAACAAGCTAAAATTCCAACATGTCAAGTCGAGTTTATTTTACCAGTACGCAAAGAGAAGAGCGCAGGTCGAAAACAGCGAAAGACCTCACGGTCGTCTGAGTCAGCCGCACCTAGGACAGCAACTTGCATCATTATGCTGGTACAATGCACAAGAACTTTTAATAATATAGCGAACACTCACGCTAACTCGGAGGGAAATCGAAGAAAAGGAAGGGCCAAACAACAAGTGGTAAAGGGCAGCATGCAGCCCGCGGGCCGCACGTTGCCCACGCCTGACTAGCGCATCCAGGGGTGCGACAACAGGCTCTCAAGCCCCTCCTTACAATTTTAGTTTCGCACTAGTACTTTTACATTCACAAAAGTTTTGGTTGTGACTGGCTTTCTGTTCGATCGCTTGCAAATTGGCATATTTTTGCAGAAGCATTTTAATCAAGATGATCGCACTGCTAATCAGCCCTTTACCCCTTCAACTACTATCGTCAACAGCACCTTTGCAACTACTTCGTCTTCGAAAAAACATTCGAGACTACTCCGTCTTCGAAAAAGTAGTCGCACACAACGATCGGTAAGTAGTCCGCAACATGCTTTATCACTTATCGGAGAGCCTTTTTCGTCACGCGTGAAGGAAAGGGTTATGCTTTCAAAACGTAGAACTTTGTTGTAGCAAGACAATTCCTTAAAGAATTAACTGGTGTTTTTTGAAAGTAAATTTGCGTTTTTGTAGACGTTTTTGCCTTTGCTATTAACACATTATTTTATTTAGCGCACAGAAGTGACAACGACGCTAAAGCGGTAGCAGGTTATAATCCACATTACATTTGATTTAATTTGGAAACCATATGGATATTTGTAAAATTACACTCAAGCAACCGCGTCACAATGCTAACGGATGTCCTGGGGTGGGACAAAGGCGTCTCAAGCCCTCCTTCCTACATTTTTTAGTTATACATACACGCGCTAGCATTTCAACACTTTATTCATCCACATCAATAAAACTGGAAGATCAACACCTTTTTGTTTATAGCCCCCACGTTACCCTTAAAAAAGTTTACAGTAGGTTCGCCCCTGATACTATGCGTGAAATGTAAGTGCAGTTGGCTGTTTTTGAAATATCTGAAATGTACTTGTTACTGTAAATTTAATTACTACGTGTAGCGCCGGATTTATCAATAGGCTGCAGGCTGAATCCTATAGGGCCTTGTCACGAACTACAATTTTTTTTTTTTTTTTTAAATCGACCATCTAGACCTGTATATACGTGGGTATGAGTCTGAACATTGATCACTAGGAGGACCTCATTGATTAAATAGCGCCCCTCATTGTCTGAATCCCGGCCCTGACTACATGGCAAAAAAGTTCTGACCCAGTTTACATTACAGGTTTTATGCTCGGACAAATATTGTTGCAGAGATAGAGGGTTTTGCAGGAATGGATGTTCAAGTAAGTCAAATTAAACCTAACAAAATAAATGAAACACTTTATTGCCTATCGATAAGAATTGAACTGTTTGTTGAAAAACTTTTTATTTGTGAAGACTCTGTTTGGTCAAAAGTTCGCTCAATAAAATAAGGGCCTTTTACGACTAAACTAAGGATTGTATAATTGCACAAATAATTTTCTCAAATAATTTTGAAAATTCAAGTATAAAAATACTTGACCATTTAAGTTGTTACAATATAAAAACTGGAAAAGGCTTTGTGGCAAAGAGATATTTTACTCTTTCACTGTCTTTAATCTTAGAATTATTTCTAATTCCGTAACGGTTTATCTACATAAAGGCCCATTGAAATATGTGGATTGTGGAGCCGATATAAGTCTTAATATGAACATGGAGAGATATTAAGGCAGGCTTTGACAGACTTAGTTTTACAGCGTTTATGGAGTAAGTCTTCCAAGGCCTACCACAATAATATCTATCTGCGATTATCTACTGATGCTGTAATTGCTCTGACTTCGCTTCTTCTCTATACTACAAGTTTTAAGTTTATAATGTCACTATTACGTAACTTACTCGTTGTCTGGTTTATCCTGTAGTAGCATACTGCATTTTTACTCCAATTGCCAATTCCTTTTTATTTTTTGCTACTTGGCATAGTTGTTAACTGTCTACTAGCCAATGCGCATACTGTCGAAACATTAGGTATGACAGAGAGTTTGTTACGCTAGATCTCGAATTTCATCTTACCTTGCATTACGATATTAGGATACTAACAAAAATCTCTAAATATTGTGCTTTTTGTGAGATTTGTTACTTTATGAAATACTCTATGGATATCATCTTTGACATTAATTACGTGTTTTTACAGCTATTGCCTGCACATACTGTGCACTTAAAAGTTGGTGTTAATGAAACACTTCACCGAAATGATTGATGGAAATTTAGTCTAACCGCCGATAAACTTTCGAAGAACATAATCCGTGTTCCGGTTGGCTGCTATAGAAGAATGTTTTTGTTAATATGAGTTTCTGTTATTTTTTTAAATGTAGTAAGAATTGAAATATCAAACATATTTTACCCGGATGCTGATACAAGCTATTTTCTAGGCAGATAAAACACTAATCGTGCTGTTGCATACAGGTCTGTTTACACTGAACACGATTTTAATCGCTTTGTTGTCCTAAGAGACTTCATTCATATTTCGACAAAAGCAGTTGACGGAAATATCTTCCACACAATTCGTAACCGAATAATTTTGTTTTCCATCGGTTATTTTGCAAAGGGCCGTACGATTATTTTCTGCTGTAGAATGCGCGCAAAATTGACGCAGCTTTGAGTCATAACTTTTTTTACTGTTTCGTAGTCGTGTTCACATAAAATAAACTTATTTGATTTGATTGATTAGTCTATGTCACTTTACGCACGAAAAATCGTATCGTATTCTGTGTAAACACATCTTGTTTTACTGCTTCTAAAACGGAGAAGTTTGAAAATAATTTGTAAATTTGCGCATGAAATGGCTGGCCGTGCCTCGAATAGTGTACCCTTTTTTGGAAAAATATTTTATGAATCATTTTAACGTGATTTTATTGACAATTTTTACGACTACGCCTGTTGTCAAATACGCAACCAGAGGTGAAGAAAGCTGCTGCCTCCCCCTCTTAGCGGTGCCAGTTTCTATTAAATCAAAAGAAAAATGATAATTGATGCTCATGTGCCAGCAGCCTGTAGTCTTATTAAAACTGCTGCCAGAGTGAAATAATTGCACATACTTCCGTGCCAGTTCAGCTGTATTCATGGTATGCCAATGGAATCAGTGTTTCAAACAGTGCTCGATAACTGAGTTCTGTTAGAACAAATATACGCATTTACCACAGTTTAGAAACAGTTTAAAAACATCTATTTAAGACATCGATCAGGTATCTTTGATACCCCTGATGATCCCTCTTGGATGAAACAGACTGTAGGGTTTTAAATAGGTGTTTTCAAACTGTTATTAAACTGTAGTGAATTCGTATGCTACTATTATATTGTTATGAGTAATTGCGTACAATACGTATTCGCAGCATTCGTTTGTGCTTGTTGATAGCACAGTTTTTTTTTTAATGGTATCTACTGTAGTTATTGCGTTGTTGTGTGAATTTTTTTGGTGATATTTATTGCTTAATCCTTGCCCCTGTTCATGCAAAAATTAATAAACTTATTGGCACAGAGGCAACAAAGTAACGCTATCGTGCGAATAATCTAGGGCAGGGGTGGGCAACTGGGCAAAGTGCGGTACGCGAAACCATTTAGTGCGGCCCGCGGGCACTTGCAGAAATCTAAACACCAACCGTAAATTAAGCAAAGACCTTTTAATAAAATTCCGCGCTAATTGACAGCGACAAAACGGCAGATCTGCGGACGCGAAGACCTTTTTTTGCTCATCAACGATTTTTAGTGGTGTAAATAAGACATCTGTGGACGTGCGGCCATCGGCTTGATTATTTTTTTAAATTTTTTCAAATGCGGCTTTTCGTGTGAACAGTATTCCCAACCCCTAATCTGGGGTTCCAATCCCGGGCCAGCCAAATTGGACACGATGTTGCCAACGGCTCTCCATCGCTGCAATATTTGTTTCAGAGTTCGTAGCAGTGTTGGTCAGCACTAAGGCACGGCGATAGGCCCTGCCACTCGTTACTAAACCACTGGTTACTCGCTTAATTCGGCGTAAAACTTCTGCGAGTAAGCCAACAATGAAGACTATGCGCGGTATTTATGGTGAACGTAAGCTCGTCGTAGGCGACTGCCCGAACAAAGAGCTCAAAATCTGAGTTTTTTTCTTTTGACCACCCCAGGTCGTTGCACAGTTTGGATAAATCTAAAATCATGTAACTTGCTTAAACCAAGATTGCTTACTGCAGTAAAAAGGCTAGATTTTGTACATAAATAACTTGATTATCGGTACTTTTGTTTCATTTGGTCAATTATTCGTTTTACTGCACTATATTTACCTATAGTAGCCCTTATAGGCTGCTGGTTTGTCCAAAGGAAGATTTTTTTCCGTAGAGACGCTTTAATTTTTTTTTAATTCTTATGGAATATATTTGACATGCAGTCAACTTACCAGTACCACACAATTTCAATATCGGATCTCGAATGAGACTAAAAGCGCATGGTGATGCCACTGCTAATTGGTGCTTGAGTATTTTGTTTCTCTGCATCATTAAAGGTTCGCCAGTTTGGGTTTGCAATTAAGCGGCTGCAACAAAGATGTTTGTTACATGACTTCGTATGACGACGGGTTCAAGAAGACGAAAGCAAACCCTCAAACAGATTCAGTCCTAAAAGCAGGACGGAAAACAGCTAAATTTCAGAATATACATTTTATTGATGAAATATATCGCCACATGAATAACGCGTCCTATGGGGCGCCGTTTGGAAAAAAACTATTCGTTTTGTGAACCATGTTTTTTGAGCTTATTTAGACCATAGTTTGTCCGATATGTATATTAGAAATGTCCTACTTATATATCGGACAAAATGTACTTTAAGTCGGACCAAAATACACACGCAAAACAAATCGGATATTTCCGACTTATATATCGGACAAATTCGCCGTTTGGAAAAAAACTACACGTTTCGTGAACCATGTTTTTTGAGCTTATTTAAACCATGATTTGTCCGATATGTATGGGGCGCCATTTGGAAAAAACTATACGTTTTATGAACCATGCTTTTTGAGTCTAAAATCAAATCTTCATTATACTCGCCGTATTACGCCGAAGCGTGTAACGAGTTGCGGGGCCCATCTCCGCGGCTTAGCGCCTGGGCTACACAGCTCCGAAGAAACGTCGCAACGGTGGCGAGTCGTTGGCGACACTGTGCCGATTTGACCGGCCCGGGAATCGAACCCCAGACCTCCCGCACTTTGCAACCACACTAGCGTGCGCTTTGCAACTGAGCTAACGGCCGGTACCTTTTTGAGTCTAAACAAGCTCAAAAAACATGGTTCACAAAACGTGTAGTTTTTTTCCAAACGGCGAATTTGTCCGATATATAAGTCGAAAATATCCGACTAGTTTTGCGTGTGTTTTTTGGTCCGACTTAGAGCACAATTTGTCCGATATATAAGTCGGATATTTCCGATGTATATATCGGACTAATTATAGTCCAAATAAGCTCGAAAAACAGGGGTCACAAAATCGTTTTTTTCCAAAAGGCGTGTGGAGCGCCGTTAGGAAAAAACGATTTTGTCCGACTTATTTTGCGCGTGTATTTTCGTCCGACTTAAAGTACATTTTGTCCGATATATAAGTAGGACATTTCCAATATACATATTGGACAAACTATGGTCTAAATAAGCTCAAAAAACATGGTTCACAAAACGAATAGTTTTTTTCCAAACGGCGCCTCATAGCGTCCACACACTCTTGACGCCGAAACAAAACTCGCTTTTTCAGCAAGTGATATTATTCACACAAGCCTAATAGTACTGCATTGTTATATTTAGTATTTTTAGGCAAATAAATGGGAAATGAGAGTATGACAAAAATGAATTTTTAATGACCGGTTTGAATGTTGTTCGTTTTTGATGAGTTTGTACAAAACATGAACAAATTTTAACCTTTGCAATTTCTTTTTGATCTGTGCATTACAACAACCAGCTGATATTTACCAATAAATAAAAAATGATATATGTAAATAAAGCCTAAGGAGAAAGAATATGCCAACTGCTTACCTCATGCTCATATAATAGTTTTGCTGCTCCATTCACGGTTGGAGTTTAAATTTCTGTAATTGCCAGCGGGCCAGAATGAAAGACCCGGCGGGCCCGATTTTGCCCGCGGGATGTAGTTTGCCCGTGTCTGCTATATAATATACCTACATCTTTCTCAAAAATATACTCTATCAAACTCATCTTAACTTGTTCACCCAGCAGTTTTTAGCTTCGTAAACGCAGTTAAAATACGATTAGTTAAAAACAGCTCAGATGGCCGAGTGATATAGAGCGACTGTCTCATGAGCTGTAGACTCGGGTTTGATTCCGAGTCGGGTCAAACCAATGACTTTAAAATTGGTATTCACAGCTTCCCTGCTTGACGTTCAGCATTAAAGGGACAGTGTGGAGAGCAAGCCGGCAAGTTTACTTGTTGTGCCGTTGGGAAAGGCACTTAGCGGGATTCCCCCATCTTGGTGTAGTAAACAGATGGCTGGCAAATTCTAAGCGAGCTCGTATAGCGCATTGATCGCTTTCTCGTGATAGGAGGATAAATATGCCACAAATAATAGTTGAAAACTTATTTCGCAATAAGTTGGCAATAGAAGCTATACGCTTATTGGACTGTAGTTGTTCTATAAGTATTTCGAATGTGATCTGTGATCTCTTCAGCGCCGTGTCACTTTTCAGACTGGTTTAAACTAGAGGGCCAATGGTGGTGTTGCGAACGAAAAAAAGGATACTGCACAAGTGAGCTTTTCGATACCTGCCTACCCATTCCATATACTTGGTTTTACTAAACAGTTTTCTGGGGCCCAAACGTTTATACCTCGCTTTTGTTTGTGCACCGGCCAAGGAATTCTAACAAGGATGAAATTTTTGGAACTGTTGTTAACTGTATTAATTACATTAGGCTAGGCTGCAAGATTGTTTTTCACAACATTTAAGTTCTTTAATTTCAACCGTCCCTGTTACGATTTTTTTTTACTGCGATGCTTAAATTTCTAACAGTCAATGTTTTATAAGCTTTGATGTATGCTGCTATGCGTATTTCCTCAGCCACCGCTCTGTCTAGAAACAGCGTATGTAACAGTATTTAGGTCAATCTGTATACCATGAAAAGAAAAAATAGTTTCACCAAGTGCCTTTCCGGGACGACAGTAAAAGCGAGCTTGTCATGTGTTCCACACACTGTCCGTTTATACTGCATGAGTCTAGTTATATGGTTAGATTAATTCACTTTTTTAATCCGCGACTGTCATCCAGAAAAAGAGTTAGTGCATATAAGCCACTAAAATGCTTTTCTTCACTTCTGCAGCATAGGTGAGCCTATTATTACTTTAAATCGAGTGGCCAATAGACACACCTACATCAGATAGCTTTTAACAGCCAAAATAGTGTAGTAAGCCTCGAAAACTGTAATTCAGCTTCTTCGTTTTGACGTTGAGCAATGCAAGAACCTTGTGAAAGACAAGGTAAGTTCACTTGTGCAGTTGGGAAAACCAGCTAACAGGATTCGCGCACTTTCAAGAGATAGACAGCTTGTAGTGGCGCCGCCAAAAATATTTGAAAGGGTTCATGACTATGGTATACCCCACTATGCATAGTGCGGAGTGCCAGTTTTTGCATCATTTTTTCTGTTTTCGTAAAATTTAAGAGGTCATGGTCCCGGTGCCTCCCGCCCTTGATTGCGCCATTCAAACATGGCAGGTGGCCAATTGATAGCAGGTTTTCCAAAAACGCTTGTTCGGCCCAGGCCGATCTTTCAATGCAAGGAAAATTATTAAATTCCCCTTTTATCGCACCCTGAAACTACAGCGCACAATCATTATCAAGGTGTCAATAAAGCTGAAATTGTATCTGGTTAAAAAAAGAAAAAAAAATATTGATTTATTAAGCTTTTTTTCAACAGTTTTTCTCTGTCTGGTAAATCTAGTAATTCAAAACTTGAAGAAACAGGTCTAACATTATAATCGAAAAGCTCAGAAACAGCATGAACTTTTATCGAAAACGAATCCATTGAATTTTTCGTTGTTTTCTGGTTTTCTAAACGATAAAAATCAGGATATATTAAATTGATTAAATGTTGTTTTAGAATTGTGTGGAAGAAGAACATGAGGTTACCCATAGCAGGTCCACAAGTCCAATAAAAAAACTATCGCTGGCCCAACTTAGACAGATGTGCCGGACCCTTGAAATGAAAGCCCACAGCCGCAAGACACCTCCTACGAGTTCATCCAATCTTCCCACAACTGCCAAGCTTCCAACGCCTCCTTCGCCCCAAAGAGTTCAGCTTAAACCAATTGAAGCTAGTGATTTGCCTTTAACTTCTAAGCGACCCTTACCTCGGCGTTTGACAAAATCAAAGAACTTGGAACAAATGCTTGAAAATGACTCCGGCGTTCAGGAAAGTTGGCCGAAGCGGTCGTGAACACAATGTATATCTGATTCACTACCGCCATCTACCGGTGACAGTGGTGTTTCGTCTAGACCTGGACATGTGAAATATCAGCTCGTAGAGAACGACGGAAGAAAATTAACGAAACCGAAAACTTTAGAAATACAAACGTGGAAAGTGCGAGCCCTTTTTCAATCGACATAGGTTACCAGTTTAATAGTTCAACTGACCTTACGAACTCTGATCTGCTTTACGTTGATTCACTAGTCACAAACTCAGCTGATACCCAAGCAGGCCAGAACCACACAATTCCTCGTATTCCGTCTAATTTGTCTCCGTCCATTTCTCCTCACCCTCCTAAAGAGAATGCCATGAAAATAACAAGGAAAAACGTAAGCGCTCGCAGATGTTCTAGAAAAATGGTTAAGATATCTTGATAGTTTTCTGCTTTAGCTTTGTTCTCGAAGATTGCCGGCATGTTGCAAAATCAAAGCGATGCTACAAAGGCAAGGGTTGTAAAAAAAACAAACTTACTCATTATGTTTTCATTTTCGGCAAATTTGACCGTGTGGCATATTATATGCAATTAGTGAGTTCGGGAAGTTGGAGTAATATTTCTAGGTAATAGCTGACTCTTCTTTTATTATGAGTTTTGATTTATTTTTAAAACTATGCAGAATTCTTCCTGATGTTCTATACACGTTTTTTATATGAAATTTATGATTTATAGTTACACTGATGTTGACAACTGTGTCAGTGTTGTGGAAACGTCTAAAAACTCTTTTTACTTGATGTAAAATTGTTCTTACTAGGGTCTCAAATTAGTTTTATTTCATTTAATAATCTTTTCGATTGAATGAGCGAATAAAATAGTTTCAAATTATGCTTTGTGCGTTTACAGTGAGCTTTCTAGTAACGTGAAGTTTTCCGGAATTTTTTAAACTTCTTTGCAATGTAGAAGAAAGGTAATAAATTTGGCTCTGTACATCAAACAACCTACCCTCGTTACATCACAAAACTCTTTGGTATTCTAGAGTAAAATAATAAAATGATATTCATTTTAAGTTTCTATAACCAAGCCCCAGCGCATCACCCCGTGAAAGAAAATTGTTGATACTATAGAACCCAATGTTAGTCTTCTATTGTGGCCAGCTCATGATCGGCTTAACTACGCCGGCTAAGCGAATGGTCATTTAGATACAATTAACTTAAACAAAGTAACTCAGCTAGCAATAGGAAACTGATCACCTACGTTGACGTCAAATTGCCATGTATCAATGTATAGTTATTCGTTATAATGTAGTTTTGAGTTGTGGAACAGAATTGGAACCTTGCAATCTTCAACTTGCGTATTTGGTTTGTGATGTAATTGTTAATGATTGTTTTGCTATAAGCAAGTACGTCAAGGTGCGTTTTTGGTGGATCTTGTGACGCGCTTGTAACCTTAGTTTGTAAAGATTGTCATCGCATTCAGAACAAAACTAGATGTAAAGTTCAAATATGACTTTGAGTTTAACATGGTGTTCAATAATGATTAATATGACAGTGTACTACTGTAATTAACTTTTGTTTATTTTGATTCTGTTTGAATAAGGATGTAATAAAAGTGTGTGGAGTAAAAAATTGTTAAATATTGGAGTAAAGGAAAAAACGTAAAATTATTGCAGTTCAAAAAAACTTATCGCTTTTGTCCTATTTTTTCTCACAACAATCCGTGCGGTGACGTTTGGAATACGGTAGACATTAGTGCCGAAATCGGGGAAGTAATTGGTAAAGCCAGATTTTTTTTAACGTTTGTGGTTTACTGCTCACGTTTTCTGCGGAAATTATTAGTGTTAGATGACCATGTTCCGGTTTTGACCCAATTTCAAGGATGTGCTTACTTCAATAACTTTGCGTTGTCGGTATATTATGATTTATAAGCCTACAATGACGATGCAGTTTGATATAAGTGTCTGTTTGGTAGGCAATTGAATGGTCAATTTTTTTTATTTAAACGACAAAAACACATGTTTTATTCAGCATAAAAGATTGTCGCATGACAAACTGCAATATCAATTTCTAAATAAAAATACACTACGCCATCTTCAGCCGTGGAGTGCGGCGAAAGAGTAAAGCTAATTGTATCAAAACTGCACCTTGGGATACTTAAAATAACCTGGAAATTTCTCATTCGCTTGTAAAGTCAAAATGTCAACTCCTTAGACTGCTATGCTATCATGACTCAACTCAGTTTTGACTTTTGCGTGAATCATTCGCCATGCTGTAGTTCACAGCTTTGCAACTCAGTGACTCAGCGGTTTGAATCGGAGTTTGGTGGTACCGGTACTGTAAAACCAGGGACGTTCCGAAGGTACGCTTGCGCTGGGTATTACGCTGTAAAGGGTAGCAGATGGGAATGAAAAACTCTTTTTTTTTAGAAAAGACCTCTTTAAGACCTTTTTTGGAGACGGCTCGGGCATCAATCTTAAGAAAAGATGGGCACGCCCCCGGGTAAAGCCCTCGAAAAGATTTTGTGATGAACTGACGTATTTACAAACCATAATAAGGCGCACTGGACTATTAGACGTAACGGTTTTTGAGAAGTACCGGGTTACCATTCATTAAACAAAAAACTCAATATTTAAATGGCAATAAAGCATAAAGCGCTTCCTGATTCATATAGCCTATGTCAGGCGGACCGGCTTATATGGCACACGATCAATTTTTGGGAAAAAGGAACTAAAGTGAGCCTTGTAGTCCATAAAATACGGCACTGTTTCAAAACATTTCCCAGGAATATAAACCTACAAAAAAGCATATTTTTTGCCATGACCTAATTGACTTCGTATAGTAATGGAAAATTTCGTCGTGTATTGTGAGTTAAAAAAATGTCAAAACACTTGACTCTTCTTTTGAAATGACTATATATAGCCAAACTTCTTTTTGCAATATTTAATTCTTGGGTACAAAAACCATGTTGTGGTTCCAAGAACAAGAAACAGAAAAGCTCCGTAGGTTTCCAAACTTGCGAAGTGATTCTCTGCGTTTTTATACAATATTCTAAATTTTCTTACACAGACATGCATCATCACATTTAGTTCGCTTTTACTCTCATATTGCACCATACTTTTTAAAAAATTGCTGCGAATGGCGTCCCACTATTTTTTAATACCGGTACAAGCTCTCTATTACTCACCGTTAACTCACTTAACGTCGTTGTCCAGGAACACAGTTTTTTATCTCGGGTTCCACAAACCTCTAAGTGCGTGAAGGCAGTTTAAAGCGTTCGTAAAAACACAAATACGGCATTCTGTGCTCGTGCAGCTACCTAATTGGCCGTTAGAACTTGTTTTTGTATCAAGAGTTTGGGTTCCACAGTGTTAGTTATTGTGATAGGAGTGCGTAGCCCCACAAAAAGTTCAAAAAACACTTAATCTGTCAGTTAATCTGTATGAGCAAAAAGCCCTCGGGCTTTCTACATCAGCATTAACTTTTTTAACGTCACATTCACTTTTCAAAATATGACATCAAGAATTTGATGATGATGCAGAAAATCGGCGGTCTTTTGGCACAGTCAAACTGGATATGTGGACAGGGTGGAAGTGACCTGAAAGGCACTTTTACCTTGTTTGCTTGTCCAATTTTAGTGGGCTTTAGGACGACGGTTTTTGTTTCTAGTTTCTGCATCATAATTTGTTGATGTTGTAGGCAGTGGCGTACGCACGGGGGGTTTCGGGGGTCGAAACCCCCCCCATTGATGACTGAAAAAAAATGAAAACCTCTCTGTTTGAAACGATCCGCCTTTTTTCATACAGAGATAGCCGAAATTGTTATCAATTATCATGTTTTTCTGTGCTGTCCAACTTCCTTAATATGTTAAACAATCTTGAAAAACTTTCATTGTGATGCAATAATACCGGTAGTCAAACTTTTCTGGTGCGTTACGCTTGACGTTGACGATTGCAGAAGAGTGAAACCTTTCTTTTTCGAGACGAACCGACTTTTCTTCGTGTGGAGGTTGCCGAAATTGCTGTCATGATTTTTTCTGTTCAGTCCAACTTTCTAATTTAATTTCGAGAAACTTTTATTATGATGCAATAGTTTTAGAATCATATAAAAAAAACACTTTTTTGTAAACTTGAACCATTTTACGTCATTAGAATTAGTTTCAGTTCTTCCGAATAGGAACCACCCCCTTGCCACCTTTAAAAATAAGGCCCCCCTCAAAAAGAATTCCCTTTGAAAATACGGCCCCCCTCAAAAAATTTATGCGGAAACTCCAAAAAACACTTCTCTTTATGTTAACTTAAACCAAACCATTAAAATTGATTTTAGTTATCCCAAATTTAACCTCCCCTAAAAAAAATTTTCATTTTAACAAAACTCTTTGCATTGAAACACAGCAAACAATTTGCCTGAACCATTTCTTTTTTTATCTCTAATTAAAGCTGAACCACCTCAAAGTGAAATTTCTCAATTTTTGTATCTTATGTTTATAATAGACTGTGTTATACCCCACTGTGTAATGACTAAATCTTTAGCAGTGATGATTAGTCAGTGTAATGTAGACTTCCTCAAAGTTAACAGAACGTATCTTTCGGGTTTACTTTGCGTTTTGAGGTAGTAGCTTTGATGCTCGATTAGGGTAACACGACATTTTATAGAGCATGGTTAATTTTGGTTCCTTCCTTACGGAACTGGACTTTTGAAACCTTTGCTGTTTGTAACTAAAATGCCTCTACGCTGCATAACTGTTTTGATGTCACTGTTTTGATTGGAAGTTGCAGTTTGTAGCAGGGCCGGCGCCAAGGGAAGCTTGCCCTCCCCAATCGACATGCCTGGCTCCTCCAATTAACAAGCTTTCTATTTTGAAGACAGCGGCTGTTGTGCTTAATTATAAACTTTGCCCCCCCTCCCCGGATAAACGCTTGGCCCCCTTAAGTCGACTGCTCTGGCGCCGGCTTTGGTTTGTAGAGATAATGCATTGTTTTAATGTTGCATTTTGACTTTGTGACTAGAAGAGTTGTGATGAAAGATTTCTTGTTTCAAATGTATAGAGATGTTAGGCTACTTGGAAACTAAAGTTGTAGAGATTAAATTTTAATTTTATTAATTCAAAACCACTGATTATGATGTATTCAAAAGCTCAGAAAAGAAAATCATGGAAGTAACCATCAGAGCTGACTCTTTACTGCTTTACCAGAACTAAGCATCATTTTGCGAATTATGTAAGCAGTAGCTCATTATATTTTTGAAGTGTATATATTCGATTTTAGGGAGTAAACTATTCTTATTTTTCACTTAATGCGAATAGTCCAAAATATGAGAACAAAATGGTTTTAACTATAACCAAAGTCTCGTCAGCCTTGCTACGCACAGCCAATCCAGGCTAAACTCATTCCAGACTGTAAAGTATGGGGCGCCGAATGTAAAGCAGTAAAAATGCGCGTTTTTACGTGTCAAATTGCATATTTAACCAAATATGCAAAACGGCACATGACAAATTGCATATTTATTTAAATATGCAAAATGGCGCTGTCAAAATGCTTATTTACTCAAATATGCAAAATGACACATGACAAATTGCATATTTAATTAAATATGCAAAATGACACATGACAAATTGCATATTTACCAAATATGCAAAATGGCACTTGCCAAAATGCATATTTAACCAAATATGCAAAATAGCACATGACAAATTGCATATTTACCCAAATATGCAAAATGGCGCTGCCAAATTGCATGTTTAAGCAAACATGCAAAATGGCGCTTGCCAAAATGCATATTTTACCAAATATGCAAAGTGGCGCTTAATTGCCAAATTACACATTTTAATAATCACGCAAAATGACCCCTAAATATGCATTTTGTCATTGTCACGCATTTTTGTGTCTTTACAATTGGCATGTGTAACGCGCCAAGTGTAAACTCACAAAAATGCCTAGAAGTAAAATGTGTGTCTTTGACGTTTCGTGCGCATTGGCAAAATTCAAAGAAAATATAATTGGTCGTTTTTAAAGTTTCTGTTATTCCAAAAATGCCCGCAAAATTTGCAAAATTAAATATGCAAATTGACAAATATGCAAATTGGCATGTGTGTCAAAATGCATATTTAGTTCAGATCCATAATCACAATTTCTGTACGGTCTGCGCGGCTTGGTACAGCTTTTGCAGTCCAAGGCAGTATGCAATGCAGTGAAGGTAGGTAGGAGGTATTGTAAATAAATTTTGTTCATGGGATTTCACATTGTTGGTTACTGCCATTGTTTAGGGTAAGTCCAACTGTATTTAACCTTGTCAGCAAACGTGATTTTCCTGGTAATAGTGGACTTAGCTTGTCAGAAAAGTGATGATGATCAGTCCTATTAGCCTACACAGTTACAATAGGCTAGTAGATCAGAGGCCTAAACTTGTGAACTGGTACCAGTAGGGTAGGTACCGTACCCGGTACCGGTAGTATTGAGGAATAAGATCATGCCAAGCTGAATGAAATATACAAAAAAGCAAAGCCTGCGTGTAAGTTTACTTCTACCTGTATCACTATTTGGCCTACCTGTATCACTAAAAAGGCTTCATGCAGTAGGCCTATGGTATCAGTGCAGTTACGTGCTTCGATTTTGCTGATAAGGAGAAAATGCTGGAGGCGTTACCGGTATGTGTAAGATGAATTCAGATCAGTGTTCCCTCTAGAGTGAGAAATTTGCAAAAATATGGATTTTTTGGGCAAATTTTACTGATTTTGAACCAGAAATTAATATCATAAAATGCAAAACTGAAAAACTTAAACAAAAAACTTGAATATTTTAATGCAAGACTGTAGCTTGTATCTTGGAAAAGCAAATCCAATGCAAAAAATTTGTGAAAAGGGTCCTCAAAGGAGTGAAATCTTTGGGCAAAAATTTCAATGAATTTATCATTTAGGCAAATTCGCACCAGTCAGCTAGTCAAAATCCTAGAGGGAACACTGATGCAGACTTATGTAAGAGTTGCAGTTTATTTTTAGCTGTCCGATTAAAACTTGATTCTGGTTTGTATTTGCTGCTATTTTCTGTTAGTTCGACAAAACGTCGACTGTCAAAGCATGCAATATACAACCCTACAATGAATTTAAAAAGTAAAAAATCATGGTCAGATGGTGGCTGCATCTAAAGCATAATATAGCCTATGAGCCAAAAAGAAATCAACAAAATTATACAGTAAAAGACATATTTGCTACCACCACAATTTTGGAAAGAAAGCAACATGTGCCAAGCATTTGAAACAAATTTACACTTATCCCTAGCAAGAAGGGGCTAGGCCAAACTGCCATCACTTCAAAATTTCATAATTCAAGTTTTACTCGATCAAGAAATTCCAAACATTAAATACAACGCAATTTTGTATGTAATAAATTTTTATGGAAAAAGTCAGTTGATATGCATCATTATTTTTAAGATTGTAGCTTTGTCAATTTGGCGTACCGGTACTTCAAACTTTGATTATTAAAGGTACTTTATTTGGGGCATGTTTGAATTAAGCCGCATTTTGTAGCAGGCAGATATATCACAAGGACTGCTAGAGGTGCTAGTGAGTTATTAGTAGGGGTTAGGGCCTAACCCCAACCCCCTCGAACCATGACTTAATTCAAACAGGAGCCCTTTATTTGCATCAATTTTTAGTTTCATCTTTGCGTTGTTTCATCTCATCCAAAAGTCCGAGGAAATTGAGCCAGTTACAAGATCTAAAAATAGCGCCCACGATTGACTTGATATTTTTGCATACGATGCTATGTGGTAACGTTGAAAAAGCATTTTTTAACGCAGGCAGAAGCGCATTAGCTTTCGGTGTAACAGCAAGCAAAGGTATTTCATTCACAATTCCACAATCGCAAAATCCGCGTTCGTTTTCGCAGAAGCCTTACCGGTACTTCAAAACTTAGCAATAGAAAATTTATAAAAAGCTCTTTAAAAAACGTGAAACAACTTTTGCGTAGGTTGATTTAAGGGTGGTTTGACACATGATACAATTTTTCAGCCGTTAAGTTACGGTAATTAAATCTTTTCGTGTGCCACAAACTACATCATAACATTCCATATCACTCATCATACCGTTCCGTCTCTTTTTTCAGTCACTCTTTTAACTTCAAACAAAACTGCACAATATTTTTCTTCTCACGCAGGTGAAACATTTGGCAGCCAGCCACCTCCGAAAGCATGCTTGCCCCATCGATGACTTTCGAAAAAATTTCTTCTTTTGCAGTTGGAATCTGCATGATACAAAATTGTCAAAAATTTTGTAACTTTGCAGCTAGAATTAGTTAGTCACTTCTCACCGCATAGCTTGCAAATCTATTTCCCGTACAGATATGCAACGTGGTAACATCACGTAAATGCATTAAGCGCTAGTGTAGGCATTACAGTACTTCACTAGAACAATAAACTGCAGCCTATTGCTTTGCTTTAACCCTCATGCAGTGATCACATTTTCACTCGCATTAAGTCGTTTGGGGTCAAATTTGACCGCAATTGTTTTTTTCCGTAATAATGAAGGTAAGTGGATAAAACCACTCAAGTAGTGGTTGGGAAAGACAAAGCCACTACGGGAGCCTATTTTCGTTATTGCGTAACGTTGAGCAATCAAGCTAAACTTGAGAAACATCAATTACTTTCCATGGGGTCAAATTTAACCTCAACTGACTTGAGGTATGTGCTGCATAAATTTCCGGTACACGACAACTGGCCGCGAGACAACTGACCGCCGTAAACTGGCCGCCATGCAAACTGACCGCGAGGCAAACCCGCCACTGCGACAACTGACCGCCAAAGCACGAGGCTAGAAAAAACACTTCGCACCTTACGCTTCGCGACAATTGTTTACTCAATGACCGTGTGAATTTGATAGTAACTTCGCACCATACCGCATCTCAAACAATGACATAAAGTCAAAATGCTTCAATGACTTCATGAAAATACCTAGGGTGACGTTCTGTACTACGCTTGGACAATTAAAATTGTCAGCGACTTGGGCTAGCGCTACCGCGTGCAGATGACAGATCCAACGTGACGGGTTTGATTCGCAGCTTCAACCGATCGCATTAGACATATATACCGGGTGGCTGCTGACTCGAACAGTGCAAGCTCACTTCGCAGTCTCCCTCAATTGCTGTTGAATTTTCAGTTCAATGTAATTTGAAAATATTCTCAGTTAAAAAATAAATAACTCGATGAAAACTTCGGAAATGGACTTTTAAGCAGTGTGTCTTTTTGTCAAAGCACATTTTCTTTTATATTTTTACTTCATGATTCATACTTTGAGCGGTTACAATCATTTAAATAAATGTATTATGACTTGCAATTTAGGTTGTGTGTTTTTTTTTGCAAGAGCGTGTATAAGTAATATTATTTGAGAAATGGTAAGGTGTGAAGTTACTATCGAATTCACACGGTCAATAAGTAAACAATTGTCGCGAAGCGTAAGGTGCGAAGTGTTTTTTCTAGCCTCGTGCTTTGGCGGTCAGTTGTCGCAGTGGCGGGTTTGCCTCGCGGTCAGTTTGCATGGCGGCCAGTTTACGGCGGTCAGTTATCCGTGTTCGTAAATTTTATACATAATAATATCATAATGAGAAGACATAAAAGCAGAGAATATAAGAAAGCAAAGCTATACTATTTGATTTATATATTACTAGCTATATAATAATCAAAATTTGATTAGAATTTATCATTAGATTTATTATTAGAATTTGATATATTATAAAAGCAGAGAGTATAAGAAAACTATATTAGAATTTGATTTCAATACTATAGATGCCATTTTAACCTCCTTACTAGAAAACGTGAAGCAAAGCAATACTATAGCTTTCGGGAGCTTCGTCCCGAACCCCATTGGAGGTAATTTTCGTTTTACGGTTTTTTGGAAAGTGATTCAATGTGTGCTGAGCAGTGGCGTAGCCAGGGGGGGGGGGAGCAAAGAGGTTAAAATGGCATCTGTAGAACTGTTTTCTCGTCAGCCTTGCTATGCACTGAAATTCTCGTCAGCCTTGCTATGCACAGCCAATCCAAGCTAAACTCATTCCAGACTGTAAAGACTCTTATTTTGCATTGCTTTACCTGTACATCTCGACTTCATCTCTTTTCTAGGTTGTGCCCTATTTTTGGCAGGCGACTGGCCTCAAACAACGATACCTATATACGATACCCAATAAAACGATACCCAATAAAAGAACCTATAGGTTCTTTTAAAAGAAATAAAAGAACCTATAGAACCTATAGGTTCTTTTATTGGGTATCGTTGTTTGGGGCCAGTCGCCTGCCAAAATAGGGCACAACCTAGAAAAGAGATGAAGTCGAGATGTACAATGCAAAATAAGAGTCTTTACAGTCTGGAATGAGTTTAGCCTGGATTGGCTGTGCGTAGCAAGGCTGACGAGACTTTGGTTATAGTCGATACATTAATTTGTCCCTTGCAAATTTTTCATTGAACTGAAATTGTAAATGTCTAACCTTACCTGTACTTGCTTTGGAAAAGCTGATTTTCTTTGATTACTTTGTAGAGAATAGGGCGAGAAATGGATAGCATGTGAGCAATTCAGCTTCCAGAAATATTTAAAGTACGTAATGAGGCTTTTTAAGTAACCTAAATCAACTTCAACTGATAGACTATTCTAAAAACATTAATATATTTTCTGCTCTGCCCTGAAAACTATATTCATTGAATTAGCACCTTCAACCATGAGCTCAAAATGCCACTTATGCTGTTATGTATCCTGTATTACAGAAATTAATATTTCTTGCTCGAGCAGCAATCGGAGTTCATAACAGCATTTGATAAATGCATTCTTAATGACATGATTATGTTTGTTTTAACTCAAGTTTGTTGTGGCTGGTTAGCTCAGTGTTCTAGGCATTGATTTTAGGAAGTGGCTAAAGTTACGTGACCGTAACATTTGCATCTTTAGTTTATTTTATTACTTCGTCACGCTCTCGTACAATCAGGGAAGCGTGAAGGGATAATAAAATAAACCGAAGAGACAAATGTTACGGTCACGTAACCTTAGCCTCTGCCTTGATTTTATGCAGCAGAGTTTGATCGTTAGTGAGGCAATTGTTTTTTTAAGTTTGCATTTTTTCATCTTTCTAAATTTTTTTCATTCTTTTACAGTAACGTAGGCGGTTCTTTAAAATTGGGATAATAAGAAAACAAATTGACCTCTAGACACTGCTTAAAAATTGATGCAAATAAAGGGCTCCTGTTTGAATTAAGTCATGGTTCGAGGGGGTTGGGGTTAGGCCCTAACCCCTACTAATAACTCACTAGCACCTCTAGCAGTCCTTGTGATATATCTGCCTGCTACAAAATGCGGCTTAATTCAAACATGCCCCAAATAAAGTACCTTTAATAATCAAAGTTTGAAGTACCGGTACGCCAAATTGACAAAGCTACAATCTTAAAAATAATGATGCATATCAACTGACTTTTTCCATAAAAATTTATTACATACAAAATTGCGTTGTATTTAATGTTTGGAATTTCTTGATCGAGTAAAACTTGAATTATGAAATTTTGAAGTGATGGCAGTTTGGCCTAGCCCCTTCTTGCTAGGGATAAGTGTAAATTTGTTTCAAATGCTTGGCACATGTTGCTTTCTTTCCAAAATTGTGGTGGTAGCAAATATGTCTTTTACTGTATAATTTTGTTGATTTCTTTTTGGCTCATAGGCTATATTATGCTTTAGATGCAGCCACCATCTGACCATGATTTTTTACTTTTTAAATTCATTGTAGGGTTGTATATTGCATGCTTTGACAGTCGACGTTTTGTCGAACTAACAGAAAATAGCAGCAAATACAAACCAGAATCAAGTTTTAATCGGACAGCTAAAAATAAACTGCAACTCTTACATAAGTCTGCATCAGTGTTCCCTCTAGGATTTTGACTAGCTGACTGGTGCGAATTTGCCTAAATGATAAATTCATTGAAATTTTTGCCCAAAGATTTCACTCCTTTGAGGACCCTTTTCACAAATTTTTTGCATTGGATTTGCTTTTCCAAGATACAAGCTACAGTCTTGCATTAAAATATTCAAGTTTTTTGTTTAAGTTTTTCAGTTTTGCATTTTATGATATTAATTTCTGGTTCAAAATCAGTAAAATTTGCCCAAAAAATCCATATTTTTGCAAATTTCTCACTCTAGAGGGAACACTGATCTGAATTCATCTTACACATACCGGTAACGCCTCCAGCATTTTCTCCTTATCAGCAAAATCGAAGCACGTAACTGCACTGATACCATAGGCCTACTGCATGAAGCCTTTTTAGTGATACAGGTAGGCCAAATAGTGATACAGGTAGAAGTAAACTTACACGCAGGCTTTGCTTTTTTGTATATTTCATTCAGCTTGGCATGATCTTATTCCTCAATACTGCCGGTACCGGGTACGATACCTACCCTACTGGTACCAGTTCACAAGTTTAGGCCTCTGATCTACTAGCCTATTGTAACTGTGTAGGCTAATAGGACTGATCATCATCACTTTTCTGACAAGCTAAGTCCACTATTACCAGGAAAATCACGTTTGCTGACAAGGTTAAATACAGTTGGACTTACCCTAAACAATGGCAGTAACCAACAATGTGAAATCCCATGAACAAAATTTATTTACAATACCTCCTACCTACCTTCACTGCATTGCATACTGCCTTGGACTGCAAAAGCTGTACCAAGCCGCGCAGACCGTACAGAAATTGTGATTATGGATCTGAACTAAATATGCATTTTGACACACATGCCAATTTGCATATTTGTCAATTTGCATATTTAATTTTGCAAATTTTGCGGGCATTTTTGGAATAACAGAAACTTTAAAAACGACCAATTATATTTTCTTTGAATTTTGCCAATGCGCACGAAACGTCAAAGACACACATTTTACTTCTAGGCATTTTTGTGAGTTTACACTTGGCGCGTTACACATGCCAATTGTAAAGACACAAAAATGCGTGACAATGACAAAATGCATATTTAGGGGTCATTTTGCGTGATTATTAAAATGTGTAATTTGGCAATTAAGCGCCACTTTGCATATTTGGTAAAATATGCATTTTGGCAAGCGCCATTTTGCATGTTTGCTTAAACATGCAATTTGGCAGCGCCATTTTGCATATTTGGGTAAATATGCAATTTGTCATGTGCTATTTTGCATATTTGGTTAAATATGCATTTTGGCAAGTGCCATTTTGCATATTTGGTAAATATGCAATTTGTCATGTGTCATTTTGCATATTTAATTAAATATGCAATTTGTCATGTGTCATTTTGCATATTTGAGTAAATAAGCATTTTGACAGCGCCATTTTGCATATTTAAATAAATATGCAATTTGTCATGTGCCGTTTTGCATATTTGGTTAAATATGCAATTTGACACGTAAAAACGCGCATTTTTACTGCTTTACATTCGGCGCCCCATAGTAAAGACTCTGTTTTTGCATTGCTTTACCTGTACATCTCGACTTCATCTCTTTTCTAGGTTGTGTCCTATTTTTGGCAGGCGACTGGCCCCAAACAACGATACCCAATGAAAGAACCTATAACCACTAACCCACAACTAAGTTACCGTTAGCCTAACTAGCCCACATCACTAGAAGCCCCCATGGCAACCCACTCATTTGCAGCTGCAGACGCGTTTCGACCTTATTATGGTCTCATCAGTGCAGCATAGCAACCTCCCACCTTCCTGAAAAAAAAAAAAAAATTCTAACCTTCAAAAGAACTACACACTCCAAATCTAAGCCTCTACTCGTTCTGCTCAAGGTAGAACATTTGAAATAAAACCTTCAAGAAAATAATACAGGCTGGATTATGATGTCACAGATTCACTGTAAACAATCGATAAGAATAGAAAAGTCCGGTTGGTTTAAACATTATTTTCCCGGTAATCTGAGAAGGAATTTTTTGTTCAAGGTTTGTAACTATACCAGTTACCAAAACCTACAAAAAACCTCTCTGCCCAACCCGTTCGCCCGTGCAAAAGCGGGGGACAAGGCAGGCACTGTTTTTTTTCTTGTGCTTAAAGATGCTGGTTTTATGGTTTTATCTTGTGCATAAAGATGCTGAAAAGTTAATTGGAAGTAGTGCGATATCTCACAAACCACACTAAGTAGCAACCTTGAATTGAAGTGTTGTTTAAATATTAACAGATTACCTTTTGTTTCTAAAAATCGAAGAAAAGACATTTTTAAATTAGAATAGTTACAATTCTTACTGTATAAAAAGAAAAGCAGTTATTAAAGGAAAGTGGAAAAAAGGAAGAAACAGATGAAGTAATCTTACAGACACAGTCCAGTTTCAGGACCATCATAGCAATTCCGCAGATATTTCAGTAGAAAAAAAAAACTAATTAACTGGAAGCTTTTTGCCTGAATTTCGCACACTCAGTTGCTTATCCTTACAGGTCTGCACCAGCAATGTGCTTGATCACAGGTAAATTTATTGCTAAGTACATTTTGTTTATCATCGTTATGAATTGCTACTAAGTGCAAAGAGTATTGCATTATTGCAAGCTGTCACTAGCAGGTGCAGCAATATTGCGTACAAGTTGATGTTAAAATTAATCATTGCGAGTATACCAAAACTGATTTGCCGTCAATATAGCCAACTAGTTCGTGGTTTACTCAAGCTATCAATACTGTATATATACAGTAGATTAAGCAAATCATTCCATGTCTCTAAGTTTTCTTAAGTTCTGGGAGATTTTTAATGAACCCTAGCTTTGTTATAGTCTACCAATTACTGGCAGTAAATGATGTTTCTACATTACATGCATTAAATGAGCTTGCTTGATTGGCGCTTTTCAAGTAACTTCCTATCAAATGCCTATGATAATGTGCTTTAGTACACACTACAACGTTTAGGAATTTGGATCCCAAAAAGCCCCCCCCCTATAATTGTAGCACAGGCCCCCCCTTCGTCTAAGACCACCGCTGTTTGGCAGAGATGCTGCAAATGGTATAGAAACCCAAATGCAAATGAGCCAAATCTTGTTTCTTCTCGAATGTCGAGCATAAAAGTGGTGCGTTATTCGACATCGTAAGAGTGATGACGGAGAAATGTAACGTAGAACCAACATAGTTACTGTATTAAACCATTGGTTGATCCACATGGGTGCATCGGCCCCCTAAGCAACTGTAACAGCAGACAGTTTTAAAAACTGTGTGGGTTACAGAATTGAGATGTTTAATGTTCATGTCATGCAATTTTGACACGAAATTTGGCCAGCCCGAGACAGATATCCTGGGTTCGGCCCGGCATTTAAACACAAACATGCAATCCCGTTACTGGATCTGAAACAAGAATTTTCATAAGAAACGATCAGTGTAACATAATTCCGTTTTTGTGTGAACAAATGTCTGGCCGGCGTAAAAAACGTGATTCATAATGGCGCAAAGGTTAATTTTCGCAGAAGGGTTTTGAATACTGTAATAGCTCGTTAAGAACGGCAGTGACATTAATCTTAAAGATTAGTAAACATGAATCAACTGCAAAAATTTTATAACGGTATAGAACAGTGATTCATAACCGGTGGGGAATTTCCCACTAGTGGCCACTAGACCAGTGGGAAATTTTGACAAAAGCAGTGGGAAATACCTTTCCATCCGAATTATTAAACAATTTCCAAATTTCTCCGAAGACAAACAAAAGTTAGTTGCAAAAATGTAATTTTTATTCAAAAACCTAACTTACTGCCCTGGAAGTTGTTTTGTAACAATTATCAACAAAGGCATTGTTATTCCTTTTTTCGAAACAATTAGTAACCCATGAATCATAAAATAACAACCTACAGTACAGTACTGCAATCTGCAACTAGGTCTAAGTACGGATGGTAATTATAGGCCTATACTGGTAGGCTTCTGCAGGTACTGCAAGTAGCACATGTACATGGGAGGTAACTGTTAAGTGCGAAAAGAGAAAAAAGTGGTCCACATGATGGTTGATCAAAAGAATGAATTAACGTGCCTATGAGCCATGTGGTTGTTGATCAAAAGCAGTAATCAACCTGCCTAACAGTTAGCTCCAATTGCTAACGTTTTCGTTTGAGGAGTGTAAGACCAAAAGTTTTAGGGTGACTCATTTATATTATGCTATGCCAAAATTTGAAATAGATTAAATTATGAATAATGTAGTGAAGGATTAGGTGATTTTGCACAAATATGGGTGAAAGCAGGTCGCATCGACTTGTTGGTGAACAACAAGCAAATTCAAAAGTCACATTAAAGTCGACAACCCAAACTTCACAGTGTTTTTGCTTTGATGCATTTTAATGTAAAACGGGAATTGCAGTTAGTTTGGGTGTTCTGTAAGTCGTTCAACACCAATTGGCTGTCTATAAAATGTCTCATGTTAATATTAACTGAAATAATTGAGGTCGGGCCGTTAGCTCATTTGCTGGGCGCACGCTATCGGCGCCGGAGGTCTGGTGTTTGAATCCCCATCGTATCAGACACAGTGTCGCCAACGGCTTGCCACCGTTGCGACAATTCTTCGGAGCTGGGTTGCTTATACGCTACGCCGCAGAGATGGGCCCCGCCGCTCGTTACACGCTTCGGCGTAATACTGCGAGTATAATGAAGATTTGATTTGAAAATGGTCGGGTGGGAAATTCGATCATATTAAAAGTTTACGTTGGGGAACAAACTACAAAAGGTTAAGAACCGCTGGTATAGAACAAGTCGATAGAAGGCTGATTGTATGTTTCTTCAAATGTTTGCTTAGGAAAAAACTTGATGACATCAAACTTACGTTGCAGACATTCGAACATTCGAGGTGGTTTCTGTAAAAGTTTTTTAAAACCATTCTTTGAACAACAGATTTGTCAAGGTGTTATAAAAGCAATTTTTAAGTCACTACTTGGGTCGAAACATTAATATTTTTTAGTCAAGTTACTATTATTTTTGCCATGAGCATTGCGTGTAATTTATTCTAAACCCAAAGTATTTCCAAATCTATGACCACAACTTTTGCCGCAAGTTAAAAAGAAATAACATAATCAACAATAAAAACAGAAAAACCAGTTTTCCGATGATTTCAAATAGACGGAGGCGTATTCGACGTTTTTTGGAGTTGGTTAGATGCTCCATTGCTATTTACGTACTACCGGTACTGCACTATGCAATTTTAAACTTATCGTGGTTCGTTGACGTAACGTACGATCACGACAACTTGTATTTTCGTATTTTAGTTCACTTCCACCTAAGATGATTTGCAAAAAAAAGAGTAAGCCTAGATTGGTTTTGTTGCAAGCGCCGTGTTGCTGTCTGTTCCGTATTTTCCTTTTTTGTTACCGATCGCGTGAAACGTGATGGATAATTCGTGGACAAGCAATAATAATTGGCAATGGTCGCAATAGTGTGCGCGTAACAAATCAAAAATAACAAAGTTACCAATATAATCCAACCGGCGCTTGGTGTATCGTTTAAGAGCGTCGACTTGGCAGCCGGTAGACTGGGGTTTTATTCCCAGTCGGGTCATACTAAAGACTTTAAAAATAGTATTCGCAGCTTTCGCGCCAGGCGCTCGGCACAAGCGGAAGTGCGAAGGGTTTTGTGTATGTGTTGTTCGTCATGTTATGTTCCTTAACAGCGTTCAATCATTCGTGATTGAAAATTGTAATGGGCCGACAATTGAAAATGGCCTAAACAATGTGTGCTTGCACCCGCTGTCCCGTACCTTTACCTTTACCAATATAATCTGAATTATTGTGAACGAAACTCAGACAATATTAAGCCGAAAACACCTACAGTCGTTTTCTCTGAAAAAACAACAATTACAAAATCAATTAAATCATTTATCTCTACTATCTCTTCGCGCATCAAGGCTTCCTCCTCATTTTTCACCTCGTACGAGTTTTAATGGGTTCTCACACTCTCTGACCACAACATCGCGGGCAATAATAAGAAAGACATGCTGGTTCGGATCAGACGTTCTCGACTTGGGATCCTTGAACTTCTAAGGGGTCCGCACTCGGCTGAGCTGCTTCAAATGGTCTAGAAACCCCAAATACAAATGAGCTAAGTCTTGTTTCTTCTCGAATTTTGAGCATCAAACGACAATGTTGCATTATTCGACATCGTACGTGTGATGGTGGAGACATGTAACGTAAAACGAACATAGACAATAAATCATTGACTGACCCGCATAGGTACGAGATGGGGCGATCATGCATCCCCTAAGCAATTGCAACAGCAGACACTTTTATAGACTGTTTGGTCTACAGAATTGCGATGTCTAATGCCCATGCCATGCAATATTGTATCAAAATTCGGTCCGCCCTAGGCAGACATCCTGGATTAGGCTCTGCATAAGACACGTAAAGATGTTATCCATTTACTGGATCTTAAACAGAGGTTTTCGAAAGAAACGATTACTGAAGCACCATCTTGGAGCACTTTGTAGCAGCTCCACATTCTTTCATTAGGGTCGTTGTGAATGATACCTTACAGTAGCCTCACACTTCATAGAACGTGATTGGTTGAACATCCGGTATGTCAAGTCGTTTACTGTAGAATGTAGTAAGAGGGGTACCATTTACAGGAAAATGTACGTCTATATAAAAATCTTGATCAAACACGTAGCTGCTGTCAGGAAATTTGCATTATGGATGGACAATCTCAATCACGTTATTATAAGTAATCGGGATCAACCATATCATGCTGTTTTCAAAACATTTACTCATTTGCACACTACCGCTACTTAACATTTCATTTTCGGGAAATTTTTAGAAAGCCGCTATATTTTTGGCTACTTTAAACAGTTTAAAGGAGAATACCGGAAATATGTTATCTAGTTAGAACCCATGGAATTCTAAATAGGTTTTACTATTTAGAAGTCCATGTTAGAACCATATAGAACAACTATATTCTACGTATTCTCTCCGACGAAAAACTTATAATGCCCCACCCAACATTTTGTTGTCACCGATGATGAATCACCATTACAGGTTTAATTGATAATCACGTAATAGCCATGCGTTCACTGAGTACCAAGAATCCCGTGTCAAACAAATACTGAAACGAATTCAGCAGACGCAATCAGCCCACCAACAATAGATTCTAGAACTATTGCTGTTCTAGAATTTACGGATTGATGATGTCTGTTACGGGAGAATAATGACTGTTAGAGGTTCCCGAAATGGAGCATGGTAAAGTTTCAACTACTTTTTGTCTCGTCTCATTTCATGTATTTTTAATGTTAATTCGCTTGCGATTCTCCTCGTTCTGAGTATTGAAATGAATTTGAAAAGATTGATGCAGTAATTAATATGACATCAGTCGCCGTAGTTCACTGTGCATTTTTGGTTAATGTGCGATAATCTGTAGGATAAGACGCTTCTAGTAACCTTCCTATTTATTTTAAATGAAAATGACAATCACTTCTACAGCAATATTAGCAGTCAGTATTTCTTAAGGCCTTTTGAGGAACCGAAATGGTATCTCAAAATTGTTCAGCGGTCTTTCAAAATCTGCTTCTTCAATAGCGTAGAAAGCTGTGTTTTACGTCATAAATTGCTTAATGGTTTCTCAAGTCAAGCTTTAAAAAAACACCGATAAGAGTCAAAGCCGTAAAACCATCCCCATTGAAGTTGGTTTTTTTCCAAATCACTTGGAGGTGCAAAATCGATTTGGTACGCTTCTGGGTTTTGCGCTATTTTTTTAACGCATGCAAACAAGACGTTTTGCGTGGCATTTCACGGATTTCCCGATGAAACAGCGGCATTTTTTACTAAAGATTGTCTATTTATCACTTGAGATTAATTTTATTCTCTCCTAGTCGCTTTATAATGATATGTTTGCGGCAACGGGCTGATTTATCTGTCAATAAACTTAAAATAAAAGTTATGACATCGCGCACAATTCAAAGAACGTTTATCAAAAAGTTAATGACTGTTTGTTGTTGTGCCATTGCTGCCAAATACGATCGAGACTGCACCTTGCTTACTTGGCTAAATAAAAACTTAACATTACCGGTATTATTAAACATCAATCAAACAATGCCTTAATTCTTGTCAGCGACATGGCCTAGCGGTACCGCGCGCAGGTGACAGATCCTACGTGGCGGGTTCGATTCGCGGCTGGAGCCGATCGCATTTGACATATATAACGGGTGGCTGCTGACTCGAAGAGCGCAAGCTCACTTCGCAGTCTCCCTCAATTACTGTTGAATTTTCAGTTCAATATAATTTGAAAATAACCCTCAGTTATTTATTATTTATTTATTTAATAATTTATGTCGAAAAATTTTGCAACTTCCTTGGATTCAATCAAGCCTTGAAGCATACTCTGATTTAGTTTTACTACTTCTCTGCAACCAGTACTACGGTAGGCTACATTACATTTACGAATGATAACGTATTTCCGTGTGAAATAATTGATCATGAACACGTCAGCGTTGCACAAAAAATTTTCACTTTATGCGCTCGTAATCGTTTAAAGTTGATTACCGGTTCTACTATGCGTGTTAAATAATCACGTAGTATTCAGGTAAAAATTAAATTAGGAGCCCTTAAATTTCACAGATAATTTTTCGGACTTCAGGCTCCTAGCCTCGTATGTGTTTACTACGTGAATTTTCTCAAGGAGTGTGGTATTTATAAAGTAAGCAACATGCTGCAAATGCAGGTGCAATGAAAGCAAACTCCTTTACCTTCCGCATGCCGTCTTACTAATTCAATTGCAGCAGTTTACACATTTTTGCAGCGAAGTACCAGCACTTTTTTTGAAGCTGATTTCCTCTAGTTTGATTTATACAGTATACGACATTAATTAAAATAACAGTAGGAAAATAAACTTCAAACCATCGACCACAAGTTTTTTGATCATATCCGAGAACATTGCCGAGCCAGGTGTGATTTTACAGTAATTGCAATTTGTTAACTTTCAAGAGCTTTTTTTCCACTACTTTTGCTTCCTGCATGAGTTTATAACCTAGCAATATTGGAATCTTTTAAATGCTATTACCGTTTTAGTTGGACTATTGCCGCAAATAGATTGTAAAAAAAACAATTTGCAGCATCGTGAACGAAAAACTATATACGAAAAGAAAATTGGAAGTATTAATGAAGGTTAAGCAATGAAGGCTTGTATACCGAAGTCCATCCAGTCTAACTATTATAGGCTAAGAGAGTGATTGAAGCTTATAAATCAATATTTAGAACTTCAATCAATGAATTGATCAATGAATCAACCATTCATCAATTAATCAATCATCAATGAATTAATTCATCAATTCATCAATTAATCAATCATCAATGAATTAATCAATCATCAATGAATTGATCAATCAATGAACTTCAATCAACTTAAATCAATGAATTGCTCCGGCGTCAGATTACGATGGCCGAGTGGTTATGGCCGTGTCTCCCGTTAAGACTCGCCGCAACCATTGGGTTGGTAATACGTCACTAGTCGGTGCGGGCGTGGTTCGAATCCCACTCGTAATCGGATTTTTCTGATTACGTTTGATTTGGCCTTAGATCTTGGTGAGTCAGATTCAAGTTCAATTCATTGATTGAAGTTCAAGAAATTGGAAGTAATAAGATTTTAATAAAAAATACAGCGGTTCGGATAAGTCGTAAAATGTCTGACCAAACGCCTCGTTTGCATGCATCAAATCATTTTTTCAGTGGGGCGCCGTTTGTAAAGCTATGCAATTTATAATTTTGCATCATTTTTTCAGTTAATTTTGGTTAAATTACATGCAATATAATGCATTTGTTGCAATGTAATTATATTGCTGCAATTTCTGTTAAATTGCTGCAATTTGTGTTATATTATTGTAATTTGCGTTAAATTATTGCAATTTAATTATATTGCTGCAATTTGTGTTAAACTGTTGCAATTTGATTATATTGCTGCAATTTGTGTTAAACTGTTGCAATTTAATTTTATTGGTGCAATTTGAGCTAAATTGTTGCTATTTAATTATATTGCTGCAATTTGTGTTAAATTGTTGCAATATGATCATATTGCTGCAATTTGTGCTAAGATGTTGCAATTTAATTATATAAAAACACTTAAATCGCTTTTCAATTGTCATGGTGATATGGTACTTAAAACAGTCAGTGTTGCTCATTTTTTTTCCCATTAACTCATGAAGTGTCTAGTGTGCTGGCCAGAGGCTCTGTGATACTGACTATGCGACATATAGGCAAGTTATGTGCAGGCTACCAGCAGGCACCGACCATGTAGCAGTTGCAGGGTATGGAAAGTTGTTAAACTAGACCAGTGTTTCTCAACCCCGAGTCCGCGGCCTCAAACGCGGACTCAAATGAGTACATTTTGATTTTTCGCAGTTAAACTTTACACTTTAAAATCAATAGTAAAACACGACGCTGTGTTTTTCCATTTCATTTCGCTAATATCTCGACAACTACATGCGATAGAAATTTGATTTTTACGTTTAATGAAGAGTAAAGGCTAAACATCAAATGTATGCAATAAAAAAAATCGAAAATTTGGCTACGTTGTATTCTTCCTGAAAACGGCAGAAGTCTTGGGTCACTTTCATTTAAATTACTTATTTTGGTGAAAAAACAGGAACCGGAACAAGCCAGCAAATATCCAGGGTTCGGGGAATACCCTAAAAATCGCAACAACGTTTATTTAAATGAAACCACGATCGTGAGATCTCGTAGAAAAAATATCAAAGTACTCGTGTATTCGACTGATTTTTAGACCGAGTCCGAGTACTTTCAGGTTTGAGTACGAGTACTTTTTGAGATTAAAAGTTTTGAGTACGAGTACTCAGAAAGCTGTACTCGAGTGTACATGTACTCGAGTACTCCATCACTGATTTGTTTACTTCCCAACTTGACGTGTATTTTGCCGATGCTTAAGTACATTTAGGATAATTAGCACATTTATTTGACGAAAATAAAAAAGTGAAGTGTACCATAATCTGCAAAATTTTCCGGAAAATTATCATTTTTGACATTTTTTATGATTTTCAGCATTTCAGATCAAATTTTCAGCATTTTGTTATGTTGTTTTGACAAACTTAGTTCGAGTTTTTCAATTTTTTCAACAAATTGAGAAAAAAATTTTGATCTTACAAACATTCCGCCATAAAAAATTTTAGCGAATTTTGAAAAAAATTTTAGTAAAAAAAAATATTAAATTTGCAGTAACGCATTTTTTATGTCGAAAGGATAGATATCAGTACCACTGAAACCCTTATTAATGTAAAAAAATTTCCCGGGATCCCAACATAAATTTCCCGGGAAACGGGAAATTTCAAAACTCCAAATTTTCCATAAAATTTCTCGTCCCGACTTCCCGGGAGGAAACACTAATTGGTGTAGGTTGAAATAAGCTGACCTGATTAAAAATATTTAGTGTGATACTGGAAAACAAAAGCATTATTATCAAGTTGTCGTTTAGTTCACCGGGAACTTTGGTTATAAGCCATATGACGACACAGCCTGCGATATTTCGTTTAAGCCAACTGATTATTATCGTTAGTCTCAGGTTTTTAGAGTTTGATAAAGCCAAGTCAGTCTTGTGATACAAACAAAGGTGGAAATTTTTTATAAGATAAATTACAAAAATAATTTTAAACTGAAAGATTAAAATATCAGAAACCTGACCACAGCGCGAGGCCCCTTAAACATGATGTTCTAAGCGGTAGCTTAATTAGCTTAATGGTAAATACGGCACAGTATGCAAACCACCATTAAGCAATCAAATTTACTTTTATAAGTTTGCTCTTAATGATTTTCACGTCGCAATCACAAGGGTAGCGTAATAATAATTCGTGCAATAAAGCTGCATTATTGTTAGATCTTGGATGTAGGCCACTGTTGTTTCTCAGCTGAGATCGAACATCTAAACGTTGCTCTGAAACAGGGCAAATTAAGTTAAAAACACACTACTTTCTTGCCTATTCAATTTGCTCAGCTCAAAAATTTTCCATGATCCCGGTAAAGTTTCAAATTTTCCGGGATCCCGATCCGGTAGCGGGAAATTTAATTTCCCGGGATTCCGAATCAATTTTCCCGGAAACGGGAAATTTACAAACAGCAATGTAAATTGGTTTTTGGTGGGTATTTATAAAAGCAGAGAGAAAGAATGAGTAAAAGATTGAAAAGTTTTAAATTTACCGGGAAATTTCCCGTCCCAAAATCTAGAAAGGGAAACCCTACTCACAATGCAATTTTGATGACCTTTTTCAGTTTCCTTTAAAACTTGTTCTTCCATTTTTCGCGGATTAATAAGTTCACCTGCTGGATCATCAAAGATTGTCGATATTCCGTACAGTTTATTGCTATCGGGCATATCCTTGCTTCTTTTAAAAGCGGGAGATTTTCGAGTTTTTCCAAGGGGGTGCATTTTGCTTTAATAGCAAACTTCTCTCTTTTCAAAAAGGTCTTCTTGAAAACACGTTTTAGGTTTACGATTAGTTAACTCCACCACTGAAACCGATACCTGAGAAGAATTTTCACCATGCTAGTTTCATTGGTAAACTTTATGTGCTCAAACCAATCGTTTCTTTCTTTCATAAATTCCAGATGATTTTTCGCTGAATCTTTTCTTCCAAATATTTTTCTAGCAGATTTTGTTGGGTAGACGGAGTGAGGACAATCCAGCCTTCCATTTTTGTTACGGCTCATTTTGCTATACATTCGCTCAACGCAGCATCAATTTGTTGGCAAGTATTTCCAGGAAGTCGAACCGAACCCGAACCGGAGTTTTATAAACCGGTTTTACGCTATTTTTGTTGAATCTTAACCGAACCCGAATCGTACTTTTCAAAATCGCAAAGAGCGAACCGGAACTGAACCGAATAACGTGAGTACTTGCGAACTTTAACCGAACCCGAACCAATTAAAGAAGCTGCTCGCTCCGTGAAGTCACTCGCGTCACTTCGAAACTGGTTCGAATTCAAGATAATAGTCGCTTATGCAAGTGATCTATGCTTGGTGATGAAGAAGTCGTTTACGCTTCATATACCAGCTCCCATAGTACACGCGTAACAGACTAAACAAAGCGCTTTAACACTGATTCAACGCTACCTGTGGATAGAATAAGCCACCGATGTCAGAGCATAGTAACAATTTAATTATCTCAAAATTGGCTTTTCTACGAGTATTTTATGCGATATATTCGCCTGTCAATGCGAGAAAAAATTGCTTTGTATGATTCATTTTTTAAATTGTGTTTCTAGAATTATACTCCTTTTTACTGCAAACCTGAATCGGAACCTTATAAACCGGTTTTAAAATATTTTTTCCTGGAGCAAACCCAAACCGAAGCGTTTTAATTAATCTGAACTTCAACCGGAACGGAACTAAAATTTGAAACCGCTGTTGAACCAAAACCGAACCTGAATAATTAAACGGTTCGACTCCCTGGTATCTTTTTCATTTTTCTAGCAAATTAGTAGTTTCATGATATAGCAGCTCAAAATAGACTCAAAAATAAAGTGCTATTGAGTGCTGTATGACGTAAGAATACAACAATTCCTAATTTTGGTTAAAAATTAATATATTTTTGTCAGAGCAATTACTTCTATTGATTTCATTTGATCCTAACAGACCGTTTTTCGCCAATACAATCGTTAGAGGATTGGAATCATTGGTCAAATAATAAACCTAAATAGTTGTTTTACTTTTGCACTCATGGGCGTACGCAGGAGGGCTAGGGGGGGAGGCAATTGCTCCTCTGGATTTTGGATGGGCGTTATTAAGTTGACTAACTACAACATTTAATTACGTCAAGATAGATTTTGGATAATTGCTTTCAGTAATAGTTGAACCAATTCTGATGAGGTGAAGACAGATTAAACTAGTAAATTAAAATATCTAAGTTCAAATGTTTGTACAATTTATAAAATTATCTTCATTGGTTTTTTCATTTTTATCCTGCTGTCACGAGAAAGCGATGGAAGCGCTACGCATGGGACGAATCCAGACTCGCTTACGAGTTGCCTTTTCTTCAGGGTTTTCCGTTTCAGTGTTGTTTCTGAATTTTTAAATTTGCTTCTTGTCAGATACCACTAACCACTAAGCAGAGATAATTACCGTGAAGCATCTTATACAAAGACGCAACAACGAGGTATGTGTGGGAGTTGAACCATCAACCTTGTAATCATAGCCGTCGTAAATATGATGCTCTAATAAACGACTGCGCCACGTTGCCGAATAAATCTTCATTACGAGTTGATCAGTTTCTAAAGCGTAGAAAATTATGCCGTGTGTTTTTACTATTTAATTTAGTGTTTGGAATACTATTTACAGACACAAAAAACAATTGATTCTTGTGCTATGGGTCCTCCTTGATCGCGCTCAACGGAACTGCTTTGCAGTAAAGAGCCCACAGCAAAACATTTTAACTACAGTAAAAGCCATAGGCACCAACAAGGAGGGTGAAAGCAAACTGTTTCCCAATTTTACTTGGATTCTTATTCATAATTCGTGAAAATTTCTCAGCTTTTTTAAAGAAGATGACAGCCCTTTTTTTTTTCGAAGAAGAATTGGCATGTGTTGCGCAATATTGCATTATAGCAGACAAATAGAAAAAATTACAGTTCACTCCTCAGAGTCAACACTTGCCATTAAAATTATACCGAACTATGATTCTATTCCCTTGTTATGTATGAATTGAAACAGCTCAGAGGCCGAAAACAGCTCAGATGGTCGAAATAGCTCAGATGGCCGAGTGGTAAGAGCGTCGGCCTCGGGAGCTATAGACTTGGGTTTGATTACAAGTCGGGTCAAACCAATGACTTTATAATTGGTATTCACAGCTTCCCTGCTTGACGTTCGCCGTTAAAGGGACAGTGTGAAGAACAAGCCGGCAAGTTTACTTGTTGTTTGGGAAAGGCACTTAACGGGATTACCCCATCTTCGTCTGGTAGACAGATGGCTGGCAACTCCTAAGCGAGCTTATATAGCGCATTGATCGCTTTCTCGTGATAGAAGGATAAATATGCATATGAACAGAAAAGGTCTATTATTGACTTTGGCCTTGTTTGTTCAATGCTTTGCTGCTGGGTTTGGCTGATTGTACCACGGACCGGTAAAACAGCATTTTTGAAACTGCTGAAATTGTGCAAATATGAAAAGAGTCAAGAATTTTTTTACGTTTTCTGTTCCTGCGTAACAGAGAGACTTTTAAATTGGCACACACAATTAAGCTCTTTGTACCAAAAAGCACACAGCTCTAGCATACAACAATTACTATGTCTATAATGCTGCATCGGTTAGTAAAAAGGAGAATGTTTTTTTTTCGTTTAATGAGCAACCATTTTCATGCAAGTGTGGTCATCGCAGATAGCATCAGTTTTCAAGTGAAGTAGTTTGTCTATAATGCTGCATCGGTTGGTAAAAGGGCGAATATTGTTTTTTTTCGTTCAAACTGTCTTCATGCAAAGGCGGTAATCGTAGATAGCACCGGTTTTCTAGAGCAGTATCTTAAACAAAGTTAGGCTGATGCTGTAAAAACGCAGCTTAACACTGATCTTACCAAAAAAATTTTTGCCCCCCCCCCTGCAAAAATTGCTGCGTACGCCCATGTTTGCACTGATCATGCCAGACCATCGAGCACTCTTTTGACTGTGCACATATTAAGCTTCGGCCGATTAGTTGAATTGCTAAAAACAGTGCTATCGGTGCGGGAGCTCTGGGTTCAATTCTCGGCCGCTTAAATTGAACACAGTATCTCCAACGGCTCGCCACCGCTGTGATGTTTCTTCGGCGCTTTGTTTGCCCAGGCGTTAAGCCGCGGAAATGAACCCCGCTACTCATTACATGTTGAAGCGTAATTCCGCGAGAATAATAAAGATTTGATTTTTTTAAGCTTTAATAATCAAGTCGGAATGCCGAATATTGCATCAGCAAGAGATTATTTTTTGTGGGAAAAAACATGGTTTGATGAGACAACATTTTTTCGTTTTGGAAAAAATCTGCTCTTTCAACGCAAATGATAAGTAACAAAAGATACAACATTATTTTGCACCAGACGGGATACGTTTCGACTATTAAATTAAGTCTCTTCAGTGGTGCTATGAGCTTCAAATCCATGAAGTACATCCATCAACCTACAATGCATTCTTCCAGATAGCCTTTATTCTACCTAATACCTATAAAGGTTAATTCCCGTTTCTTGTTTCTCGATTTCATTGGGAGACATGATGTTAATGGTCCTGCATGGCAATGACGGTGTGCATACACACAACAGAGGTCGCAAAGACATATTAGGTGCTACTACACACTACACCCCCGTGATGACTATAAAATATGGGACTGCTCTCAAGTCTAAGACTGACTCTAAGCTTGATCTGATGGCTAAGACTGACTAGGACTCATGTCTCCCAATGAAATCGAGAAACAAGAAACGCGAATTAACCTTTATAGGTATTAGGTAGAATAAAGGCTATCTGGAAGAATGCATTGTAGGTTGATGGATGTACTTCATGGATTTGAAGCTCATAGCACCACTGAAGAGACTTAATTTAATAGTAGATACAACATTGTAAGTACGAATAAAATTGCCAAAAAAAAAATTCAAACTCATTCAAATAATATAGAAACGTTTCAATTAGAATACATTAACTACAGTATTGTCAATCTTATTCAAATACTCGTAATTTAATGTATTTTAACATAATATTTCAATGTGTTTTCGTAATCAACCTGTTTGGGCTATTTTATTCGTAATTAAACTTTCTAAAATTTTCATCGACCGTGTTTCATTGCGGTGTTGAACAGAGCACCGATTGGTCGAAGGCCTAGAGGCCGTCCCAGAACTCGATGGCGAGATTACGTAGAAGATCTTAGTTGATCTCGCCTTGGCATCCCAGCAGAGCATCTGTCCTTTGTCGCAGAGGATCGAGATGCTTGGAGGCTCCAACTCGAGCTGCTGCTCCCGCGACCCCCCAAGGATAAAGGGGTCCAAAAAGTTGATTGATTGATGCTTCATTGCGAGTAACAATATGCACAAACTGCAAAATAAAGCAAAACATCATGAAAATACAAACGACGTAGTGGTTTAAACTAATCGATCAGTCATTTTATTTGACTGACGTCAGTCATGAATCATTTTGCAATAATTTCCTTCCTGTTTATTTTTTACCTTATTTGCCAAAGCTATTCATGTATAATCAAAATTTGAGAAGAAGGAAGTTATCGGAGCAATGAAATTTCTTGTTAACCGTATATGCTGGTATCAAAACTAAATCAAATCTTCGTTAAACTCGCCGTATTACGCCGAAGCGTGTAACGAGTAGCGGGTCCCATCTCCACACTCAGCGCCTGGACACAGGGCAGAACAGCTCTGAAGAAACGTCGCAGCGATGGCGAGCCGTTGGCGACGCAGTGTCCGATTTGACCGGTGCAGGAATCGAACCCCAGACCTCCCCGTCGGTAGCGATGTCTTTACCTGCTACGCCGGCCATCATATATCGTGTTTTTCTTTTTTATTTGTTACTTTGTCTTTTTTCCCATTTTTAATAGGCTATTAGCTACTCATTCATAATAATTGACGTTTAAATCAGACGACTCTCCCACATATAAAGTTCCACAAACATTGAATAACAAACAACAAAACAAAAGACAGTTTGAACGAAAAGGTTGAGATAGTTTTGTTCGGGGGCGGTGTGCTACGAATAAACTTTTTTCAGCAATGATTTCTTCTGCATTTGCGTTATTTTACTTTTGCATCAGAGTGGTTATGGTCCCACTGCTGCTATGATGTTTATTAATTAATTATAGCAAACGTATTGCTACCGTCAATTTTACAGCTATATATAAGTTGCTTATTTACTCCTTGAAACAAAGAAATGTACCCAAAGGTAATTTATGAGACAATTTGTAAAACAATTGTGGTTCGTGCCCGTACAATTGAAAATGTTCGGAGAAGTTTCAGTATCAGCCTCCTTTTGGGTCCGTGTTTAAAATGTTGAAAACGCTGAAATGGTTAAAATATTGGAAGTCAAACAAGTTAAGAACTTCGTTAGCAGAATCATGCCAGTGTTTACACCCCAGCATATGCTGCTCCGTAATTAAGCAAAATTTGACCTAAAAAATCAAAAGCTGTATTTATCCCTTTGAAACACTGGGGAGCTATTCTTACGTTTTTCTGAATCAATCCTTGAACGACCTCAACTTTTCATTCAATTAACCCAATTCAACAATATGTTGGCCTGTACGTAGCATTAACACTGGTGAAAGAATCCTTTCAAATTTGAAAGATAAATATCCCACCTTCTATTTCAGTTTTAAAAACGCAAGCAGGGACAAAACTTAAATTTTCGAGTTGTAAAAAGCACACTTGACTCTCAGGAGCGGATCCAAAAAATTTGGGTGAGGGGAAGATGCAGTTTTGAATTAAATTGTTTACTAAGTACGACTGGACGGTTGGCATAGTGGTTAAACACATCGCTATCGGCGCGGTAGATCTTGAGTTTGATTACCGGGCTAGTCAAAACGGACAACAGTCGCCAACGGCTCGCCACCGCTGCGACGTTTTTGTGCTAACTAGGCGCTATGCTGCGGAGATGGGCCCCGCCACTCGTTACACGCTTCTGCACGTTACCGCGAGAATAATAAATTATATTTCATTTTTTTGTTGACTAAACACAAAGACGTTAGACGTTTAGACCCGGAAAAGGGAGTAATTATGCACTTTGAAGATGTGTCAGGTCTGGAGGTATTCAGAATTTTTTTCTGACAGAGAACACCAAATTTTGGCATTTTTAAGGGTAGTTTGTTTCGGCAGAAGTATTTTGAAGCAAATTGAGCAACAAATACCGCTCTAGGGGAACCACGGGCATTCTCCCCGGAAAATGTTTTGAAAATTTAATACTGCAAAGGCCATTTCAGTGATTTTTGAACAATTTTTAGACATATTTTGTTTGAACTTTTTGCCATTAATTCTGGTAAGCTTCACCAAATGTGGTGCATTTTGTTCACACATTTTCAATTAAGCGTGCTTAAGGCGTAAAGCTTATTGTTAATTGGTCATCGAAGAGGTTCGAAATTACAAAAAATTGTGTTCATCACACTATGTTCAAAATGGCTGGTGGGGAATGCATCTCCCCCCCTATCCTCCCTGGATCTGCCTCTGTTGGCTCTTCGCAAAAGCAACTTTTTTAAAGTTACGTTTTAGTACGAGTTGTAACTATTATGTCGGTAGGTTTTCTGATTATTGCCTAATGCAGCCATATATATGCAGTTGAAGACATTTTTTCACGGAATTTAGCAGACTAATTTCACCGATAACAATATCGCAATACATCAGATGTGCAATGCCGCCATATTTCGTTACAAGACATTTTTTTCAAAGAATTGAGAAAATGATTTCACTAACACAACAACAAACAGACTTCTTTCCTTGTGCAATGCAGCCATATGTGGTCACAAGACATTTATCATCGAAGAGTCCAAATATGAATTCAACCATCCGGCAATTTCACAAACACGAGTAACGTAGCGTGATACAGCAGCCTTATATGATAAAACGTAAGATTTCCAAACAATTCAAGGAAAAAAGTTCAGCTGGTCATCTAATGTCCTCAGATCTACCTAGCCAGAAGCTGAAGTTTCAAAAAATCTGTACATTTTAAAGATCCTTTTACCTGCATTGAAAAATACGCTAACCTGTAAACCTGCGATATAAATTTACTGGCGTCAAGCAAGCTAACATCAATCCAACAACAACGTGCTTAATTTCCTACACCCCCGCCAAGGTAACCTAGATATTTCTTTAAATCGGGCGATGAAGCGGTAAGTCGTGCGCAATTTTTGCTGCTTTGCAACGTTAAAGTTACGCGTAAAGTCAAAATTAACAACATAAAGTAGCCACTCGCCATGTGTGCGGTACATGCAGTCTTTGCTGGAGTCTGTGCGTGAGCTATATTTCTTAAAAGTTTCGGGTTTGATTTGGGACTCATGAAAACTTTTAAATATTCATCGAGTTATCAATTGTTTTAGTTCCACTTGCTTTGAAATGAGATGGATGCTTGCTCTGGGATCTCTTCTAACCACGGCTGAGAAAGCGGATCAAAAAGAAAATGCGACGTTAGTTTTGCGCTGTTTAGCCTGAAACAAAAAAACAACAAGTCGGTGTGTATCTAGAAAGAGAACAATTTACAAACATCTGTGAATCACAACCATATTAATTTAACTTTGACTTTCAACCCTGCTTTTAAATACAGCATATTCACAAGATAACATTTTCCATTTATTGGTGATGTAACATGCAACTAACGTTATTGGCAATAAAATTCAACGTTGCATGAGACATGAGCTACTGTATCACCTCTTGAGTTAATACCAGGATCGTATTTAGGAGGGGCTATTGTGCCATGGCCCCTCCTTGCCATGGCTTCTCGATTTGAAACTGCCTTTTAGTAAAAAAGAACAACATTAATGGTGCCAAGTGAGTGAAATATGCCCGACTCTTTTGATGAATTCTATAGTTTATGGCCAGGGATGGATCCAGGAGAGTAGAATGAGAAGTATGCATCCTCCAACCAGCCATTTTCAAAATTTTTTGATGTACACAAATATTTTATACTTTCAAACCCCTTCGATAGCAATAAGCTTCACGCCTTAAGCACGCATAATCGAAAATGTGCAAACAAAAATGCATCACATTTGGCGAAGCACTCAGAATTAGGGTCAAAACATTTAAACACAGTTTGCCAGAAAATTATTCCAAAAGCTCTAAAATGGCCATTAGAGCATGTAAATTTTCAAAACTTTCTTGGGGGAACATGCTCTCGGGCCCCCCTAGAGCTTTTGTTGTTACTCAATCAGCTTCAAACTTCTTCTGCCGAAAAAAAATTTGCTTGAAAAAAATGTAAAAAGTATAGCCTTCCTCCCTTTTAAATTTCTCGCTACGCCACCGATTAAATCTATGGTTGAAAACGCTCACTTGCAACTACGATTAAAATTTCAGCATTCAAAATCTTTTTTTTTTTCGGATTGGTCTTTTTGTAAAATTTAAGATGTTTTTATTAAAGGATCATTTACAAGTGACTTTGAAGTTTAAAAAGGTCGAAAATAAAGCTAGTAACTGAAGGCACTGAGCTTGGGATTTGGGCATAGCCGGAAGCGGATTCAGAAAATTTTGGTGGGGGGAATGCAGTTTTGAATTAGGTTGAGTGGCGACTGAATGCAAAGACGTTAAACCCGAAAAAGAGCGTAAATAAGTCCTTTTTTGAAAATGTGTCCATGTGAGGGTAGTATATTCAGAACTAATTTAGCACCAAAATTTGACTTTTTTTCAGCGCGTTTTGTTTCGGCGAAATTAAATTTGAAGCAAATAGGGAAACAAAAATGATTCTAGGAAGATCCGGGGGCATGCTCCCCCCGAAACTTTTTGAAAAATTACATACTGTAATGGGCAGTTTAGCGCTTTTCGAACAATTTGTGATGCCAGTTTTGTTTTTTTGCCCCTAATCAGTGCTTCACCAAATATCTTGCATTTGGTTCGCAGATTTTCGATTTATGCGTGGCAAAAGGTCTGTTTGCACTAAATGCGATTTCAATCCGATTTGTTGTCGTACGAAATTTTATTCATTTTTTGACGTAAGAAGTTGGTGAAAATATCTTCCACACAACTCAAACCCCAACAGTTTTGCTTTTTATCGGTTATTTTGTAAAGCACCTTACGATTGTTCTCTAAAATGCCGTGCAAAGTGACGTAGTTTTACGTCATAACTTCTAACTGCTTCGTGGCCTGCGTCACTTTACGTACAAAAAGTCGCATTGCATTTAGTGTAAACACACTTTAAAGGTCTGTTTACACTAAATGCAATTTCAGTCCGATTTGTTGTCGTAGGCCTACGAAATTTCTAAATATTTTTGACGTAAGCAGTTGACAAAAACATCTTCCACACAATTTGAACCCAAACAGTTTTGCTTTCTACCGATTGTTTTCCGAAACACCTTAAGATTGTATTCCAGAATGCCGTGCAAAGCGATGTAGGTTTACGTCATAACCTCTCTTTCGTAGTCTACGTCGCTGTACGTACGAAAAATTTCATCGTATTCTGTGAATCACACCATAAGGCGTAAGAAATATTGTTGAATCAAAGAGGTTCGAAATTATGGAAAAATTTTATTCATTAAAAACATTGTTGAAATTGCTTGGTGGGGGTGCAACCCCCACATTCCCCCTCCTTGGATCCGCCACTGGGCATAGCTCAAGATTTGGATTTGGGGCGGGCAGCTTCACATTCCAGAGTTGGTGTTTGAAATTGGGCTAAAAATACGATTCAGCATTCATTAATTACTTCAGCGATGTGTAGAATGCCTCCGGTGCCAGAGTTATCAGCAGGGCAGGTACAGAATTTTTTAGAGGGTGCTAAAAATTGAAAAATGCGCATCGGGTAGGCTAATATTGTGTGTCTAGAAACATGGAAGTACTAATGCATTTTAAACACATGTGGGGGGGGGTACTTGACTTCCTTTGCCTTCCTTGAATCTTCGAATGGTAATAATCTCACCTTGCTTGTGTTACATAATGTAAGAATCACACGTTTAGAAAAGCGTGAAAGTTCTGGTGTACTTAACTACTTATAGGTCTTCTGTACTAGTTTACAATTCAATCGTGTGACTAGTTTTACTAAAAATAAAATGCAAACAAGTTTGTTTAGTTTATCTCTTACCCAGAAGCAGGGTTGGGAAAAACCGATTGTAATCGATATTCGATTGCGATATTCTTTACTTTTTGTTCATCGAATGCTCTGTAGCCTTTACTTTTTTGAATGAGTATCGAGTATGCCTTGTCTTTACTTTTTTTTTCGGTGCAATTCGATATTCTGATTCTTTTTGTCCAGGTTAATTCATCTCGTTCTAGTAAATTTAAAATAATTGTCAGTCTGTCATTACCTTGTTTATGCTGATAAATTTTTTTTGTGCCCAAAAAACAAAAAAAAGATTTTTTTATAGCAAAGTTGCTTCGCATATGCTATGTCCGTCGTTTGTCTGTAAGCTACCGCATGAATGTAAGGACATCACAAAAAATGCTTGGCGTACACCGCTGATTGCTGAGTGTAATATGGAATATCGATTACAGTATACCGGTATTCTTTATTCTTTACTTTTTTAAACTATACCATCGAAATCGATTATTTCTTTACTTTTTGGTGAACTAAGGAATATCGATTATTTCTTTACTTTTTGGTGAACTATCGAATATCGATTATTTCTTTACTTTTTTGGGTATCGATTCCCAACCCTGCCATAAGCTAACACAAACTTGTCAACAAAAAGCTGTAGTTTATTTTAGCATCGAAGATGTGTTGGTACATAGATATTGCTGAACCAAATTAGCCTCAAAAAAAAAAGTCAAAACCCACTCCTTGTTATGCACTAGAGGAATTACGCCGAAGAGTGTAACGAGTGGCGCAGCAGCTTAGCGCTTGAGCAGAATAAACCCAAAAAATAAGGAAGATCTCTGGCGAGCCGATGAGGGCCCTGAGTCCGATTTGCCCAGGCTGGAAATCGAACCCTACGCAAGGGGGGCTTGATTGTTTCTTATAGGCTGCAGGGTTGCTCCGACAACATGTTATTGTTTGATTTCGTTTAACGTAGGCTATAGTTCTTACAGCGCTGTATCAGGTTAAGTCTGCATATGTGACATTAACGTGCGTTAAGCTGTTTTAGCCTTACCGGTGCTTTTTTACATCTTTTTTATACTTTTTTACATCTGTTTTAGCAGCCCAGATGGCCGAGTGGTAAGAGCGTTCTCCACGGGAGCTGTAGACTTGGGATTGTTTCCAAGTAGGGTCAAACCAATGACTTTATAATTGGTATTCACAGCTTCCCTGCTTGACGCTCAGCATTAAAGTAAGAGTGTGGAGAACAAGCTGGCAAGTTTACTTGTTGTGCCGTTGGGAAAGGCACTTAGCGGGATTCCCCCATCTTGGTGTGGTAGACAGATGGCCGGCAACTCCTAAGCGAGCTCGTATAGCGCATTGATTGCTTTCTCGTAATAGGAGGATAAATAATTAAATATGCAACTAAATACAAAAATACTAGGCCTAAATACAATATGGAAATATCTAGTCTACCAAACGTCTTCTGTCACGATTAAGCTAAGAAACCTATACACAACATATACAGATAGTGTTCGACTTACGACCGCGTTCGGTTCCGACCATCCGGTCGTAAGTCGGAGTGGTCGTAAGTCGAATCTCATATATACAGTACATGTATGTATATATGAGGGCAAAAATTATCGATACGGCTGCCTAGCCTTGCCAGGGAAGCGGTCGTAAAGTCGAGCAGTCGTAAGTCGAGCAGGTCGTAGGTCGAACGCTACCTGTATGCTGTGTATAGGTTTCTTAGCTCAATAGTTTGATTGCCAAAAACTGTTATACGTCGATGTTGATAAGAATGTACGCCTACTATCAAGCAGGTTTAGAATTACCAGGGAAGGTCGATCAAAAATTTTCCCAAGTTAAATGAGTTTAGTCAATTAACGATTAATTTTTCATCTTGTTAAAAAAATTATTTGCAATGTTGCATAAGAAACTTGCAATAGGGACGTGCCTAGTCGAGTCCGAGTACTCGGCCGAGTAATAAGGCATTACTCGGACTCGGCCGAGTCCGAGTATTAATTGATACTCGGCCGAGTAAACCATTATCATTTTGACCATTTTTTTGCTTTGTATCCGAATTTGAGTCGAAATTAGGACTTCTACGGACGTGATGACCTTTTTTTTTTGCTCCTCACTTAATTTTGAGTTCATATTTTGACGTCGTGGATACTCGGTTTCGGACTCGGCCGAGTAATGTCGTGAATACTCGTTACTCGGCGAGTCCGAGTAATTTTCCTTGAGGCACGTCCCTAACTTGTAACATCCAATTGGAAAACATAAAGTCAAGTCGTATTAAGATTTGCGCAAAATTGCGAAACCTTTTAGCCGGCCTGTTCTAAAGCTAAATTTTTGCAGAAGTTTTTCGAGGGATAAAACCACCCAAAAAAGTAGAAACATATTCATTGAATGCAATTCGTAAAGTTGCACCACAAGACATATTTTGCACGATGAAAGTTACATGTTACACAGTATACTGATTCCGGTTTTAAAAATATCGTCTAAAAAAATGCGTTAATTGTATGTTAATTGCATATTGGTTTTAAGTTATAAATAATGGCAAGTACTGTAAGCTGGCAAGTTATTTTGAAATTTGTCTATGAATCATAGCAGTATTGCTGAAGTAGAAATACGGCTATTTTAGCATGTGCATGATTATACGGAATTATACAGTAAATTTGTTTTATATTAGAATGTAGAAAACCTTAAGAAATAACCTAAAAGGAACGTGATGAACTTCCCTCGACAGACACGTCCAGTTTTACTGAAACAATAGCCTACGTTTGCATGAAATAAAAAGATAAGGCAATATTATGTAATACGCAAAAAGATTGGCCTGCTTGCAGATTTTTATGGACAATCTTGATACTTTTATGAAACGGGTTAATTTTTTTTTGATAAAATATTTTCTTACATATACGTTGTAGCAACTCTGCCGTTTTTCCTCAAAACCTAACAACTACAAATTTATCAAAATTTTTTTCCCTTTTCGACTTGAAAATCGATGTTTTACAGTATATAGTACTGTAATGTAGGCAAAAATCAAACTTGTAACTTATTGACTTTCGCTAATATGGTTGGTTACCTAGCAACTAAACGCAAAAAAACTACTTCTTGCAGCTTTTTGTCCAAAAATTTTCGAAACCCAACAACTACTTGCAAGGGACATGTTAATGTTTTGACTATAACAAAAGTCGCGCCAGCCTTGCTACGCACAGCCAATCCAGGCTGGGCTCATTCCAAACTGCAAAGACTCTTTTTTTTGCATTGCATTGCATTAGATTCATACTAGAAGATCCTTCAAGCTATTAGAGCTTCCTAACGATGGGTGGCTAGGCAAGTGCCAGCTAGAACACAGAAGTTGGTTCTTTCTTATGTGTGAACCAATCGATTGTTGGACCGATTCTAACCCTGACACATTGGGCTTTGTTGTTGGTTGGCTTTGCAAGCGCCTATCAAAAACGTGCACGATAGAAGAATTTCAACTGATATACACCTCCTTCATTGCATGATCTTGCTCAGGGGCGCACCCAGCATATTTCAAAGGGGGGTAGAGGGGTTCCAGTGGTAGGATTCAGCCGGTTCGCACCGGTTCTGTAGAACCGTCTCAGGGAATTTTACAGTATTAGAACAGCGAACCGGTTAGCATTGCTGCTTATACTTGAAGGGGAGATGTTGCACCTATGAGACATCAGCACCAATGGGACAGTGCTGTATTTCGAAAACGTGTGAAAATAAAATTTAAACAACTCCGTTATAGAGCGGAGTTTGATGTTGCATTCGTTTCAAACTAACTTGCCAGCGCGTGGTTTTCGTATTTAAATGGCAAGATTTAAGATTAGGCTTTTAAGATAAAAAAGGAAAATTAGTGGTAAAAAACAAATTTAGTTTTCCCTATGAAGAATTATTCCTAAAAGCACGTTTTTTTTTTTTTGTGAAAGATCGGGCAGTAAAAGAAGTTTTGTAATAAGAAGAGTTAGAGTCCTGAAGTTGTGAGCTTAGAGAAATAAAACTGGTTTGATCAACAATGGCTGATGTTGGAGCAATAATTGACCTTTGGACACTGTATCATAAGTGCTTTCACGCAATCAAAGTGTAATGGAATACTCCTTGTTGTTAAATTTTAAGCAATAACACATTACCTCATTACAGACACCCGTAGGCTACTGTTACATCGTAAATATGATGATGGGATCGCTCCCATTGTTGGTCAGGACTTTGGGAAAAATTTAAGTGGCCAAAACAATAACGTACCTGTGAGCAATCTGGAAGTTAATGGCTATGTTCTTGTCAAAGTCTATTCGTTGGACAGCAACAAGGAAAAATTTTCTTGCTCAGATAATTATTGATGGTCCCGATGAAGATGGAGATTTGAAGCAATTTTTTTGAAACGCTCCATGAAAATTAAGGATGGCTTTTTTATGCAGAAATTGAAGACCTCGCTTCGATTAAACTTGCCGACGTAATAAAAATTCTGCGCAAGCCAATGTCTACTGCTACTACCAAGCGTTCAGCAGGAGTTACTATGTTTGATGTTGAAGTTAGCGCTTTTCGAATGTAGGGCTACGAAGCACATCAGTCAATCATGTGTGTTTCAATTACATAAATATATGAGTAGACTCCGATTTTGTTATGATTATGATTAAAAACGTGAGCTGTAATTGCGAAGTAGTGTTTAAGTTCAATTGAATCATAAATGTGTACCTACAGTAAGTTTAAACTACATTTTCTAACTAAGACAATAGGCGCAATAACCATGTCCCATTGGTCCCTTATGTGCTTTACCAATGGGACATCTGATCGATGATATTGAACACTCAAAAAACCTAGGAAGACGGCAAGTTTCAAGCTCTTTTTGATTTTTAAGATTCAACATAGACACTAAACTTTATTATTTAGTAAGTTTTGTTCTCGAAAAATGTGAAATTTTTGATGTATTGCAGAAAACACAATTTTCGTCCCATAGGTGCAACATTTCCCCTACCATTAGTTAAAACAGAACTGGCCGATAATATATAACTTCTGTAATAGAACCGGCTGACGAAAAATTTGAATCCCACTCCTGGGGGGTTCTAAAAATACTTCAATCCCGCACTCAGGAGCGGATCCAAAAAATTTTGGTGGGGGGGATGACATTTTGAGTTAGGTTGAATGTTAACGAAAGACAAAAGCGTTAGATTCAAAAAAGTACCGGTAAGTTAAATGCATTTCCCAATTTTCTGGTTGAAGTTTATATTTTACGGTGCGTTGTAAAACCCCCGAGCAGAAATAATTTAGGCAATGCAATTTGTCTAAAGATGCAAAAGGAAAGCTTCAGAGTTAAGACTAAATCGACGGATCTTTGATTTGCACCGCCAGTCATTACACCATGAGAAATAAGTTTCTTGTAAACGAAATGGTCATAAAAGGAGTTCTATCAGACTATGAGAGAAGTTGTCAATCATAACTCAAACTTTGCCGCAGAAAACAGCCGTTGCCAAGGGGAACCAATAGCATGAACGTATTTGTAGAATTGACGGCTACATCACAATCACTCGCTCTGCAGTTATCTCCTACCACGATGAAATCGCTCCAACCAAGGTAGGTCTAACGGTTGAAAAACGTAGCCGCTAATGCTTTTCGTCATCATCTTAAGCTCTGAATGTCTGTTTTTTGCTTAACTGATAATTTCGAAATGTTTTGCTGTTGCCAGTTTTGAATTCGAAATGTATTTTTAAATGCATTGCCATTTATCGAAATTACAGTACTTAATTATTTCAATTTTTTTAACAGTGCTGAGAAATGAAAAGGATAGCTTCTACAACAGATCTAGAGCAGCGTTTCCCATACTGTGGTACGCGTACCACGCACCACATTAATTGATGAAGGTAACAAGTTCACATGAGACTTCATTTCGCCCGCAAGGCCGCAACGACAAAACTCATATCAGTAAAGTCTGCAGGCAATGGAAGTGTTCAAAATCATGAGCGTGCCACAATGAAATCACTTTTTTGTTTCGATTTTCCACAGAGAAGTGAAAAGTCGTTTTGTGGATGTGACAAACGTATAAACGTAAGCGACTTAAAAGTAACCCGAAGGGAAAGTAGACCAGGTTTATAAAGATTACCGGTTAACATAATGAAATAATATACGTAAGCCGGCAAGTAGCACGTGACTTAGGGCGTAGGCAAGGGGGGGTTTCGGGGGTTCAAACCCCCCCATTGATTTGGCAACACTTGTGCTTTTATAGCCGATATTCGTTGATCTGTCTTAGAAAACGATAATTTTGGTTCTTGCTTCTGCTGCGATTGTTGCAACATCACAGCTAACGTTGCTCAATTACAAAGTGTCGTTGTTGCGTCACAATATTGCTTACCACTCTTGCACAATCGCAGTTACGAAAAGCGTTGGCCCTTGGCCGGTGTTCATGAAATGGATGGTAAGGTGAGAACAACAGCTACTGTAGTTAACACAATAAATAAATAACTGAGGTTATTTTCAAATTGTATTGTGAACAAAAACGCTAACAGGAACTGAGGGACACTGCGAAGGGAGCTTGCGCTCTTTGAGTAGTCCGCAACCCGGTATATTAATGTCCACAGGCGCACGCACGAGGGTATATTAATGTCCACGGTGCCATGCCCCCCCCCCCCTTGGCCCTGTAATAAAGTGCTAAAACTTAACTTCAGTCTGTAATTTCTCAAACTAATTATGGTTGCAGCCTCCTTTCACTTATTTTAGCAGAACTTCAGCTTTTAGACATACGTTACAGAAATATTTTTGCATTGTTTATAGTGACTGCACCCAGTGAAGGCCCATTTCCGATAAAAAAGTGTGCCAAAATGAGTGTTTTTTTTATGTGAAAACCGCAGAAATTCGTTAGCGGCTGCTGGTGGCCTAGCCCCCAGATCCCCGGTTGTGTCGAGTTTTCGCTTTTTGTTATAGGAAACAATGTGACGTCTTGCCTGTGCAACTTTCCGCAACAGCATATATTTATTCATATCTTTTATTTTCAGTGACGATCCTTAAAAATTACGTTACTGCCCACTCTACGGACGATGAAATTGACCACGCCATTAAACAAAGGGTCAAATATTCTTCCAACCTCAACGGAGGAAGAGGCGGAAGAAACCCAAAAGCTACCACATCTTAGTTGATCTGTAGTTTTCCTGATAGGTGTTGTTGATTTCTTGTTTTTGTTTGATTATATAGTAGTAATTTTGTAAAATTGTGGGCCAAATTAAAATTAGTTGCAGTAATCCTCTAAAACAGACATGGGCAACCTACGGCTCGCGGGCCGGGGCCGGTCCGTGAAGAGATATTGACCGGCCCGCATACAGTATCCAATCATACCATGTAATGTGGCCCGAGGCCTCATTCCTGACAATTGCCAATTGCTATTTTCTCACCGAACTGTCGGTACGAGCTTGCGAAACATACAACTGCCTTTATACAGTAGTGACAGGAGCACCGAAAACCGGTGGTAGGCCCGGGGCTATTTTTGCAATGGTCACCCTCCGCAGCAAAATTTTTATTGCTTCTTCGAACATCTGTTAAGGTAGACATGCGACATGTTTGTATGAGGTAATAGCTGTAGCCGGTGTTGCAGGCGCGTCTCTATTGTGTAGGAGGAAGTGTAATCCAAAAAGGTTGTTAGAATACGTCATCTAAAAAAAGGTCAACCACACTCGGCGTAGATGCCTACAGTCGTGTGCTGAATGTATGGAAACAAGTTTAACAATTTCTTGGGGGACACAAAATGCTTTTGGAGTTGTACCCCTTGGAGACGATCGATCGGGCATGCGGTGATGGAAGGTTACGGTATCACCACGAGCTTTTATAGCCAACGTGTAAGCTCGTGAATTTTTGATTTGCTGCGAAGCCCAAAAATTGATATTTAAAAATACTAAAGCAGCATCAAAACACAAAGTAGCCTGTCACATCATATTCTATGCGTTCCTCGCTTGAATAACTTGAATAATTGTTTTTTCTCGCCTGGTTTCAAGTTATCAGAGGCTTACTCATCCCTCTACAGATTTTAGCAATATCCACATAAACTAACACCCGAGTCATTTCATATAAGCTCAGCAATCAGCAGATAGCCGAACATATAGGCCTAGTTGCAGACATTGGCAGATGTCGAAGACGGAGACAATCGAGACTGCTCACAAAGCACTAAAGCCGCTAACGCAGTTCCAAGAGAGAAATAAACTTGTTTCACACAGAATGCAAGCCCCGGTAGACTAAAGAACAACATGTATATAGTACCAATGGGACAATGGGACAGTGAACAACATATATATAGCACAAAAACTAACTAAACAACATATATGCTGTGTATATGTTTCTTAGCTTAATAGTTTGATTGCCAAAAACTGTTATACGTCGATGTTAATAAGAATGTACGCCTACTATCAAGCAGGTTTAGAATTACCAGGGAAGGTCGATCAAAAATTTTCCCAAGTTAAATGAGTTTAGTCAATTAACGATTAATTTTTCATCTTGTTAAAAAAATTATTTGCAATGTTGCATAAGAAACTTGCAATAGGGATGTGCCTAGTCGAGTCCGAGTACTCGGCCGAGTAATAAGGCATTACTCGGACTCGGCCGAGTTCGAGTATTGATTGATACTCGGCCGAGTATTAAACCATTATCATTTTGACCTTTTTTTTGTTTTGTATCCGAATTTGAGTCGAAATTAGGACTTCTACGGACGTGATGACCTTTTTTTTTTCGCTCTTCACCTAGTTTTGAGTTCATATTTTGACGTCGTGGATACTCGGATTCGGACTCGGCCGAGTAATGTCGTGAATACTCGTTACTCGGCAAGTCCGAGTAATTTTCCTTGAGGCACGTTCCTAACTTGCAACATCCAATTGGAGAACACAAAACCAACTCGTAATAAGATTTGCGCAAAATTGCAAAACCTTTTACTCAGCCTGTTCTAAAGCTAAATTTTTGCAGAAGTTTTTCGAGCGATAAAACCACCCAAAAAAGTAGAAACATATTCATTGAATGCAATTCGCAAAGTTGCACCACAAGACATATTTTGCAAGATGAAAGTTACATGTTACACAGTATACTGATTCCGGTTTTAAAAATATCGTCTAAAAAAATGCGTTAATTGTATGTTAATTGCATATTGGTTTTAAGTTATAAATAATGGCAAGTACTGTAAGCTGGCAAGTTATTTTGAAATTTGTCTATGAATCATAGCAATATTGCTGAAGTAGAAATACGGCTATTTTAGCATGTGCATGATTATACGGTACTATACAGTAAATTTGTTTTATATTAGAATGTAGAAAACCTTAAGAAATAACCGAAAAGGAACGTGGTAAACTTCCCTCGACAGACACGTCAAATTTTACTGAAACAATAGCCTACGTTTGCATGAAATAAAAAGATAAGGCAATATTATGTAATACGCAAAAAGATTGGCCTGCTTGCAGATTTTTATGGACAATCGTGATACTTTTATGAAACGGGTTAATTTTTTTTGATGAAATATTTTCTTACATATACGTTGTAGCAACTCTGCCGTTTTTCCTCAAAACCTAACAACTACAAATTTATCAAAATTTTTTCCCTTTTTGACTTGAAAATCGATGTTTTACTGTACACTGTAATGTAGGCAAAAATCAAACTTGTAACTTATTGACTTTCGCTAATATGGTTGGTTACCTAGCAACCAAACGCAAGAAAACTACTTCTTGCAGCTTTTTGTCCAAAAATTTTCGAAACCCAACAACTACTTGCAAGGGACAAGTTAATGTTTTGACTATAACAAAAGTCGCGCCAGCCTTGCTACGCACAGCCAATCCAGGCTGGGCTCATTCCAAACTGCAAAGACTCTTTTTTTTGCATTGCATTGCATTAGATTCATACTAGAAGATCCTTCAAGCTATTAGAGCTTCCTAACGATGGGTGGCTAGGCAAGTGCCAGCTAGAACACAGAAGTTGGTTCTTTCTTATGTGTGAACCAATCGATTGTTGGACCGATTCTAACCCTGACACATTGGGCTTTGTTGTTGGTTGGCTTTGCAAGCGCCTATCAAAAACGTGCACAATAGAAGAATTTCAACTGAATTACACCTCCTTCATTGCATGATCTTGCTCAGGGGCGCACCCAGCATATTTCAAAGGGGGGTAGAGGGGTTCCAGTGGTGGGATTCAGCCGGTTCGCACCGGTTCTATAGAACCGTCTCAGGGAATTTTACAGTATTAGAACAGCGAACCGGTTAGCATTGCTGCTTATACTTGTAGGGGAGATGTTGCACCTACGAGACATCAGCACCAATGGGACAGTGCTGTATTTCGAAAACGTGTGAAAATAAAATTTAAACAACTCCGTTATAGAGCGTAGTTTGATATTGCATTCGTTTCAAACTAACTTGTCAGCGCGTGGTTTTCGTATTTAAATGGCAAGATTTAAGATTAGGCTGTTGAGATAAAAAAGGAAAATTAGTGGTAAAAAACAAATTTAGTTTTCCCTATGAAGAATTATTCCTAAAAGCACGTTTTTTTTTTGTGAAAGATCGGGCAGTAAAAGAAGTTTTGTAATAAGAAGAGTTAGAGTCCTGAAGTTGTGAGCTTAGAGAAATAAAACTGGTTTGATCAACAATGGCTGATGTTGGAACAATAATTGACCTTTGGACACTGTATCATAAGTGCTTTCACGCAATCAAAGTGTAATGGAATACTCCTTGTTGTTAAATTTTAAGCAATAACACATTACAGACACCCGAAGGCTACTGTTACATCGTAAATATGATGATGGGATCGCTCCCATTGTTGGTCAGGACTTTGGGAAAAATTTAAGTGGCCAAAACAATAACGTACCTGTGAGCAATCTGGAAGTTAATGGCTTCGTGCTTGTCAAAGTCTATTCGTTGGACAGCAACAAGGAAAAATTTTCTTGCTCAGATAATTATTGATGGTCCGGATGAAGATGGAGATTTGAAGCAATTTTTTTGAAACGCTCCATGAAAATTAAGGATGGCTTTTTTATGCAGAAATTGAAGACCTCGCTTCGATTAAACTTGCCGACGTAATAAAAATTCTGCGCAAGCCAATGTCTACTGCTACTACCAAGCGTTCAGCAGGAATTACTATGTTTGATGTTGAAGTTAGCGCTTTTGGAATGTAGGGCTACGAAGCACATCAGTCAATCATGTGTGTTTCAATTACATAAATATATGAGTAGACTCCGATTTTGTTATGATTATGATTAAAAACGTGAGCTGTAATTGCGAAGTAGTGTTTAAGTTCAATTGAATCATAAATGTGTACCTACAGTAAGTTTAAACTACATTTTCTAACTAAGACAATAGGCGCAATAACCATGTCCCATTGGTCCCTTATGTGCTTTACCAATGGGACATCTGATCGATGATATTGAACACTCAAAAAACCTAGGAAGACGGCAAGTTTCAAACTCTTTTTGATTTTTAAGATTCAACATAGACACTAAACTTTATTATTTAGTAAGTTTTGTTCTCGAAAAATGTGAAATTTTTGATGTATTGCAGAAAACACAATTTTCGTCCCATAGATGCAACATTTCCCCTACCATTAGTTAAAACAGAACTGGCCGATAATACATAACTTCTGTAATAGAACCGGCTGACGAAAAATTTGAATCCCACTCCTGGGGGGTTCTAAAAATACTTCAATCCCGCACTCAGGAGCGGATCCAAAAAATTTTGGTGGGGGGGATGACATTTTGAGTTAGGTTGAATGTTAACTAAAGACAAAAACGTTAGACTCAAAAAAGTACCGGTAAGTTAAATGCATTTCCCAATTTTCTGGTTGAAGTTTATATTTTACGGTGCGTTGTAAAACCCCCGAGCAGAAATAATTTAGGCAATGCAATTTGTCTAAAGATGCAAAAGGAAAGCTTCAGAGTTAAGACTAAATCGACGGATCTTTGATTTGCACCGCCAGTCATTACACCATGAGAAATAAGTTTCCTGTAAACGAAATGGTCATAAAAGGAGTTCTATCAGACTATGAGAGAAGTTGTCAATCATAACTCAAACTTTGCCGCAGAAAACAGCCGTTGCCAAGGGGAACCAATAGCATGAACGTATTTGTAGAATTGACGGCTACATCACAATCACTCGCTCTGCAGTTATCTCCTACCACGATGAAATCGCTCCAACCAAGGTAGGTCTAACGGTTGAAAAACGTAGCCGCTAATGCTTTTCGTCATCCTCTTAAGCTCTGAATGTCTGTTTTTTGCTTAACTGATAATTTCGAAATGTTTTGCTGTTGCCAGTTTTGAATTCGAAATGTATTTTTAAATGCGTTGCCATTTATCGAAATTACAGTACTTAATTATTTCAATTTTTTTAACAGTGCTGAGAAATGAAAAGGATAGCTTCTACAACAGATCTAGGGCAGCGTTTCCCATCTGTGGTACGCGTACCACGCACCACATTAATTGATGAAGGTAACAAGTTCACATGAGACTTCATTTCGCCCGCAAGGCCGCAACGACAAAACTCATATCAGTAAAGTCTGCAGACAATGGAAGTGTTCAAAATCATGAGCGTGCCACAATGAAATCACTTTTTTGTTTCGATTTTCCACAGAGAAGTGAAAAGTCGTTTTGTGGATGTGACAAACGTATAAACGTAAGCGACTTAAAAGTAACCCGAAGGGAAAGTAGACCAGGTTTATAAAGATTACCGGTTAACATAATGAAATAATATACGTAAGCCGGCAAGTAACACGTGACTTAGGGCGTAGGCAAGGGGGGGTTTCGGGGGTTCAAACCCCCCCATTGGTTTGGCAACACTTGTGCTTTTATAGCCGATATTCGTTGATCTGTCTTAAAAAACGATAATTTTGGTTCTTGCTTCTGCTGCGATTGTTGCAACATCACAGCTAACGTTGCTCAATTACAAAGTGTCGTTGTTGCGTCACAATATTGTTTACCACTCTTGCACAATCGCAGTTACGAAAAGCGTTGGCCCTTGGCCGGTGTTCATGGAATGGATGGTAAGGTGAGAACAACAGCTACTGTAGTTAACACAATAAATAAATAACTGGGGTTATTTTTAAATTGTATTGTGAACAAAAAAGCTAACAGGAACTGAGGGACACTGCGAAGGGAGCTTGCGCTCTTTGAGTAGTCTGCCACCCGGTATATTAATGTCCACAGGCGCACGCGCGAGGGTATATTAATGTCCACGGTGCCATGCCTCGCTCCGCCTCTTGGCCCTGTAATAAAGTGCTAAAACTTAACTTCAGTCTGTAATTTCTCAAACTAATTATGGTTGCAGCCTCCTTTCACTTATTTTAGCAAAACTTCAGCTTTTAGACATACGTTACAGAAATATTTTTGCATTGTTTGTAGTGACTGCACCCAGTGAAGGCCCATTTTCGATAAAAAAGTGTGCCAAAATGAGTGTTTTTTTTATGTGAAAACCGCAGAAATTCGTTAGCGGCTGCTGGTGGCCTAGCCCCCAGATCCCCGGTTGTGTCGAGTTTTCGCTTTTTGTTATAGGAAACAACGTGACGTCTTGCCTGTGCAACTTTCCGCAACAGCATATATTTATTCATATCTTTTATTTTCAGTGACGATCCATAAAAATTACGTTACTGCCCACTCTACGGACGATGAAATTGACCACGCCATTAAACAATGGCTCCAATATTCTTCCAACCTCAACGGAGGAAGAGGCGGAAGAAACCCAAAAGCTACCACATCTTAGTTGATCTGCAGTTTTCCTGATAGGTGTTGTTGATTTCTTGTTTTTGTTTGATTATATAGTTGTAATTTTGTAAAATTGTGGGCCAAATTAAAATTAGTTTCAGTAATCCTCTAAAACAGACATGGGCAACCTACGGCTCGCGGGCCGGGGCCGGCCCGTGAAGAGATATTGACCGGCCCGCATACATTATCCAATCATACCATGTAATGTGGCCCGAGGCCTCATTCCTGACAATTGCCAATTGCTATTTTCTCACCGAACTGTCGGTACGAGCTTGCGAAACATACAACTGCCTTTATACAGTAGTGGCAGGGGCACCGAAAACCGGTGGTGGGCCCGGGGCTATTTTTGCAATGGTCACCCTCCGCAGCAAAATTTTTATTGCTTCTTCGAACATCTGTTAAGGTAGACATGCGACATGTTTGTATGAGGTAATAGCCGTAGCCGGTGTTGTAGGCGCGTCTCTAGGAGGAAGTGTAATCCAAAAAGGTTGTTAGAATACGTCATCTAAAAAAAGGTCAACCACACTCGGCGTAGATGCCTACAGTCGTGTGCTGAATGTATGGAAACAAGTTTAACAATTTCTTGGGGGACACAAAACGCTTTTGGAGTTGTACCCCTTGGAGACGATCGATCGGGCATGCGGTGATGGAAGATTACAGTATCACCACGAGCTTTTATAGCCAACGTGTAAGCTCGTGAATTTTTGATTTGCTGCGAAGCCCAAAAATTGATATTTAAAAATACCAAAGCAGCATCAAAATACAAAGTAGCCTGTAACATCATATTCTATGCGTTCCTCGCTTGAATAACTTGAATAATTGTTTTTTCTCGCCTGGTTTCAAGTTATCAGAGGCTTACTCATCCCTCTAAAGATTTTAGCGATATCCACATAAACTAACACCCGAGTCATTTCTTACAAGCTCAGCAATCAGCAGGTAGCCGAACATATAGGCCTAGTTGCAGACATTGGCAGATGTCGAGGACGGAGACAATCGAGACTGTTCGCAAAGCACTAAAGCCGCTAACGCAGTTCCAAGAGAGAAATAAACTTGTTTCACACAGAATGCAAGCCCCGGTAGACTAAAGAACAACATGTATATAGTACCAATGGGACAGTGAACAACATTTATATAGCACAAAAACTAACTAAACAACATATATGCTGTGTATAGGTTTCTTAGCTTAATAGTTTGATTGCCAAAAACTGTTATACGTCGATGTTAATAAGAATGTACTAACAAGCAGGTTTAGAATTACGGGAAGGTCGATCAAAAATTTTCCCAAGTTAAATGAGTTTAGTCAATTAACGATTAATTTTTCATCTTGTTAAAAAAATTATTTGCAATGTTGCATAAGAAACTTGCAATAGGGATGTGCCGAGTCGAGTCCGAGTACTCGGCCGAGTAATAAGGCATTACTCGGACTCGGCCGAGTTCGAGTATTGATTGATACTCGGCCGAGCATTAAACCATTATCATTTTGACCATTTTTTTGCTTTGTATCCGAATTTGAGTCGAAATTAGGACTTCTACGGACGTGATGACCTTTTTTTTTTCGCTCTTCACCTAGTTTTGAGTTCATATTTTGACGTCGTGGATACTCGGATTCGGACTCGGCCGAGTAATGTCGTGAATACTCGTTACTCGGCGAGTCCGAGTAATTTTCCTTGAGACACGTCCCTAACTTGCAACATCCAATTGGAGAACACAAAACCAACTCGTAATAAGATGTGCGCAAAATTGCGAAACCTTTTAGTCAGCCTGTTCTAAAGCTAAATTTTTGCAGAAGTTTTTCGAGGGATAAAACCACCCAAAAAAGTAGAAACATATTCATTGAATGCAATTCGTAAAGTTGCACCACAAGACATATTTTGCAAGATGAAAGTTACATGTTACACAGTATACTGATTCCGGTTTTAAAAATATCGTCTAAAAAAATGCGTTAATTGTATGTTAATTGCATTTTGGTTTTAAGTTATAAATAATGGCAAGTACTGTAAGCTGGCAAGTTATTTTGAAATTTGTCTATGAATCATAGCAATATTGCTGAAGTAGAAATACGGCTATTTTAGCATGTGCATCATTATACGGAACTATACAGTAAATTTGTTTTATATTAGAATGTAGAAAACCTTAAGAAATAACCTAAAAGGAACGTGATGAACTTCCCTCGACAGACACGTCAAATTTTACTGAAACAATAGCCTACGTTTGCATGAAATAAAAAGATAAGGCAATATTATGTAATACGCAAAATGATTGGCCTGCTTGCAGATTTTTATGGACAATCTTAATACTTTTATAAAACGGGTTAATTTTTTTTTGATAAAATATTTTCTTACATATACGTTGTAGCAACTCTGCCGTTTTTCCTCAAAACCTAACAACTACAAATTTATCAAAATTTTTTTCCCTTTTCGACTTGAAAATCGATGTTTTACAGTATATAGTACTGTAATGTAGGCAAAAATCAAACTTGTAACTTATTGACTTTCGCTAATATGGTTGGTTACCTAGCAACTAAACGCAAGAAAACTACTTCTTGCAGCTTTTTATCAAAAAATTTTCAAAACCCAACAACTACTTGCAAGGGACAAGTTAATGTTTTGACTATAACAAAAGTCGCGCCAGCCTTGCTACGCACAGCCAATCCAGGAGGAGGAGGAGGAGGAGGATCAATTTATTGTTAACTTCAAAGGCATAGATCAAAACATAACAATAACAAGAAAAATAACAAAGTAAAATTAAATAAATAAGTAAACGAGCACAAATCTATTTTGAGAAATAAAGCTAACAGAAGCTGTGAAGGGACCAATGGGTCTTCGAGTCAAACAGCTCCACAAAAGATGATTATAAAACTTCTGCGTTTGTTTACTATTTTTTTATTACAATAAAAAGAGAAAAAAAGGGCAAACAGACTGTACCAAAGCTTCTACTGAGCTTATGTATTATATGCATCACTTAATAACGCTTTATAAGTATTTCGAAATTTGGAGTAAGAAAGTTGTTTTAATTTTTTCTCAATGTTATTCCAAATTTTTACGCCGGTATATGTGAAAGATTTTTGAAATCTGGTCAAACGAAATCTGGGAATATAATATTTTAGCTCTTGAATACTTCTCGTTGTATGTTGATGAACTTCAGAGGGTTTAATAAACTTATTATTAAAAGTAGTTGGAAGGCGAGATTTTTCATACAAATACATGAGACTCGCTATTTCTAGTTTGCAAAGATCATGAACTTTCAATATGTTTAAATTTTTATATGATAAGGATATGTGATCACATTTGCGACACCCCACTATTGCTCTAACAGCATTGTTTTGAAGAAGTTGCAACTGTTTTTGTGAGCTTCTAGGTGATGTAGAGCCCCAAACAGTTAAACCATAAAGAAGATGTGGCTGCACTAAAGTATAATATAAAGACAGCATTGTCTTGGCTGGAAGATACTTTCTAACTCTCCAAAGTATCCCGGTAGCTCTTGCAATCTGTGAGTTAGTCTTTTCAGTATGAAATTTAAAGTTAAGATAGTGATCTATATAAATTCCAAGATATTTTACACTATTTTGCGAATTTACATAATAACCATCAATATTGATTTGAAATTTAATTGGAGGGTCGTTTAGAGTGGGTTGGATAATTAATAAAGAAGATTTCTGGGGGTTAATCGTAAGTTGGTTACTTATCATCCAATTCGTGACTTTAAACATTTCGTTATTTACAGAATTTTGTAATTCTTGTACGGTTTTAGCTTCGATCAATAAGCATGTATCATCTGCGTACAGCCTAGGAGTACATTCTACAGCATATTGAAAATCATTCACATAAATAATGTATAATAAGGGTCCCAAAATTGACCCTTGTGGTACACCCATAGTTAAACGTTCTAGATTGGAACATACGTTGTTTATATTTACAAATTGCATGCGATCGCTCAAATAGCTTGTTAGTAGCTGAAGTGCAATCCCTCTAATCCCGTAATGTTCTAATTTTAAAAGGAGGCGTTGATGTGAGACAGTATCAAAAGCTTTTCGAAGATCAAGTAAAACAAGAGATGACAGAATTTTTTTATTGAGATTGTCATATAATGATGTTGTGATATCTAATAGGGCGTGCGTGGTGGAATGTTTAGCTCGAAACCCGTACTGATAAGGATTAAATACATGATTTTTTTCTAAAAATGATATTATTCTAATTTTAATCAACTTTTCTAAGATTTTAGATAAGCAAGGTAGTACCGAAATTGGACGATAATTAGATGATGAAAGTTCATCATCTGCTTTGTAAATAGGAGTTACCGCCGCAATTTTTAGGGCGTCAGGAAAAATGCCGTATTCAAAGGAGAATGCGTAAAAGTAAGCCAAGTACGGCGCTAGCACATTCCCAGCAATCTTGATAAAGTAAGAGGGCACTGCATTATTTTTTGCAGATTTTTTACATTTTAACGAATTAATTATGTTAAATATCTCATTGCTTTGCGGCGGATTTAAAAAAATTGAGCTTTGAATGCGATTTTGCAAATAAGATTTGCAATGGTTTGGGTTTGTCGTAATAATTTTATCTGCTAGCATTTTGCCTACATTTGCAAAATACTTGTTAAATTTTTCCACTACATCAAATACATTTTCCACTATTTTACCTTCATGCCTTAATTTAGTAGGTGCATCAGAGAACCGTGTATGTTTTTTACTAGCTGGTAAAATTAATCGCAATGTTTCCCAAAGTTTCTTTGGGTTAGACCTGTGTTCATTGATTTCGTCATGGAAATAATTTTTTTTGCTAATTGTTTTTAAATGGGTTAGTTTGTTAGCGTATCTTTTGTAGAAATCAATTTTTAATGTGTCTCCACTTTTGTAGTGAGTATTATACAACTTCTGCTTATGACGTATGGAAGTAAAAATACCTTTTGTTATCCAGGGCTTCTGTAGCAACCGTTTATGTTTTCTACTAACAGTGCTAAAAGGCGCATGACGATTAATTACATTTAAGATACATTGGTTAAATTTATCAAATTCTAGATTGAAATTTACGGGGTTAATTTCGGGCGACAAATTCATATGAGATTCCAGCTTAGCATTCAAATCGTCACAAAATTTCGCTGCTTCGAAATTTTTGAAATTACGAGTTTGCAATGAATTATTACCACCGGTGGGTTTATTACGTTCATTTCGGGATTGATTAGTTTTCAAAATAGCAAACGTTAACGAGTGATCAGAAATGTGGTAATCGATTACTCCGGGGATAACTTCAAAATCCTTTTCGTTCGTTAAAATATGATCAAGTAAAGTTTCAGTTTGATGTGTAACACGTGTCGCAGTAGTTATGACAGAGAAACAGTTGTTACTTTTAAGAATTAGGTTATACTTTTTTGCCAGATTTTCTTGATGGTTATTTAATAAGGTATTGACATTCATATCGCCTATAATATAATACTGTTTGTGTTCCAGGTTTAAATCCGCTAAACAATCATTTAGTTTTTGCAGAAACTCTTCTTCATTATTACATGAGGGATGTCTGTAAATACAGCCGAGAATACGTTTTGAGTGGAATAAATCTATATCAGAAAATTCAAGCCACATCTCCTCAACCCCAGCTACACCTAATTTTGTAGTTTTAATTAAATCAAATGTTGTATCGTGTTGGATATATATTGCTACACCACCTACTACAGTCGGGGAGTTACAATGAAAAAACTTGTACCCTGGCAGCTCGATGTTAGTAAGAGGGACATCTGCTATGCGAGTTTCTGTAATGCATAAAATATCTGGCTGAATGGTCAAATTTGAAATTAGGTCATAAAGCTCATCAAAATGTTTTTGTAGGGATGAAATATTCAAATGCATTATGAAAAACTTATTTTTTTTATCAATTATTAGGTTTTTCATGGTATAGTCAGTAATGCTGCAAGGTCTAATATTAGGGGGAATTACAGAATCTAGATTATCAATTATATCATTAATTGAAATTTCATTATCGCTCATTTGAACTGTTTGACTCGAAGAAGAATTAACATCATTTGAAAAGTAAATACTGTAGTACAATAATTCTCTACTAGACAGTCCTAGCTGCATTATAAGTAAACATATTAGCAAACAATTAAAATAAAATATCACTCACAAAAAAGTAAAGTTATTCACTATCAGAAGCAGAATCTGAGCAGACATTTGTCGACTCAGCATTGTTGTTGCTATACCTGGCATTATCAATGTACAGGCAATAAGTTGCTTTTTCAATTCGCCAGACTGCTCGTCTTCCGTTCTTTTTTGCTTGTTTGTATGCAGGAAGGAGTAGTTTCTTCTGCTGTTGCAACACACGTGGTAAATGTTCGGTAACGTAGACATAGTCAGCTGTACCTTCAGATTTTGTTTTTCTTTCTTCGTTGTAAGCCCTTAGATTTTTTAGCGACCTCATGATTAGATTTTTGTCTGAATAACTGGTAAGTTTCACAATGATTGGACGAGTGACTCGCTTACCTTTCCTTGTGATTGAATGTTGTGGCAGGCGGTGAACGTCTGCTATTGCTACAACATGAGCCTCAGGAATTTTCAAAGCATGATGCAAAAATTTTCTAAATTTAGCTTCCGATTCCCATTTAGTTTCCCAAGAACTTTGGCTATTCTCTTCAATTCCGTGTATTAGTAAATTGAAACGTTTATCGTAAACTTCTTTTTCCAATAATTCCCTCTCAGTGTCTATTTGAAATTCTTTTACGTTTTGGTCAAGTTTGTTGATTTTTTCTGAAACACTTCCGCATTTCCTGGTTTGGGTTATTAAGGCAGTCTCCAGCCGAGTTACTTTTTCTTCTAAAAGTTGAACCGTTGCGACATTAACCTTGTCATCTAATTGCTTTTCAATAGTTTCACAGCGTTGATTGATTTTGGCCAAATTTTCTGTATTTGAATTCAATTTCTTTTCAATGATATCCATGCGGCTTTCCAATTTCTCTAGCTTTAAGATTACTGTATCAAGTTTCTTGTTAAGCTTTTCCATTTTTCTTCGTTAACGATTTCGAATTGCTATTCGTACTCTGCACTGCTCTGTTTAAGTAATGTAATTTCCTGCTTCTTCGAATAAAAAATTTTGCACAGCTAGAATCTGTCTGCAGTTGCTCTACACAGCACGTCTGGTCGCCAGCTTGCTTGACTGGGCTGGGCTCATTCCAAACCGCAAAGACTCTTTTTTTTTGCATTGCATTGCATTGCATTAGATTCATACTAGAAGATCCTTCAAGCTATTAGAGCTTCCTAACGATGGGTGGCTAGGCAAGTGCCAGCTAGAACACAGAAGTTGGTTCTTTCTTATGTGTGAACCAATCGATTGTTGGACCGATTCTAACCCTGACACATTGGGCTTTGTTGTTGGTTGGCTTTGCAAGCGCCTGCAAGAGAGAAATAAACTTGTTTCACACAGAATGCAAGCCCCGGTAGACCAAAGAACAGGGCCGAGAAGAGCAGTGCACACATACTCATATTATGAAGTGTATGAGGGGCGAAAGAAAGTAAAGAGAGCAATACACTCATATAGCAGCACACTCATAAAAAGACCAATACATTTCTTTCTTCGGGAATGGGCGAATTCCCAAATATTTTTGTCATTTAGCATATCAAATTGCATTTAATTAAAAAAATGCTGCTCGGGTCCATTTTGTTCAACCCTGATCAAGGCACACTTACTGTCCAAACTTATCACGGGCAGATGCGAAGCCAAAACCCTGCTTTACACTGAATACTGTTCACGTAATAATCCGGTCCTCCAAGGACTTCATTTTTCCACATCTGGCCCGCCGACTAGAGAAGTTGCCCACCCCTGCTCTAAAACTATCGCTGCCAATTGCCTGATCTCCTTTAATAAAAGTCGTTTTGATATTGTTATGGCATCAAGGCGATACATTGCATATTATCCTTAATATTCTTGTTTAAAGAGCGCCGTCTTTTTTATGTTGCCGCTATTGTTTAATCGATATTTTTTGTATGTATTTTACATGTCAGCACCAGTTTATTTGCGGACTAAATAATAATAATTTGAGCGTTTTAGCAAATAAGTATATTGTATTGTAATTGAAAGCAATAATAACACCGGTGAACATTAAAAAAAAAAACTCTGTTTTTTTCGTAAAAGTAAGTCTGTGTTGATAATTTGACCCCGCTGATTCCAAATCTGCACTCGAAATAACTCTATGACGTCACAATTTGTCGCACAAATTTTATGAAATATTTTCACTAGCACATATAGATTACACGTAAATATTGAACATCACCTTGGCTTTCAGCTTTCATTGACCCAGTTTTAAGGTCAAGCAGGTAGTTTCGCTTTCTTGGCACTGTTGGCAGGAAGCGTGAATTGCATGTTTCGGGTGTAATAGACTCTAACTGATGGCCATCATGTTTTAATAGACAGCAATAGTCCACCATTATAGAGCAAGAATACAGCATAATTCACAGCACTAGACCTTAATTGTAATACAATTTCACCACGACGCAAAGAAATTCACGCAGGTAGGTTGCAGAGAAAGACCATAAATAGTCACTTAAGCCTCGTCTACACTTGGCGTAAAAATATTTCTACGCTGATCGCTCAGCGTAAAATCTGTCTACACTTGGCGCAGCCTACGTCATTTTCACGCTGATTTTTGTTTTCTGACCTGCTTGGTTATTATGACATCACTGAGTTCTTTATGCGCTATTACTACTACCGTAATGAATGACCGGGAATGACCTTGCCAATTCAAGAGATAAATCATTCCATGCAAACTTCGCAATAAAAATCTTGTTTATGGAATCATAAAAAACTAAATAACCAACCAAATGCAATACTTGGGCCTACCAAAAAAAAAAAACAAAAAAAGACAAACTAAAACGCTTCTATGTTGCAATTTTGAAAGCCAATGCTTTTGTATATCGACGTTTTAAGCAGTAGACTAGACCAATGCTGGTCAACCTTTCTCAAGAATTTACACACTTTTGAAACATTGTGCTCATCCTACAACTGTACCAGTCTTGGAATACAACAGCAACACTACTCTGCATGTTTATATTAACAAAAGCGTATATTGCAAATTAAACGACAAATCAGTTGTTTGATCATTTAAATAGCAGCTAGGCCTAGCTGTTAAATATCATCAGCCAGTTTTGCAAAATGACTTCGTACTCTTCTTTTCAGATTCTCTTTTCCTTAACGTTTTTCCACAGCATCTTGCATAATCTCATCTAAAAACAAACACATACAACTTTGCTAGCAAAACTGCTATGTATATCCAAAATTGCATTGATAAACTCGTAAAGCAGTTTCAGAGCTGCTGGCTCAATACTGCGAAAACTGTGTCAAAATTTACATACCGATGCATCATTATGCTAGCTTACCAATTTGCTGTGTAACTGTAAGTCACTTACACAGAGACAAGCTTGAAAACTTAACTATGAGACATAATGAGGAAAAGCTTTGGATTACTGAAAGCAGATTGGTAAATATATACTTACTATTCTCTGATCCTTGTTTCTCAGCAACGTTCCTCCAAGCATATTTTTAAAACTTTGTGTTGAGGCTGCTGGTAACCAGCATTGGATACACTCCATAGAATTGGGTAGAATATTGTTAAACTGCTATCAATAAGCTTTAAGTCTCATTCCAAGGGTATGGTTTCTGTCAAAATTGTCTGACTTGTCTATTTTTATCTGTAGACAAACTGCTTAAAAAACCTACTGATACCAAACTGCAAAATAAAAACAAATCGGTATTAAGCTACGGTACCCGTACTGATTCACTATAAACCTATTAATATTTCAATTAAAAACCAATCTTTAAAATAACTATCTGGTCGCTTACAGTACAATTGGCACGGTAATTCACTGGACATGGCTACATACCAAAAATATTTAACCATCATCCAGTTCCAGAAGCCTACTTATCTGCGCATAGCTTACTAGACTACCGGTATGTAACGGCATCATCATAATTAAAATTTAGAGGGGCTGAGACACTGCATCTACCAATGAATCATACATTAGCCTAAAGAATTGAAAAAAGTTTTCTGGTTTTGTATGGCACTGCAGACTAACCTGGATAGGGTTACATATGACTTGGCACTGATATGCCATAAACCTAGGTCTACCTCTGTTTTTAGCTTATTATGCCATGCAAATTGAGTCAGTAAGCATCTAGCTTATAGTCTTTTCAAAAAATATGAAAACCTCTGAAAAATATAAAAAAATATGAAAACCTCTGACTTGTTCAAGCAAAAAAGACAAAAGGGCCCCAAAACACTGTTTGCCTACAAGCCTAGGTTATATTTACCTGCCTTTTCCAAGCTAAATATGCTTAAAACTTGAAATAGCTGAGGTTCTAACGCCAAGTCTAGACCTAGTCTTTTCCATAAACATGAAATCGTGTCCAAGGAAATGACGCAGGAGTCCCAAAACCAGGGAGTCGAACCGTTTAAAATATCGCTCCGGTTCCGGTTCGGGTTCAAGAAATTTAATTTTTAGCGTTCAGTTCCGGTTCAGGTTCAAGACTTTTCAAAAATTTGGGTTCAGGATCGGTTCGGGTTCAGTTGCACCAAAATTTAAAGGTTCGGGTTCGGTTCAGGTTCAGTGATCTCAAATTTAAACGGTTCAGGTTCGGTTCGGGTTCACCGAAAAAAAGCGGTTTTTACCGATTCGCGGTTCAGATTCGGGTTCGGGTGGACTCCCTGCTTGTTTCAGACTCATTAAATTTTTAAAAGCACAAAGAATGTTACGCATCGCATCACATGTCTAGAGATTTTTATTTATATTTTTTAAGAATCAGCTCAGGTTCAAACATTGTTACTAAACGATTTCTGTTCAGGTTTATGTACACAAAATATTATAGGTTCGGGTTCGGTTTGGGTTCACTTGCATAAAATTTTAAAGGTTCGGGTTCGGTTCAGGTTCACAGATTTGAAATATTAAAGGTTCGGGTTCGGTTCAGGTTCAGTGATCTCAAATTTAAATGGTTCAGGTTCGGTTCGGGTTCACCGAAAAAAAGCGGTTTTTACCGGTTCGCGGTTCAGGTTCGGGTTCGGTTCGACTCCCTGCCCAAAACACTGTTTTTCAACTAGCCTAGGCTAAGACTTGACTGTTACCTCAGGATCAGAACATGCTAGACGCTGAGCGTTTGGAAAATACTTTGCTAAAAAGGCAAAGTTTTTAAAGATTCCGCGTCGAGCGCGCTAGCACATCCGCGCTAGCGTTTTTCCAACTAACTTAAATAAACAAAGAATTTGACGCTACGCTAACGATTTTACGCCAAGTGTAGACAAGGCTTTAGTCTAAATGTGCACCAGAGCATGGTAACATGGCGTTGTAAATAGGAGTACGCTTAAACAGAGTTAAACCAGATAATAAAATAAACACTTGAATCACATATAATGTTGTTTGTAACTGATGCAACTCTGGTTACGACAGAAAAATCGAATCTTCATTGTACGCTCGGAATTACGCCTATAAGCGTCTAACGAGTGGCGAAGCCCATCTCCGCGGCTTAGCGCCTGAGCAACACAGCTTCGAACTCCGAAGAAAGGTACGTCACAGCGGTGGCGAACTGTTGGCAACACTGACGTTTTCGATTTAACCGGCTCAGAAATAGAACCCCAGACCTATAGTAATAGGGATGTCGTTCCAAGGATGTTTATTGTTTAGTGGGCAGCATAACGCCTTATTTTTATGCTACATTGTACGTGATTTTATTATTAGTTGTTTGCGTTTTTTCATGGGCCCAACCACGTCGGTCGTTGACGCTGAGCCGACGTTCGCTGACGCTTCCCCGACGTCGGGCCGAGGAGCAAAGCGTCAGTGCGCCGACGTCGTTTTACGTCGTCGGGCAGACCAATCAATGTTGACGTTTGGCCGACTTTTAAATTGTTTATTGGGTGCAGCCATGCCTTATTTTTATGCTACATCGTTGGTAGTTTTATTTCCAGTTGTTTGTTTTTTTATTGCTTGTAAGTTTGCCTGATGGTTATTTTAATACAATATTAAGCCATTATCTTGTCAATTTCTTTGGAGACTCGAGCTGAAAAAGGAATACTGTAATTGAAACAATTTTTGATCACGCACAATTCCTATGATGACCTTTATATGCCTAGTGAAAGTGGACCAGGCTCTGGGCTTATCAATGCCTCTGGTGAAGCTAATAAACTGAAGCTACAGCTGGCTACACTGTAGACGGGCTTGCGACGTCGGACCGACGATGAAACGTTTCGTCGCACTAGGTGTTCACCCGATTTTGGGACGACGTTGGTACGACCACATCGGCGCTAACGTTCAGCCGACGTTGGCCCGACCAGGTCGGTCGTTGACGCTACCCCGACGTCGGGCCGAGGAGCAAAGCGTCGGTGCGCCGACGTCATTTCACGATGTCGGGCCGAATAATCACGGCCGTTGGCCCGACGTTGGCCCGACTTTGAATTGTTATTTGGGTAAATACTGCCCCCACACCTGTGAAACTTTGTTTCTGCGCTTTTTGCGTTAACTGGAGCCAGCAAAAAAACTGTAACTTTTGTGACCAAAAAACGCCCAAGTAATAACGCAAATGTACAAAATACGAACAAATTATTGCAAATGTGATTGCTGGCCTGCTTCGGGCTTTACCAGAGCTTTGCTCCTTTCTTCATTTGCGGAGCATTAACAATATGCGCTGATGAAAGGTATCTAGAGGTGAATCTGTAGCCTACGCTTAAAAATGGGGGAAGCCAATGCTGGAAACGTGCAGTAGCCCCACATTGTTGCTGCATTTTTATGTTTTAAAGGATGTTTTAAAAAGACTTTTAAGAGGACTTTATCAATGTGCAACAAAACTTTTCGCCGTTTATGATCCAAACATGCAAAGCTTGATTTGCTATTACTTTTCATTGATTGTGTGTTGGTATGTCTAGTGATGGGATTAAGGAGATTCACGCGAACTCCTTCTTGGAATGTCAGGATAATCAGCGAACCCGTTCTTGCTTTTTTTTTACAGACATTAGACCATTATGAGGGAACTTGTTGTTAGTAAGTGCGATACAAAAAGAGAACCTGTAATAACAAATCTGTAATAGAAAAAGGTGGGATAAAATTATTGAGTGTTTGTATATTTAGAACTAAGAGCGGAACGCTACTTTTTGTGACAAAACCTATGTTTTTAAAACTAATATCTGAATATGAAAACTATGAAATGAGTCAAAAAGGAATATAGGTGCGAATTATCAAAGAATGTTTTTTTCATTACCAAAACGGTTGTGAATTAAATCGTCTGTTGGCTGAGCCCTGAAGTTGATTCAGGCCAAAAATAGCGAATTACAAAGCCTGCTAATTTTAAAGCTTGTTTCTTGACAGCTTTTTACTTCATTTTCAGATGATAAAGCTAAATTTTCAGGTAAAGAAGCTAAGTCGGGCTTCTATCCAAACTAAGATAGTTACTTTTTGTAACTATTTTTACGTTCTGATCAAGCCCTAAAATGATTTGGTTTGAGCGGTTGGTTCGGGTTAATACAAAAAAACTTCAGACAAATCTGGTTCAACAATTGTTTCGAATGCAATGTATTCATAATTTTGCACTTTTAAAATTAAAGTTAGAATTTCACAAATCAGTGAAGCACCCATCATGTCAACCCACTAATTTGCAGTTGCAGACGAGTTTTCGACCTTATTATGGTTTCATCAGTGCAGCCTAGCAAATTCCCAGCTCTTACCGTTCCCCCCCAAAAAAATTCTAATTTTCAAAAGAACTTTAACCCCCAACTCTAAGCCTACTCATTCTTGTCAAGGTAAAATATTTCAAATGAAAATTTTAAGGAAATCGTGCAAGCATGGATTACAATGTTGCAGATTCCCTCTCAGCCAAAATAATCGAAAAAACTAGAAATGATCAGTAGGTTTAAACAGTATTATCTCGGTAAGTTTAAAAAAGCGGAAAAAGCCAAAACTTCATCGAAATGCATAGTTACTTATTGTTCAGGTTAAAAAAGAAAAGATATTCAATCAGATCCCGATTATGACGCACGAATGCTAAACGTCATTGCGTAGCGACAGCGTCAATGCATGCAGCTTTATTGCTTGTTTGCTAGTGTGATCAATTGACCGGCGTAAAAACCAGGGCGTCGAACCGAACCGGAACGTAAACCAAAAACCCGTATTAACCGTTTCCTTTCATTAAACCCAAACCGAACTGAAACCTTTACAATTAATAGACGTGAACCTAAGGTCATCAAAAATCTTGAACCTGAACCGGATTTGAACAGTTAAAACATTTTTTGTCTAACTCAAGCCTAGACCGTACTGCATTTTCGCGACTGTGCTATCAATACCATAAGACTTAGTGATCCATTTCTGATGGTTTCGTTTCATTCATCTTGTCGCGTGTGGGTTGCAATGCCGTTGTTCTTGCTGAAAGGCGAGAGCATCACCGCAACTAGCGACACTGATGCATGCAATTAGTGCTTCATTACTCGGTAAAATCGGTTTATCTAAGCGTGAATGCGCAGATGGAATTTTTTTACCCAAAGATATAGGGTATAGCGTGATTTAGACCAGAGTCAGATTTTACATACGACGGAAAAAAGTCGAATAATTCTGAAGTTAATCTGAGGTTGTTGCTGCCGCTGAGGGACATCCTTTATGAGCTACAGCAGCATCTTAAAAAGCAATTATTAGTCTAAATACTATGAATAGTTTTTTAAAAATATGCGCCCGCAGCTGCGTACCAGAACATAAGTCGGATTGACGGTTTCAAATTCTTGAACCCAAACCGAATTTGAACCTTTAAATTTTTGTTTCTGCAAACCTGAACCCGATAATTCAATGTATTTTAATTTTAATTGGAACTAAACCTGCAAAATCAAACGACGAAAAATCTGAACCGGAGGTAAACCGCTAAAAACAAATTTTGCAGAACCTGAACCTAAACCCGGAGTGATATTTCAAGCGGTTCAATGCCCTGGTAAAAACAAATGATGAAAAAAGTTGTATAGGCTAAATAAAATCATCTGAAAAAATCCGAAAATGAACAATATTATTTGTTATACTCTTTTTTCTTAATTAAATATTATTCAAAATTAAATATTGCAAATATTCAACACAACCGTAGAACTCCTCAAAAAGTTAGTTTGGACTAAACTCAGTTCAAACTAATGAAATAATTTGGAACAAACTAATTTAATATGCATGAATTCGTTATTTTTAACGTAATTGATATGCTCCCGCGTAGTTAATTGGCCATTTTCTTTGGCAAGCACTCAAAATACTTGAAAATGCTGGCTCTGACTTTGAATCGAACCTGTCACAAAATATCGGCACTCTTATATGACATTGTGTTCTCTCACGTTTAAGTAAAATGCGAAATAATACAGTACTATGACACTATAACATTCCAAAAAAATTAACCAAAACCAGAAAGAAATAATGCATTTCACTAAAATAGCCTATAAAAAGTACAAAATCCCACCAGCTTGTTTCGTGATATCATAGAAGTTTTTTACCTTTAGTTACCGAAAATTATGATCTGCAAATTGCAACTAACCAGGACGGATGCAAAAAAATTGGTTTATCGCTTTCACGTCATCAATCTACTGTCCTTACACTTGATCGACCTGATGTAACCAGCTCACCCGTTTGTATTTCAAATCCCCCAGTTTGACCTGGAAATTTTTGTAAGGTCAAGGATACGAATAAGTTTGATTGCATTTGTAGTTATGTATAAGTCATAAGGAAAAAGTTTAATTTCTTTAATTTTTTCTCTCTACTCTTGACCTATGTGTTCATCCAGAAAAGGACCTTATTGAGGACAAAAAACTTTTGATGGGTCATTTAATTAACTTCACTCTGACCCGCACTTTTCATTTTTAAATCAATGTCGAGTAACCTCTGCACGTAAACCTGAGGTAAGGCTGCAAGTAATTACAGCGCATACGTAAGAGCGATAAGCCTAATTACCTCCCTTCGTTAACGCAGTGAGACGCGTTTTTGAATTTTTTTTCTAAAATTTTTTGATACATTATTGGTTGAAACGACATTGCAAAAAATGTGTAAAATTCTGCTGTTTTTCATTTATGACTTTAATTTGCATTGTTTTTAGAACGTCAAAAGCTGTCGGCAGAACTGCAATGATGCGAAAAATAACTTCCCAAACGTTAAACCGCGGAGATGTGTCGCTCTCGTTGCACGCTTCGGCGTAATATTACGAGTATAATGACAATTTTTGTTCATTTTTTTTAACTTTCGTGAACTGTGTCACGAATAGAACCAGGGAATAAAAGGAAAAAAAAATCAACAATGGTCTTTTAAATGTCTCGAAAGCGGATATTAAGCGATGAAAATTTTATGACTATTTTTGTAAATAAATTGTCAAAGAATTACTCCATGTTTTGATAGGCACTGCTTCGACCTAGTTAGATCTCATCAGAGTGGCTAAGAAACATATCATTTTATTGTACAATCATTGCTAATGATGAAGAAGCTATGCCAAATTTTTAATAATGATGTAATTGTCATGTAGGACTAGGACACAACGTGTGGTGTGCAACTGGGCAATAATTACCAAAGGGTAAGAACCGGGGGATTCTCCCGGGATGGACAATAGACGTTATAAGGCTTCTACAGTATATAAGTTCGGCACATCGTTAAGAAAGTTCAGACTACGCACTTGAAAGTGTGGAAGACGTAAGAGCTTCGATGTTGCCATAGTGAGAAATTAAAAAAAAGTTACGATCGCAAAAATATAACCCCAAAAGTTTCTGCATTTTGTTTTCATTATTTCATCAAAATTTTTGGTTTTTGATAAAACTAAAGTTTTCGTAGAGCCCGTAGAGATTGTAAAACCTTTCACGAAACAGAAAAAAAGGCGCGTAAAAAATTACGGAGACGGAAGGACTTTGGCTGCAACAGCGTTGTTAATCGTTGGCCAGAGTCAAAGAGAGATGGAAGGTTCCTGGAGTCATTTTTGATTAGGGTATAGATACTGTAGCTACGAAAAAGTGATAGCTGCAAATGTTAGAAAAATAAAAAATTTTTAATAGGCCAACAAAAGGAATCTGATTTAATTTTGCAAACTACAAATCTTAATAATGAAACTAAAATATCTAACAGAAAATTGTAAAATTGAAAAATTTATACCTGTATAAACAATCAAAAGCACTTAATGATAAATAAAAATTGTCAACATTGTGATTGACAAACAACTTAACAACTATAGCGAAGTTTTTTTGATTATTTGGCATAAATATGAACAATGTAGCCTATTATTGAACGTGTGCTTTAGCTATAAAAATAGAAGTTTAAAACATGCTGCAATTAAACCTATTCGTATACCATCAGCAGCTCAATAGTTTGATGCAGAGTAAGTACAAGCTAAGTTTTAATTTTACTAGGCTACCTATAGCAGCAACTTTTACACTCGATAACGACAAGGGAAGGAAAAAAGTATGGATGGTAGGGGTCAATGTGTTGCCCTCTTTGGCCTTTTCACCCGTATGCGAAAAGGCTTTGGTGATAATTTTGTATTGCATTAGAAAGTGTAAATTCAGTTACTGGTTCTGACTTAAAATTAAATGAGTCGTAAAACTGGTCCTTTCGACAACATAGAGTCAGTTGCCATCATCAGCAGTGTAAGCAAGGCAGTACAAAGCCAAAAGGGAAAATAAGTCTTCTTTTCAAAACACGTTTAGACCTTGCTCGTCTTTTAATGAATAACAAAAGTTATTGTGATGGTGATGGCACTGATGAGATGCAGTTTACTTGATAGTTTCATCAATTCGGTTTATGGTTTTGCTGAATGCGTTTTCATTATTTATTTAAATGCATAAAACAATTTTGAGGGCAAAATTAAAAGAACTAAAGATTGAACTTTTTAAGTAAAAGTACGCTTAATGTCAAAATGCTTGTAAAAATTTTCGAGTAGTTTTTTACTTTCAAAACATTTGCATCTAAATACTTTAGCTCAGTTGCTTAGCGCACACGCAGTCGTTGCGGAAGGTCTGGGGTTCAAATCCCGGGTCGGTCAAGTCGGCACAGTGTCGCCAACGGCTTGCCACCGCTGCGACGTTCTTTCGGAGCTGTGTAGCCCAGGCGCCAAGCCGCGGAGATGGGCCCCGCCACTCGTTACACGCTTAGGCGTAATACCGCGAGTATAATGAAGATTTGATTTTTTGATTTTATTTTACTTGATCGACATTTACGGTATGTAGAATTTTTTTGTTAGCATGAAAAGCTAAGCTTTTGACGTTTCAGTAAGCAAAACGTACTTCTGTAAAGATTCCTCAGCTTTCGAAAGGCAGATTAGAATTTTATTGTTGCGTCAGTTCTTGAACCGGAGTATTTTTTCCGTAATGCAACCAAATAACTTTTATTTTCCTTTTGCTTCAAACCAATTGAAATTACTCAATAGACTGAAAAATGTAAAAAAGTTCAGAGCTGTTAAAAATTCCATGTTAAAGTAATGGCTATATGCTAGTTTTTGTTTTATTCATGCATCATGATGTTGTTGTGTGTTATCATTACTCTTTTTCGCATTCATTGCAGAAGCGTTGTTAGTACATACTGTTTGTTGTAACGTTTGACACTTTCAAGTAATTCAATCAAAAACAAGAAATGGAGAAGGTTCTGTTACTTCTGTTCTTAACTAATTTTCAAAGTAAGTTGGCGGTTGTTTTTTAAAATAGGTCTGGATGGTTAAAAAGAATTAACTTAATAACAAAAAGCCTCTGGCCATCCGTGGCATTTTGTTACCAGGATAGGAGATACTTTTTAACCGGGATAATTACTGGTCCAAACCATCAATGAAAACTTTTAACTTAAGTTTCCGAACATAACAGTTTTGTTTTTAAGCCGCGTCGGACCTAAATAATAGCCTACAGACAACTCTCGAGCGACACCGCGCAGCAAAAATTAATGCGTTAAACTTTAAACAACTTAAAAAAAATATGGATTACTGTCAAGTGATTTACGCGACAGCTTAAGTATGGAAACTGCGAAGAACCATAAAATAAAATACAAAAGATCATTAAATATTTAAGGTTGTCTAAGTATGGTTATATTTGCTGTTAGTGCACGAATGTTATGATTGCGCCGGAAAATCATGTTTGTGCCAAGTAGACTTATAACTAATAAACTTGCAATAGGCACGCAGCATTTCAAAGATCAATGTGCCTATAGCTTCTGAACGCTTTAAAAATTTTACAAATGTGGGGTAAAATTTAAGCATATTTTCATGAATATTCTAATGTTTTGCAGTATTTGCTGAGACTTTCTATATACACGGTCCCTTCGGAATCAACGCAACTTTGCTTAACCATCATATCAATCTAATTGATAGCACTACTAATCAGCCCATTCCCCCTTCAATTACTGCCGTCAACAACACCTTTGCAACTACTTCGTCTTCGAAAAATAATTCGAGACAAAGATTGGTGAGTACAGTATAGTCTGCAATATAAATTATAGCATAACATAACAAAGTTCTACGTTTTAAAAACGTCTACGTTTTAAAAACGTAAAACGTAGACGTTTTTAAAACGTAGAAAGCCATAACAAAGTTCTACGTTTTAAAAACGTAGAACTTTGCAAGCCAATGACGTTAGGAAGTAAATCGTGTTTTTTGAAAGTGAAGCTAAGTTCTTAATAGGTGTTTTTGCCTTCTGTATTGTTATTTTACGACGTTAATGCGTAAATATAACCCACATCAGAGTAGATTTGATTTTGAAGCCATGGATATTCTTAAAATTACGTCCATGCAATCGCGACACAATGCTAACAGATACTCACTAGCGCAGAGGTGGCCAACCAACGCGAGGACCATTTCGGAAAATGTAATGTTTACTGGGGGACCGCACTGCCAACAAGCACTGGTTCATATCTCAGCTTTTAATAAAAAATCGCAGCAAATGCTAGCCTTTTTCTGCCTCTTTGAGCACTTATGCGATCGATTGCTGTACCAGTGTTGCGAGATACTATAATTGCGTTTACGTAGGAATTCAAACAAGCTAAAATTCCAACATGTCAAGTCGAGTTTATTTTACCAGTACGCAAAGAGAAGAGCGCAGGTCGAAAACAGCGAAAGACCTCACGGTCGTCTGAGTCAGCCGCACCTAGGACAGCAACTTGCATCATTATGCTGGTACAATGCACAAGAACTTTTAATAATATAGCGAACACTCACGCTAACTCGGAGGGAAATCGAAGAAAAGGAAGGGCCAAACAACAAGTGGTAAAGGGCAGCATGCAGCCCGCGGGCCGCACGTTGCCCACGCCTGACTAGCGCATCCAGGGGTGCGACAACAGGCTCTCAAGCCCCTCCTTACATTTTTAGTTTCGCACTAGCACTTTTACATTCACAAAAGTTTTGGTTGTGACTGGCTTTCTATTCGATCGCTTGCAAATTGGCATATTTTTGCAGAAGCATTTTAATCAAGATGATCGCACTGCTAATCAGCCCTTTACCCCTTCAACTACTATCGTCAACAGCACCTTTGCAACTACTTCGTCTTCGAAAAAACATTCGAGACTACTCCGTCTTCGAAAAAGTAGTCGCACACAACGATCGGTAAGTAGTCCGCAACATGCTTTATCACTTATCGGAGAGCCTTTTTCGTCACGCGTGAAGGAAAGGGTTATGCTTTCAAAACGTAGAACTTTGTTGTAGCAAGACAATTCCTTAAAGAATTAACTGGTGTTTTTTGAAAGTAAATTTGCGTTTTTGTAGACGTTTTTGCCTTTGCTATTAACACATTGTTTTATTTAGCGCACAGAAGTGACAACGACGCTAAAGCGGTAGCAGGTTATAATCCACATTACATTTGATTTAATTTGGAAACCATATGGATATTTGTAAAATTACACTCAAGCAACCGCGTCACAATGCTAACGGATGTCCTGGGGTGGGACAAAGGCGTCTCAAGCCCTCCTTCCTACATTTTTTAGTTATACATACACGCGCTAGCATTTCAACACTTTATTCATCCACATCAATAAAACTGGAAGATCAACACCTTTTTGTTTATAGCCCCCACGTTACCCTTAAAAAATTTCACAGTAGGTTCGCACCTGATACTATGCGTGAAATGTAAGTGCAGTTGGCTGTTTTTGAAATATCTGAAATGTACTTGTTACTGTAAATTTAATTACTACGTGTTGCGCCGGATTTATCAATAGGCTGCAGGCTGAATCCTATAGGGCCTTGTCACGAACTACAATTTTTTTTTTTTTTTCAAATCGACCATCTAGACCTGTATATACGTGGGTATGAGTCTGAACATTGATCACTAGGACCTCATTGATTAAATAGCGCCCCTCATTGTCTGAATCCCGGCCCTGACTACATGGCAAAAAAGTTCTGACCCAGTTTACATTACAGGTTTTATGCTCGGACAAATATTGTTGCAGAGATAGAGGGTTTTGCAGGAATGGATGTTCAAGTAAGTCAAATTAAACCTAACAAAATAAATGAAACACTTTATTGCCTATCGATAAGAATTGAACTGTTTGTTGAAAAACTTTTTATTTGTGAAGACTCTGTTTGGTCAAAAGTTCGCTCAATAAAATAAGGGCCTTTTACGACTAAACTAAGGATTGTATAATTGCACAAATAATTTTCTCAAATAATTTTGAAAATTCAAGTATAAAAATACTTGACCATTTAAGTTGTTACAATATAAAAACTGGAAAAGGCTTTGTGGCAAAGAGATATTTTACTCTTTCACTGTCTTTAATCTTAGAATTATTTCTAATTCCGTAACGGTTTATCTACATAAAGGCCAATTGAAATATGTGGATTGTGGAGCCGATATAAGTCTTAATATGAACATGGAGAGATATTAAGGCAGGCTTTGGCAGACTTAGTTTTACAGCGTTTATGGAGTAAGTCTTCCAAGGCCTACCACAATAATATCTATCTGCGATTATCTACTGATGCTGTAATTGCTCTGACTTCGCTTCTTCTCTATACTACAAGTTTTAAGTTTATAATGTCACTATTACGTAACTTACTCGTTGTCTGGTTTATCCTGTAGTAGCATACTGCATTTTTACTCCAATTGCCAATTCCTTTTTATTTTTTGCTACTTGGCATAGTTGTTAACTGTCTACTAGCCAATGCGCATACTGTCGAAACATTAGGTATCACAGAGAGTTTGTTACGCTAGATCTCGAATTTCATCTTACCTTGCATTACGATATTAGGATACTAACAAAAATCTCTAAATATTGTGCTTTTTGTGAGATTTGTTACTTTATGAAATACTCTATGGATATGAAGAATATCATCTTTGACATTAATTACGTGTTTTTACAGCTCCTGCCTGCATATACTGTGTACTTAGAGGTTGGTGTTAATGAAACACTTCACCGAAATGATGAATGGAAATTTTGTCTAACCGCCGATAAACTTTCGAAGAACATAATCCGTGTTCCGGTTGGCTGCTATAGAAGAATGTTTTTGTTAATATGAGTTTCTGTTATTTTTTTAAATGTAGTAAGAATTGAAATATCAAACATATTGTTACCCGGATGCTGATACAAGCTATTTTCTAGGCAGATAAAACACTAATCGTGCTGTTGCATACAGGTCTGTTTACACTGAACACGATTTTAATCGCTTTGTTGTCCTAAGAGACTTCATTTATATTTCGACAAAAGCAGTTGACGGAAATATCTTCCACACAATTCGTAACCGAATAATTTTGTTTTCCATCGGTTATTTTGCAAAGGGCCGTACGATTATTTTCTGCTGTAGAATGCGCGCAAAATTGACGCAGCTTTGAGTCATAACTTTTTTTACTGTTTCGTAGTCGTGTTCACATAAAATAAACTTATTTGATTTGATTGATTAGTCTATGTCACTTTACGCACGAAAAATCGTATCGTATTTTGTGTAAACACATCTTGTTTTACTGCTTCTAAAACGGAGAAGTTTGAAAATAATTTGTAAATTTGCGCATGAAATGGCTGGCCGTGCCTCGAATAGTGTACCCTTTTTTGGAAAAATATTTTATGAATCATTTTAAGGTGATTTTATTGACAATTTTTACGACTACGCCTGTTGTCAAATACGCAACCAGAGGTGAAGAAAGCTGCTGCCTCCCCCTCTTAGCGGTGCCAGTTTCTATTAAATCAAAAGAAAAATGATAATTGATGCTCATGTGCCAGCAGCCCGTAGTCTTATTAAAACTGCTGCCAGAGTGAAATAATTGCACATACTTCCGTGCCAGTTCAGCTGTATTCATGGTATGCCAATGGAATCAGTGTTTCAAACAGTGCTCGATAACTGAGTTCTGTTAGAACAAATATACGCATTTACCACAGTTTAGAAACAGTTTAAAAACATCTATTTAAGACATCGATCAGGTATCTTTGATACCCCTGATGATCCCTCTTGGGTGAAACAGACTGTAGGGTTTTAAATAGGTGTTTTCAAACTGTTATTAAACTGTAGTGAATTCGTATGCTACTATTATATTGTTATGAGTAATTGCGTACAATACGTATTCGCAGCATTCGTTTGTGCTTGTTGATAGCACAGTTTTTTTTTTAATGGTATCTACTGTAGTTATTGCGTTGTTGTGTGAATTTTTTTGGTGATATTTATTGCTTAATCCTTGCCCCTGTTCATGCAAAAATTAATAAACTTATTGGCACAGAGGCAACAAAGTAACGCTATCGTGCGAGTAATCTAGGGCAGGGGTGGGCAACTGGGCAAAGTGCGGTACGCGAAACCATTTAGTGCGGCCCGCGGGCACTTGCAGAAATCTAAACACCAACCGTAAATTAAGCAAAGACCTTTTAATAAAATTCCGCGCTAATTGACAGCGACAAAACGGCAGATCTGCGGACGCGAAGACCTTTTTTTGCTCATCAACGATTTTTAGTGGTGTAAATAAGACATCTGTGGACGTGCGGCCATCGGCTTCATTATTTTTTTAAATTTTTTCAAATGCGGCTTTTCGTGTGAACAGTATTCCCAACCCCTAATCCGGGGTTCCAATCCCGGGCCAGCCAAATTGGACACGATGTTGCCAACGGCTCTCCATCGCTGCGATATTTGTTTCAGAGTTCGTAGCAGTGTTGGTCAGCACTAAGGCACGGCGATAGGCCCTGCCACTCGTTACTAAACCACTGGTTACTCGCTTTATTCGGCGTAAAACTTCTGCGAGTAAGCCAACAATGAAGACTATGCGCGGTATTTATGGTGAACGTAAGCTCGTCGTAGGCGACTGCCCGAACAAAGAGCTCAAAATCTGAGTTTTTTTCTTTTGACCACCCCAGGTCGTTGCACAGTTTGGATAAATCTAAAATCATGTAACTTGCTTAAACCAAGATTGCTTACTGCAGTAAAAAGGCTAGATTTTGTACATAAATAACTTGACTATCGGTACTTTTGTTTCATTTGGTCAATTATTCGTTTTACTGCACTATATTTACCTATAGTAGCCCTCATAGGCTGCTGGTTTGTCCAAAGGAAGAGTTTTTTCCGTAGAGACGCTTTAATTTTTTTTTAATTCTTATGGAATATATTTGACATGCAGTCAACTTACCAGTACCACACAATTTCAATATCGGATCTCGAATGAGACTAAAAGCGCTTGGTGATGCCACTGCTAATTGGTGCTTGAGTATTTTGTTTCTCTGCATCATTAAAGGTTCGCCAGTTTGGGTTTGCAATTAAGCGGCTGCAACAAAGATGTTTGTTACATGACTTCGTATGACGACGGGTTCAAGAAGACGAAAGCAAACCCTCAAACAGATTCAGTCCTAAAAGCAGGACGGAAAACAGCTAAATTTCAGAATATACATTTTATTGATGAAATATATCGCCACATGAATAACGCGTCCTATGGGGCGCCGTTTGGAAAAAAACTATTCGTTTTGTGAACCATGTTTTTTGAGCTTATTTAGACCATAGTTTGTCCGATATGTATATTAGAAATGTCCTACTTATATATCGGACAAAATGTACTTTAAGTCGGACCAAAATACACGCGCAAAACAAGTCGGATATTTCCGACTTATATATCGGACAAATTCGCCGTTTGGAAAAAAACTACACGTTTCGTGAACCATGTTTTTTGAGCTTATTTAAACCATGATTTGTCCGATATGTATGGGGCGCCATTTGGAAAAAACTATACGTTTTATGAACCATGCTTTTTGAGTCTAAAATCAAATCTTCATTATACTCGCCGTATTACGCCGAAGCGTGTAACGAGTTGCGGGGCCCATCTCCGCGGCTTAGCGCCTGGGCTACACAGCTCCGAAGAAACGTCGCAACGGTGGCGAGTCGTTGGCGACACTGTGCCGATTTGACCGGCCCGGGAATCGAACCCCAGACCTCCCGCACTTTGCAACCACACTAGCGTGCTCTTTGCAACTGAGCTAACGGCCGGTACCTTTTTGAGTCTAAACAAGCTCAAAAAACATGGTTCACAAAACGTGTAGTTTTTTTCCAAACGGCGAATTTGTCCGATATATAAGTCGAAAATATCCGACTAGTTTTGCGTGTGTTTTTTGGTCCGACTTAAAACACAATTTGTCCGATATATAAGTCGGATATTTCCAATGTATATATCGGACTTATTATAGTCCAAATAAGCTCGAAAAACAGGGGTCACAAAATTGTTTTTTTCCAAAAGGCGTGTGGAGCGCCGTTAGGAAAAAACGATTTTGTCCGACTTATTTTGCGCGTGTATTTTCGTCCGACTTAAAGTACATTTTGTCCGATATATAAGTAGGACATTTCCAATATACATATTGGACAAACTATGGTCTAAATAAGCTCAAAAAACATGGTTCACAAAACGAATAGTTTTTTTCCAAACGGCGCCTCATAGCGTCCACACACTCTTGACGCCGAAACAAAACTCGCTTTTTCAGCAAGTGATATTATTCACACAAGCCTAATAGTACTGCATTGTTATATTTAGTATTTTTAGGCAAATAAATGGGAAATGAGAGTATGACAAAAATGAATTTTTAATGACCGGTTTGAATGTTGTTCGTTTTTGATGAGTTTGTACAAAACATGAACAAATTTTAACCTTTGCAATTTCTTTTTGATCTGTGCATTACAACAACCAGCTGATATTTACCAATAAATAAAAAATGATATATGTAAATAAAGCCTAAGGAGAAGGAATATGCCAACTGCTTACCTCATGCTCATATAATAGTTTTGCTGCTCCATTCACGGTTGGAGTTTAAATTTCTGTAATTGCCAGCGGGCCAGAATGAAAGACCCGGCGGGCCCGATTTTGCCCGCGGGATGTAGTTTGCCCGTGTCTGCTATATAATATACCTACATCTTTCTCAAAAATATACTCTATCAAACTCATCTTAACTTGTTCACCCAGCAGTTTTTAGCTTCGTAAACGCAGTTAAAATACGATTAGTTAAAAACAGCTCAGATGGCCGAGTGATATAGAGCGACTGTCTCATGAGCTGTAGACTCGGGTTTGATTCCGAGTCGGGTCAAACCAATGACTTTAAAATTGGTATTCACAGCTTCCCTGCTTGACGTTCAGCATTAAAGGGACAGTGTGGAGAGCAAGCCGGCTAGTTAACTTGTTGTGCCGTTGGGAAAGGCACTTAGCGGGATTCCCCCATCTTGGTGTAGTAAACAGATGGCTGGCAAATTCTAAGCGAGCTCGTATAGCGCATTGATCGCTTTCTCGTGATAGGAGGATAAATATGCCACAAATAATAGTTGAAAACTTATTTCGCAATAAGTTGGCAATAGAAGCTATACGCTTATTGGACTGTAGTTGTTCTATAAGTATTTCGAATGTGATCTGTGATCTCTTCAGCGCCGTGTCACTTTTCAGACTGGTTTAAACTAGAGGGCCAATGGTGGTGTTGCGAACGAAAAAAAGGATACTGCACAAGTGAGCTTTTCGATACCTGCCTACCCATTCCATATACTTGGTTTTACTAAACAGTTTTCTGGGGCCCACACGTTTATACCTCGCTTTTGTTTGTGCACCGGCCAAGGAATTCTAACAAGGATGAAATTTTTGGAACTGTTGTTAACTGTATTAATTACATTAGGCTAGGCTGCAAGATTGTTTTTCACAACATTTAAGTTCTTTAATTTCAACCGTCCCTGTTACGATTTTTTTTTACTGCGATGCTTAAATTTCTAACAGTCAATGTTTTATAAGCTTTCATGTATGCTGCTATGCGTATTTCCTCAGCCACCGCTCTGTCTAGAAACAGCGTATGTAACAGTATTTAGGTCAATCTGTATACCATGAAAAGAAAAAGGAGTTTCACCAAGTGCCTTTCCGGGACGACAGTAAAAGCGAGCTTGTCATGTGTTCCACACACTGTCCGTTTATACTGCATGAGTCTAATTATATGGTTAGATTAATTCACTTTTTTAATCCGCGACTGTCATCCAGATAAAAAGTTAGTGCATATAAGCCACTAAAATGCTTTTCTTCACTTCTGCAGCATAGATGAGCCTATTATTACTTTAAATCGAGTGGCCAATAGACACACCTACATCAGATAGCTTTTAACAGCCAAAATAGTGTAGTAAGTTTCGAAAACTGTAATTCAGCTTCTTCGTTTTGACGTTGAGCAATGCAAGAACCTTGTGAAAGACAAGGTAAGTTTACTTGTGCAGTTGGGAAAACCAGCTAACAGAATTCGCGCACTTTCAAGAGATAGACAGCTTGTAGTGGCGCCGCCAAAAATATTTGAAAGGGTTCATGACTATGGTATACCCTACTATGCATAGTGCGGAGTGCCAGTTTTTGCATCATTTTTTCTGTTTTCGTAAAATTTAAGAGGTCATGGTCCCGGTGCCTCCCGCCCTTGATTGCGCCATTCAAACATGGCAGGTGGCCAATTGATAGCAGGTTTTCCAAAAACGCCTGTTCGGCCCAGGCCGATCTTTCAATGCAAGGAAAATTATTAAATTCCCCTTTTATTGCACCTTGAAACTACAACGCCCAATCATTATCAAGGTGTCAATAAAGCTGCAATTGTATCTGGTTAAAAAAAGAAAAAAAATATTGATTTATTAAGCTTTTTTTCAACAGTTTTTCTCTGTCTGGTAAATCTAGTCATTCAAAAATTGAAGAAGCAGGTCTAACATTTCAATCGAAAAGCTCAGAAACAGTATGAACTTTTATCAAGTACGAATCCGTTGAATTTTTCATTGTTTTCTCCTTTTCTAAACGATAAAAATCAGGATATATTAAATTGATTAAATGTTGTTTTAGAATTGTGTGGAAGAAGAACATGAGGTTACCCATAGCAGGTCCACAAGTCCAATAGAAGAACCATCGCTGGCCCAACTTAGACAGGTGTGCCGGACCCTTGAAACGAAGGCCCACAGCCGCAAGACACCTCCTACTAATTCATTCAATCTTCCCACTACTGCCAAGCTTCCAACGCCTCCTTCGCCTCAAAGAGTTCAGCTCAAACCGATTGAAGCTAGTGATTTGCCTTCAATTTCCAATCGACCCTTACCTCGGCGTTTGACAAAATCAAAGAACTTGGAACAAATGCTTGAAAATAACTTCGGCGTTCAGGAAAGTTGGCTTGAGCCGTCGTGGACACAATGTATGTCTGATTCACTACCGCCATCTACCGGTGACAGTGGTGTTTCATCTAGACCTGGAACATGTGAAATATCAGCTCGTAGAGAACGACGGAAAAAAATAAACGAAACCGAAACCTTTAGAAATACAAACGTGGAAACTGTGAGCCCTTTTTCAATCGACGTAGGTTACCAGTCTAATAGTTCAACTGACCTTACAAACTCTGATCTGCTTCACGTTGATTCACAAGTTACATACTCAGCTGATACCCAAGCAGGCCAGAACCACACAATTCCTCGCATTCCGTCTAATTTGTCTCCGTCCATTTCTCCTCACCCTCCTAAAGAGAATGCCATGAAAATAACAAAGAAAAACGTAAGCGCTCGCAGATGTTCTAGAAAAATGGTTAAGATATCTTGATAGTTTTCTGCTTTAGCTTTGTTTTCAGAGATTGCCGGCATGTTGCAAAATCAAAGCGATGCTACAAAGGCAAGGGTTGTAAAAAAAACAAACTTACTCATTATGTTTTCATTTTCGGCAAATTTGACCGTGCGGCATATTATATGCAATTAGTGAGTTCGGGAAGTTGGAGTAATATTAGTTTAGTTTTGTTTCATTTGATAATCAAATTAGTTTTGTTTCATTTGATAATCTTTTCGATTGAATGAGCGAATAAAATAGTTTCAAATTATGCTTTGTGCTTTTACAGTGAGCTTTCTAGTGACGTGAAGTTTTCCGGAATTTTTTGAAACTTCTTTGCAATGTAGAAGAAAGGTAATAAATTTGGCTCTGTACATCAAACAACCTACCCTCGTTACATCACAAAACTCTTTGGTATTCTAGAGTAAGATAATAAAATGATATTCATTTTAAGTTTCTATAACCAAGCCTTAGCGCATCACCCCGTGAAAGAAAATTGTTGATACTATAGAACCCAATGTTAGTCTTCTATTGCGACCAGCTCATGATCGGCTTAACTACGCCGGCTAAGCGAATGGTCATTTAGATACAATTAACTTAAACAAAGTAACTCAGCTATCAATAGGAAACTGATCACGTACGTTGACGTCAAATTGCCATGTATCAATGTATAGTTATCCGTTATAATGTAGTTTTGAGTTGTGGAACAGAATTGGAACCTTGCAATCTTCAACTTGCGTATTTGGTTCGTCATGTAATTGTTAATGATTGTTTTGCTATAAGCAAGTACGTCAAGGTGCGTTTTTGGTAGATCTTGTGACGCGCTTGTAACCTTAGTTTGTAAAGATTGTCATCGCATTCAGAACAAAACTAGATGTAAAGTTCAAATATGACTTTGAGTTTAACATGGTGTTCAATAATGATTAATATGACAGTGCACTATTTAACTTATGTGTATTTTGATTCTGTTTGAATAAGATTGTAATAAAAGTGTGTTGAGTAAAAAATTGTTAAATATTGGAGTAAAGGAAAAAACGTGAAATTATTGCAGTTCAAAAAAACTTATCGCTTTTGTCTTATTTTTCTCACAACAATCCGTGCGCTAACGTTTGGAATACGGTAGACATTAGTGCCGAATCGGGGAAGCAAGTGGTAAAACCAGATTTTTTTTTAACGTTTGTGGTTAACTGCTCACGTTTTCTGCGGAAACGATTAGTGTTAGATGACCATGTTCCGGTTTTGACCCAATTACAAGGATGTGCTTACTTCAATAGCTTTGCGTTGTCAGTATATTATGATTTATAAGCCTACAATGACGATGCAGTTTGATATAAGTGTCTGTTTGGTAGGCAATCAAATGGTCAGTTTTTTTATTTAAACGACAAAAACACATGTTTTATTCAGCATAAAAGATTGTCGCATGACAAACTGCAATATTAATTTCTAAATAAAAATACACTACGCCATCTTCAGCCGTGGAGTGCGGCGAAAGAGTAAAGCTAATTGTATCAAAACTGCACCTTGGGGTACCTAAAATAACCTGGGGATTTCTCATTTGCTTGTAAAGTCAAAATGCCAACTCCTTGGACTGCTATGCTATCATGACTCAACTCAGTTTTGACTTTTGCGTGAATCATTCGCCATGCTGTAGTTCACAGTTTTGCGACACAGTGACTCAGCGGTTTGAATCCGAGTTTGATGGTACCGGTACTGAAAACCAGGGACGTTCCGAAGATACACTTACGCTGGGTATTACGCTGTAAAGGGCAGCTGATGGGAATGAAAAACTCCCCTTTTTTTTGGATAAAACCTCCTAAAGACCTTTTTTGGAGACGCCTCGGGCATCAATCTTAAGAAAAGATGGGCACGCCCCCGGGTAAAGCCCTCGAAAAGATTTTGTGATGAACTGACGTATTTACGAACCATAATAAGGCGCACCGGACTATTAGACGTAACGGTTTTTGAGAAGTACCGGGTTGCCGTTCATTAAACAAAAAACTCAATATTTAAATGGTAATAAAGCATAAAGCGCTTCCTGATACATATAGCATACGTCAGGCGGACCGGCTTATATGGCACACGATCATTTTGGGGGAAAAAGGAACTAAAGTGGGCCTTCTAGTCCATAAAATACGGCACTGTTTCAAAACATTTCCCAGAAATATAAACCTACAAAAAAGCATATCTTTTGCCACGACCTAATTGACTTCGTATAGTAATGGGAAATTTCGTCGTGTATTGTGAGTTCAAAAAAGTCAGAACACAAAAAATGTCAAAACAAAAAATGAGTTCAAAAATGACAATATGTCAAAACCCTTGGCTCTTCTTTGAAATGACTATAGCCTAACTTCTTTTTGCATTATTTAATTCTTGGGTACAAAAACCATGTTGTGGTTCCAAGAACAAGAAACAGAAAAGCTCCGTAGGTTTCCAAACTTGCGAAGTGATTCTCCGCGTTTTTATACAATATTCTAAATTTTCTTACACAGACATGCATCATCACATTTAGTTCGCTTTTACTCTCGTATTGCACCATACTTTTTAAAAAATTGCTGCGAATGGCGTCCCACTATTTTTTGATGCCGGTACTAGCTCTTTGTTACTCACCGTTAACTCGCTTAACGTCGTTGTCCAGGAACACAGTTATTTATCTCGGGTTACACAAACCTCTAAGTTCGTGAAGGCAGTTTAAAGCGTTCGTAAAAACACAAATACGGCATTCTGTGCACGTGCAGCTACCTAATTGGCCGTTAGAACTTGTTTTTGTACCAAACGTTTGGGTTCCACAGTGTTAGTTATTGTGATAGGAGTGCGTAGCCCCACAAAAAGTTAAAAAAAAAACACTTAACCTGTATGTGCAAAAAGCCCTCGGGCTTTCTACATCAGCATTAACTTTTCTAACATCACATTCACTTTTCAAAATATGACATCAAGAATTTGATGATGATGCAGAAAATCGGCGGTCTTTTGGCACAGTCAAACTGGATATGTGGACAGGGTAGAAGTGACCTGAAAGGCACTTTTGCCTTGTTTACTTGTCCAATTTTAGTGGACTTTGGGCCAACGGTTTTTGTTTCTAGTTTCTGCATTATAACTTCTTGATGTTGTAGGGGCTAGTACAAAAGAGGTTTCCTACACAAAAATAATCTCTCGGTCTTCACGAGTTCTTCGGCAAGGTGTTTGGTACGTCTGATTTTTCTGTACTCATCATTGACTTCTGTACATCACTCGGTATGCTGATAACAATTAGCCTTGTTGAATGATTGAGTGCAGCACACCATGACTGAACGCAGAACTTAACGCAGTACATTACGTCTACTCCAAGCGCGGGTCCTAGGGAAAAGAAGAAACTGTTACTTCACCCAGTCTGATACCAAGCCGGAGCGATAGTGATGTCATTAACGTGCGTTTATGACGTAAAAATGTTATTATCGAACGTTTCTAGTCTTGTAAACAAAAGGGTTGTGAGTTATTGCACGACAAAGCGTGAACCACAAGGGAAGCGCTTGCTATAATGTCATGATTAAATATGACATGTAGAAATTGATTATGATGCCGAAACCAAGCAAGAACCGAGCGCTTAAAGCCGAAAATTGGACATGTAAACAAGGTGCTTGTCTCGTATTTTATTTCAGGTGACATCCACCAATAATTTGTTCGCGATGTGTACCAAAGCGAGACTTTTTTGTTTTCGAAAACACATGGAGCTGACCGAGTGGCTAGAGCATTGAACTCCAAAACTGTGTTGGCGAGTTTGACACCCAACTAGGTCATCTTTAATTCCATGACGCATGTACTTCATTCGTATATAAGTCAGGCTACAACTCTGCGTGGCTTGCTAAAGAGAATGTTTTTTAATCTTGGAAGAATTTTTGGGGATTCTAAACCCAAGATTGTTCTCCGTTTTCGTTACGAAACCTAAGATACGCTGAGAAATGAAGCAAAATCCTAAACAGCACATGAAGTTAGTATTTTTAGTTGCATATTTATCCTCCTATCACGAGAAAGCGATCAATGCGCTATACAAGCTCGTTATGGAGTTGCCAGCCATCAGTCTTTCACACCAAGATGAGGTAATCCCGTTAAGTGCCCTTCCCAACGGCACAACAAGTAACTTGCCGGCTTGTTCTTCATACTATTCCTTTAATGCTGAGCGTCCAGCAGGGAAGCTGTGGATACCAATATTTTAAAGTGATTGGTTTGACCGGACTCGAAATCGGTCTAGTTTACAGCTCCCGAGGCGGATAATCTTGCCATTCGGCCTCTCCATACAAACTTACATTTTAGACAGTTGGCTGAGTGGTTGGTGCGTAGGGCTGCGGAACTGGTTTCGCGGGTTCGACACTCAGCTAGGTCATTTTCCATGATGCATATAACTTCACTCATATGAAAATCCAAGCTGCAATTATGTGGCTTACAAAAAAAAAAGCTTCCGAAATTCAGTTACGATTTTGTGTGAGCAAGCGTTAGGCCTGCGTAAAAAAACGTAATTTATGTAATGCTGGCGCAAGGGTTAATTTTTGTTGTTGGGTTTGGAGTAATAGCTCGGTAAGAATGGCAGTGTCGGTATAAGTTTAGAGATTGGCAGTTGGTACAAATGAACCAACCGCAAAAAGTTTGTATAGAAACAAGTCGATAGAAGGCTAACTGTCTTTGTGTTTTCAAATGTTTACTTTAAAAAAACTTAATGACATCAAACTGACGTTTTAGACACTCGAGGTGGTTTCTGTAAAACCAATTTTTGAACAACAGATTTGTCGAGGTTTTAAAAAAGCAATATTATTTTTAAGTCATTATACTTGGTAGAAATATTGCTACAGTATTTTTTAGTCAAGTTACTATTATTTTTTTCAGCCCTTAGCATTGCGTGTAATTTTATTCTAAATCCAAAGTATTTCCAAAGCCTATGACCACAACTTTTGCCGCAAGTTAAAAAGAAATAACATTATCACCTACAGAAAACCGAGTTTTCCAATGATTTCAAGTGGGTGTGCAACAACTTTTTTGAGTTGGTGGAAAGTTATGCAGCACTGTTTATTACTTACTGCAGTGCAATTTCATACTCCTCGTGTTTCGTTTCACGAAACACAATTCCAGTATAATCATATTGTAGTTCATTTCCACTTAAGATTATTTGCATTAAAAATACAGCCTATGTTGTTTTTGCGCCAAATGCCGTGTTGTTGTCTGTAAATATCTATTTTCCTTTTTGATTGACGATCGCGTGAGACCTGAGTGTATAGCATAAATTCATGGACAAGGTGTTTCGCAATAATTGGCAATGACCACAATACTCACAACAAATCGAAAAATAGCAAAGTTCTCAATTATCAAAATTATTTTTTACGAAACTTAGACAATCCTAAGCCGAAAACAATTTTCAGACGTCTTCTCTGAAGAAACAACTAAACAAAATCAATTAAATCATTTATCTTTACTGTCTCCTCGTGTTTCAATGCTTCCTCTTCGTTCTTCACCTCGCTCGCGATTTGTTTGTCACCTCGTACGAGTTTTAATGGACTCTCACTGCCTGACTCTATGACCACAGTCTCGCGGCAACAATAATGGAAAAGACATAGTTTAGATGTGACGTTTTTGATTAGGGATCCATGAAATTCTAAGGGTTTGGCAGAGGTGCTGCAAATGGCACAGAAACCCAAATGCAAATGAGCCAAATCTTGTTTCTTCTCGAATGTCGAGCATAAAAGTGGTGCGTTATTCGACATCGTAAGTGTGATGACGGAGAAATGTAACGTAGAACGATCATAATTACTGTATTAAACCATTGGTTGATCCACATGGGTACAATGAGGCGATCGGCCCCCTAAGCAACTGTAACAGCAGACGGTTTTAAAAACTGTGTGTTACAGAATTGAGATGTTTAATGTTCATGCCATGCATTTTGTCACGAAATTTGGCCAGCCCGAAACAGATATCCTGGGTTCGGCCCTGCATTTAAACACAAACATGCAATCCCGTTACTGGATCTGAAACAAGAATTTTCATAAGAAACGATCAGTGTAAAATAATTCCGTTTTTGTGTGAACAAGTGTGTGGCCGGCGTAAAAAACGTGACTCATGATGGCGCAAAGGCTAATTTTCGCAGAAGGGTTTTGAATACTGTAATAGCTCGTTAAGAACGGCAGTGACATTAATCTTAAATATTAGTAAACATGAATCAACTGCAAAAATTTTATAACGGAATAGAACAGTGATTCTTAACCGGGTGGAAAATTTCCCACCTTTTGACAAAAGCATTGGGAAATACCTTTCCATCCGAATTGCAGTATTAAACAATTTCCAAATTTCTCCGAAGACAAACAAAAAGTAATTGCAAAAATGTAATTTTTATTCAAAAACCTAACTTACTGCCCTGGAAGTTGTTTTGTAACAATTATCAACAAAGGCATTGTTATTCCTTTTTTCGAAACAATTAGTAACCCATGAATCATAAAATAACAACCTACAGTACAGTACTGCTACTACGTCTAAGTACTGATGGTAATTATAGGCCTATACTGGTAGGCTTCTGCAGGTACTACAAGTAACACATGCACATGGGAGGTAACTGTTAAGTGCGAAAAGAGAAAAAAGTGGTCCACATGATCGTAGAATAAAAGAATGAATTAACGTGCCTATGAGCCATGTGATCGTTGATCCAAAGAAATAATCAACCTGCCTTACAGTTAGCTCCAATTGCTAACGTTTTCGTTTGAGGAGTGTAAGACGAAAAGTTTTAGGGTGACTCTTTTATATTATGCTATGCCAAAATATGAAATACATTAAATTATGGGTAATGTAGTGAAGGATCTCGTGATTTTGCACAAATATGGGTGAAAGCAGGTCGCATCGACTTGTTGATGAACAACAAGCAAATTCAAAAGTCACATTAAAGTCGACAACCCAAAATTCACACTGTTTTTGCTTTGATGCATTTTAATGTAAAACGGGAATCGCAGTTAGTTTGGGTGTTCTGTAAGTCGTTCAACACCAATTGGCTATCTATAAAATGTCTCATGTAATATTAACTGAAATAATTGGGGTCGGGCGGTTAGCTCAGTTGCTGGGCGCACGCTATCGGCGCCGGAGGTCTGGGGTTTGAATCCCCGTCGTATCGGACACAGTGTCGCCAACCGCTCGACACCGTTGCGACAATTCTTCGGAGCTGAGTTACTTATACGCTACGCCGCAGAGGTGAACCCCGCCGCTCGTTACACGCTTCGGCGTAATACTGCGAGTATAATGAAGATTTGATTTAACAACGGTCGGGTGGGAAATTCGATCATATTAAAAGTTTACGTTGGGGAACAAACCACAAAAGGTTAAGAACCGCTGGTATAGAACAAGTCAATATAGAAGGCTGATTATATGTTTTTTCAAATGTTTGCTTAGGAAAAAACTTGATGACATCAAACTTACGTTGCAGACATTCGAACATTGGAGGTGGTTTCTGTAAAAGTTGTTTAAAACCATTTTTTGAACAACAGATTTGTCAAGGTGATATAAAAGCAATTTTTAAGTCGCTACTTGGGTCGAAATATTGATATTTTTTAGTCAAGTTACTGTTATTTTTGCCATGAGCATTGCGTGTAATTTATTCTAAACCCAAAGTATTTCCAAAGCCTATGACCACAACTTTTGCCGCAAGTTCAAAAGAAATAACGTAATCACCAATAAAAACAGAAAAACCGGTTTTCCGATGATTTCAAATAGACGGAGGCGTATACGACGTTATTCGGAGCTGGTTAGATGCTCCATTGCTATTTACGTACTACCGGTACTGCACTATGCAATTTTAAACTTCTCGTGGTTCGTTGACGTAACGTACAATCACGACAACTTGTATTTTCGTGTTTTAGTTCACTTCCACCTAAGATGATTTGCCAAAAAAAGATAAGCCTAGATTGGTTTTGTTGCAAGCGCCGTGTTGCTGTCTGTTACGTATTTTCCTTTTTTGTTACCGATCGCGTGAGACGTGATGGATAAGTTCATGAATAAGCAATCATAATTGGTAATGGTCGCAATAGTGTGCGCATAACAAATCAAAAATAACAAAGTTACCAATATAATCTGAATTATTGTGAACGAAACTCAGGCGATCCTAAGCCGAAAACACCTACAGTCGTTTTCTCTGAAAAAACAACAATTACAAAATCAATTAAATCATTTATCTTTACTGTCTCTTCGTGCATCAAGGCTTCCTCCTCATTTTTCACCTCGCACGCTATTTGTTTGTCACCTCGTACGAGTTTAAATGGGTTCTCACACTCTCTGACCACAACATCGCGGGCAATAATAAGAAAGACATGCTGGTTCGGATCAGACGTTCTTGACTTGGGATCCTTGAACTTCTATGGAGTCCGCACTCGGCTGAGCTGCTTTAAATGGTCTAGAAATCCCAAGTACAAATGAGCTAAGTCTTGTTTCTTCTCGAATTTTGAGCATCAAACGACAATGTTGCATTATTCGACATCGTACGTGTGATGGTGGAGACATGTAACGTAGAACAAACATAGACAATAAATCATTGATTGACCCACATAGGTACGAGATGGGGCGATCATGCACCCCCTAAGCAATTGTAACAGCAGACACCTTTATAGACTGTTTGGTCTACAGAATTGCGATGTCTAATGTCCATGCCATGCAATATTGTAACAAAATTCGGTGCGCCCTCGGCAGAAATCCTGGATTAGGCTCTGCATAAGACACGTAAAGATGTTATCCATTTACTGGATCTTAAGCAGAGGCTTTCGAAAGAAACAATTAGTGAAGCACCATCTTGGAGCACTTTGTAGCAGCTCCACATTCTTTCATTAGGGTCGTTGTGAATGATACCTAACAGTAGCCTCACACCTCATAGAACGTGATTGGTTGAACATCCGGTAAGTCAAGTCGTTTACTGTAGAATGTAGTAAGAGGGGTACCATTTACAGTAAAATGTACGTCTATATAAAAATCTTGATCAATCACGTAGCTGCTGTCAGGAAATTTGCATTATGGATGGACAATCTCAATCGCGTTATTATAAGTAATCGGGATCAACCATATCATGCTGTCTTCAAAACATTTACTCGTTGACAGCTCAGATGGCCAAGTGTGTGGAGCGTCTGTCTCTTGAGCTGTAGACTCGGGTTCGATTCCGAGTCGGGTCAAACCAATGACTTTAAAATTGGTATTCACAGCTTCCCTGCTTGACGCTCAGCATTAAAGGGACAGTGTGGAGAGCAAGCCGGCAAGTTTACTTGTTGTGCCGTTGGGAAAGGCACTTAGCGGGATTTCCCCATCTTGGTATGGTAGACAGATGGCTGGCAACTCCTAAGCGAGCTCGTATAGCGCATTGATCGCTTTCTCGTGATAGGAGAATAAATATGCAACTAAATAAAAAAAAAAAAATTTGCACACTACCGCTAGTTAACATTTAATTTTCGGAAAATGTTTAGAAAGCCGTTATATTTTTGGCTGCTACAGTTCAAAGGAGAATACCGGAGATAATGTTATGTTGTTAGAACTATATAGAACAACTATATTCTACGTATTCTCTCCGACGAAAAACTTATAATGCCCCACCCAACATTTTGTTGTCACCGATTATGAATCACCATTACAGGTTTAATTGATAATTACGTAATAGCCATGCGTTCATTGAGTACCAAGAATCCCGTGTCAAACAAATACTGAAACGAATTCAGCAGACGCAATCAGCCCACCAACAATAGATTCTAGAACTATTTCTGTTCTAGAATTTACGGATTGATGATGTCTGTTAGGGGAGAATAATGACGGTTCGAAGTTTCCGAAATGGAGCATGGTAAAGTTTCAACTACTTTTTGTCTCGTCTCATTTCGAGTATTTTTAATGTTAATCCGCTTGCGATTCTCCTCGTTCTGAGTATTGAACTGAACTTGAAAAGATTGATGCAGTAAATAATATGACATCAGTCGCCGTAGTTCACTGTGCATTCTTGGTTAATGTGCGATGATCTGTAGGATAAGGCGCTTCTAGTAACCTTACTATTTATTTTAATTGAAAATGACAATCACTTCTACAGCGATATTAGCAGTCAGTATTTCTTCAGGCCTTTTGAGGAACCGAAATGGTATCTCAAGATTGTTCAGCGGTCTCTAAAAATCTGCTTCTTCAATAGCGTAGAAAGCTGTGTTTTACGTCATAAATTGCTTAATGGTTTCTTAAGCCAAACTTTAAAAAAACACCGATAACAGTCAAAGCCGTAAAACCATCCCCATTGAAGTTGGTCTTTTTCCAAGTCACTTGGAGGTGCAAAATCGATTTGGGACGCTTCGGGGTTTTGCGCTATTTTAACGCATGCAAACAAGACGTTTTGCGTGGCATTTCACGGATTTCCCGACGAAACAGCTGCATTTTTTACTAAAGATTGTCTATTTATCACTTGAGATTAATTTTGTTCTCTCCTAGTCGCTTTATGATAACATGTTTGCGGCAACGGGCTGATTTATCTGTCAAAAAACTTAAAACAAAAGTTATGAAATTGCGCACAATTCAAAGAACGTTTATCAAAAAGTTAATGACTGTTTGTTGTTGTGCCATTGCTGCCAAATACGATCGAGACTGCACCTTCCTTGCTTGCTTGCTTGGCTAAATAAAAACTTTTAACATTACCGGTATTATTAAACATCAATCAAGCAATGCCTTAATAATTTATGTCGAAAAATTTTGCAACTTCCTTGGATTCAATCAAGCCTTGAAGCATACTCTGATTTGGTTTTACTACTTCTCTGCAACCAATACTACGGTAGGCTACATAACATTTACGAATGATAACGTATTTCCGTGTGAAATAATTTATCATGAACAGAACACGTCAGCGTTGCACAAAAAATTTTCACTTTATGCGCTCGTAATCGTTTAAAGTTGATTACCGGTTCTACTATGCGTATTGAATAATACGTAGTATTCAGGTAAAAATTAAATTAGGAGCCCCTAAATTTCACAGATGATACTTCGGACTTCATGCTCGTAGCCTCGTATGTGTTTACAACGTCAATTTTCTCAAGAAGTGTGGTAATTATAAAGTAAGCAACATGCTGCAAATGCAGGTGCAATGAAAGCAAACTCCTTTATCTTCCGCATGCCGTCTTACTAATTCAATTGCAGCAGTTTGCACATTTTTGCAGCAAAGTACCAGCACTTTTTTTTGAAGCTGATTACCTCTAGTTTGACTTATACAGTACACGACATTAATAAAAATAACAGTAGGAGAATAAACTTCAAACCATCGACCACAAGTTTTTTGATCATATCCGAGAACTTTGCCGAGCCAGGTGTGATTCTACAGTAATTGCAATTTGTTAACTTTCAAGAGCTTTTTTTCCACGACTTTTACATCCTGCATGAGTTTATAGCCTAGCAATATTGGAATCTTTCAAATGCTATTACCGTTTAATAGGACTATTGCCGCAAATAGATCGTAAAAAAAACAATTTGCAGCATCGTGAACGATAAACTATATACGAAAAGAAATTGGAAGTATTAATGAAGGTTAAGCAATGAAGGCTTGTATACCGAAGTTCATCCAGTCTAGCTATCATAGGCTAAGAGAGTGATTCAAGCTTATAAATCAATATTTAGAACTTCAATCAATGAATTGATCAATGAATCAACCATTCATCAATTAATCAATCATCAATTTATCAATCATCAATGAATTAATTCATCAATTAATCAATTCATCAATTTATCAATCATCAATGAATTAATCAATCATCAATGAATTGATCAATTGAAGTTCATTGAATTGATCAATGAATTGTTCAATCAATGAACTTCAATCAACTTAAATCAATGAATTGCTCCGGCGTCAGAATACGATGGCCGAGTTTAGGACTCGCCGCAACCATTGGGCTGGTAATATGTCACTAGTTGGTGCGGGCGTGGTTCGAATCCCACTCGTAATCAGATTTTTCTGATTACGTTTGATTTGGCCTTAGATCTTGGTGAGTCAGATTCAAGTTCAATTCATTGATTGAAGTTCTAGAAATTGGAAGTACAGTAATAAGATTTTAATAAAAAATACAGCGGTTCGGATAAGTCGTAAAATGTCTGACAAAACGCCTCGTCTGCATGCATCAAATCATTTTTTCAGTGGGGCGCCGTTCGTAAAGCTATGCAATTTATAATTTTGCATCATTTTTTCAGTTAATTTTGGTTAAATTACATGCAACATGCAACATTTGTTGCAATGTAATTATATTGCTGCAATTTCTGTTAAATTGCTGCAATTTGTGTTATATTATTGCAATTTGCGTTAAATTATTGCAATTTAATTATATTGCTGCAATTTGTGTTAAACTGTTGCAATTTGATTGTATTGCTGCAATTTGTGTTAAACTGTTGCAATTTGATTATATTGCTGCAATTTGTGTCAAACTGTTGCAATTTAATTATATTGCTGCAATTTGTGTTAAATTGTTGCAATATAATCATATTGCTGCAATTTGTGCTAAAATGTTGCAATTTAATTATATAAAAACACTTAAATCGCTTTTCAATTGTCATGGTGATATGGTACTTAAAACAGTCAGTGTTGCTCTTTTTTTCTCATAAACTCATGTAGTGTCTAGTGTGCTGGCCAGAGGCTCTGTGATACTGACTATGCGACATTTAGGCAAGTTATGTGCAGACTACCGGCAGGCACCGACCATGTAGCAGTTGCAGGGTATGGAAAGTTGTTAAACTAGACCAGTGTTTCTCAACCCCGAGTCCGCGGACTCAAATGAGTACATTTGGATTTTCGCAGTTAAACTTTACACTTTAAAATCAATAGTAAAACACGACGTTGTGTTTTTCCATTTCATTTCGCTAATATCTCAAAAACTACATGTGATAGAAATTTGATTTTTACGTTTAATGAAGAGTAAAGGCTAAACATCAAATGTATGCAATAAAAAAAAATCAAAAATTTGGCTAAGTTGTATTCTTCCTGAAAACGGCAGAAGTCTTGGATCACTTTTATTTAAATTACTTATTTTGGTGAAAAAACAGGAACCGGAACAAGCCAGCAAATGTCCAGGGTTCGGGGAATACCCTAAAAATCGCAACAACGTTCATTTAAATGAAGCCACGATCGACGATCGTGACATCTCGTAGAAAAAATATCAAAGTACTCGTGTATTCGACTGATTTTTAGACCGAGTCCGAGTACTTTCAGGTTTGAGTACGAGTACTTTTTGAGATTAAAAGTTTCCAGTACGAATACTCAGAAAGCTGTACTCGAGTGTACTTGTACTCGAGTACTCCATCACTGATTTTTTCACTTCCAAACTTGACGTGTATTTTGCCGATGCTTAAGTACATTTAGGATAATTAGCACATTTATTTGACGAAAATAAAAAAGTGAAGTGTACCATAATCTGTAAAATTTTCCGGAAAATTATCATTTTTGACATTTTTTATGATTTTCAGCATTTCAGATCAAATTTTCAGCATTTTGTTATGTTGTTTTGACAAACTTAGTTCGAGTTTTTCAATTTTTTTAACAAATTGAGAAAAAAATTTTGATCTTACAAACATTCCGTCTTAAAAAATTTTGCGAATTTTGAAAAAAATTTTAGTAAAGAAAAATTTTAAATTTGCAGTAACGCATTTTTTATGTCGGAAGGATAGATATCAGTGCCACTGAAACCCTTATTAATGTAAAAAAATTTCCCGGGATCCCAACATAAATTTCCCGGGAAACGGGAAATTACAAAACTCCAAATTTTCCGTGAAATTTTCCGTTCCGACTTCCCGGGAGGAAACGCTAATTGGTGTAGGTTGAAATAAGCTGACCTGATTAAAAATATTTAGTGTGATACTTGGAAACAAAAGCATTATTATCAAGTTGTCGTATAGTTCACCGGGAACTTTGGTTATAAGCCATATGACGACACAGCCTGCGATATTTCGTTTAAGCCAACTGATTATTATCGTTGGTCTCAGGTTTTTAGAGTTTGATAAAGTCAAGTCAGTCTTGTGATATAAACAAAGGTGGAGATTTTTTATAAGATAAATTACAAAAATAATTTTAAACTGAAAGATTAAAATATCAAAAACCTGACCACAACGCGAGGCCCCTTAAACACGATGTTCTAAGCGGTAGCTTAATTAGCTTAATGGTAAATACGGCGCTATATGCAAGCCACCATTAAGCAATCAAATTTACTTTTAAAAGTTTGCTCCTAATGATTTTCACGTCGCAATCACAAGGGTAGCGTAATAATAATTCGTGCAATAAAGCTGCATTATTGTTAGATCTTGGATGTAGGCCACTGTTATTTCTCAGCTGAGATCGAACATCTAAACGTTGCTCTGTAACAGGGCAAATTAAGTTAAAAACACACTACTTTCTTGCCTATTCAATTCGCTCAGCTCAAAAATTTCCCATGATCCCGGTAAAGTTTCAAATTTTCCGGGATCCCAATCCGGTAGCGGGAAATTTAATTTCCCGGGATTCCGAATCAATTTTCCCGGAAACGGGAAATTTACAAACAGCAATGTAAATTGTTTTTTGGTGGGTATTTATAAAAGCAGAGAGAAAAAATGAGTAAAAGATTGAAAAGTTTAAAATTTACCGGGAAATTTCCCGTCCCGAAATCTCAAAAGGGAAACCCTACTCACAATGCAATTTTGATGACCTTTTTCAGTTTCCTTTAAAACTTATTCTTTCATTTTTTGTGGATTAATAAGTTCACTTGCTAAATCATCAAAGATTGTCGATATTCCGTACAGTCTATTGCTATCGGGCATATCCTTGCTTCTTTTAAAAGCGGTAGATTTTCGAGTTTTTCCAAGGGGGTGCACTTTGCTTTAATAGCAAAGTTCTCTCTTTTCAAAAAGGTCTTCTTGAAAACACGTTTTAGGTTTACGATTAGTTAGCTCCACCACTGAAACCGATATCTGAGAAGAATTTTCACCATGCTAGTTTCATTGGTAAACTTTATGTGCTCAAACCAATCGTTTCTTTCTTTCATAAATTCCAGATGATTTTTCGCTGAATCTTCTCTTTCAAATATTTTTCTAGCAGATTTTGTGGGTAGACGGAGTGAGGACAATCCAGCCTTCCATTTTTGTTACGGCTCATTTTTCAATACATTCGCTCAACGCTTGCAGCATCAATTTGTTGGCAAGTATTTCCAGGAAGTCGAACCGAACCCGAACCGGAGTTTTATAAACCGGTTTTACGCTATTTTTGTTGAATCTTAACCGAACCCGAACCAAGCTGCTTGCTCCGTGAAGTCACTCGCGTCACTTTGAAACTGGTTTGAATTCAAGATAATAGTCACTTATGCAAGTGATCTATGCTTGGTGATAAAGAAGTCGTTTACGTTTCATCAGGCTTGTCCATGGGACGTATTTTTCAGTCCCATCCCATCCCATAGCAATTTATGCCTGTCCCATCCCATCCCATCCCATGGGATTCCCATCAAAATACAATTCAATAAATTTTATTAAATGTATGAAAATTTACACCACCTAAGATTTTTTCGCTTCTCATTTCTAAGATTAATTGAAAATTTTCAGTAAAAACACGGAACTTTAAGATTACACCATTTTTCCAGTAATTGGTGTCCAAGCACACCGTCTGGCAACTATGGTGCAAAGCACCACTACCTTGTAACAACAATGCTAAGGCAAAATCTTTTATAAAGAAAAAAGTGGACCAAAAAGAATTTGATTAAAGCAAAAAAGTTTAAAACCTAAAGTTAGGTATGACATTATCAAGACGCTGTCACGTGGCTACTGTTCCATGGGTCCCATGGGAAATGCAATTCGTGTTGTCCCATCCCATCCCATGGGACATTTCCCATGGAATTCCCATGGGAATCCCATTCCCATGGACAAGCCTGCGTTTCATATACCAGCTCCCATAGTACACGCGTAACAGACTAAACAAAGCGCTTTAACACTAATTCAACGCTACCTGTGGATAGAATAAACCACCGATGTCAGAGCATAGTAACAATTTAATTATCTCAAAACTGGCTTTACTACAAGTATTTTATGCAATATATTCGCCTGTCAATGCGAAGAAAAATTGCTTTGTATGATTCATTTTTTAAATTGTGTTTCTAGAATTATACCATTTTTTACTGCAAACCTGAACCGGAACCTTATAAACCGGTTTTAAAATATTTTTTCCTGGAGCAAACCCAAACCGAAGCGTTTTAATTTATTTGAACTTTAACCGGAACGGAACCGAAATTTGAAACCGCTGTTGAACCAAAATCGAACCTGAATAATTAAACGGTTCGACTCCCTGGTATCTTTTTCATTTTTCTAGCAAATTAGTAGTTTCATGATATAGCAGCTCAAAATAGACTCAAAAATAAAGTGCTATTGAGTGCTGTATGACGTAAGAATACAACAATTCCTAATTTTGGTTAAAAATTAATATATTTTAGTCAGAGCAATTACTTTTATTTATTTCATTTGATCCTAACAGACCGTTTTTCGCCAATACAATCGTTAGAGGATTGGAATCATTGGTTAAATAATAAACCTAAATGGTTGTTTTACTTTTGCACTGGCGTACGCAGGGGGGCTAAGGGGGGGAGGCGATTGCTCCTCTGGATTTTGGATGGGCGTTATTAAGTTGACTAACTACAACATTTAATTACGTCAAGATAGATTTTGGATAATTGCTTTCAGTAATAACTTAGTTGAACCAACTCTGATGAAGTGAAGACAGATTAAACTAGTAAATTAAAATATCTAACTTCAAATTTTTGTACAATTTATAAAATTATCTTCATTGATTTCTTCATTTTTATCCTGCTGTCACGAGAAAGCGATGGAAGCGCTACGCATGGGACAAATCCAGACTCGCTTACGAGTTGCCTTAGCTTCAGGGTTTTCCGTTTCAGTGTTCCTTCTGAATTTTTAAATTTGCTTCTTGTCAGATACCACTAAGCACTAAGCAGAGATAATTACCGTGAATCATCTTATCCAAGGACGCAACAACGAAGTATGTGTGGGAGTTGAACCATCAACCTTGCGATCATGGCCGTCGTAAATATGATGCTCTAATAAACGACTGCGCCACATTGCCGAATAAATCTTCATTACGAGTTGATCAGTTTCTAAAGCGTGGAAAATTATGCCGTGTGTTTTTACTATTTAACTTAGTGTTTGGAATACTATTTACAGACACAAAAAACAATTGATTCTTGTGCTATGGGTCCTCCTTGATCGCGCTCAACGGAACTGCTTTGCAGTAAAGAGCCCGCAGCAAAACATTTTAACTACAGTAAAAGCCATAGGCACCAACAAGGAGGGTGAAAGCAAACTGTTTCACAATTTTACTTGGATTCTTATTCATAACCCGTGAAAATTTCTCAGCTTTTTTAAAGAAGATGACAGTCCTTTTTTTTTCGAAGAAAAATTAGCATGTGTTGCGTAATATTGCATTGCAGCAGACAAATAGGAAAATTTACAGTTTACTCCTCAGAGTCAACACTTGCCATTAAAATTATACCGAACTATAATTCTATTCCCTTGTTATGTATGAATTTAAACAGCTCAGAGGCCGAAAACAGCTCAGATGGTCGAAATAGCTCAGATGGCCGAGTGGTAAGAGTGTCGGCCTCGGGAGCTATAGACTTGGGTTTGATTACAAGTCGGGTCAACCCAATGACTTTAAAATTGGTATTCACAGCTTCCCTGCTTGACGTTCGGCATTAAAGGGACAGTGTGAAGAACAAGCCGGCAAGTTTACTTGTTGTTTGGGAAAGGCGCTTAACGGGATTACCCCATCTTCGTCTGGTATACAGATGGCTGGCAACTCCTAAGCGAGCTTATATAGCGCATTGATCGCTTTCTCGTGATAGAAGGATAAATATGCATATGAACAGAAAAGGTCTATTATTGACTTTGGCCTTGTTTGTTCAATGCTTTGCTGCTGGGTTTGGCTGATTGTACCACGGACCGGTAAAACAACATTTTTGAAGCTGCTGAAATTGTGCAAATATGAAAACAGTCAAGAATTTTTTACGTTTTCTGTTCCTGCGTGACAGAGAGACTTTTAAATTGGCACACACAATTAAGCTCTTTGTACCAAAAAGCACACAGCTCTAGCATACAACAATTACTATGTCTATAATGCTGCATCGGTTAGTAAAAGGGCGAATGTTTTTTTTTTTCGTTTAATGAGCAACCGTTTTCATGCAAGTGTGGTCATCGCAGATAGCATCAGTTTTCAAGTGAAGTATTTTGTCTATAATGCTGCATCGGTTGGTAAAAGGGCGAATATTGTTTTTTTTTTTCGTTCAAACTGTTTTCATGCAAAGGCGGTCATCGTAGATAACACCAGTTTTCTAATGCAGTATCTTAAACAAAGTTAGGCTGATGCTGTAAAAACGCAGCTTAACACTGATCTTACCAAAAAAATGTTTGCCCCCCCCTGCAAAAATTTCTGCGTATGCCCAATTGCCCATGTTTGCACTGATCATGCCAGACCATTGAGCACTCTTTTGACTGTGCACATATTAAGCTTCGGCCGATTGGTTGATTTGCTAAAAACAGTGCTATCGGTGCGGGAGCTCTGGGTTCAATTCTCGGCCGCTTAAATTGAACACAGTGTCGCCAACGGCTCGCCACCGCTGTGATGTTTCTTCGGTGCTTTGTTGCCCAGGCGTTAAGCCGCGGAAATGAACCCCGCTACTCATTACATGTTGAAGCGTAATTCCGCGAGAATAATAAAGGTTTGATTTTTTTAAGCTTTAATAATCAAGTCGGAGTGCCGAATATTGCATCAGCAAGAGATTATTTTTGTGGGAAAAAACATGGTTTGATGAGACAACATTTTTTCGTTTTGGAAAAAATCTGCTCTTTCAACGCAAATGATAAGTAACAAAAGATACAACATTGTCAGTACGAATAAAATTGCCAAAAAAAAAAAATTCAAACTCATTCAAATAATATAGAAACGTTTCAATTAGAATACATTAACTATTGTCAATCTTATTCAAATACTCGTAATTTAATGTATTTTGACATAATATTTGAATGTGTTTTCATAATCAACCTGTTTGGGCTATTTTATTCGTAATTAAACTTTCTAAAATTTTCATCGACCATGTTTCATTGCGGTGTTAAACAGAGCACCGATTGGTCGAAGGCCTAGAGGCCGTCCCAGAACTCGATGGCGAGATTACGTAGAAGATCTTAGTTGATCTCGCCTTGGCATCCCAGCAGAGCTTCTGTCCTTTGTCGCAGAGGATCGAGATGCTTGGAGGCTCCAACTCGAGCTGCTGCTCCCGCGACCCCCCAAGGATAAGGGGGTCCAAAAAGTTGATTGATTGATGCTTCAATGCGAGTAACAATATGCACAAACTGCAAAATAAAGCAAAACATCATGAAAATACAAACGACGTAGTAGTTTAAATTAATCGATCAGTCATTTTATTTGACTGACGTCAGTCATGAATCATTTTGCAATAATTTCCTTCCAGTTTATTTTTTACCTTATTTGCCAAAGCTATTCATGTATAATCAAAATTTGAGAAGAAGGAAGTTATCGGAGCAATGAAATTTCTTGTTAATCGTATATGCTGGTATCAAAACTAAATCAAATCTTTGTTAAACTCGCCGTATTACGCCGAAGCGTGTAACGAGTAGCGGGTCCCATCTCCACACTCAGCGCCTGGACACAAGGCAGAACAGCTCTGAAGAAACGTTGAAGCGATGGCGAGCCGTTGGCGACGCAGTGTCCGATTTGACCGGTGCAGGAATCGAACCCCAGACCTCCCCGTCGGTAGCGATGTCTTTACCTGCTATACGCCGGTCATCATATATCGTGTTTTTCTTTTTTATTTGTTACTTTGTCTTTTTTCCCATTTTTAATAGGCTATAAGCTACTCATTCATAATAATTGACGTTTAAATCAGACGACTCTCCCACATATAAAGTTCCACAAACATTGAATCACAAACAACAAAAAAAAGACAGTTTGAATGAAAAGGTTGAGATACTTTTGTTCGGGGGCGGTGTGCTACGAATAAACTTTTTTCAGCAATGATTTCTTCTGCATTTGCGTTATTTTACTTTTGCATCAGAATGGTTATGAGGCCACTACTGCTATGATGTTTATTAATTAATTATAGCAAACGTATTGCTACCGTCAATTTTACAGCTATAAGTTGCTTATTTACTCCTTGAAACAAAGAAATTTACCCAAAGGTAATTTATGAGACAATTTGTAAAACAATTATGGTTCGTGCCCGTACAGTTGAAAATGTTCGGAGAAGTTTCAGTATCAGCCTCCTTTTGGGTCCGTGTTTAAAATGTTGAAAACGCTGAAATGGTTAAAATATTGGAAGTCAAACAAGTTAAGAACTTCGTTAGCTGAATCATGCCAGTGTTTACACCCCAGCATATGCTGCTCCGTAATTAAGCAAAATTTGACCTAAAAAATCAAAAGCTGTATTTATCCCTTTGAAACACTGGGGAGCTATTCTTACGTTTTTCTGAATCAATCCTTGAACGACCTCAACTTTTCATTCAACTAACCCAATTCAACAATATGTTGGCCTGTACGTAGCATGAACACTGGTGAAAGAATCCTTTCAAATTTGAAAGATAAATATTCCAGCTTCTACTTTACTATACTAAACATTAAAAACGTAAGCAGGGACAAAACTTAAACTTAGTTTGTTTCGGCAGAATTATTTTGAAGCAAATTGAGCAACAAATACAGCTCTAGGGGATCCAGAGGCATGCTTTCCCTAAAATTTTTTAAAAATGTAATACTGCAATGGCCATTTGAGTGATTTTTAAACACTTTTTAGACATATTTTGTTCGAACTTTTTGCCCTTAATTCTAGTAAGTTTCACTAAATGTGATGCATTTTATTCGTACATTTTTAATTAAGCGTGCTTTAGGCGTAAAGCTTATTGTTAATTGGTTATCGAAGAGGTTCGAAAGTACGAAATAATTGTGTTTATCACACATTGTTCAAAACGGCTGGTGGGGAATGCATCCCCCCATCCCCCTGGATCTGCCCCTGTTGGCTCTTAGTAAAAGCAACTTTTTTAAAGTTACGTTTTAGTGTATGTTGTAACTTGTAACAATATGTCGGTAGGATTTTCTGACTAGTGTCCAATGCAGCCTTGTACAGTTGATGACATTTTTCTACGGAATTTAGCAGACTAATTTCACCGATAACAATATCGCGATACATCAGATGTGCAATGCCGCCAAAGGCGTTGGAAGGTGGGGGCTGAGGGAGGCTGAAGCCCCCCCTACATTTTTTTCAGCCCCCCCATAGAAATATTGAGCCCTCCTTCAGCCCCCCCTTTCAAGAATTTATCATACAGCCTAAGGACAGTCTAAGGCACTTCAACAATGACTTATGGCGTCACTTCTTATTTGTTTCTTTTCTTCATTGATACTACCAAAACCAACGTACTAACTTTTGCAACTTTGTGTCAAAGGCGAACAAAATCGCAAAAACTGTTGGATTTTTGGTAACTTCGTGTACAAGCTCTTAAAGCTTTAATATGATGTCACAAGGAGATTTTCTTCAATTAAAAAAAAACTTTTGGGTAAATAACAGCGAAACAACAAAATATCAAATTAGAATTAGCTAGCTTACCCTAGGAGCAGTGACGTAGCGAGAAATTTTGAGAAGAGGAGGGGGGGCACGATTTTCATATTTTTTAAAGCGTATTTTTTTTGGGAAGAACGAATTTGAAGCTGATTGAGAAACAAAAAAAGCTCTAGGGGGTCCGAGGGCATGCTCCTTTGGAAAATTTTTGAAAATTTAGACGCTGCGAATGGCTTTTTTAGTGCTTTGTGATTAATTTTCAGGCAAATTTTGTTTAATATTTTGACCCTAATTCTGAGTGCTTTGCCAAATTATTATCCTAAGCGAGCTCGTACTAGTGCAGCACATTGATCGCTTTCTCATGATAGGAGGATAAATATGCAACTAAAGACGAAAAAATATGATGCATTTGTTTGCACATTTTCGATTATGCGTGCTGGTGTAGGGCTTATCGCTATCAAACAGGTTCAAAATTACAGAAATTTGTATGCATGAAAAACATTTTGAAAATGGCTGGTGAAAGGATGCATACCCCTCATCCTACCCCCTAGATCCTCCCCTATCCATGAGCTACAAAAAATATCAAAAAAGTCTGGCATATTTCAGGCACTTGGAACCAATAATATTGTTCTTTTTTACTAAAAGGCAGAGTCAAAAGGGGAGACATGGGACAATGCCTCCCTCTTTAAATATGCTCCTGCCTAGAAGCCTGAGACTAGGAGCTTGTGAACGGATAATAAATTCCTTTAAAGGAGGTTAATTAACACGTTTACAAATATCCATCTGGTTACTGTGAGCTTCGTTAGGTAGAGGAAAGCTTGAGTTCACCAAGCTGTCTCCAAGTGACTTTTACTTAAAGAAAGTGCATGGTACGCTCGACGTCTGTTGCGATACCAAAGAGGGGGGTCTGGGGGGCGAAGCCCAGACGTTGAAATGGTAACACAAATTTCAGCACTCCCTACTTAAAAGTACTTCCAACGCCATTGAATGCCGCCGTATTTCGTTACAAGACAAATTTTCAAAGAATTGAGAAAATGATTTCACTGACATAATAACAAACAGGCTTCTTTCCTTGTGCAATGCAGCCATATGTGGTCACAAGACATTTTTCAGTGAAGTGTCAAAAATTAAATTCAGCCACCCGGCAATTTCACGAATACGAGTAACGTAGCGTGATACAGCAGCCTTATATGATAAAACGCAAGATTTCCAAACAATTGAAGGAAAAAAGTTCAGCTGGTCATCTAGTTCAGCTAACCCTCAGATGCACCTAGCTATAAGCTGAAGTTTCAAAAAATCTGTACATGTTATAGAAATTTTTATCTGCATTGAACGAGCATTGAATTTGAAACTAGGCTAATCAGTAAACCTGCGATATGAATTTACTGGCGCCAAGCAAGCTGACATCAATCCAATGTGCTTAGTTTCCTACACCTTTCCCCTCCCAAGGTAACCTAGATATTTCTTTGTATCGGGCGATGAAGCGGTAAATTTTACTCAACTTTTGCTGCTTTGCCACGTTAAAGCTACGCGTGCAGTTAAAATAAACATGACAAAGCAGTCACATGCCATGTGTGCGATACCTGCCGTCTTTACTTTACTGGTGTCTGAGCGTGAGCTATATTTCTTTAAACTTTCGGGCTTGATTTAGGACTCATGAAAACTTCTAAATATTCATCGAGTTATCACTTGTTTTAGTTTCACTTGGTTTGAAATGAGACTGATGCTTGTTCTGGGATATCTTCTAACCACAGTTGAGAAAACATATCAAAAAAAATGCGACGTTAGTTTTGCGCTGTTTAGCCTGAAACAAAAAAAAAATAAATAAAACAAGTCGGTGTCTGTCCAGAAAGAGAACAATTAATAAACATCTATGTAGTGTATCACAACCATATTAATTTAACTTTGACTTTCAACCCTTGCGTAGCGAAAATCGCTAATGGTCCCGCCTTAAAACTTTTCCTCAGACAACTGCTTAGAGCCTGATTCACCCTAGCGCCGTTATCGCATCATATGACGCTGCCGACGCGATAACGACGTGTACAAACGACGATCAATTCGCACTGAACAATTACGCGCGATAACGACGCGTTAAGAACGACAGCTCGACAAAAAAACTTGCTTTGAACGACATCCCGACGAAGTAGAACCGAGTTCTAAGAAATCCCGACGAAGTAGAACCGAGTTCTACTTCGTCGCTGTCGTTAGGCGGGTCGAGAATGTCTTGGCTTGGTTTTGTCGAATAATTTTCGGATAAATTTGTGGTTTTGGCTTGAAAACTTGATTCATTTTGTATTTACGCGAGAATTTTTCAATTTTTTTTTAGAAATTGCTGAAATGTTATTCCTACAATAACTGAAAAGAAATGAATAACCTAGCATTAATTTGCATTGTATTAAAATGCAAATTAGTGGGTAGTTTTCATTTAATTACAGACAATATAAAGCCAGAAAAATTGTAAGGTAATTAAACTTTTGAAAGTTTTCATCAACTATGCCTAATTTTAATTTCTTTTGCATCAGTAGTCAACTCTTAAATTAAAGCATCTGGAAAGGTTACGTTTGTAAGTTAACGAAAGAAACTTTAAAACCAACGACAATTGAAGAAAGTCCAGCCATTTGTCCAGCAGAGTAAATTTTGCAAACTGTTACCCTCTTGGGACCGGCAAAAATTAGCCCTGCAGAAAATTAGACTAGAAGAGCAGAGGTGATTGTTGCAAAATTGTTTTACCAATGTACTACCAAACAATTCCGTTTTGGCCGTTGTTGGCTGAAAAGAAATATGTCTTTCTAGTTTTAAATGGTGCAATATGGTTTACTGAAGAGTATCGGGTTTTTCTGCCGGTGCCGAGTTTCAACTGCTAATCAGCTAGCAGTGCGAATGCCCATGTGCGCAGGGCATGGAATGGAATGGAAGAGGAATTTCCGTGTGGAAGATTCCAGGTATGCAAAGGAATGAAAGATTTTAAGAATGGAATGAATTAATGGAATGCTATCTTTCATACTTTCCATACCTGCATTATTTTGAGCTAAGGTCCATAATAGTCAAAGAGCATTAAGCAAAAGCGTAAAAAATAGGCTCCCAGTGCGCTGCAAATAAATAATAGGTCTATCAATGCACTAGTACCGGTAATCATAGGCTCATGCCAGGGGGAGCTAGGTGCCATCCCCCTCCCCGGCCCAAAATTTAGCCGCTAGCCTAACGTTTCCGATTAGATGGCTGATTGGAGAGAGCGTCTGCTTCTATATCGGTACACTTGGTGTTCAATTCCGAGTCGGGTCAAACCAATGACAAAATTGCTATTCATAGGCTACTAAGTATTTATATAGCGGTATTGTTTCAAGCGAGTACACTCACTGCACTGCTGCAGGTAACAGAAGTAATACTGTAGGCCTAATAGTAATAACTAGGTTGTTTTCAAATTATATTGAACTGAAAATTCAACAGTAATTTAGGGAGACTACGAAGTGAACTTGCGCTCTTCGAGTTAACAGCCACCCGTTATACTGTATATGTCAAATGCGATCAGTATGTCTTTTTCAACAAAAAGGTGTGCTAAAATGAGCGTTTTTTATGTGATAAACGCAAAAATCCGTTGGCAGCTGACGGCTCCGCCCCCGCACACCCTACTCTCCGGCGACTGGGGGCCTAGCCCCTCGACCCACAGTTAATGCCCCCCCCCCCACCCTTTTTGCCAAATTTTTGGTGCGCCACGCGTAGCAACCTATCGGATTTGTCATTCTGATCTGGCACAATCGGAAACAGTATTTCCAATTTGGGGCAAAAATTTAAAACTAGGGTTTCTGGTGCCTGAGAGAAAAATGACAAAACCTTTTTTATGGGGAGAGGGTGATAAAATACCGATTTTGCTTAAAATTAACTTATTTTTTTACCAACCACATGGCCAAGTAGACTGAGCGTTTGCCTCTGGTTGGAGCGGTAGGCTCACGTTGGTTCCGTGATTGGGTCAAACGAAAGGTCAAACCACTCCCTTAAAATTGGCATCAAGTACATTAGTGCAGCTGTCGACTTGTTTGACATAGATAAGATTGGCCAAGTAAAGATCAACTTTTCATTGGTATGGAAGTATGGAATGGAATGTGGAAGAAATTTTTTAACATGGAATGGAAGATGGAAGATTTTTTTGGTATGGAATGGAAGATGGAATGGAAAAAAAATTGGGAGTATGGAAGATGGAAAAATCGTCTTCCATTCCATTACATGCCTTGCCTGTGCGTTTCCCAGGAAACGACCGCATCGCGCGCGTTGTGCATTGCTCGCTGATATAACGTCATGCGGTGGTATTAGACTTGACATTTCGAAATCCCTAAGCGCTTTGGAATTTTCTATCGTTGCCGTTTCGTTTGCTAATGCGAATCCAACTTGAGAGACAACGAGAGTTGCACTAAACGTGTAGTAAAAGCCATTGAAGTGACAGCGAGATTTTAGGTGACCTGAAAAAACGTTCTTTGTTTACGCTGCATGTGCACGAAATATACAGCAGCTTACTTATTTTTAGCAGAATCTGCACACAAGTTAAAGTGGGCGTATAAACACATTATTCGGCCTTGATTGAAAGGTAAGAATTTCACCTGGAAATTACAGGTGTTCTTACAGAATATTTTCCCCAGATTCCCTTTGTATTTTCCTTTGGACTATCAAAGAGTAACACGAAGTTTATTTAAGGCGTCATTCCACAAAAAGATTTTGTTGAAAATGACAGGAAATTAAATGTCAAAGAGCTTAAAATTAAGGAAATGTTTTTTGAGACTAGACCATATGACTAATTATAACCATCAATTAACGTGATCGATACTACGGTATCCACGCTTAAGGTCAAATTCCTGTTTACAGCGCCTAATTGATTAAACAATATTGATGTATCTCTATCAAAACTATGACTCCGCCGGTGGTAGTTAGGCTGCAAATTGTCGTATTTGCTTTCGATTTTTTCAGGACTCTCATATTTAGACCCTCGGGACCTTTTTACGAGCCGCTTGGCGGCCCAAAAATTTGTCCTTGTGGTTTGGATGCAGCTCTCGCGCTTCGCGTTATTTTGATGCATGCAGACGAGGCGTTTTGTCAGACATTTCACGACTTTTCGGAGCCGCTGTATTTTTTATTAAAATCTTACTACCAATTTCTAGAATACAGTTCTTGATTCACGGTGCTGCAAATTGTTTTTTTTACGATCTATTTGCGGCAATAGTCCAATTAAACGGTAATAGCATTTAAAAGATTCCAATATTGCTAGGCTATAAACTCATGCAGGATGTACAAGTCGTGGATAAAAAGCTCTTGAAAGTTAACAAATTGCAATTAGAATCACACCTGTTCTCGGATATGATCAAAAAACTTATGGTCGATGGTTTGAAGTATATCCTCCAACTGATATTTTTATTAACGTCGTATACTGTATAAATCAAACTGGAGGTAATCAGCTTCAAAAAAAAGTGCTGGTACTTTGCTGCAAAAATGTGCAAACTGCTGCAATTGAATTAGTAAGACGGCATGCAGAAGGTAAAGGAGTTTGCTTTCATTGCACCCGCATTTGCAGCTTGTTGCTTACTTTATAATTACCATACTTCTTGAGAAAATTGACCGTTGTAAACACATACGAGGTTGCGAGCATGAAGTTCGAAACATCATCTGTGAAATTTAGGGGCTCCTAATTTAATTTTTACCTGAATACTACGTGTTTATTCAATACGCATAGTAGAACCGGTAATCAACTTTAAACGATTACGAGCGCATAAAGTGAAAATTTTTTGTGCAACGCTGACGTGTTCTGCTCATGATAAATTATTTCACACGGAAATACGTTATCATTCGTAAATGTTATGTAGCCTACCGTAGTATTGGTTGCAGAGAAGTAGTAAAACCAAATCAGAGTATGCTTCAAGGCTTGATTGAATCCAAGGAAGTTGCAAAATTTTTCAACATAAATTATTAAGGCATTGCTTGATTGATGTTTAATAATACCGGTAATGTTAAAAGTTTTTATTTAGCCAAGCAAGCAAGCAAGGGTCAATCTCGATCGTATTTGGCAGCAATGGCACAACTACAAACATAGTCATTAACTTTTAGATAAAGGTTCCATGGATTGTGCGCAATTTCATATCTTTTATTTTAAGTTTTTTTAACAGATAAATCAGCCCGTTGCCGCAAATGTATTATTACAAAACGACTAGGAGAGAAAAAAAATTAATCTCAAGTGATAAATAGACAACCTTTAGTAAAAAATGCAGCTGTTTCGTCGGGAAATCCGTAAAATGCCACGCAAAACGTCTTGTTTGCATGCGTTGAGATAGCGCAAAACCCCGAAGCGTCCCAAATCGATTTTGCACCTCCAAGTGACTTGGAAAACGGTCAACTTCAATGGGGATGGTGTTACGGCTTTGATTGTAGCTTATCAGTGTTTTTTTAAAGGTTGGCTTGAGAAACCATTAAGCATTTTATGACGTAAAACACAGCTTTCTACGCTGTTGTAAAAGCAGATTTTTAGAGACCGCTGAACAATTTTGAGATACCATTTCGGTTCCTCAAAAGGCCTTAAGAAATACTGACTGCTAATATCGCTGTAGAAGTGATTGTCATGTTCAATTAAAATAGAAAGGACGGTTCATGAAGCGTCTCATCCTACAGATCATCGCACATTAATCAAGAATGCACAGTGAACTACGGCGACTGATGTCATATTATTTACTGCATCAATCTTTTCAAGTTCATTTCAATGCTTAGGACGAGGAGAATCACAAGCGGATTAACATTAAAAATACCCGAAATGAGACGAGACAAAAAGTAGTTGAAACTTTACCATGCTCCATTTCGGGAACTTCTAACAGTCATTATTTTCCCGTAACAGACATCATCAATCCGTAAATTCTAGAACAGCAATAGTTCTAGAATCTATTGTTGGTGGGCTGACTGCGTCTGCTGAATTCGTTTTAGTATTTGTTTGAAACCGGACCCTTGTACTCAGTGAACGCACGGCTATTACGTAATTATCAATTAAACCTGAATGGTGATTCATAATCGGTGACAACAAAATGTTGGGTGGGGCATTATAAGTTTATCCTCCGAGAGAATACGTAGAATATAGTTGTTCTATGTGGTTCTAACAACATAACATTATCTCCGGTATTCTTCTTTGAACTGTTTAAAGTAGCCAAAAATATAGCGGCTTTCTAAACATTTTCCGAAAATTGAATGTTAAGTAGCGGTAGTGTGCAAATGAGTAAATGTTTTGAAAACAGCACGATACGGTTGATCCCGATTACTTGTAATAACGTGATTGAGATTGTTCATCCATAATGCAAATTTCCTGACAGCAGCCATGTGCTTAATCAAGATTTTTATATAGACGTACATTTTACTGTAAACGGTACCCCTCTTACTACATTCTACAGTAACCGACTCGACATACCGGATGTTCAACCTATCACGTTCTATGAAGTGTGAGGCTACTGTAAGGTATCATTCACAACGACCCTAATGAAAGAATGTGGAGCTGCTACGAAGTGCTCCAAGATGGTGCTTCAGTAATCGTTTCTTTCGAAAGCCTCAGTTAAAAATCCAGTGAAGGGATAACATCTTTACGTGTCTTATGCAGAGCCTAATCCAGGATTTCTGCCTAGGGCGGACCGAATTTCGTCACAATATTGCATGGCATGGACATTAGACATCGCAATTCTGTAGATCAAGCAATCTTTACAAGTTTCTACTATTACAGTTGCTTGGGGGTGATCGCCCCATATCGTACCTATGTGGGTCAATCAATGATTTAATGTCTATGTTCGTTCTACGTTACATGTCTCTACCATCACACGTACGATGTCGAATAATGCAACATTGTCGTTTGATGCTCAAAACTCGAGAAAAAACAAAACTTAGCTCATTTGTACTTGGGGTTTCTAGACCATTTAATGGTTTAAAGCAGCTCAGCCGAGTGCGGATCCCTTAGAACAGGGGTGTGCAACATTTCTTGTTGGCGGGCCACATACGAAGCTTAGAAATCCAGCAGCGTCACACGAAAAACTCAGATTTTTCATGAGCTCAACGAACTAAAAAATTCTCACAATGCATGAGTATTGCTTATCCAACATTTTAGCGGGACACTTGAAATGTAATGTTTTTGCTTAATTTGTTGGCATCAGCTTTGACAAAAGTTGTAGCAACCGGTTCTTCACTTTTCCGAACGACATTGGTACACTTGCCGGCTTGTTTCTCCACACTGTCTATTTAACGCTGGGCGTCAAGCAGGCAAGCGGTGAATACCAGTATTGAAGTCTCTGATTTGACTAGACTTGGAATCAAACTGGAGTCTACATCTACAGAGGCGGACGCTCTATCAGCCATCTTTAGCTTTTGAGACAAAAACACAGAAAAGAAATCAACTGAAGAAACAATGGCGGCATGGCGGCCAACACCACTTCCTTCCATTTGCGGGGAACACAATGTGTTTAACTTGCGGAACACAATGTATTTAACGGGGAACACAATTTGCCCGACGCAGCTGATAACTGAACGAGTTTGAATTACGAAGTGAAAGAATGCTTACTTCACGTCCTGTCGTAATCATATTACTGTTTCTACGCTACAGAAAAAATACACCAAGTCCAAATCGTCAGTCAAATTAAAGTGTGGGCTTTTAATCCTATGCTTGATAGGGAGAAATTAAGAGTGTTGACAAGGGTCACACTGAATGGCTTGGCCGGGCCGGGTAGTGGCCCGCGGGTCGCCTGTTGCACACCCCTGCCTAAGAAGTTCAAGGATCCCAAGTCTAGAACGTCTGATCCGAACCAGCATGTCTTTCTTATTATTGCCCGCGATGTTGTGGTCAGAGAGTGTGAGAACCCATTTAAACTCGTACGAGGTGACAAACAAATTGCGTGCGAGGTGAAAAATGAGGAGGAAGCCTTGATGCGCGAAGAGACAGTAAAGATAAATGATTTAATTGATTTTGTAATTGTTGTTTTTTCAGAGAAAACGACTGTAGGTGTTTTCGGCTTAGGATCGCCTGAGTTTCGTTCACAATAATTCAGATTATATTGGTAACTTTGTTATTTTTGATTTGTTATGCGCACACTTTTGCGATCATTGCCAGTTATTATTGCTTATTCATCACGTCTCACGCGATCGGTAACAAAAAAGGAAAATACGGAACAGACAGCTTGCAACAAACCCAATCCAGGCTTACTCATTTTTTTGCAAATCATCTTAAGTGGTAGTGAACTAAAATACGAAAATACAAGTTGTCGTGATTGTACGTTACGTCAACGAACCACGAGAAGTTTAAAATTGCGTAGTGCAGTACCGGTAGTACGTATATAGCAATGAAGCATCTAACCATCTCCGAAAAACGTCGTATACGCCCACGTCTATTTGAAATCATTGGAAAACTGGTTTTTGAAGGTTAAGCAATGAAAGCTTGTATACCGAATTCTATCCAGTCTAGCTATTATAGGCTAAGAGAGTGATTCAAGCTTATAAATCAATATATAGAATTTCAATTAATGAATTTAACTTGAATCTAACTCACCAAGATCTAAGGTCAAATCAAACGTAATCAGAAAAATCTGATTACGATCTGATAACGTAATCAAAAAAATCTGAATTTCGGCTGCTCCGGCATCAGATTACGATGGCCGAGTGGTTAAGGCCGTGTCTCCGCTTAAGACTCGCCGCAACCATTGGGCTGGTGATACGTCACTAGTCGTTGCGGGCGTGGGTTTGAATCCCACTCGTAATCAGATTTTTCTGATTACGTTTGATTTGACCTTAGATCTTGGTGAGTTAGATTCAAGTTCAATTCATTAACTGAAATTCTATATATTGATTTATAAGCTTGAATCACTCTCTTAGCCTATAATAGCTCGACTGGATAGACTTCGGTATACAAGCCTTCATTGCTTAACCTTCATTAATGTGGAATAATTACCAGTTGTCACAGTCATAATAGCTTAATAATGAGCTGGCTTCCTATAGTGCAGGGGTGGCCAAACTGCGGCGCATGCGCTATGCGTGGCGCATTGGCTACTCAAAAGTGGCGCATTGCACCTTTTTGATGGCAAGCCACTTCTACTCACTAATTTTTTTTTTCATTTGCCCTCCACCGATATTTTTCAGTGGGAAACAGAACATCTGAGGGCGTGAAAACCTTTTTTATTTTTTGTTCTTTACCGACATTGTCAGTGGTCAGTGGAAAGTATTTAGGTCAATCTGTATACCACGAAAAGAAAAAGGAGTTTCACCAAGTGCCTTTCCGGGACGACAGTAAAAGCGAGCTTGTCATGTGTTCCACACACTGTCCGTTTATACTGCATGAGTCTAATTATATGGTTAGATTAATTCACTTTTTTAATTCGCGACTGTCATCCAGATAAAAAGTTAGTGCAGATAAGCCACTAAAATGTTTTCTTCACTTCTGCAGCATAGGTGAGCCTATTATTACTTCAAATCGAATGGCCAATAGACACACCTACATCAGATAGCTTTTAACAGCCAAAATAGTGTAGTAAGTTTCGAAAACTGTAATTCAGCTTCTTCGTTTTGACGTTGAGCAATGCAAGAATCGTGTGAAAGACAAGGTAAGTTTACTTGTGCAGTTGGGAAACCAGCTAACAGGATTCGCGCACTTTCAAGAGATAGACAGCTTGTAGTGGCGCCGCCAAAAATATTTGAAAGGTTCATGACTATGGTATACCCTACTATGCATAGTGCGGAGTGCCAGTTTTTGCATCATTTTTTCTGTTTTCGTAAAATTTAAGAGGTCATGGTCCCGGTGCCTCCCGCCCTTGATTGCGCCATTCAAACATGGCAGGTGGCCAATTGATAGCAGGTTTTCCAAAAACGCCTGTTCGGCCCAGGCCGATCTTTCAATGCAAGGAAAATTATTAAATTCCCCTTTTATCGCACCCTGAAACTACAACGCACAATCATTATCAAGGTGTCAATAAAGCTGCAATTGTATCTGGTTAAAAAAAGAAAAAAATAATATTGATTTATTAAGCTTTTTTTCAACAGTTTTTCTCTGTCTGGTAAATCTAGTAATTCAAAAATTGAAGAAGCAGATCTAACATTTCAGTCGAAAAGCTCAAAAACAGCATGAACTTTTATCGAAAACGAATCCGTTGAATTTTTCATTGTTTTCTCCTTTTCTAAGCGATAAAAATCAGGATATATTAAATTGATTAAATGTTGTTTTAGAATTGTGTGGAAGAAGAACATGAGGTTACCCATAGCAGGTCCACAAGTCCAATAAAAAAACTATCGCTGGCCCAACTTAGACAGATGTGCCGGACCCTTGAATTGAAGGCCCACAGCTGCAAGACACCTCCTACGAGTTCATCCAATCTTCCCACAACTGCCAAGCTTCCAACGCCTCCTTCGCCCCAAAGAGTTCAGCTTAAACCAATTGAAGCTAGTGATTTGCCTTCAACTTCCAAGCGACCCTTACCTCGGCGTTTGAAAAAATCAAAGAACTTGGAACAAATGCTTGAAAATGACTCCGGCGTTCAGGAAAGTTGGCCTAAGCCGTCGTGAACACAATGTATTTCTGATTCACTACCGCCATCTACCGATGACAGTGGTGTTTCATGTAGACCTGGACATGTGAAATATCAGCTCGTAGAGAACGACGGAAGGAAATAAACGAAACCGAAAACTTTAGAAATACAAACGTGGAAAGTGCGAGCCCTTTTTCAATCGACATAGGTTACCAGTTTAATAGTTCAACTGACCTTGCGAACTCTGATCTGCTTCACGTTGATTCACAAGTTACACACTCAGCTGATACCCAAGCAGGCCAGAACCACACAGTTCCTAGTATTCCGTCTAATTTGTCTCCGTCCATTTCTCCTCACCCTCCTAAAGAGAATGTTGTAAAAATAACAAAGAAAAGTGTAAGCGCTCGCAGATATTCTAGAAAAATGGTAAAGATATCTTGATAGTTTTCTGCTTTAGCTTTGTTTTCAGAGATTACCGGCATGTTGCAAATCAAAGCGATACTACATATGCAAGGTTTTGAAAGAAGACATTTACTCATTACTAGGGCGATTTTTTAATGACCTAAAAATCTCAAAAAATTGATCTTATTTTATCAAAAAATTGACTTTATTGGCCTATCGAAACAATGAAATGAAAGAACCAGCCCATAAGAAAAAACAACAACAACACCAAAGTCACTTCAGTTAGTGTTTATATAGATTATAATGTACGCACATGTAATTCAAGTGGTTTGATATTCGCTTTATTGCAATCTTTCTAACATCAAAGTATGTTCGAATAACTGCATTGTCTTTTCAATTCTAATGTTTTTGACTACCGGCACGTAGCGACAAAAATATGTGACAAATGAATACTCGACGAAAAGCTTATTTCATCATAAACCAATTTTGCTGAGATTGCAATCTTGCAAAGCTGTCTGAACGGACCTGTACAATCGAAATCGATCAAATCACATCAAAATTACATGAATAAATCAAGCATGTGTAAACTGTAATACCGGCAACAGTCTGGCGACAGCATACACCTCCCTGGTACCACCAACAGTTACGAACCTCCATCTCTAAATTATCTGAGTCATCTCTTTTTGAGTATAAAGTAGAATCGCGCAAAAAATGCAAGAAAGCAAAAATTGACCTAATAAAAAAAAATTGATCTAAATTGACATTTTTTGACTTTATAACTTCATCAATACTGATCCTACGATCGTGAAATTTTGTTTCCACATTGTTAGAGATATTTTCTCCATCCAAAAAAAAAATTGACTTAATTGACCGTGAATCGTCCTATTCATTACGTTTTCATTTTCGGCAAATTTGACCGTGCGGCATATAAGCATAATTAGTAACAGATTCGTCCTGGTTTTATAAAAGCAATTTTTATGTCATTACTATAAGGTCGAAATATTATTAGACTACGGTATTTTTTAGTCAAGGCACTATTATTTTTTTCAGCCCTTGCCATGAGCATTGCGTGTAATTTTGTTCTAAACCCAAAATATTTCCATCATTCATGTCCTGTGATCACAACTTTTGCCACAAGTTAAAAAGAAATAACATAATCACCAATAAAACGGAAAATCCAGTTTTCAAGTAGGTGTGCAACAACTTTTTTGAGTTGGTGGAAAGTCATACTGCACTGCTACTAAATGCTGCAGTGCAACTTTATACTACTGTGTTTTGTTTGACGTAATCGAAAATACTTGTATTTTCTCATTGTAGTTCATTTCCACTGAAGATGATTTGCAATAAAAATACAGCCTATGTTGGTTTTGCGCCAAATGCCGTGTTGTTGTCTGTAACCATCTATTTTCCCTTTTCGTTGACGATCGCGTGAGACGTGAGTGTGGTATCAATTTATGGACAAGGTGTTTCGCAATAATTAGTAATGGTGGCAAATTCGCAATACTCATAGCCAATCGAAAAATAGCAAAGTTCCCAATAATCAAAACTGTTTTTTTACGAAACTCAGACAATCTTAAGTCGAAAACAACCTTCAAACGTCTTCTCTGAAGAAACAAATATTGCAAAATCAATTAAATCATTTATCTTTACTGTCTCCTCGCGTTTCAATGCTTCCTTTTCGTGTTTTACCTCGCACGCTATTTGTTTGTCACCTCGTGCGAGTTTTAATGGATTCTCACAGCCTCTGACTATGAAGGTCCCGTTTGTAAAATACGTTTTGCTGCACTTTACGGACAATTTTACGCTTTCTCATTCAAGTCAAAATGGTAACGAAAAAATTTGGACTGCATTCTGCGGACTGTAAAGAAAAATTGCAACAAGAAAGGATTTGCTTGAACGCTTTTCAATGCAGTGCTATTTGTAAAATTTGACATTACATACAGACTAAAGACTAATCAACACTTTTCTCTGTTTTAAGACAAAATGGCAACGTAAAAAGTCGCACATTTTGCGGACTGTAAACTAAATGCGCTTTCAAACCGGTATCGGGTAACAATGCAACAAAGAAGGATTTTGTTTCTAATCCTTAGGCGAAGAGAAAATGAAGTGATATATATCTACGCGACGAGTAAGGCCTAAACTCAAGACCAGTTTCGGCGGCCAGTAAAATAGTGCCGTCTGTAAAATAGTGCAGATCGTAAAATCCATTTGGAAGCGATCGGAAAACTTACGTCATTCAGTGGCCGCCAATAACGCTCGCGAATAACGCTCGCGCCACTGAATGACGTTCAAGTAAATTCTTTCTTGTTACAATATTTCCTTACAGTCCGCCGAAAGCAGTTCAATTTTTTTCGTTACCATTTTGGCTTAGAATGGGAAAAGCGTAAAATTGTCCGTAAAGTGCATGCAAAACGTATTTTACAAACGGCACCTCATATCTGATCCTTATATGACCACAGCTTCGCTGCAACGATTATGAGAAAGACATGGTTTAAATCAGACGTTCTTGATTTCGGATCCATGAAATTTTTAGGGTTTGGCAGAGGTGCTTCAAATGGTTTAGAAATCCAAATACAAATGAGCTAAGTCTTGCTTCTTCTCGACTCTCGAGCACACCTATAGTGGTTAGTGGAGCATTACTCGACATCGTAAGTGTGATGGTGGAGAAACATAATGTAGAACGAACATAGACATTAAACTATTCATTGATCCTCGAGGGTATGATGGGACGATCGCCCCCTAAGTGACTGTAACAGCAGACAGTTTTAAAAACTGTTTGGGTTACAGAATTGAGATGTTTAATGTTGTTGCCAGGCAATATTGTCACGAAATTCGGCCAGCCCGAGACAGATATCCTTGGTTCGTCCCTGCGTTAAAACACGTAAACGTGCAATATTACTGGATCTGAAATAAGAACTTCCAAAAGAAACGATCAGGGTGAAATTGATTTCCGTTTTTGTGTGAACAAAACGTCTGCTGGCCGGCGTAAAAAACGTAAAAAACCGTCGCAATGATTAGTATTTGTAGATGGGTTTGTAATAGCCCGGTAAGAACGGCAATGACGTTAATCTTAAAGATTAGTAAACATGAACTAACTGCAAAAATTTTGCATAGAGCTAGTCGATAGAAGGCTGACTATCACTCTTTTTTCAAATGTTTACTTCGGAAAAAACTTGATGACATTAAACTGACGTTTTAGACATTCTAGGACTCTAGGTGGTTTCTATGGAAGTTTTTTAAAACCATTTTTTGAACAATAGATTTGTCGAGGTTTTATAAAAGCAAATTTTTAACTTTTAAGTCATTGCTGTAGGGTTGTAACTCGTAATATTATCACGGTCTTTTCAGTCCAATTCGCTATTATTTTTTTCAGCCCTTGCCATGAGCAATGAATATTTCGTGTAATTTTATTCTAAACGTAATGTGTTTCCATGTCCTGTGATCACAACTTTTGCTGCAAGTTAAAAAGAAATAACACAATCACCAATAAAAACAGAAAACCCAGATTTCCAATGATCTCATATGGGTGTGCAACAACTTTTTTTAAGTTGGTGGGAAGCTGCATCGCTTTTTACCTACTACTACGCAATTTTAAACTTCTCGTGGTTCGTTGACTTAAAACACATTCGCAAAAACTTCTATTTTCGTATTTTAGTTTATTTCCACTTAAGATGATTTGCAAAAAAAGATGAAGCCTATGCCGGCTTTGTTGCAAGTGCCGTGTGGTTGTCGGTACAGTATTTTTCTTTTTTTGTGAACAATCGCGTGAAACGTGATGAATAAGTTCATGGATAAGTAATAATTGGCAATGGTCGCAACAGTGTGCGCATGACAAATCAAAAATAACAAAGTTCCCAATATAATCTACAGTAATTTATTGTGAACGAAACTCAGACAATCCTAAGGTGAAAACACCTTCAGTCGTTTTCTCCGAAGAAACAGCTAACTTATTACAAAATCAATTAAATCATTTATCTTTACTGTCTTTTCACGTTTCAATGCTTCCTCTTCGTTTTTCACCTCGCACGCTATTTGTTTGTCACCTCGCACGAGTTTTAATGGATTCCCACTGCCTCTGACCCTATGACCACAGCTTCGCGGCAACAATAATTGGAAAGACATGGTTTAGATCTGACCAGGGCCAAATTAAGGCGGGGGCTGATGGATCTGCAGCCCCAGGTCCACCAAAAGAATAGGCTTTTCGATTATAACGTAGGCTATATTAGAAACAACTAACTAATCTTTTTATCAATTAACTGTTTTATTTTAAAAATGACTAAGAGTTATTACTCTTTATTGTATAATCTATCCAGTCCAGGCAAAGCCTAAAAAGCAATTCAAGATTGTGTCAACGCTAAAGTTTTAAACGAATTTACACTTGAATTTGAACCCCAAAAAAATCTACGGTTTAAATCTTAACGAATTTATCTACGGCTTAAACGAATTTAAATCACAAGATTTGTAAAATTAACCCGACCGGTTAGTTCAGTCGTTAAGCGCACGCGGAAGGTCCGGGGTTCGATTTCCGGACCAGTCGAATTGGACACAGTTTCGCCAACGACTTGTCACTGCTGCGATGTTTCTTCGAGGCTGTGTGTCCAGTCACTAAGCTGCGGAGGTGGTCCCGCCACTCGTTACACGCTTCGCCGAAATAGCGCGAGTATAATGAAGATTAGATTTTTTTATATTCAGATTAGTAAAGTGAATCAGAAAATACTGATCACGGGTTGTAAGATTCGGACCTACTTCGCATGCAACAGTGACGCGTCGCCAGCCCTACGGTTGAGGCATTTATAGGAGCAGGGTAGGGTACAAAACTGCCTATATGGAATTTTTCGAGCACCTCTTAACGAATCAAATCCCCCTGCGTATTGGGACAAAATTGCAGAAAGCGAAAAAATGAGCAAGAATATACATGATGACATAAATACGAATGTTTTAAAGTATATCTTGCAACGATGTTAACGATTAATTTTGGAAACAGAATGCAAACTGGATAAGCAAAATGATTATTTATATTAATGTTCATTAATGCATAAATTTTGCAACAAATCATGATCAAATACTATCAATATCCTAGCATCGGTTGCACAGAGTCATGTACAGTAGTTCTGTTTCAGTTCTCCAACTGAAAAAAATCAAACTAAATCTTCCTTGACTCAGAATTTTTTACGCCGAAGAGTTATACCAGTGGCAGGGCTAAGCGCCTGAGCTACACAGCGCTCCGAAGAAATGTCGGAGAGGTGGCAAGACATTGAAATTTGTATAATCATTTTGTTACAATAATTCGTAGACAGTAGCATAAATTTGAGATAGTTTCACACAAAATGCCGTGCAATTTTTTATACCGCTATGTAAAGGGACGCAGGATAAGCCACGAAATAGAGGCTATAAAGGACGTAAACTTTTAACGGTTTTGTGGTATTTTTACTGAACAACAGATAGAAAGCCTTTAATTGCAGGACTTGGGGCTCTGTGGTAACATATTCTTACACTTCGAACGTTCAAAATAGGACGTATTTTTGTCTAAATTCAAAAAAATATGTTCTTTGGATGTGATTGGTCCCATGGTGTAGTAGGCTAAATACTTCAGCACTGTTCAACTGACGAGAATAATATAGGTCCCTGATTACCGCATAACCCCAGGCCTCAGAAACCGTTAACCCGGCCCTGGATCAGACGTTCTTGACTTGGTATCCATGAGCTTCTAAGGGGTCCGCACTCGGCTGAGCTGCTTCAAATGGTCTAGAAACCCCAAATACAAATGAGCTAAGTCGTGTTTCTTCTCGAATTTTGAGCATCAAACGACAATGTTGCATTATTCGATATCGTTAGTGTGATGGTGGAGAAATGTAACGTAGAACGAACACAGACATTAAATCATTGATTGACCTACATGGGTACGATATGAGGCAATCACCCCCAAGCAATTGTAACAGCAGACACTTTTAAAGACTGTTTGGATTGCAGAATTGCGATGTCTAATGTCCATGCCATGCAATATTGTGACGAAATTCGGCCAGCCCCAGACAGAAATCCTGGTTTAACCCTGCATTGGTAGGCTAATCCCTTTACTGGATCTTAATCAGAGGCTTTCGAAACGATTAGTGAAGCACCATCTTGGAGCACTTTATAGCAGCTCCACCCTCTTTCATTAAGGTCATTGTGAATGATACCTAACAGTAGCCTCACACCTCATAGAACGTGATTGGCTGAGCATCCGGTAGGTCATGTCATTTACTATAGAACAGGGGTGACGAACTTATTTGCTATCGCGGGCCACTTTGTCACGTACCAATGAGCAAGCGAGACGCATAACTTTTTGGTCATAGAAAAACGAAAAAATTGTTTATTAGCAGCAACGAACAACCGAAAATAATGCCATAAAAACCCATTCACAATCGTTTGTTTCTTTGCTGAAGACATCGAAATAAACGGCTAATTGAATATTGATTGAAAAACAGAATAACAAAAGCCTAAAAGCTGTAAAATTCGCATATATGGTAGTACGTATAAGCCAGGAGTGGATTCAGAAAATTTTGGTGGGGGGGGATGAAATTTTAAATTAGGTTAAATGTTAACTAAATACTAAGACGTTAGACCCAAAAAAGGCGTAAATGAGCCCTTTGAGAATTGTTTTTATGTCTGCGGCGTATTCAGAAACTTTTTCAGAGAGGGGCACCAAATTTCGGCATATTTTCAAGCGTAGTTTTACCTGCGAATCATTTTGAAGCATATAGAAAATGAAAAATACTCTAGGGGCGTCCTGGGGCATGCTCCCCCGGAAAATTTTTGAAAATTTGCATACTGTAGAGGCCATTTTAGTACTTTTTGAACAATTTTCAGGCAAATTTTGTTAAAGTTTTTGCCCCTAATTCTGAGTGTTTTAGCAGTTATGACTCCTGTGTGATACGCGCGCGGTTCAATCGGGAATTCAGCTTTTGATATCGCATCGCAAAGATTAGACCGGGAAAAGAAAGTTCAAGAAGAGCTGGTCTCGCCAGAATGTTCGCGGGCCGCATGTTCGTCACCTCTGCTATAGAATGTAGTGAGAGTGATACCATTAATTACAGTAGAATGTAGGTATAAAAATCTTGATCAAGCGCTAAGCTGCTAACAGGAAATTTGCATTATGGGTGCGTAATAAATAAAATGGACAATCTCAATCACGTTATTTAAAAATCGGGATCAATCATATCATGCTGTTTTTAAAACATTTCCTCATTTGCACAGTGCACACTACCGCTGCTTTAACATTTAATTTCCAGGAATTTTCAGAAAGCAGTTGTATTCTTGGCTACTTTAAACAGTTCAAAGGAGAATACCGTAGTTATATTATGTTGTTAGAACCATATAGAACAACTAAGTTATATATTCTACGTATCTCTCCGAGGAAAAACTGATAATGCCCCACTCAAAATTTTTGTTGTCAACGATGATGAATCATCATTGCTGGTTTGGTTGATTATGTGATAGCCATGCGTTCACTGAGTACTAAGGTCCCGTGTCAAAAAAATTGGAACGAATTCAGCAGACGCAATCAGCACATCAACAATAGATTCTAGAACTGTTGCAGTTCTAGAATTTACGGATTGATGATGTCTGTTACGGATGGAAGTTACCGAAAAGGAGCATGGTAAAGTTTTAATCACTTTTTGTCTTGTCTCATTTCAAGTATTTTTGATGTTAATCTGCTCCTCGTTTTATAAATATTGAAATGAACTTGAAAAGATTGATGCAGTAGTATTGTTATGACATCAGTCGCCGCAGTTCACTGTGCAGTTTTGAATAGTGTGCGATGATTTGTAGGATAAGACGTTTCAAGTAACCCTCCAATTTTTTTTATTCAAAAAAGACAATGACTTCTCTAGCGATATTAACAATCAGTATTTTTTAAGGCCTTTTGAGGAGCCGAAAAGCCGAAATAAAAGCCGAATTTTTTAATGTGTTAAAAAACTTAAATTTAAGTAATGAAATAACTCAAAGAATGTTTATCAAAAAATTAATGACTGTTTCTTGTGCCATTGCTGCTTTCTTTGTTAAATAAAAACTTTAAACATTTAAACAACAATCAAGCAATGCGTTGATATTTCGAAAAATCTGCAACTTCATTGGATACAATCAAACCTTGAAGCATACCCTGATTTATTTGGTTTTACTACTTTACTACTGCGCAACTAATACTGCGGTACATTGCATTTACTAATAATAACGTATTTTTGTGTGAAATAATTGATTATGATCAGGTAAGCGTTGCACAAATTATGAACAGGTAACTGGTAAGGTAACTGCCACCGGGGGAACCATAGCTTTAGTAGAGATGCTATCAACAACAGATAAATCATGAACAGAAATAATACAGAAATAAACGGTAACTGAAAAGGTAGATTATGAACAGAAATAATTTATAATGAACAGAAATAATTTATTATGAACAGGTAACTGCCACCGGGGTAGCCACAGTTTTAGTAGAGATACTATCAATAATATTCAATCAGGGCGTTGTAAACAGGAATTTAGCATTAAGCATATACCGTCGTATCGATCACGTTAATTGATAATAATAATTATCATATAACTTTGTCTCAAAGCATTTCCTTAATTTTAAGGTTTTTAACATTTAATTTCCTGTCATTTTCAACGAAATTTATTTGTGGAATGACGCCTTGAATATATTTCGCGTTACTCTTTGATAGTCCAAAAAAAAATACAGAGGGAAATTGGGAAAATATTCTGTAAGAACACCTGTAATTCTCAGCTGAAATTCCTACAATTTAATCAAGCTCGACTGATATGATTATAGGCCAGCTTTAAGTTGTATGCAGATTCTGCTAAAATCAGCAAGCTATTTCATGCACGTGCAGCGTAAACTTAGAACTTTTTTCAGGTCACTTAAAGTCTTGCCGTTACTTCAAAAGTTTTACTGCATGTTTGATGCAACTCTTGCGTCTGAGGAAAAGTGTCAAGGCGGGACCATTCGCGATTTTACGCTACACAAGGCCCTAACTACCGAGGTGCAGGTGGCTTACTGCGTAGTTCACACGGACTCAGATTTAGACCAAAAGGCCCTGATTGCTATCAGCAAACCTTTTTTGTCAAAAGTGTTTTCTTTTAAAGATCTTTTTCGCGCTTCCCTGCTTAATCTACCCTGACGAAGGAAATCGTGATTGTTGTTGACATCCAGGCCACACCAAACGGAGTTACGGCTCTGCCTTCATATGCCATAAATGTTACACTCATTTGCAATTTATCAAGAACTTTATTTTAAACCAAATCTTCATTTTACTAGAGGTATTACCCAGAGCGTTTGATGAGTGGCGGAGTCCATGTCAACGCCTCAGCGCCTGGCAACAAATCTCCGAAGACGTCAACACGGTGGCGAGGCGTTGGCAAAATTGCATCCAATTTGCCCGGTCCGGTATTCGAACTCCAGACCTTTCGCACGGCCAGCAGTGTTTTTAACAGCTACGCCAACGAGCTGGTTGGATTACATTTTATCCATTTTTGAAATGAGATCACGACACTAAACGTGTGACCTTTGGAGAACTAATGAAATGCTAATCTTTTTTTTGCTATTAGTAAACGTTATTCAATGTACAATTTGCATTGGCATTTCAAGTGTTCGGTTCGATCAACAGCGAAATTGATTGTGAAATAAATTTTTTTGCCACGTGAAATAATTTTTTTTGTAGCCTACTGCATTGTGGCAAATGATAAAAATATACATATCTAATGCTTTGAGCTTCATGAATTATTAAAACCAGAGGGTCTGCACTGGAAAATGTAGGGTAAGCACTTTTTATTGGAGATTTTTGTTGTCCGAATATTTGCATTTAAAAAACGGCCGTCGACCATCAGGTACAATTTTTTTTTTCAAAAGCAGCACCTTGCACATCGTCTAACACGGATTTGAATGCTTCCACTGACACTTGATCCGGTTTAACGTGAGTGAGATAATCTGATGACCACTTCACTGCTTTCTTCCACAGATCATCAAAGACTTCATTGGACATTTTTACTCCCGCTCCTTGAAAAATGGAACGAATTTCTTCCCGTGGACGAAGCTCAAAAACATCACGTTCGTAGACTCCATGTTTGGAACAAACTGACGGAGTTACCAAACCATAAGCATCTGACTGGTCTCCGTAATTTACATGATCGCTCAAGCGACGAAGTCGTGGGGCAGGAAGGTCGTAACGGTAAGTAGCAATTCCAGCAGTGGGTTTTTCCCGCCATTCGACTGCTTGTTTGACATTTTTTCCGATTAAGCTTGAGCTAGTCGAATCATTGATAGCTGTTGAAGGCAATAATTCCGTCGGATGATTTATTTTGTGGTCGGTTAGTGTGTCGTTGTAGCAGGGAGAAAAACTTGTTTGAAAAAATTTATTTTTCCAGTTTAGAAAGTTTACAAACTGGGTATAATCGATTTTGCGGTGATTGTTGCAAAATTGCTCTTGTTTTGCATTTGCACAGTATTGACTTAGGTATGACAAAAGTTTTTCATCAACTGGCAAGTTGAAAGTCCAACAAACTTTATGCAAGTGGTCAGCGTTAATGTAACCGGTATTTTGCGGATCATAAAGCTTAAAAGCAGATTTTAGGTCATTAAAGTTATGATAGTTGGCTTGCATTAATTGCTCTCTAAGGCAGGCTAGCCATCTCCTCTTCATATCTTTTCTGGCCAAAAAATCGGACTTACGCATAACGATAAGATCTCCTACTCCACACTCAGCTGGAGGCTCTACCGCACCAAAAGTGTGTTTCGGATTTAACTTGCGGCTTTCCGCTATTGGATCAAGGGTTTTAGTCAGTACAGGTTGATATCTGGCCCGATAATCATCGTAGTTTTTTGAAACAAGATGAGAATCTTTGTTCCAATATCTTAAAGAATGAGCCATGTTCTTGCCATCGTTACAATGAGGAGTTGGCTTTCCAAATTTGATGGAGTTTGGAATTCTTCCTTTCCAGTTGTACTTTCGGTCAACCATTTCACCAGGATTGAAGGCATTGTGACTCACAATGTAATTTTGATGACCTTTTTCAGTTTCCTTTAAAACTTGTTCTTCCGTTTTTCGCGGATTAATAAGTTCACCTGCTGGATCATCAAAGATTGTCGATATTCCGTACAGTTTATTGCTATCAGGCATATCCTTGCGTCCTTTAAAAGCGATGGATTTTCGAGTTTTTCCAAGGGGGTGCACTTTACTTTGATAACAAAGTTCTTTCTTTTCAAAGAGGTCTACTTGAAAACGCGATTTAGGCTTAGGATTTATTAACTCCGCCACTGGAACCGATACCTGAGAAGAATTTCCACAACTGAAGCTAGATTTATTGGTAAATTTCATGTGTTCAAACCAACCGTTTCTTTCTTTCCTAAATTTTAGATGATTTTTCGCTGAATCTTCCCTTCCGAATATTTTTCCAGCAGGTCTTGAGGGGTAGACCGATTGAGGATTTTCCAGCCTTCCATATTCGCTACTGCTCATTTTGCAATATATTCGCTCAACGAAGCATTAATTGGTTGGCAAACATTTCTTTTGTTTTCCATGCAAATTAGTAGTTTTGTGGTAGTAGCTCAAATAGACTCAAAAATGAAGTGCTATTGAGTGCTTTATGACGTAACAATACAGCAATGCCTAATTTTAGTTAAAAATTATTAAATTTTGTGACAGAGTAATTACTTTTGTCGATTTCATTTGATTCTAACGGACCGTTTTTCGCACATGCAATCGTCAGAGGATTGGGATCAATGGTCTGCTAGCAGTAAATAATCAACCAAACTGGGGCGGGATTACAACTTTCAGCTCGTTCGTTAAATTAACTAGCTAGTTAACTAATCGTTTAACGAGGAATTAACGCGCGAGCACGCTAAGCGCGCAATGGATCAACCCTCTAAATCCGCCATTTTTGAAAATAATTTTTTCAAATTCTCGATAGGAGTTAAAATTTTAATCTTTAATCCATCTGTGACTTCTTGTTACAATCCACGTGATTTGTAATAGAGAAATCTTGAAAATTCAGTTTTGCAGGAGAAAAGTAAATTTTGAGGTGTGACAAAATGGTGTTCGTAGGTATGTTGGGAAATATTTTGATTCAGTTTTTTTGCTGTAGTTTGTAGTTAATTAAGCAGTGCAAGTGCTGAAAAAAGTTAGAAATTAAGGAAACGCCATTTCGAAATTTGCAGGAAGGTTAAGCAAAACTGGTTGGTTTGGGATTAATGGATCAGCAGTCGAAGGGGCCGATGGATCATGATCCAATGGTCTCTTACTTTAACTATGTATCTTATTTTGCAGCAAAATGCCAAGTTTTAAAAAGTTTAACTGTAAAAATCAACAATATGATAATAATGCTCTAGATGATGCTGTGAAAGATGTTTTGTTGAACACAGAACAAGGTGACAATGAGAGAAGCTTGCAGAAAATTTGATTTGCCTTTTAGCACACTTCACCGCTATGTGATGCAACACAATAAAATTGCTAGACTTAAATTTTTGATTTTGTTTGCGGTATTATCACTTCGTGATTACATTCTTTGGTTTTCTCCATTGTATGGTTATAAATACAGATGATCCATTGGTCCCTTAGTAGTGATCCATTGGTCCCTGAGTTGTCAGACAAATGGATCAATTGTTCGATTTTTTAAAAGTTTATTTATTAATCAATAAAATGAGTAACAGGGTAACAAATTCTAGCATAGGTAACTGGTCATATTAAAAGCAGACAGAGTTAAAATCGTAATGATTTCTTCAAAAATGGAGTTGCTAGAAGCAAATTTGTGATTTTGATCCAAAGGTCCCACACTTCCCCCTCAACTACATCTCGCAAACTTCTTCTTAACGTCTCACGCAATTTCGAGAAAACGCGTAAACCAGAGCTGGAGCCTCGGCCAAAATCTTCGAAACCGAGACGAGACCGAGACTTGGAGCAAAAATTCGAGACGAGACCGAGACATGAACTAGCCGAGACCGAGACGAGACTTTTGAAATCAGGGGTTCTTAAAAGGTCGTGAACATTTTAAACATAAATAAAAGTCTATGACATTTCGTCGATTTCTTCATCTGGCAGAACGTGGCACGCCATAACAGCTGTCTTACAGAACCGCAGAAAAAACTGCTATAGTACCACAAGACGGAGAACGAAAAATGCGATATTTATGTTTACCGATGACATTTTTTGTCTTGAGACGAAAAGAATGTCTATCTAGTAGAACAACAGGCTTTCAACTTAGAGGTTTTTGGCCTTTTTCTCTAGAGTCTCGAGAACTTTCGATGTAAACCTCAAAAAAAAAAAAAAACAAACGGCGAGTCAGCTCAGTGATTAAGACACCGCTATCGGAGCGGGATGTCTGGGGCAGAGATGAAAACCGGTTGGACACCGGTCGGATCGAAATTCTTCAACCGGCCGGTCAAGACGGTCAAAAAACCGGTTAAATGCTCCTTTCTTGCAACTAAAATACAACTAATCACCAACCGAAATTTACATACCGATATGTGTTTTTTAAAACAGTTTATGAAAAACGGCATTAAGAAGTGCCGTTATTCTTAAGTTATTTTCTTAAGTTACTTCATTCAGTTTTGAAGCGAACTTGTAAAAACAGCTTTGACACACGCTCGTTTTCCGAGACTTCAAGGTCTCGAGACGAGACCGAGGCTTCACACCTTCGAGACGAGACCGAGACGAGATCGAGGCTTTGAAAAATCGTGTCTCGAGACCGAGACATGTCCCGAGACACTACAGCTTTGGCGTGAACCCTGCGTGAACTCGGGAGAAAAGGCCAGCATAGCAAGTTTTGCATCGCGGTCAGCAAATTCCTTTGTTATGTATGCGTTGTTACAAAGCGTTTTACCAAGTTTATGCACGCTACAATTTTGAAATATGGAAAAATTAAAATTGTCAAAAAGAGATCGCCAAGATCGACGAATACAGAAGTAGCCTAGAAGCCTTAATAACTGCTATAGAATTAAATCGGAAACACTTGTTAGGGTCGTTTTCGGCAGAAGTAACTATGGCTTCAATGCAACAAGCGTGGAAAATTGAGACAACGAAGGCAAATATGATGCTTACTTGCGGCATTTTTGGTGGGTTATGCGTAGATCACAACGGAAATTTTTGTTACAGGTAAACTCCGTGAATATTTCTGGAGTAAATCGAGTTGCTATATACTGTACATTCGAGTGGCGAAGAATAAACGAATCGTAACTCGAGCCCGGATATTTGCACACCACATCCAAAAACACCATGTTGGTGCGTCGCAAATTGCTTGCATGGCAGAGCAAAAACGTTTAAAAAATTTACTGTATGTTTTTTCTGGAAAGCGGCAAAATACTTACTTGAACGTTTATTGAATGAAAGCCTTTACTATTTAAAAAAGGTGTTCATCTTTAGCTGGAGCAATAATAGGTATGTGAGTACCATCTATCGCACCCATAACCCCCGGAAAATGACCCAGAGAATAAAATTGCTCTTTTATTTGCAGGGATGTTAAGTTGCCCGGCATAAACATAAAGTTTTTTTTCTTACAAACAAGCTGTCAAGAAATCTTGACAAAACAACACTAAAAGTTGGCTGAGCAACATTTATGGTGTCTTTTCTGAAACTTTGAAAACTGCCGCTAAGAAGTTTTAGTGAAATCAAAACTTGGTCTTCGACTGACAATGCTTTCGCTGTTTTGATGGTTGGCTGCAAACCTTCCCTTAAAAGGTCGCAAATTTCCAATATTGCTGCTCCTGACAAGCTATATTCATAAATTAGCTTTACTTCCGACATTTGCGAAGGGTTTGCCCTGATTCTTTGTCTTCTGTTGCTGCTTCTGAGAGTCAAAAAAGCTGCCATCATTACCAAGACAAATAATTTTCGAATGAAACTTGTTTTGCGAGTGCTCTGAGTTACTCTTTAGTTAACGAGCCGAAAAATGTTACTTAACGAGCGACGAGAAAAGTTGTAATCGCTTAGCGAGGGCATCGTTGATTTAGCGAGCGCTTTGCGTCATTGCCGAGCTCGTTCAAACTAGCGAGGGAAGTTGTAATCCCGCCCCTGGTTGTTCAAATTCGTGAGACTCGGGACATCGTGATGAAGTGTACGAACTACGGAGTTACCGGTAGCCATTGCTGATGTGGACGTTTAATTTTTTACCACTCTCCCTCACTAAGAAAGGACAAGCTGTTATGGAACTGACATTATCTATTGGAGAAGAAAAGCATTGATATTTCCTGTACTTATCCCAAGTTAGAAGTTGATACTTACTAGTTTATGACATCACTATTGAAGAAAATCCTAAGTTTGAAAATTAAGCTACCGACATTCAGTCGTAACTCGTAAGGTAGATGTGGGGTTACATTACATTTAGTCTGCACCGTACTGATGAGGAGCAAAACTCCGAAACGCGCGTCTACGGTTAATTGGAGCAATGTCTAATAGAGCTTAGTAGTTCGGGATTTTAAAGACCAGCTGAATAGCGAGTGATTCAACATAGCTTTAAGCTAATACTATGCTGAGTCAAAGCTTCTTAGAACAGAAAGAGGATTTTACATGCTGTAGTGTATGACAAATCCAAACTGTTTTTAAAGGTTCTTAGATTATCAATTGAAGAGCAGGAAGTAATAACGTTGAATTCTTTATAAAGAAAAAGAAGACTGCGCTTCATTCATGGCTTTGTTACCCAAACGGGATACCGGTATATTACTTAAGCATTGATCATGCCAGACCATCGACCACTCTTTTGACTGTAAGTATTGAGCTTCGGCCGGTCAGCTGAGTTGCTTAAGACAACTCAGTCGGTGCGGCAGAGCTCTGGGCTTCAATTCTCGGCCGCTTAAATCGAACACAGTGTCGCCAACGGCTCGTCAGTCGCCACCGCTGCGATGTTTCTTCGGCGCTTTGTTGCTCAAGCGATAAGCCGCGGAAATGTGCCCCGCTACTCGTTAACATATTGTGCGTAATTCCACGAGAATAATAAAAGTTCGGTTTTTCTTTTAAAACTTTAATAATCAAGTTGAAGTGCTGAATATTGCATTCATAAGAGATTATTTTTTGTTGGAAAAAAAACATGGTTTGATGAAACAACATCTTAGGATTTTGGAAAAAATCTGCTCTTTCAACGTAAACGATACCGGTAGGTACCAAAAGATGCAACATTGTGAGTTCGAATGAAATGGCTCAAAAAAATTCAAATGCATTCAAATAATAGAGGCGTTTCGGTTAGAATGCATTAACCATTGTCAATCTTATTCAAATATCATTGGTTAATGTGTTCTAATCGAAACGTCTCTATATTACAGTATTTGAATTTGTTTGAATCTAATCAATTTGTTTGGGCTATTTTATTCGTAATTAAACTTTCTAAACTTTCCATCAACCATGCTCCATTGCTAGTAACAATATGCACAAATTACAAAATAAAGCAAAACATCATAAAAATACAAAAGAAGTGGTAGTTTAAATTATTCGATCAGTCATTTACTTGACTATCATCAGTCATGAATCATTTTGTAGTAATTTCCTTCGTTTTTATTTTCTATCTTCTTTAGCAAAGCTATTTATGTATAATCAAAATTTGAGAAGGAAGTTATCGGAGCAATAAAATTTTTTATTAATTCGTATATGGTATCAAAGCTAAATCAAATCTTCATTATACTCGCGCTATTACGGTGAAGCGTGTAACGAGTGGCGGGGCCCATCTCCTCGCCTAGCGCCTGGGAACTAGGCAGCACAGCTCCCAAGAAACGTCGCAGCAGTGACAAGTCTTTGACGACACTGAGTCCGATTTGACTGATCCGAGAATCGAACCCCAGACCTCCCTGTCGGTAGCAATGCCTTTGGCTACTCGTCATATATGGCATTTTTCTTTTAACATTTGTTACTGGTGCTTGGTCTTTTTTTCATTTTTAATAGGGTAATTTATGAGACAATTTATAAAACAATTGAGGTTCGTGCCCGTTGCCCGTACAATTAAAAATGTTTGGAGAGGCTTCAGTATCATTCTCCTTTTAGGTCCGTTGATAGATTGTTGAAAACGCTGAAACGAATAAAATATTAAAAGTAGAACTGCTTAAAAAGACTTAAGTTTGCTGAATCATTCCAAAGTTTACAACCCACATGCTGCTCGGTAATTAAGCAAAATTTACGACCTCAAAAATCAAAAGCGGTATCATCCCTTCAACATCGTAGAGCTATTTTTACGTTTTTCTGAATCAATCCTTGAACGAACTCAACTTTTGATTCAAGTAATCCAATTCAACAATATGTTGGCCTGTACGTAGCATTAACACTGGTGAAAAAAATCCTTTTAAATTTGAGAAATAAACATCCCAGCTTTTACTTCAGTTTTAAAAACGTAAGCAGAGACAAAACTTAAACTTCCAAGTTGTAAAAAGCACACTTGGCTCTCAGGAGCGGATCCAGAAAATTTGGGTGGGGGGGATGCAGTTTTGATGAAATCTCTACAAGTTTTGAATTAAGTTGTTGACTAAGTACGATTGGACGGTTGGCATAGTGGTGAAACATATTTTTATGGGCGCGGTTAGTCTAAGTTCGATTCGCGAGTCAGTCAAAACGGACTACAGTCGCCAACGGGTTGCCACCGTTGCGACGTTTCTGTGTTACCGAGGCGCTATGCCCCGGAGATGGGCCCCGCCACTCGTTACACACTTCTGCGTCATACCGCGAGCAGTGACGTAGCCAGCCCAAAATTTCGGGGGGGCAAAAATTCATAGGCTTTTCTAGTGGCGCTCCCACGATTCGGCAAAAGGGGGCCACAACCGGGGGTCTGGGGGGAAGCCCCCAGCCGTCGGAGGCTATGGGAGTTTGGGGGCAGAGTCCCCAGCCGCCACGGCATTTTAGGATTTTTACAAGAAAAACACTCATTTTAGCGTAGTTTTTTTTTCGAAAAAGGACACTCGGGCACCCCCGAGAGGTCTTAATCCGCCCCTGCTTGCGTTGTTAGTAGATTTACGTTATAGGATTAGTATCTTTGTTTGTAGGCTAGTGGTAACTGAAAATATTTCGAAAAGGGGGGCAATTTCACCCTTTGCCTCCCCCCTCTGGCTACGCCCCTGACCGCGAGTATAATGAAGATTTGATTTTTTTTTATTAACTAAACACAAAGGCGTTAAACGTTTAGACCCGGAAAAGTATATAAAAAAGCACTTTGAAAATGTTTCACGTCAGGAGGGTACTCAGAATTTTTTTCAGAGAGGGGACACCAAATTTTGGCATTTTTAAGGGTATTTTTTTTGGCAGAATAAAATTTGAAGCAAACTGAGAAACAAAGGCAGCTCTAGGGAGTTCGGGGGCATGCTCCCCCGCAAAAATGTTTGAAAATTTATACATTGAAAAGGCCATTTTAGAGGTTTTTGAACATTTTGTAGACAAATTTTATTTGAATTTTTTGCCCTTAATTCTGGGATGTACTTCACCAGATATGATGCATTTTTTTCGCGCATTTTTGATTAAGCGTGCTTAAGGCGTAAAGCTTATTGTTAATTGGTTATCGAAAGGGTTAGAAATTACGGAAAAATTGTATTTTTCAAACACATTGATGAATATGGCTGGTGGAGGGGATGCATTCCCCATATCCCCCCTGGATCCGCCCCTGTTGGCTCTTAGCAAAAGCAACTTTTTGAAAGTCACGTTTTAGACTATGTTATATGTCGGTGGGATTTTCTGACTAGAGCACAACGTAGCCTTATAATAGTTGAAAACATTTTCCCACGGAATAATTACTTAGCAAACTAATTTCACCGATAACAATACCGTGATCCATTAGGTGTGCAATGCCACCATATTTCGTTGCAAAACAGTTTTTCAAAGAATTGACAAAATCATTTCAGTAACATAACAACAAACAGACTTTTCGTTCCTTGTGCAATGCAGCCATACAGCCTATCGTCACAAAACATTTTGCATTCTAGTGTCAAAAAATAAATTCAGCCGCACGGCTATTTCACGAACACGAGTAACGTAGCGTGTGCAACAGCCTATGCATAATAAAACGCAAGATTTTGATATTTTCATGAAGCAATTGATACTGTATTATGTCGACGTAGGCATATTAATGCGAATTATGAACAACAAAAGGAAATTATTACGTAAGAAGTTTTAAAAACAACTTGCTCACTCTTATTTTTATGCGCGTTTTTTATGTTGTTCGTACAGTACTTCGTAATTTCGTTCTGTAATTGTCCACTTTATCGTAACAGTTATCCTGTACACATGTTAAATTTTTGTTGGCTTTAGGCTCACCGTTCTTGGTTCTAGTTTTTGTATTACAATTAAATTTTTGATGTCATCATCACTTCTTTAAATTATGACATCAACAACTTAATTGCGGTGCAGAGAGTCCGTGGGCCCTTCGTGCCCACTTATACTGGACATCAGGGGCGCATCCAGGAGGGGGTATCCTCCCACCAGCCATCCTCAACAATATTTTCAATGAATACAATTTTTTCATAATTTTGTTCCTCTTCGATAACCATGAATGATCCTTACGCCTTAAGGTGGATTTACACAGTATCCGTTCTGCGTTTAACGTCGTCAATTGACGGCGTTTGTGACGGCGTTAATTAACGGCGTATTGACGTGCTGAAACAGATCCGTCTTTTTCTTGCGTTTTTGATATACACAGTATCCGTCGAGAATTTTAAGACGCGCGTCGCACAGTCACAAAGTTATAGTTATAAATATGAATCGTCAGATGGCACAGATTGCGACATCAATCCAGTATCATGTGCTTTTATGCCTTGTGATATTTTTACAAGAATGACGAAGGTGAGTTTTGATTGGATATTTTTTTTTTGTCCCTAATCTTCGGCTACCGGTACGCTGGCTATTTAGTAATTTCATACAAACAGCGTAATTTTATAGCCTGCTGCAGTTCTGCCTAAAGTCTTAATTATTATCAGTAGCCTATTAACTACAGTCTCTAGCCTGCAGTCAGGGGCGGATTCAAGGGGGGGGGGGATGTGGGGAATGCTGCGTATGCATCCCCCTCCAGCCATTTTCAACAATGCTTTATAAAAATTTTCCGCAGTTTCAAACCTTTTTATAACAATATGCCTGAGTCGCCTTAAGGACGCATAATCGAAACTGTGCGAACACAATGCATCGTATTTGGTAATCAAAATTAGGAGCCAAAAACATAAAATTGCCTAAAAATTGTTCAAAAAGCACTGAAATGGCGTTTACAGCATATGTCAATTTTCAAAAAATTTCCGGGGGAGCAAGCCCCCGAACCTCCCTAGAGTGGTTTTTGGAACCTAAATTGCTTAAAATTAACTATGGCGGGAAAAACTGCGCTTGAAAAAGTAACAAAATTTGATGCCCCTTCCCTGATAAAAACATTTCTGAATACGTCATTGACATGAAGCAATTTCAAAGGGTTTATTAACGCCCGTTTCTGGGTCTAAACGTTTTTGTAAGCTTATTTAGTTAACATTCAACCTAATTCAAAATTACATCTCCCCCCACCAAAAGTTTCTGGATTCGCCCCTGCCTGCTGCAGGCAGTTATCCGACCAATGTGCTTTGTTGTTGAGTGTGTTCTTTATTTTCTTTTGTTACATCTTCGTGCCTACTATGAGTGTATGTTTGTTGTTTGTGTTGTTAGTGACGTTGTAGGAGCAAAAGCGAACAGTAGCAATTCTTCAAGGTTTTCCTCCAAAGCACCTTAAAGCTATCGCTCGAATCCTCATGGAGTAATTTGCATTCGGCACTCCCAACACATATGAATAGCTTTTCAGTGTTTTTTAAAGAGTTAGGGTATAAACTAGCGCAATGTTGACAGTTTTAACGAAATAGAAAGAATGCAATACATTAAAAGCTGCATACGAAAACAAAATCAAAAGTAACAACTTCTCACAATGAGAACTTACCGCAACGTACAGTCAGCATTTTCAGAAAGCAGTGTTGAAACTTTAACGAAATAAAAACGCAAGGCATTAAAATAGCATCAAAAAGATAAAATCGAAGTTGGTCACTTTACTACAGTTGGAATTCCGTTCATATATTGAGACTACTCAGCGATCGCGAACTACAATTCTTGATGCGTTATGCCACAGTTACCCTTCCCACATGTCCAGTTTAAGCGTAGCAAAATCCCAAGAGTTGTGTAGTGTAGTGTTTTAATCACAATCAAACTTCTGGTGGTCATAATAATTGAAAAAGTAATTACCACATTGATAATGATGGAGAAATAATGCATACTTTTGGCTTACTTACACCTGGACATTCTTAAAGTGTATATTTGAACGACTAGTACCGTAACCCAAATAATGAAGACTTTAAAAACACTTCAAGCAAAATTAGACTAGGCAGTGGGCACACAGTTTACTTCAGATAGAATAGTAGAGAATCCATACAAAATAAATACATTTAAAAGTCAAACGAAGTGAAACGAAAGCAGGTAAAACAAATCTAAACGGTAAAAAGTTAAAACATATACGATATCAATCGCCTTCTATTTCACATAGAAGCAGCAACAGTTTTGGGAAAGCCTTGGACGCTATTTTTTCTCCGAGGCTATGAAGTCTTACATTTCCATAGTCTTTAAAAATGCCGCCGATGTCTTCAGAAGCTACCGATTCTGTCATTTTCGAAATGTTGCATGTACTCTGCTCAATCACATGGACCAGTGAGTCCTGTGAAGAAGTTTGTTGTTAGCCTCTATTTGGGTGCTTTTCATTTACGAATAAAAGTCGGCACGCAATGCACTCAACTTGAAACATTACAGACTGGAAAAACTCGCTTCTATGTTTTAAAAAAGCCGTTCTTAACCTTTCCAGTTCCGGACCCCTCTTCCTAAAGATATTGGCTTTGAAGACTCCTTTCTTGTACAAACACTACAACCTGTTTGGGCCGTTGTCAATGCGGTTTCGCACTTCTTCTAGGGACATTTAGAACTTCCATTGAGGACCTTGCGAAAAGCCACCGTTTTAAAACATGCCTCGAGTCTTCCGTGACACAAGGTAGTGTCTTCCCGTGACTAGAAGCGTAGGTTGATGATGGGATGTTTTTCTGTTTTTACTTATGCAAACCCCTCATTTTCACGGCATTACGGTGTCAAAAACAATAGAAAACAAACCTGAATTATAGCCAATATTTGCCTTCGCTAATTAAGAGAGAATTTCTTTCGCTCTGACTTCAGAACAGGTGCTATCTTTTCAGTTGACCGTGAGCTTGCTGGCGCATCAAGTGGTGGAGCAGAGGTGGATACAATGTCGGAAATAACAAAATTTTCATCAGGGTAGACTTGATGCTCGAGGTTTCCTACAAAAGCGTATTCGTAAACGCAACGAAACTTGTATCAGCAAATACTAATGCAATTACGGGAAATCGATAAAATAATTATCAATACTAGGTTATTTTTAGCAGGGCATGAAACCGCGTGAAATATCGCTTCGGTTTAGATTTAGGTTTCGCAAAATTTGTTTTTAGCGGTTTACCTCCGGTTCAGGTTTTTCGTCGTTCAATTTTGTAAGTTTAGTTCCGGTTAAAATTAAAAATACTTAGAATAATCGGGTTCAGGTTCGCAGAGGCAAAAATTTATAGATTCAAATTCGGTTCGGGTTCTAGAATTTGAAACCGTCAATTCGGCTTATTTTGGCACACAGAGCTCTACAAGCGCATTTTTTTCAAAAATACTTGCATTTAGGCTGATTGTGCATTTTAAGATGCTACAGTAGCTCATAAAGGATGTCCTCAGCGGCAGAAATAACCTCAGATTAACTTCAGATGTCCTTAACCGCAGTTATAGCCACCATAACAAGCATTCATAAAAAAAACCTTCATAAGAACACACCCCATTTAACGTAACGTATGTTTTTTTAGTCCAAAAAACAACAAAACTTCCGCAGACTTTGGGTTAGAAAAGGTTGGCATTAGATAAATATCTTTTAACGGTTCAAATCCGGTTAAGGTTCAAGAATTTTCATAACCTTGGGTTCAGGTTCGGTTTACCTCCATTAAATAATATAGGCTACGGTTCGGGTTCAGTGAAAGGAAGCGGTTAATACGGGTTTTCGGTTTGCGTTTCGGTTCGACGCCCTGATTTTTACAGCGTTAAGCAAGGTGAGAAGACTGCCAAACGAGCGTATGCTTTACAAGTTAGCAAACGTTGAATGTATAACATCCTTTCATTAACATCTTTCATTTGGGTTTAGGCAAAAGTTCAATTTTTTAAATAAGTTAATAATTGTTTGAGCTAGACAACAGCGATTGATCACAAAAGTTTCTAATGTGAAGAAGTGCTTTGCAAAGAAATTTTTAACCAACAATCGAAAGTTTTTGAAAACCAGATGAAATGCATGATCACATCTACAGCTCAGATGGCTGAGTGGTAAGAACGTCTGCCTCTGGAGCTGTAGACACGGGTTTGATTCCGAATCACGTCAGACCAATAACTATAAAATTTGTATTTTCAGCTTCCATGCTGAACACTCAGCATTGAATGGATGGAAAAAACAAGCCGGCAACTTTACTTGTTTTTTTGGAAAAAACACTAGACGTGATTCCCCCATCTTGGTGTGGTGGACAAATGACCGGCAACTCCTAAGCGAGCTCATTATAGCGCTACGATCGCTTTCTCGCGATAGGAGGATAGGCCTAAATACAAAAATACATACTGAAAAAGCAAATGCAGCACAACTTCTAAAAAGTAAATTGAATGGTTGTAATACATTTACCTCATTTGTTCCAGAACAGAGAATGATGTAGTTAACAGCAGATCTGAATTCAACAATTTTACACTTCTGATACCAACGATAAGACTCGGACATGCCATTTATTTATGCTGATACAGCATATTAAAGTCGACGATAGGACTCTGCCATGCATTTCGTTTATGCTGATGCAGCATATTAAAGTAAATTCACAAAAACAAACTGCTGTTTTCTTAGTCCTTACTGAATAGACTGAGCAGTAGCACTGTAACATTGGAGGAGTTAAATGAATTCACTTAAAAAACTAAGATTACTCTCAGAGACGCAATACCACAATAATGTTCCAAATTCTCCTCACTTGTCATATCAATGATGTTCTGGGGTTCCAGCAAGCCATTATCTTTAGGCAAATCCATTCAATCTTTCATAGGAAAGTTGAGAACTTTCAGTTCTAAAATAACAATATAAAGCAAATTAAACATAAAACCTAAACATACTGCGAAAACACTCAGTTCTGATGTTCAATAGAGTCATCCAGCCAACGCAAGCTGTCAAAAAGATGACACGACGAGACTCTTTGCATTGCATCTGCTCCTGCTCCATTTCCTTGGGCTGCTGTTAAGGAACGTTTCTTTCTCATATATAAAGGTTTCTGTGATGTTCCGTAATTTTTTTTTTGTCTTCTTCAGCCACAAACAATATTCAAGTCACAGGTATTTTAAAAAACATGACCAAGATTGACAAAAAAATAGTTTATACCATTTAACCAGGCAACATTAAATGCACATTAACATTTATTTTTGTATAACAAACTACAGGTATGATCAGGGTTACTACCGGACCACACCAAAAAATAAGCACGCTGCAGTTAGGTTACCAAAAAGTCAATAGCTCTTTATTGTGAATCCACTAAAAACCGGTGAAGACTAAAAAAAAAGGTCTTCACGTCAACAAAGACCTGTTTTTTCACTAAAAATTGGTGAAAACTAAAAAAAAAGGTTTTCACGTCAACAAAGTCCTGTTTTTCCACTAAAAATCGGTGAAGACCAAAAAAAAAAGATCTTCACGTCCGCAGTAGCCTATTTTTTCCACTAAAAAATCAAAAATAAGCATGGGACTCAAAAATAAGCAAGTTTCTTAGAAATAAGCACATTCACATTTTCTAAGACATTGCCCTTGAAAATAAGCACAAATAACACAAATCTTAGAAATAAGCACGAAATGGTAACCCTGGGTATGATACCAGAAATATTGAAAAAAAGGGATTTTTATGAAACAATAAATACAAAAATGGAATAATCCATATCATAACAAATAGCTCCTCAATTTACTAATAGCACAGTAATACATGTTATGAACAACAAATGCAAAACAGATGTTAAAAAGCGGCTAAAATGGTGCATATACCAGTATGTTACAGAAAAAAGCGTCAAAGCATAAATATACAGTATGGAAAAGAAAGAAGTTAACACTAACCATGACGTCCTGATTCTTCAACAATTTCTTTCCATCTAATCATTTCGCACTGCTAGCCAGTTCTAGTGATCAGGATGCTTGGGGTTAAACAAAAGTGGTTTGCATCTGACTAACTCCATAATTTTTTCACTTGCCATTTCAGTAGGTTATTTATGCTCTGGTACAAATTACCACAAATTGAAAGCTGTAACTGAAGTAAGGTTAATTAAGGCTATGCCAAGCAAAAGAAAATCATTTCTATGACATTTTGCTCTTCTGAATTACTTCAATTCCTTTTAAAAAATGGTCTTCAACATGCTGCCTCTATCACATTGCCACAAGGAAAGCAACCCTGTTATGAACTGGGTGCCTCAAGAAAAAAAAAAAACACATCACTATTCACTAATTTCAAACTTTACATACATATTAACTTTTGCTGCCTTGAAGGTATTGAAATAAAGTTTGAACTACTGGAAGAAAAAGATGTAGGCCTATTAGGTAAATGTTGCATCAGAGAGCTCAAACCATCTGGTGAGCAACGTACTATGCTACGATACACACGACAGGTTCCCAAGAGTGCTCAAACCCTTGAGAGTGAGCATTATCATACAAGATAAAACCTGAGCCATCCTGTTTCGGGATTCCATCCCTCATCAGTAATAACAATCAGGAAGGACCATATCAAAAACCATACTTAACAAAATGACTCAATCTGGCATTTGGGCATTCAATACCGTGAAAAGAATAGCAGTTGCAAAAAAGAAAAAGTAAAGAACTAACAAATGTCCTAGAGAAACATAGACAACATTACAAACAATGTTGCTGTGGATAGAAATAGTAATCCATAATCAGTTTCGCTCTCATTATGAGCTCATCAGGTGAATATAGCTAATACAAAATGGAAGTGTTTATTTCGTTGGAATTCGGCTCCCCTACTTTGATTTTCAAACTTCAAGAATCGTTTTCCGGTTACCGAACCATGATTTTTGCAATAGAGCAACCGGAAAATGGTTCCCGAAGTTTGAAAGTCAAAGCAGGGGCACCGAATGCAGTTCCTGAAGTTTGAAAATTAAAGTAGGGGAACCGAAAGCATGGTTATGGTAGTTTGATAAAGCAAGTAGGCGAATCAAAAGCATGGGAATGGTAGTTTGATAATGAAATAAGGAAACTGTTGAGTAGCTTGGAGCTAGGGTTGTTGGGGTGGGTGGGTCATAGGGGTTAGGGTCAAGGGGTTTGGGTCAGGGGGGGGTCAGGTCGGGGATTTAAAGTCGGGGGAGTTGGGGTCGATAACCGAAAAGAACCGTCTATTACGATGTTGCATGTACAAGTTTCAAGTGATCGGAAAAATGGTTCCACGACTGCAAAACTTAAACTACAGTAACCAAAAGTTATGCCCAAATATGGTGAAATTTCCGGTTACCGTAGTTTGAAAATCGTAGTTGAGTAACCTTTTTGTGGTGAAATAGAAGCTTCCATAGAAAACTGAGCAAAAAGATACCGTACAGAAACATATCGAAGAAAGACAAAAGAAATATATAGATAAATAATATATACAAGATAATTTATATCAGATGGCTAACATAACATATAAAATTTTACAGCGCCAGTACCAGTTTGTCACTATCACTAGTCACATTGTAGTAGTAGTCTTTTTATTGTCACAATTTTTAACAAGATATACAGAAAAAGAAAACAAACAATGTGAAGTGACGAGGAGGCGCGAAAGACCGTGGAAATGCAACTCATCCGGTTGCTCGGTCGTCAAGTCTGCACGCTCCTCATTGCCATAACGTGGCAAAAAAATACAAAAAACAACATGTGGCAAAAACTCAACGCACAAAAAAAAAAACAAAAAAAGAAAAAAAATATATAAAATAAATAATAATAAATGATTGTACAGGACATACGAACAATAGTTTAAATATACCAGAACAAGTAAAAGTATGGTGTACAAGGCTACATAAAAATATTTATTACAGATGCTGAGAATTTAGAAAATGTTGTTTTAATAGTTTGGATTAACTTTTCAAATTGATATTGGCGGAAACCTTTTCTTTAATTAATTTAGGTAGGATGTTCCAGATTTTTACTCCCATTGTTTTTACGGATTGTTTCGATTTGGCAAATGAAAAACGTTGAGGGTGATAATTATCACTAAGAGCATGTCTGGTAGGGTAGGAATGAACTGAGGACACTTTCCTGAACTTTAGAAAGTTATTGTCTGTTTCAGGAAAATTGTTTGCATGAACATTGGCCATAAATTTTGCAGTTTGCAATTTATAAATACCTTCAATTTTTAAAATTTGCAATTTATGATATAATGGAAGTAGCTTTAGTTTCCTACCGTGTTTTTTGCACATTATTTTCACCATACGATTTTGCTTAACTTGCAATTTATGGATGTTAGATTTTGCGAAGTTACCCCATGTAATGATTGCGTATTGCAAGTGCGAATATGCTAAACTATAATAGACTGGAACCAAGGTACGTGTTGGTAGGTACTTGCTTAATTTAAACAGAGCACCGATAGCAGCAGATAATTTTGTCTCTATGTATTCCATGTGCTTATGCCAATTAAGTTTGTCATCAAGGTATACTCCCAAATATTTTACGTGTTTACTCTGATTGATACGACAACCATTTATTTGAACAGAAATATTTTCATTAGTATTAGTAAAATATAGGAATTTAGTTTTGTTTGTATTCAGGGAGAGTTGGTTATGTTTAAGCCAGGCACTGATTTTGACTAACTCATTGTCTAAATTTATTTGAAGGCTCTTTGTATTTTTGTGGGATATAGTCAAGACACAATCATCAGCATAGAGAGTAGTATCAAAGTTTGCACAATTTGCCAAGTCGTTAATATAGATAAGGAACAAGATCGGTTCTAATATGCTGCCTTGGGGGACACCAATTTTTACATCACTTAGTGGGCTTGTAAAACCTTTACAACACACATATTGTTTGCATTGATATGCTGTGTAGGCTACTGGGGGTCTCATCTAGATTAAGCCGTATGTATCTTTCGTTGCCTTACACGAATAAGTTATTCTAGATGCGGACGGCTTACTCTAGACAAGACCAGGCTACTGGTACCACATGCGGGGTCGCACCCAAAATGTTTCAAGCCTGGGGATTTAAAAAAAAAAAACTACTGGTATCGTAGCTAAACAGCAATCTTAAATCATAATAGTTGAAAAGCCTAGGCCTATTTTAAGTTATGAATTATGTAGTGAATACGGGCAGGTTTAAATTTAAATTTTCTACACCAGCACTGTCTGCGAGTTGGAAAAATGTACCAGTACCGGTAGGTTCCTTAGTAGACTAGGCTATCATTGGCAAATAAAAAATTTTTCAAAACCTTTCATACAGTACCCGGTACATACAATATGATAGACTACCGGACGTACCAGTAGTCTATATACTACCCATAGGATAACGTCTACTATCAGCCCCCAGGTTTGCTTAGGGTTAGCTGGTTACGTTTGGTCAGGATTAGGTTCAGTTAGGGTTGTAACTGAATCGAACCTTAACCAAATTTAACCGTAACCAAACTTAATCCTGTCCAAACCTAACCCTAACCGAACCTGGGGGCTGATAAAGACACTAGACGTTACCCCTAACTATATACCGGTACTAACCAGTAACCACTAACCAGTATCGATAATCAGCCATTGGCACACTTTCTTCAAAGCATGATTATACAAGTCCTAAAATGCCTATAACACGTCTAGAATAGATTACTAAACTGCAAATTCAACTCTAGGTTGAACTAAAGACGCTGTCCACAGCCCAGCAAAGTTTACCTAAATACAACACTGCTAGACCAGCCATCTAGTTTCTCAATTGACGCACGTAATTTGTCGCAAAAGTAGAACTCGGCTCTACTCGAAATCGCACTAAAATTGACGGAGCGTTTTGTCGTGCGTTTGCAAAAAAACGCGTTGACGGATACTGTGTATATCAAAAAACGGATCAAAAAAACGCTGCGTCTGACGCATTGCGTCAAAACGCGTAAAAACGCGCAAAAACGGATACTGTGTAAATCGACCTAAAGTAGAACTCGGCTCTACTCGAAATCGCACTAAAATTGACGGAGCGTTTTGTCGTGCGTTTGCAAAAAAACGCGTTGACGGATACTGTGTATATCAAAAAACGGATCAAAAAAACGCTGCGTCTGACGCATTGCGTCAAAACGCGTAAAAACGCGCAAAAACGGATACTGTGTAAATCGACCTTTAAGCACGCGTAACTGGAAAATGTGCAAAGAATATGGATTATATTTGATAAGGACTCAGAGTTGGAGGCAAAAATAATTAAGCACAATTTGCATAAAAATTGTTGAAAAAGCAATGAAATGGCTATTAAGGTATCTAAATTTTAAAAAATCTTTGGGGAGAGCATGCTCCCGAACCCCCGAAAACCATTTTTGTGCCTCAATTTGCTTCAAATTAAGTTTGCCGGAAAAAAGTACGCTCAAAACTCCGAGCACGACCCTGACAAGAAACGTTTTCAAAGGGCTTATTTACGCCCTTTCCAGGGTCTAAACGTCTTTGTATTCACCTAGCATTTAACCTAATTCAAAACTGCACCCCCCACCATAACTTTCTGGATCCGCTCATGCTGGACGCCTGTCAGAGTACTTGTTTACATGCAATAATTTCAAAGGGCACTGTTGTAGCCTGGTCGTAGAATAATAATAATAATTTGTTTCCACGAGCTTTAGAGGATGAATGCCCTTTTCTTCAGTAAATAATAATAGCCGTTATTACAGGTAATGACGTAAACACCCTGTTCACATATCCGATTTTAGTGGGCTTTAAGCTCTGGTTTCTACATCATCATCAATTTTTAGATGTAATAGTTAGAACCAAGAACCACGGGCCTAAATTTAAGCCCACTAAAATTGGGCATGTGGACAGGGTAAATCTGTCTTCATGTCTACAAATAGTTTTTTTTTAAGGCGTTTTGAGAAACCGAGATGGTATCTCAAAATTGCCCAGCGGTCTTTCAAAACCTGCTTTTACAATAGCGTAGACTGAAGAAAGCTGTGTTTTACCTTATAAATATAATTGGCGGTCTTTCAAAATTGCTTGATTTTTCCTCAAGCCAAGCCTTAAAAAAACACTGTCTACTATCTAAAATAATTATTTGTTTTTACCGCATCATGCTTTCAAAATTTAGTGGTATTACCTGTCTTGTTTTAAAATAAACTTCGTAGTTCAAGGCAGTGTTGGAAAATATGTTTTTTAAACTTAGTTAAAATATAACCGAAAAAAATCGATTTGACCGAAAAAAATTCTGCAAGATTAGGTAAAATCAGTCAAGTGACCGAAACAAAATTAAAAAAAAAAACAGTTTGTGCAAAGCTCTAAATTTGGATTTGGGGAGGGCAGCTTTACAATTCAGAGCTCGTGTTTGGAATTGGGTTAGAAATACGATTCAGCTATCATTCACTACTTCAACAATGTGCAGAATGCCTATACAGTGCAAAAGTTATCCGCAGAGCATGTACAGAATTTTTTAGGGGGAGCTAAAAATTGACAAATGCGCATCTGGCAATTTCGTGTGTCTAAAACAGTGTTTTTTAACCTGGGGGTCGCGACCCCCATGTGGGTCGACAGACATTTTTCTAAGGGTCGCGAGAGGTATTTAGTATTTGTGAGAAACCCCTATGTCGCAGACTCAGACGTTGTTAACGTGTTCAGCGGAAATGATGCAATTCAAGAGGAATTTATAGCCTGAAAAATGACTCGACTGCGGAGGATGCCTTCAAAGAGATGTTTTTGCCTGCACATTGATTAGTCATGGTAGCTTCGTATTCTAGAGTGGCAAGCACAGCGATTCATCTTTTGATGCCATTTTCATCAACTTGGCTGTGTGAAGTATGCTTCTCAACATTACTGGAAATAAAGAACAACATAAAAATCAAATCAAATCTTCATTATACTCGCGGTATACACTGAAGCGTGTAATGAGTGGTGGGGGGCCATCTCCGCGGCTTGCGCCTGGGCAACAAAGCTCCGAAGAAACGTTGCAACTGTACCGTTGGCGACACTGTGCCAATTTGACCGGCCCGACAAGCAAACTCCAGACCTCCCGCACCGATAGCGTGCGCTAAGCAACTGAGCTAACCGGCCGGTAATAAAGAACAAGGCCAGGAATAAGCTAAGTAATGGCAGAGCTAGACCAGAGATGTGCTTTATACAGTCCACTACCGAGCCACGCATTGACAAGCTTGTCTCCAAAATGCAACACCAGCCATCTTATTAGTGCAGCTGCCATGATGTGTATAAATTTATTGAGTCTTTCAATAGGTTGATATTACGATACTTACGTTAGTCATTTTTATTGCTGCTATGCATGCGCAACTGCATTACATGTGTTTAATAACTCATAATTTTGGAAGGGGGTAATTTGGTTATGTCGGATTGCAAAGTCGCTCGCTAAATAAAAAAGGTTGGAAACCACTGGTCTTTGGTCTAAAAACATCGAAGTGCTAATGCATTTTGAACTCATATACGGTAACTATAGACTTAAGGGGGGGGGGGGGAATAGACTTTACTTCCTTTGCTTCCCCTTGAATCCTCCAATGGTAATCATCTCACCTTGTTTAATTAACATTATGTAAGAATCACTCGTTAAAAAAAAACGTGAAAGTTTTGGTATGGTTAACTAGTGATACTGTGATAGGTCTACTGTAAGCATATAATTCAATCGTGTGACTAGTTTTACTGAAAACAAAATACTAACAAGATTGTTTAGTTTATTGCTTACCCATAAGCTAGCAAAAACTTGCTAATAAAAAGCTGTAAATTTTTTTAACATCCAAAATGTGTTGTTACATAGGCCTATATATCGCTGAACCAAATTATCCTAAAACAAAAGTCAAAAACAATTCCTTATTACACTCGCGTACTTACGCAGAGTGTAACGAGTGCGGGGCCCATCTCCGCAGCTTAGGGCCTGAGCAGTTCAAAACCAAAAAATAAGGAACAGTCCTGGCGAGCCGATGAGGACACTGAGTCCGATTTGCACGGACTGGAAATTGAACCCTACGCAGGGGGAGCTTGATTGCTACTTAAAGACAGCATGTTTGTGCGGACAACACCTGCTTGTTTGATTACGTTTAACGTAGTTCTTACTGTATCAGGGTAAGCTTGTGCCATATGTGAAAATAACGTGTGTCAAGCTGTTTTAGCCTTACCGGTACTTTTTTACCTTTTTTTACGGAAAAGTCTAGTCTGCCAGACGTCTCCGGTCACGATTAAGCTAAAAAACCTGTACACAACATAGTTTGATTACCAACAGCTGTTATGCGTTCATGTTTGTAGGGATGTAGCCTACTAACAAGCAGGTTTAGCAATAACAGGGAAGGTCAACCAAGAATTTCCACAAGTTAAATGAATTTTATCGATGAATAATTAATTTTTCATCTTGTTTGAAAAATTGTTTGAAATGTTGTACAAGGAACTTGCAACATCCAATTGGAGAACACAAAACCAACTTGTATTGAGATTTGCGCAAAATCGCTAAACTTTTTAGCCATTGCAGTTAGTTTTAAGGCAAGAACTTTTCAGAAGTTTTTCGACAGATAAAATCAAATAAAAAGGGAGAAACAGATTCATTAATTGCAAATTGTAAAGTTGCACCACAAGCATGGCCGTATTTAGGGGGAGGGGGATAAAAAAGGTTCAACCCCCCTCCCCACCCCACCACCCCCCGCCGAAACGTTTTTATAAGTTTGAATTAAGACAGTCCAGGCCCTGCAATCGTCAAAACATAGCATAGTACGCAGTAGTAGGATGTAACATTTTGATCCGCAGGTCATTGTTGCGGTATGCGTTTCTTGATAAATCATAAAGGTCAACGCTCCAAGCGCAAGGTATTTGGTACATCTGCCATATGGCAACAGCAGCATTTGGTAAGTCTGCCGTGTGGTTAATCAAGGCCGTATTCAAGGGAAGATACGGTGGATCAAATTCCCCAAAATATTTTTGTAAATTTTAACTAAGACATTACAAGTCCAGTAATCATCAAAAATTTAGTAGGCAAATACTGTAGTAGAATGTAACATTATGTCTCTAGAGTCATCGTTGCAATATAGTGCGTTTCCTTATTGTAAGGTTTAGCGCTCCATGCACAGGTTGCCGCAACATTTCGTACATTTGCCGTATTATAATTAATCCAGCTTTAACCGTGTTGGAGTATATAAGACCGGAACCCATAAAAAAGATGAATTCTTTGTGTAAGGCCTACTACTACAACAAAATAAATTACGGTAACGCATGGAGTCTGATTTAAAGATGAACTGTTGTGTGTTCAATTGATTGCTATTTTTAGTGGTCGCCCGTCAGTGGCATAAAAGGAGCACGCGCCTGGCTTGTGCTAAAACTGTCGCCGAATGTGCACTACCAGTTTGCTGCAAATTTTACATTAACGTCATGTTCATCTAATACAAGGGAGGGGAACCTGCGGCCCGCTTAACTTTTGAATGTGGCCCGCGTCAAAACTTTGTTAAGTGTACAACAAACTGGTAGAATAGAAAACGTTAAGATTTCTTAAAAGCTGTTTCACATTCAACTATTGTTTTCGTGGCATAAAAAACGCGCAAAAGTCACTGATTTTTGCGGTAAAAAACAACTCAGCATGAATGCTTAATAAATTTGCGACGTAATATTGTGTATTTTTAAGACAAAACTTTCAAATTGAGAGTGAATGTGGCCCGCTGAAAGTATCATGCAATCAATGCGGCCCGCTATGCTTTGCCGGTTCCCTACCCCTGATGTAATAGATAGCTTTAATTACGTGTCGGATGACACTGCTTGCTTGAAAAAAAAGTCACATTCTGCATAATTATGCAGAACGAAGCTTGATATTTACAATTATTTTAGTGGGCTAGTGCAAATAGAAACGTATTAAAGGTGCAAACGTTACAAACAATTTGCTTTTCTATTTTCTAAGGAAATTATCGTATTACATAAAATCAATGCTCGTTCACAGAACAGAATAGGCCTATGAGTTTACATGAATGCTAATAAGAAAGTGATATAATCTCTCTCTTAATTGCTCTTTTTCAAAACTCGTTAATTTTTCTCTTTTTGTGCTCACAGCTGCAGCGAATCCTTTGCAGTGAGAATTAGTTTAGATACAACTACGGTTATCTTCAACCAAGGGTTCCTGCCCTGCAGCCTGCATGAATGCAACAAGCTGAGAGTCTGTTCCAATTTGATTTTAGTCCACCGGTATACGAAAATTTAATCGTCAGCTTAGTAAATGTCTGCCCCTTCCTGCGCAGTACCTGGTTATGCTCTGTACACAAGCTATATATTCGCTCTCTGTACGCATCAAGGCACTATGCAGTTGTAATTGCGTTGTACTCGAGAAGTTTTGGTCACAGGAATATAGTTTTAGAAGAAACATACGTAATTTTGGCAAAATTTGCGCCTCATGGTTCGGAAAATCGCAAAATTTTCGGTTCAGATCCGGACTAAGGTTTTGCTTAGTTTACAGCTCTAATACAATAACAAGTTACAACGTTGCATACAAGTACAGCAGTGATTGTAATGCATAGTGAATTAGGGTAGTCTCACTGCAAACCAGATCTTTACTACGAGCAACGTCGTAGCGCACGCATTTCTCACGCCTTTGATGAAAAGAACCGTGGGTGCTTTTGATTGGTTTTTATTTCGGGTCTTGACCACTTCACCTCGCAAGGTTAAGTCCAGCACCAGGACCAGCGGCATAGGCGCATTCAGGGAGAGCCACAGTGCCGTGCCCCCCACTGGCCCTGTCGTTGTTGTAGATTATAGAACACACCTTACACGCCATTCAATCAAATGTGCCAAAGCTAATAAAATTGAATCCTCCTTTCATTTATTTTAGCCAAGCTTCTACTTTCAGACATATTAAGGCTTTTAGGTAGGTCTAGTAAAATATTTATGTATAGTCTATTAAAGAATGCACTAACTGCAGGTACGATACGTCCTTTTTCGATAAAAAGTGTGCTTAGATGAGTGTTTTTATGTGAAAATCGTAAAAATCTGTTGGCGGCTGGGGGCTTCGTCCCCAGACACCCAGTTTTGTACCACTTTGCCAAATTCTTGCTGCGCCACTAAGCAGCTGTAGCAGTAACAAAGAAAAAAAAAATTACAAGCATTCTAATGTTTACGCCAGAAAGAGTAAAAACAGCGTACACAACTTCGCAAAAATTTACTTTAAAAATTTTGCTATACCAGTAGTGAACATTCATATCAAAACTTATCCCGAAATGTTTTTCTAGATACGACCCTGACCACTAGGCATAATTTGCAATATGAAATTTATACGTTACACAGTATACTGATTTTGGTTTTAAATTTCAAGACTTTTCGATTGGAATATTTCTTTAGACGAAAGAGATCGTTCAACCGGTTCTTAGAGAACATATCTAGTGCTAAAACAAGAAATAGCTAACTTAAACAATCAAAGCCATAGCTTTCTCGCATTGTAAAGAAAAACATGCCATAAAGTTAAAACAACGGGTAAATTTTTCAATTTGTGTCATTTTGCTTATTAAGTGAGGAAAATAATATATAGGCCTACAACTTATCTCGGAAATTTTGGTAGAATATCTTGCTAATACAAATTAGCTGGCAAGTTATTTTGAAATTTGTCTGTGAATCATAGCAGTGTTTTGTTGCAAGTAAAAATATAACTATTTTAGCATGTGCATTGAGCATATATGGAACTAAATTTGCTTATTTTAGAACGTTAAAAACCTTAAAAAATAATCTAAAACGAACCTGGCAAACTTCCCTCCACAGATATTTCAAATTTTACTGAAACAATACGTTTGCATAAAATAAAATGAATGATAAGTAGGGCGATTCACGGTCAATAAAGTCAATTTTTTTTTGGAAGTAGAAAATAATTCTAACAATGTGGAAACAAAATTTCACGGTCGTAGGATCAGCATTGATGAAGTTATAAAGTCAATAAATGTCAATTTTTTGTTTTTTAGATCAATTTTTTTTTATTAGGTCAATTTTTGCTTTCTTGCATTTTTTGCGCGATTCTACCTTATACTCAAAAAGAGATAACTCAGATAATTGAGAGATGGAAGTTCGTAACTGTTGGTGATACCAGGGAGGTGTATGCTGTCGCCAGACTGTTATCGGTATTACAGTTTTACACATGCTTAATTTGTTAAAATAATGTTTGATGTAATTTCATTGATTCGATTGTGAAGATCCGTTCAGACTGCTTTGCAAGATTGCAATTTTGGCAAAATTCGTGTGTGATAAAATAAGCTTTTCGTCGTGTTTTCATTTGTTGCATATTTTTTTCGCTACGTATCGGTAGTCAAAAACATTAGAATTGAAAAACAATGCATTAGTTATTCGAACATACTTTGATGTCACAAAGATCGCAATACAGCGAATAGCAAACACTTGAATACGACTCTGGATTCTGCGCAATTACGCAGAGCAGTTAAACTTTGTGCCAGAAAACGTGCGACATTATATGTGCGTACATTATAATCGAAGCACTAACTGAAATGACTTTGGTGTTTTTTTTTCCTTATGGACTGGTTCTTTCATTTCATTGTTTCGTTTGGTCAATGAAGCCAATTTTTTGATAAAATAAAGTCAGTTTTTTGAGATTTTTTTTAGGTCAATAAAAAATCGCCCTAATGATAAGACAACGATATCTAGCCTTTTATGTAATACGTGAAAAGGTTGGCCTGCTTGCAGATTTTTACAAATGATCATGATATTTTTATAAAACGGATGTATTTTTTTTTTTCTTGATAAAATATTTTCTTTCGTATGCGGTGAAGCAACTTTGCCGTTTTTCCTCAAAATCTAACAACTACGAATTTTACATAAACTTTTTTTTCTCTTTGACTTGAAAATCGATGTTTTATAACGTGTGCAAAAATCAAACTTGTTGTAACTGATTGCCTTTCTCTAATATGGTTAGTTACCTAACAACAACACGCAAAAAAACTTTTTGCAAACTTTTTATCAATTTTTTTTTTTCAAAACCCAACACATACTGCGCTAATTTAAGGTGCCCTGTATGTGTCATGCAATACCCATTCTTCTTAGTTGCGAGGGTGCATTATGACGTGTAAAATAGATTTTCTGCTAACTTGAAAAAGCACAAAATATCCTGTTACATTTTTCGGTTGTGTCTGGTTAATAAAGCTGAGAACTCGTAAGGAATTGTACCCGGGATTTACGTTTTCGAGTCGACTGTTGAGTTGATTGATTGTGCCTGTGTCTGAACCTCGTGATTGCCTGCTCTGAAACTTGCGTCTTTTTTGTGCTTCACTGACCTGTGGGATGGCGTGATTGTTGAATACTTGCTGGTGCACAATAGCTTGGTGAGCTATTGGCAGATTGCAGTCTGATTTTGATTGTCCACAGAGTAGCATGGTGTGAATGAGTGAGTGAAGTAGGAGATTTTTCGCAGTTTTGCAGAACTTTACGGCAGTATAGTATTTTTTTGGGCGTGGTTAGTTAAGACAGGGATCAGGTAAACCTTTGTCTTTTTTGCAGCTCGGTTTCCCGGTATTGTATAAAATTTAATGCTTAAGTTTTGAGAAAAGCATCTTTTTTGTGGTTCGAATTTCTTAGTTGTAGTTTCGTTCATGCTTGTGGGAAATATCGTTGGTCCGTCAAAGATTTGGTAAGTTTACTCATTTTACGCACTTTATTTAAATTGTTTGTTTCTCCTAACATGGCTATAAAATCTATACCTGTAATTACGTCGCTGAATTTTGTGAAAGAAATGACATAATGCTTGTTTTTTTGCTGTTATAAGTATTTTCCATTTCAACTCAGTTACTGTTAAAATGATATTTCTGCGTGTTTATTTTTGTTTGTAGCTTAATTTAATTATTCATTGTTGCCTTGTGTTTAATTTATATTATCACAGGAAAAAAAGTCGAATGGTGAAATTGATTGCGGAACTTGAAAGTTTTTTCACATTCAACGATATACCATCTCTGAACTCCAGCGTTAGGCCAACGAGGCGTCGCCTGTGATAGAAGCGACGCAATATATCCCTTATCTCGAAAACGTGACAGCGTAGTGGTTACTAGGTTTTGAAAAAAAAACAGCAAAACTGTTACGTACAACGATCACTCGGTGCCTTACATTTTTAGTCGGGATTAGCAGCATGAGAAAAAATGGGTTGGTGGATTCGAGAGTCGAGGACTCAAGCCTTCTCTCCGTAAGTTTTTGGTTTATACATGCTAATACGTTGGCACTTTGATGCTTCTAGGTATGATGCACAAAACTGCAAAATGAACATTTTTCGATTTCAGTTCTGCCCTAGAATTTTTTAGATCTGCTCACAAACCGAAAAGATTTGGCTTTAAAAAATTTGCTACATTGCAATCTCAGCAACAGAAATGCTGTTACTAATCGAATATTCGAGATGAATCATGTAGAAACTGTTGACTGGACGTTATAGTTTGAACTCTTGAAGTTAAAAATTGACTCAACACTTGGTATAAAATTCAAATTTTAATTTAAAAGTATATATAAAACTATGAATTCATTGCATCCGAAACAATTGTTGAACCAGATTTGTTTGAATTTTCTTTTTTTTTTATATCAACCCGAACCAAACCGCTCAAACCAAACGATTTTAGAGCTTAATCAGAATATAAAATCCGGCTTCCATCCAAGATGGAATAGTTACAAAAAGTAACTACAGTATCTCAGTTTGGATAGAAGCCCGACTTAGCTTCGTTATCTGAAAATTTAGCTTTATCATCTGAAAATGAAGTAAAAAGCTGTCAAGGAACAAGCTTTAAAATTAGCAGCTTTTGTACCGTGATTCGCCATTTCTGGCCTGAACCAACTTCAGTATGTGTGCACTGTGCAGCCAGGCAATTCAATTCACAACCGTTTCGGTGGTGACAAAAACATTCTTTGAGAATTCGCACCTATACATTTTTTTTTGACTCATTTCATAATTTTCATATTCAGATATTAGTTTTAAAAACATGTGTTTTGTCACAAAAAGTAGCGTTCCACTCTTAGTTCTAAATATATAAATACTCAATAACTTTGTCCGAATTTTTCCTAATACAGATTTGTACGAGAGACTTCAAAAAAAAATATATATCGGCCGTGCAATTACTTTTAATCTAAATAAAACTTCTGAAACTGTTTTAAATGTTGAAAATTTTAACATTTCCTTCAAAAAGTATAAATAATTTTTATGTTAAACCATATCTTAACTAAAAAAAAAGTGGGACAAAGGCAGAAACTTAACTATAGTTAAGTGTGACACTTTTTATGTAATAAGTAGGGTCCGCTCAAGTCAATTAAGTCAAAATTTTTTCAGAATATTATTACATGATTAAATGTAATGAATGAAGAGGAGCCGATGTAAGTCTATAATATGAAATATAACAGGGTAAATGGTAGGCCTTGAAGACTTACTAAATAAACGCTGTAAAAACCAATTCTACGACTAGTTTCGCGGTTTTCGCTTTTTCGCGGTTAGTTTTCGCGCTACAACCGCGAAACTAGTCGTAGAATTGGTTTTTACAGCGTTTATTTAGTAAGTCTTCAAGGCCTACCATTTACCCTGTTATATTTCATATTATAGACTTACATCGGCTCCTCTTCATTCATTACTTGTAAAATCAGGCCTGCCATTGCCGATAAATGCCAACTAGGCTAACTGCTCAATGCTAAGCCTGCAGTTGCAGGGGCTTGAGTATGTATAACTGAAAATTGCATTGAAAACGCTGTAAGCTCGGTGGCCGAGTGGTTGGAGAGGTAACGCTCTCAATCACAAGGTCATGGGTTCAAAACCTGAGTCTACCTGATGAGCGGTCAAACCGCGAAACTAGTCGTAGAATTGGTTTTTACAGCGTTTATTTAGTAAGTCTTCAAGGCCTACCATTTACCCTGTTATGATTAAATGTGTATACTAACGTTCGTTTCAGGTGTTCAGGAGTCTGTTTTGGTAGATTTTATAAGTTAAAATGAAGCCAAATTTTTGCATGAAGTCAAAACTTGTCAAAATTGCCTTCATCAAAAATTTCCTTGCAAAAATAAAAAAAATTTATAAATTTCTTTTATATTTTTTTGAAATTTTGAGCTAATTTTAAGCGCAGTTTTATTTGATTACTCTGAAATAGTTGCAATAGTAAACATGCGTGCGGTAGCCTAATTGAGAAGGAAATACCACTTAATATGCATGAAATCGTCCTAGGTAGTAATTAGGCTATACTGTGGGGTTTTCGTTGGAAACATCACAGACAGGGCCGGATTTACGTATAGGCTAAGCAAGCTGAAGCCTAGGGCCTCGGAGAAAATGGGGGGGCCTCGGAGAAAATGAGGAGCCTCATCACGAACAACGAAGATCTTTTTTTGGACTTCCCGATATTTTCAGTGAAAGCACGACATCATTCTGCGGGCATGAAAACCTTTTTATTTTTGGTCTTCACCGATTTCTAGCGGAAAAAAATAAAAAAATGAAAATAGCTTTATCGGATCTCTCAATGTCTAAACCTGGCCCTGATCAAAGACAAACTGTTGATGTGCAGTGCAGTTGCGGTAACAACGCATTTTTTGTATTACACACTATAAATTGATACCAGTACATACAATGGCTCGTTAACCTAGGTTTTGACGTCATGCTTCACTTTCGCATTAGCTTTGTTTTGTTGCATTAGCTTCAAGACTGAATGATTGAGAAAATGTTCATAGTACGTTACCTTCTTTTTCAAAAAATTATGTTAATTGCGGATTGTAAAACATTTTTAATGAAAAAGTGCAACACGACGTAAATAATAGGCGAAAGCGGTTAGGTCAAAATAAAGTCAAAATTTTGCAAAAGTGAAGTCAAAAATAAATTTTTTTTGGTAAAAAAAATGCCCCTAATGATGAGTAAGCCAAAAAGACACTATAACAAATAAAGAAACATTGGACATACAAATACACAATCAATGAAAAGTAAAAACAAATCAAGCTTTGCATGTTTGGACCATCAACGGTGAAAAGTTTTTTGTGGCGCGTTAATGTTTTTATTTTTGTATTCTCGCCCATACATGCGATGCACATTTTCCTATATGGATATACGCTCAGGGCCACCGAGAAGATTTTTGAGCGCTGAGGCAAAAAAAAATCAAATAATGGAAGTGGCAATAGTCAAAAGGCATCCTCTAACAAAAAGGTCATTAAAGCGCATCCTTCAAAAAAGTCCTGCTAGTCCTAAAGCGTTGTTTAAAAGAAAAATGTAGCAACGATGTGGGCTCTGGCGCATTTGCATTGGCTTCCCCACATTTGTAAGCGTATAGATTCGCCTCTAGATACTTTTCACCTGCGCATTCTGTTAATGCTCCCGCAAAATGAAAAGAGCAAAGCTCGAAAAACCCCAAAGCAGGCCGGCAATCACTTCTGCAATTTGCTCTTTTTTTTGCATTTGCATTATTACATTCGAGATTTTAGAGGGAGCCTGGAGGTCTCAACTAAATTTAATAAAATGTCTCGATAGACCGTAAGTCTGAAGTAGGGTACTGCATAATTATGCTGTAAATTTAGGTTTCCCTTTTTCCCGGATTTTCAACTTCCCGGGAAACGGGAAATTTTCAATAATTTTCCCAGGAATCCCGGGAAATTCCCGGGATCCCGAAAATCTCCAGGATTTCCGTAATTCGGAAAATTACCGAAAAATTTTTCCGGAAAAGTTTTCCGAGCTTGATTACTTGGCCGCAAGAAGAGTGACTAAGACATTTTTTTCTAAATTTCAGCATTTCTAATCCAGTTTTAAGCATTTTTTAATGTTGTTCTGACGAACTGAGTTGGAGGTTTTCACATTTTTCAACAAATTAAAGAAAAAAATTCTGAAAAATAGTTTTTAAGAAGTAGATAAAGTTTTTAAACTTTACATGAACGCATTTTTGCGTCGGAATGACAAATATCAGTACCACTGAAACCCTTAAAATGGAAAAAAAATTTCCCGGGATCCCGACATAATATTCCCGGAAAACGGGAAACTCTAAAACCCTAAATTTCCCGGGAAATTTCCCGTTCCAACTTCCCGGGAGGAAACACTACCATTAATTGATTGCAGCGGACCAAACTATTATATGATGGTGCATTGTTAATACACGTCAATGAAAAACAAATAGAATTTGAAAAGATTTTTGGCAGTTACAGTTTACAAGCTTTTATTGTGATAGTACAGACAATTGCAGCCTCTGCAATTGCGAAGACTACAACTGTTTCGAAAAATATCATCAGTGCAGCATGACAGGAATCAAAAAGAGGGACGACCGATTAAAACTGTCTACTTAATTCCACAAACTACGCTATGTTAACAAGGTAACATTGAAAACATGAAGTGATTTACATCACCACGCAAGATGACATCGTGGTCACAATAAGATATCTTGTAGTTTTGAGAACCATAAAAACAACTTACTTTGGCTGAAGTTGAAGATGTACGGTCATAAACTTCTAAAGTTCAGAAAATCAGCTTGATCTGATGGCCTATGGTCAAACTTAGAAAATGAAATTACTGCGCAGGGAAATAGCAACTTATGTATAATTACTATGTATAGTTAATTAGCAACTTATGTATAGTTATGTATAGTTATATATATAGTTATGTATGTATAGTTATCAACTTATGTATAGTTATGTATAACTTACAGATTTTGAAAAAAAAACATTTCTTTAGTTTTCTTAGGGGATTCTTGACCTATCCTGTTTGTTCATCCAGAAAAGGTCCCTTGAGGACAAAAAACTTTTGATGAGTCATTACAGTAACTTCACTCTGACCTGAACTTTTCATTTTTAAATCAATGTGGCGCAATCTCTGCATCAAAAAATGAGGTAAGGCTGCAAGTAATTACAGCGCATGTTACGTATAAGATCAATAATTACCTCGTTTCGCCTGCGCAATGAAAAGCTTTTGTGACATTTTTGACTAAAATTCTCCTGTAAGCATTTGCATTACTATTGGTTAAAATGACTCTGCAAAAAATGTTTGACATTCCGTAATTTTTTTAATTTGTGTGTGACTTTAATTTGCATTGTTTTCAGAACTTCAAAAGCTGTCGACAGAACTGCAATGTCGCAAAAATTAACTTTTTTTTTAATTTTTGATCTTTTTATGCTTTTGTGAATCAGTTCAGTCTCGATATCAGTTCAGTTGATCCAATCATCATTCATTCTATATGATGAAGTTAAAATTCTTAATCTTCTGTATCGGCAGTGGAAAAAGTAAAACACATAATTATGGGTTGTTTGTAGTTAACTCTACGACCGCCGTATTTTTTTTTTTTTTTTATATTTTCATGTTCTGTGGTGGTTCCACAATAATAAACAATAACTTGACATAACAAACAATTACAATATAATAACTATTAAATAAGCACACTTCAAAAATTTTGTGATTATTCTTAGTTTATCTCTCTTGCAAAAATGAATTATTTGCAACCGAATCTAAGACGTTCTTTTTGTACGATTTAAATCAAGACGGTAAGTTAGCTTTGCTAAAGACATTTTAATTAGTTCACTTCTTTCATTGCACGGTGTCGCAAACAATCCTTATAATTAGTTCACTTCTTTTTGTCATATAAAAATGTAAATTAACGATTTTCAAAAAAATATATTCTTTTATTTCATTGTACAGTGATTGCTAATGAATAACCTAATGATGAAAGAAGCTATGCCAAATTCTTAGTAATGTAATTGTCACATGGGACTTGACGCAACGATTGTGGTATAGCGGTAACAACCGGGGGATTCACCAGGGACGGGGACAACGGAACTTGCACTATATAAAGCACAATTTGAACCAAGAATTTAGACTACGCGCTTCAGAGTGCATAAAACGTAAAAGCTCCGATGTTGCCATCGTGAGAAATCAAAAAAAAGTTACGATCGCAAAAATATAACCGCAAAAGTTTTTGCAGTTTGATTACATTATTTTATCGAAAAACAATTTTTTTTCATAAACTCAAAGTCTTCGTAGAGTCGTACAGGAGATTGTGAAATCTTTTACGAAGAAGAGAAAATGAGGGTAAAAAATTGCAGAGACCGAAGGACTTATTGTTGGCTGCAACAGCGTTACTAATCGTTGGCCGGAAAGAGAGATGCAAGTTTACTAGAGTCATTTTTGAATAGATGACTACTAAAAAGTGATAGCTGCAAATGTTGGAAAAAAAAAATTCTTAATAGGCCAACAAAAGACGCCTAGTTTAATTTGGTCAACTACAAATCTTAATAATGAAACTAAAATTTTAAACAGAAAAATGTGAAATTGAAAAGGTTACTCCTGTATAAACAATTAAAAGCACTTGTAATGATAAATAAAAATTGCCAACATTGCGATTGACAAAAACCTATTGCGTATTTTTTCATTATTTGTCATCAACATGAACAATGCAGTTTGAGCGTGTGCTTTAGCTATAAAAATAGAAGTTTAAAACACGCTGCAATTAAACCTAAATGTTTACAATCAGCAGCTGAGTAGTTTGATGCAGAGTAAGTACAAGACAAGTTTAATTTTGCTGGGCTACCTATAGCAGCAACTTTTACCGTCGATAACGGCAAGGGAAGAAAAAAGTTTGTTAGGGGTCAATGTGCCTCTTTGGCCTTTTCCTTTCATATGCGAAAACGCTTTGGTGATAATTTTGTATTACAGTAGAAAGTGGAAATTCAGTTACTGGTTCTGACTTGAAATTAAATGAGTTTTAAAACTGGCCGTTTCGACAACATAGATTCAGCTGTCATCATCAGCAGTACAAGCAAGGCAGTACATAACTTAAAAAGAAAATAAGTATGAGTCTTCTTTTCAAAGCACGTTTTGACCTTGTCGTTTTTGAGTGAGTGACAAAAGTTGTAGTGATAGTGATGAGATGCAGTTTACTTGATAGTTTCATAAATTCAGTTTATAGTATTGCTGAACGCGGTTTTAGTAATTTTTTAAATGCATAAAATATTTTTGAGGGCAAAGTTGAGAAAAGAAGTAAAGATTGAACTTTTTAAGTAAACATAGGCCTACGCTTGATGTCAAAATGCTTGTAAAAATTTTCAAACAATGTTTTCTTTCAAAATATTTGCATCTACATATTTGATCAAAATTTATGCTAAGTTTTTAGCGTTTTAGCAAGCAAAATGTACTTCTGTAAAGATTCCTCAGCTTTCGAAAGGCAGAGTTGAATTTTTTTTTGCGTCAGTTCTTGAACCGGAGCATTTTTTTCAGTAGCCTAATATACAACCAAATAAAAATTGATTTTTTTCCTTCCGTTGCAAACCGATTGAAAATACTGAATAGGCTTGAAAATTTTAAAAAGTCTAGAGCTGTTAAAATGTACTATCATGTTAATGTTAAGGCTGTACGCTACTTTTTGTTTTATCCATGCATCATGATGTTGTTATTTGTGTTATCATTACCCTTTTTCGTATCTATTGCAGAAGCGTTGTTAGTATATTGCAGATATTGTTTTTCGTAACGTAGTAATTCAATCAAAAACAAAAAATGGAGAAGGTTCTGTTACTTCTGTTCTTAACTAATTTCCAAAGTAAGTTGGCAGCTGTTTTTTAAAAGTAGGTTAAAAAGAAATAGTTTATTAGCAAAATGCCTCTTGCCGTCCATGGCATTTCGTTATCAGGGAGGGAGATACTTTTTGACCGGGATATTTACTAGTACAACCATCAATGAACACTTTCAAGTTTCTGAATATAACAGTTTTATTTGACGCATTGGACCTCGATAATATAATCTACAGACTACTCTCGAGTGACACACAGCAAAAATCAATGCGTTAAACTCTAAACAACTTTAAAAAAACTATGGATTACTACAAAGTGATTTACGCTAAAGCTTAAGCATGATTATTTTTGCTGTAGTGCAGGAATGTCATGATCGCGTAGGAAAATCATATTGCGCCAAGTACCGGTAGGCCTAATAAACTTGCTATAGGCACGAAGCATTCCGAAGACCAATGTGTCTTTAGCTTCTGGACGCTTTAAAATTTTTACAAATAGGATGCAGTAAGGTATTAGCATATTTTTGTAAACATTTTAGTGTTTTGCAGTATTTGTTAACGGCGATTACTTGGGAATTGGCGCACTTTTGCGAAAGCATTTAAACCAAACTGAGAGCACTACTAATCAGCCCATTCCCACTTCAAGTATTACCGTCAACAACACCTTTGCAACTACTTCGTCTTCGACAAATAATACGAGACAAGGATGGGTAAGTACTGAGTAGTCTGCAACTGCAATATAAATTCGTACAGTGCTTTATCACAGAGCTGTTTTTCATCACAGCGTGAAGCAACACGAAGGGTCATCTTTTAAAAACGTGGAACATTGTTATGGCAAGCCAACGACGTTAGGAAGTGAATGGTGTTTTTTTAAAGTGAATTTAAGATTTTAAGAGGTGTTTTTGCCTTCTTTGGTTGTATTTCACCACGCTAATGCGTTACTATAATCCACATTGGAGTTGATTTGATTTTGAAACCACGGATATTCTTAAAATTACGTCCATGCATCTGCGTCACAATGCTAACAGACACTCACAAGGGCAGGGGTGGGCAACTCTTTTTAAGACAAGAACCATTTTGGAAAATGTAATGCTTACTGGGGGGCTGCAAGGCAAATAAACACTGGTTCTTATTTCAGCTTTTAATAAAAAATTGCAGCAAGTACTAGCCTTTTTCTGCCTCATTAAGCACTTATGCGATCGATTAATTGCTGTGTCAGTGTTGCTAGATATACTATGATTGCGTTTACACAGGAAATCAAAAAGACAAAAATTCCAACATGCCAAGTTAAGTATATTTTATCAGAACGCAAAAATATAGAGCGCAGGTCAGGAACGGCGGAAGACCTCACGGTCACCTGAGTCACTTGCACCTATTGTGGGGCAGCAGCTTACATTGTTATACTGCTACAATGCAATAATATAGCGAATACTCACGTTACTCTAAGTTAAAATAGAAGAGGAAGGGCCAAACAAAAAGTGGCAAAGCGGGCCGCACGTTGTCCACATCTGCAACAGCGTATCCAGGGGTGGGACAACGGGCTACCAAGCCCCTCCTTACATTTTTAGTTATGCATATGCAGTTATGCACTAGCACTTCAACGCTTCTACATTCACAAAAGTTTTGGTTGTGACTGGCTCTCACTTCGATCACTAGCAAAATGGCTTATTTTTGCAGAAGCATTTTAATCGAGATGATAGCACTGCTAATCAGCCCACTCCCTCTTCAACTGCAATCGTCGACAGCACCTTTGTAACTACTTCGTCTTCGAAAAGTAGTACGACACAAGGATTGGTAATGATAAGTAGTTTGTAATATGCTTTATCACTTATCAGAGAGCCTTTTTTCGCCACAGCGTGAAGCCACAGGAAAAGGCATGTTTTAATAAAAACGTAGAACTTCGTTAAAGCAAGACAATGACTTAACGAACTAACTGGGGTTTTTTGAAAGTGAATTTGAGTTTTTAGTAGACGTTTTTGCCTTCTCTATTCACATATACCGTATTTACTTAGCGCACAGAAGTGACAACGACGCTAATAGGTTAATAGGCTATAACCGACATTACAGTTGCTTTGATTTCAAAACCATGGATATTCTTAACATTACGCCCATGCAGCCGCGTCACAATGCTAACAGATGTCCTGGGGTGGGACAAATAGGCGTCTCAAGCCCTCCTCCATGCATTTTTTGATTATACATTCACTTGCATTTCAACACTTTATTCATCCACGTAAATAAAACTGGAAGATCAGCATCTTTTTATTTCTAGACCCCATGTTCCCCTTAAAAAAATTTTACAGTAGGTTCGCCCCTGATACTATACGTGAAATGTAAGTGCAGTTAGCTATTTTTGAAATATCTGAAACGTCTATGTTACAATATATTTAATTACTACGTCCAGCCCCGGATTTACCAATAGGCTGCGCAGGCTGAAGCCAATAGGCTACGCAGGGAGAAATAAGGAGCCTCGTCACAAACAACAAAGACATTTTTTTGAAATCGACCATCAAGACCTGCATATACGTGGATATGAGTCTGAACATTAATCACCAGGACCTCATTGATTAAATAGCGCCCCTCATTGTCTGAATCCGGCTCTGACTACGTGGCTAAAAAAGTTCTGACCCAGATTTACATTTCAGGTTTTGTGCAAAGACAGAGATTGTTGTAGAGATAGAGGGTTTTGCAAGAAGAATGGATGCTCAAGTAAGTCGAATTAAACCTAACAAAAAAACTGAAACACTTCATTGCCTATCGACAAAAATTGAATTATTACGTAAAACACCTTTTATTTTTGATCACATTGTATAATCAGAAGTTCACTCAACGAATTAAGGGCCTTCTACGAGTAAACTAAGGATTGTGTAATTGCACGAATGATTTTCTCAAATAATTTTAAAAATTCAAGTATAAAAATACTTGACCATTTAGGTTGTTACAATATAAAAACTAAAAAAAGGCTTTGGGGCAAAGAGACATTCTGCACTTTTATTGAATTATTGCTAAATCTGTAACGGTTTATCTACATGTAGGCCTGTTGAAATATATGGAGCCGATATAAGTCTATACAACCTATGAACATGGAGAGATATTATGGTAGGCCTTGGAAAACTTACTTAAATTACAGCGTTTATAGAGTAAGTCTTCCAAGGCCTACCATAATAATATCTCTCTACGATTATCTACTGATGCTGTAATCGCTCCGACTCCGCAGGCTTCTCTATATTACAAGTTTTTATTTTGTAATATCACAATTACGTAACCTACTCGTCTGGTTTATCCTAGCCTACTGCATTTTAGCTCAAATTGAAACAGCCAAGTCTTTTTTTTTTCTGACACTTGGCGTAATTACAAATGTTGACTACAGAATCCAATAGCCAATGGCGCATACTGTCGAAACATTAGGTATAGAGAGCTCGTTACGTTAGACCTCTAATTTCATTTTCTCCTGCATTACGACATTATTAGGATACCGACAAAAATCACTAAATATTGTGATTTTTGAGAGATTCGTTACTTTATAAATACTCTTTTATGGATATCATCTTTGACATTAATTACGTTCTTTTACAGCTTTCAGTTCTTCGCAGCATCGAACTACCTGTGGATACTGCGTATTTAAAAGTTGGTGTTAATGAAACACTTCACCAAAATGATCAATGGGAATTTAGGCTAACCGCCGATAAACTTCCGAAGAATATTTTTCCGTGCTCCGGTTGGCTGCAATAGAAAGATGTTTTTGTTAATGTGATTTTGTTCAATATCCGTTACGTATGAAGGCTTAGCTACATTCTTATCACAATAAATTGTAGCTCAATATAAATCAGGCCTTTTGAAAGGCGTTGTACATGGGTCCTTAGAATCGGGACAGGAGTAGCCTAATAGCTGCTTCGTATATTTTGGTGTCTACGTATTCATTTTTGGTTTCTAAGGGCTTATTTAAAGTAGCAGTACGTGACAACTTTTTCTTGTCCCGATTCTAAGGACCCAAATGGAGTAGCCTACTTAAAACGCCTTTCAAAAGCTTTGATTTGTACTGAGCTACAAATGTGAAAAGAATGTAGCTAACGTTGCGTATGTTTTATTACATTTCATGTTCCTTCCTATATTTATGGTTTATTTGAAGAGTAGTAAATGTGCACTATTGCTAAAATGCCGTTATTTATTTTAGATGCAGTGGTTGCTCATGTTGAAGTGTTTTTATTGAATGCTAACTGATTTGTGAACGCTGAGCCTAATATTTCCGCCCTGCACGGCCTGTACTTGACCCAAAATAAAGACTATAGCCCAAACGTAAAAAAATACAGGCCAGAGTTTAGTTTTATCTCTTAACACTGTTAATTGTATCTTTGCAATGAAATTAGTTTTCTCAATAACAACAATTATGTTGATAAAACTGACTACATAAGCCAGAATGATTCTATGTTTTTCGGCGTAATAGGTGTGTTGCGGACCCAGTTTTTTAACTTATGCCTGCTTCTGTGTCTGACCTATCTGTATTTTAACTTATCTGCCCAACAGCCATTGATTTCAATATTTCTTGTGAAAATATTTGTGATTTTTCCGATGCACCGATCAGATAAGTGACATTTTTAATAGAGAAAGTGAGTCAAAAAATGCCATAAATAATTTCCAAAGAGATTTGTTTGTTTTAGGGGAAAGAGTTTTTCAGCGGAGAATCTATGCAAAAAATGTTCAGCGTAAAATCTCTTCCCTAAAAATCTTGTTTAAGTTTTGAACAACACATTGGGGCAGATGAAGAGCATTTTGAACACGCGGTGTCGCTTTACCCATTACGTCTAAATGCGAACGCTTTGCGAGCCAAATGTTTCTTCTTTCTGTTCTGTTTCAAATGTATAAAGAATTGAAATATCAAATATATTGTTACCACTACCAGCATGCTGATACAAGTTATTTTCTTGGCAAATAAAACACTAATCGTGCTGTTGCTTTAAGGTCTGTTTACACTAAATGCAATTTTAATCAGATTTGTTGTCGTACGAAATTTCGTTCAATTTTTGACGCAAGCAGTTGACGGAAATATTTTTCTCACAATTTGAATCCAAATAATTTTGCTTTTTATCGATTGTTTTGCAAAGTACCGTACGATTGTTTTCTAGAATGCCGCGCGAACTGACGTAGCTTTACGTCATAGGCCCCCAATCTTTTAACTGTTTCGTAGTCTATGTCACTTTACGTACGGAAATTCGTATCGTATTCTGGGTAAACTGTAAACACATCTTTATTTTATTGCTTCTGAAACGGAGAAGTTTAAAAATAATTTGTAAATTTACCCGTGAAATGGCTGAACGTGCCTCGAATAGTGTATCCTAGTAGAAGAATATTTTATGAATCATTTTAACGTGATTTTATTGACAATTTTTACTACTACGCGTACGCCTGTAGTCAAATACGCAACCAGAGGTGAAGAAAGCTGCTGCCCTCCCCCTCTTAGCGGTGCCAATTTCTATTAAATCAAAAGAAAAATATAATCAATGCTCATGCGCCAGCAGCCAGTAGCCTTACCTAAACTGTTAGGCTATACCCATAGTAAAATTGCACATACGTTCCTGCCAGTTCAGCTGTATTTACCGTGTGCACCTGTATTGTTAAGAGTAATATTGTGTACACTTCACAGTACGTATAATTCGCAACATTCGCTACTGTTCGTATCGTATCTACTGTATCGTTATTGCGTTAAGTGAATTTTTTGTATTGATATTTATTGCTCAATCCTTGCCCCTATTTATGAGAAAACTAATAAACTTATTAGCACAGAAGCAACAACAGCGCTATCGGTGTGAATACTCTAGGGCAGAGTTTCCCAAACTATGGGTCCGCGGCAACCGCACAGGGGGCCCGTGACAATGTTGCAGAAAATAAAAAAACTATAACTTTCAAATGATTTTTACAGGACATACACAGACCCAAATAATTACTGTAGTGATTGAAAATCTTATAGAATGTTTTTTTCTTCTACTATCTCTTGATTGTTGAGCAATTATTAAAGTTAGTCATGGATTATGATACTCTAGCCTTTATTGTTTATGACTTATAATGCTGTAATAGCTTAAATGCAATGACAAGTTAAACGCATGAGCAGAGATGATAGACTAGATCAGAGAGACCCCGATGCAAGCTTATTAAGATATAAGTTTATAAGATGCAAAATGAAAGTTTTAACGGCCTACTTTCTTTTACATCTTGTTGGTAGAGCTAAATAATAACTAAAAGCATTGCAATTGTGTAAACGTAAAATCAAATCAAACCTTTATTATACTTGCGGTAATGCGAAGAAGCGTGTAACCAGTGGCGGGACTCATCTCCGCGACTGTGACTTTATTAGTGATCGTGCAATACAGCTTCGACTCCTAAGAACCCTCCAAATGATGGCAAACTGCTGTTGGCGATGCTGTGTTTGATTTGACCGGCCCGGGGATCGGACCCCAGACCTTCCGCACCGATAATGATGTGTTTTACAAGTATGTTAGAGGTCGGCAACCTACTGCACTTAAAAAAACATCTTAACCAATATCCCAAAATATGAAACACACTGTGAGCAGCAAAAACACTGCGGCAATCAAAAAATTTATAAAGATCTTTGTTTCTCCCTCTCCCAAAAAAGGTCTTCGTTTATCCCCATAAAAAACCACAACCTGAGGATCAAACAACCGCAGATTACCAACCGCACTACACCAATCGCTCGGTCTAAATGCAGCCTATAATTTACGGATAAATATTTGAAACAAAAGCTGTGAGAAGCAACCCCATCCATCTCATTCATATGTGTCGGTAAAAATGAAACTATGATTAAGCACAATTTATTTTCTTTTGCATTTTAAGCTTTTATAGCAGTTGGGTGAAAAATTAATGCAACTTAAAAGTGGGGTCGGCGGTAAACTTGATTCGCAAAAGTGGGTCCGTGGCACAAGAAAGTTTGGGAAACCCTGATTGAGGGTTCCAATCCCGGGCCAGCCAAATCGGACACGGTGTCGCCGACGACTCTCCATCGCCGCAATATTTCTTTCACAGTTCGTGGCTGTCTTGGCCAGCACTAAGGCGCGGCGATAGACCCTGTCACTCATTATTAAACCATTGATTACTCGCTTTGGCGTAAAAATGCTTCGAGTAAGTGTACAATGAAGTTTATTCGCATTGCGCAGTATTGGTGCTGGTGAACGTAGGCGGCTGCCCGAACAAACACCTCAACAGCTGAGTTTGTTTTTTTTTACCACCCCAAGTCCTTGCACAGTTTGGATAAATCTTAGATTACGTATGTAACTTACCGGTACTTTAAACCGAGACTGCTTGCTGCAGTAAAAAGGCTAGATTTTCTGCATAAATAACTTGACTATCGGTACTTTTATTTCATTTTGTCAATTATTCGTTTTTCTGTACCATTTACCCATAATTCTAATAGGCTGCTGGTCTGCCCAAGGGAAGAATTTTCTCCGTAGAGACGCGTTATTGTTTTAAAATTCTAATGGCATATATTTGACAACACCTCGTCAACTTACCAGCAGGCTACACATAATTCTAACATCCGATCTCGAATGAGACTAAAAGCGCATAGTGATATCACTGCAACATCGTGCTTGAGTGTTTTGTTTCTCTGCATCGTTAAAAGTTCGCCAGTTTGGGTTTGCAATTAAGCGGCTGCAACGAAGATGTTTGTTATATGACTTCGTATGACGACGGGTTCAAGAAGAGGAAAGCAAACCCTCAAACAGATTCAGTCCTAAAAGCAGGACGGAAAACAGCTAAATTACATAATATACATTTTAAGCAACTCGAAGTGATGATTGCTTCCAGGAAACAAAGTGCTCGATGACAGTTCAGAGCATTATTATTGCAAAAATTGCAAAAAAATTGTAAAAAATTTTTATTGTAAAAACACGAATAAAACCTCTACAGATTGCTTCACCTTAACGGATCATCAGGAGGTATCTAAATATTAAAAGTTAACACCTGGTGCTAAAATAATCTGAGGTAAAATATGCTATAAGCTGTAAATCTGGCGTGCCCTAATCTAAAGGTTAAAATAACTCGTAGAAGCGTCTCCATTACATACAGCTAAAACTCGAGCTCGCAAGTCACATAGGTCAGTACTTCAAAAAGACAGACTGAAAATGAAAGACGCATCCGGAATTCGGTGCTACAACGAGGATACGAAAGTGATTTACAACCCATAGCATATTTTACCTCACATAATGTTAGCACCAGGTTTTAACTTTTAATATTTAGATCAGGGAGTCGAACCGTTTAATTTTTCCGGTCCAGGTTCGGTTTGGGTTTAACAGCGGTTTCAAATTTCGGTTCAGTTCCGGTTAAGGTTCAGATAAATTGAAACGCTGCGGTTTGGGTTCGCTCCAGTAAAAAATATTTTAAAACCGGTTTATAAAGTTCCGGTTCAGGTTCGCAGTAAAAAACGGTATAATTCTAGTAACACGATTTAAAAAATAAAACGTACAAAGTAATTTTGCTTCGCATTGTCAGGCCAATATAATGCATAAAATACTTGCAGTATAAAGTCAATTTCGAGATAATTAAATTGTTACTATGCTCTGACACCGGCTGCCTATTCAATCCTCAGGTAGCGTTAAATTAGAGTTAAAGCGGTTTGTTTAGTCTGTTACGCGTGTACCACTGGACCGGGTAAATCAAACGTAAAAGACTTCTTCACCACGCGTAGATTACTTGCGTAAGTGACTATTATTTTGAATTCGAACCAGCTTCAAAATGACGCGAGTGACTTCACCGAGCGAGCCGCTTTTTCAATCGGTTCGAGTTCGGTTAAGGTTCGCAAGTACTCGCATTATTCGGTTCAGTTCCGGTTCGCTCTTTGCGATTTTGAAAAATACGGTTCGGGTTCGGTTAAGGTTCGACAAAAATAGCGTAAAACCGGTTTATAAAACTTCGGTTCGGATTCGGTTCGACTCCCTGATTTAGATACCTCCTGATGGTTTGTTAAAGTGAAACAGTCTGTAGAGGTTTTATTCGTGTTTTTACAATAAAAAATATATAATATACATTTTAATATATATTTATGAAATACAGTACCGGTATCGCCAAATGAATAACGCGTGCACACGCTCTTGAAGCAAAACTTCGCTTTCTCAGTAACTGATATTACTCACGCCTATTGCGTGGTTATATTTAATATTTTTAGGCAAATTCATTGGGAAAAAGGAGGATAAAAAAATGAGTTTTTAATGGCCAGTTTGAATTTTGTACGTTTTGATGAGCTTACGCAAAACATGAACAAATTTTAACCTTTGCAATTTCTTGTTAATCTGTGCTTTAGAATAATCAGCTGATATTTACAAATAAGTGAAAAATGATATATGTAAATAAGGCCTATAGGAAGAAGGAATATGCCAACTGCTTACCTCATGCTGTAAAAAAAATTAAGTTGTAGGGGACTTTATAAATCTAGGATATTAAATGCAAGCTTATAACCCACACATAGCGTTAATATAAATTTACAAAACTTTCAAAACAACTTTAAACAGGAAATACGCGATTTGTAATGACAATGGCTATTTTGCAACAGGCAAGCAGAATATTTAGTTGGGCCAGCTCGAATTTCATATCACGTTTAGTTCGGGTTAAGCTCGCAAAATATCAGAACAATTTAGCGAAAGCACTTTTATAATATCATCTTATTTCAGTTGATATCTGTCTCGTTTGCTAACAGAAAATGCATTTGCAAGATACAAATTACATCTTAAGAGCGGTTCTACTAAACACCGCAAAGGACGACAAAGGATCTCAAATGGATGTATTAAACACCGCAATGAACGACGAAGGACCTTAATTTGATCTACTACACACAGCAAAGAACAACAAAGGACTTGGAATCATACCATAACAAAGAACTACAAAGGACTTTAAATTAGGGTTAGGTTGGGGCTAGGGTTAGATTAGGTTTAGGGTTTTAGGGTCCTTTGTCGTACTTTGCGGTATTTGGTACATCAATTTGAGGTCCTTTGTCGTCCTTTGCGGTGTTTAGTAGAACCCTCTTAAGAGTAAACTGACACTGCATATGCCACAATTACGCCTATCAACTAATTGAGTTTCGACATTTTGCTCAATAAAACGACCAGCAAAGTTTTGTAAAGCAAGCTTAATATAGGGATATGACGAATCTTAAAATCCATCCACACACGCTGAGTGGCAAATCTACCTTTAGCCGTCAGTCCTGTATAGCTGATTAATTTATCCTCCAATAACATCATGAAATTTCAAACGTTAATGTTTGCCTGCTTTGCAATTCGAAGAAAAAAGACATTCGTGGGTTTACTCGTAAAAACATGGGAACGCTGTTATCTGCTCGTTCATTTCTACCTCAAGAAATAACAATTGAATGCAGTAAAAAGGCGATAACAGCTAAGTATAGGTATTATATTCTAGTCGAACGATAGAAAAAATCGTGATGAGAGCAAGAATAATCATTCTGTCACGACAATATTAGTAGCATTAATTAATCATCACTGAGACGAAAATGGTTTCTAATTTAAGAATCGCATTTACATCAATCAGTAGCCTGCAAAAAACAGAAATATACTCCTTTCGCTTACAGCCTTATAATGTCGAGAACCCTCAAATTGCAACTAGTGCTTTCAATTTGCAAACATTTCAAAATTATAGTGTATAAGTACTAAGTAGCCTACTAAGCTCATAGTTCAGCAGAAGGTTGAAATTCAGAGCATGCCTAAAATGTTACGTCTGAAAAGTGTGGTGACTGGTGGTGAGTATGGGGTAGGTAAGCTTAGCAAAGCATTTGAACTAATTGCTGTATGCATACTTGCTGTTACAGAGCAGGCTATACAATGTAGTAACAAATAACCACAAAAATTTTTATTCAAATTCTCGCGTCCGGGTTTGTGATAACAACTTTCAGAATGTGAACATCACGTTAATAATATTGTAAAAACAATTACGATTCATTCAAACTCAGCGGAAACTTCAGTAGAAGAAAATTGCTTTACCGCGCAATGGTGGATTATCGTATTAAATCTTAGTATTAACACTAACACCCTCCCCAAAGGATTTTTTAACAAAAGCAGAAGTGGTTGCCATTGGGTCCTCTTTCCTGATTGCAGCACCTTGCACATTGTCTAACACGGATTTGAATGCTTCCACTGACACTTGATCTGATTTATGGTGAGTTAGGCTATTTGATGACCACTTCACTGCTTTCTTCCACAGATCATCAAAGACTTCATTCGACAATTTTACTCCCGCTCCTTGAAAAATAGAAAAAATTTCCTCCCGTGGACGAAGTTCAAAAAAATCACGCTCATAGACTCCGTATTTGGAACAAACTGACGGATTTACCAAGCCCCAAGCATCCGCCTGGTCTCCATAATTTTTGCGGTCGGATATCCGAGAGAGTCGAGGGGCAGGAAGATCGTTTCGGATTGTTGGAATTCCAGAAGAAAGTTTTTTTTTTAACTTTACGACTTGTTCGACTTCTTTTCCAATAAAACTTGAAGTGGTGACATGATTGGTTATTGCAGGATCTAATTGCTTGACAAGATGCGCTACTTTTTGTTTAGGTTTGGCATTGTGGTATGGGGACGGATGAAAAGGGAACGCCGAAAAATTTTTATTTTCCCAATTGAGAAAGTTTACAAATTGCACGTAGTCAATTCTGCATGTTTTTATGTCGAAGTCTTCATTCTTAACGCCAGCACACTCCCGCATGAGGTATGACAATAGTTTATTGTCAACTGGTAAGTTAAATGTCCAGCAGACTCTGCGTAAGTTTTCGGCATCAATATAGCCTGTGTCTTGCGGATCATAATATTTTAAAGCGGATTTCAAATCTTTAAAATTACGATAGTTTGCTTGTTTCAAATGATGCCTCACGCAAGCTAGCCATCCTCTTTTTGGATCTTGTCCAGCTAAGAAGTTCCTAGGACTTCGCATGTGAATTAAATCTCCACCTCCACACTCATCTGGAGTATCAAGAAGACCAAACGTATGATCTAAACCTACTTTCAGAGTGTCTGCAATCGGATCAACTGTTTTAGCAAGAAGTGGCTGAACCTTCGACTTAATCTCATCGAAATTTTTTGCCACAATATAGGTATGCCTAATTGGTGAGTTTTTGCAAACCCACTGCATGACTTGGGCCATGTTTTTACCACTGTTGCAATGAGGAGTTGGTTTTCCAAATTTAATGGTTTTTGGAATTCTACCTTTCCAGTCGTATTTTCGGTTAATCGTTTCACCGGGATTGTAGTCGTTGTGAGTAACCACATAATTTTTATGACCTTTCGCATTTTCGGTAAGAACCTGTTCAGCTGTTTTGTGGGAATTTATCATCTCACCAGCAGAAATATCTATCAGAGTAGGGATTCCACACGACTTGGTGTTATCAGGTACATAGCTGCTGTTTTTGTAGGCGACGAGCTTACGAGACTTGCCTATTGGGTAGAGCTTACTTTGATAACATTGCTCTTTTTTTTCAGTAATATTCTGTTGAAAGTTGGTTTTAGGTTTGGGGTTTATTAATTGAGAGGCAGGAATGGAAACTAGAGTTGAATTTCCATATGTTATTTGAGGCACAAAGCTGGGTGTCATTCGTCGACTATTAAAGGGTTTGCCTCTTTTGGTAAATTGCAGACAATCTTTTATAGTCCCACTCTCAGGAAATTCCTTACCTGATGTTCTGGGCTTGCAGATAACGTTGGAACAATCAAGCTTCCCATACTCACAACAAGACATCTCCAATTTAATCGTTTTTTTCTTAATTTGACTACTTATTTTCGCTCATAACTTTCTACAGGGGCGCTGCAGCAGAGTAGGTCATGATTTGAACTGCAGAACACACATTATTTTGTACTTTGGTGACGTAACAGCACCTATTTTTGCGTGACAACACGTAATACACTAGAACAATAGCCTACAAAATTTTACATTGTTACGATTTGATCATACATGGTACTCGCTTGAATTAAACCAGTTGACCCTGCTAAATTTCCGCGCAGTGTTGCAAGATTGGGCTAAAAGTCTCAAATTGGGCTACTTTTAAAGTGTTTTCACGCCTAAATTTTTTAATTTGCGACTTTTGGGGCTACTTTTTGTAAGCAGCTTGCTATTATTTTTTTTGTTTTGGGCTAATTTTGATTACAAGAGTTAATTGACTATTAAATTAAGTCTCTTCAGTGGTGCTATGAGCTTCAAATCCATGAAGTACATCCATCAACCTACAATGCATTCTTCCAGATAACCTTTATTCTACCTAATACCTATAAAGGTTAATTCGCGTTTCTTGTTTCTCGAGATTTGAGGCACAAAGCTGGGTGTCATATAAAGGTTTGAGGCACAAAGCTGGGTGTCATATAAAGGTTAATTCGCGTTTTTTGTTTCTCGAGAAACCCTGCAACTCGTTTCTCGAGAAACAAGAAACGCGAATTAACCTTTATAGGTATTAGGTAGAATAAAGGTTATCTGGAAGAATGCATTGTAGGTTGATGGATGTACTTCATCGATTTGAAGCTCATAGCACCACTGAAGAGACTTAATTTAATAGTCGAAACGAATCCCGTCTGGTGCAAAAGAGTTAATTGCTTTTTTTGAATAACTTTTCTGCGTGTACGGTAGATTCATTTAAGCGCACGCTGTAGGTGCGGGAGGTCATGGGTTCGATTCTCGGACTGGTCAAATCAGCACAGTGTCGCCAACGGCTCGCCACCGCTGCGACCTGTTTTTGGAGCTGTGTAGCTCAGGCGTTACGCCGCGGATATGGGCCCCGCAACTCGTTACACGCTTCGGCGTAATACCGCGAGTGTAATGAAGATCTGATTTTGTTATTTTTTAGGATGATCAATAGTGTGACGTCATAAGAAGGCCATACTTTAAATGGGACAGCTTGCTAATGTTAGATGAGCTTCGGTCAGTGAGGTCACCCGCTCGCCAAATGAGATAGACCAATAGGCCTATTTGAAGTACTTTTGGAGAAAACAATTGCAATTAAGAATATAGTTATTAGTTATATATACAACATAGTAGATTAGTGCAGTTATAGTTAACATTTTTGTGAATTAAGCTGTAGCAACTGTTGCCAGGTAAAAGAATGTCATAACGTTACATAGGTAGCGACATATTTGTACCCAGGGCTGCGAACTCGAAAGAACTCGATGTTTTTGCCGAACTTGAAAACAGTTTGAGCTGAGAACTCAAACTTAAAATCGAACTCGTAAACATTTTGGGCTGAGAACTTGAATTGGAACTCGAAAATATGTACTCAATAATCACTTGTTTTTACTCAAAACGACTTGCACCATGCTCAAGATAATCACTTTTTCTGAACTCGAACGAACTTGATGAATTTTCACTGGACTCGAACTCAAACTTGAATTCGGAAAAATGAAAATGCTGAACTCGAACTTGAACTCGAACTCGTAAAATAAGGTGAACTTGAACTTTAACCAAAACTCGATAAAAAAATCGATCGAGTTTGCAGCCCTGCTAGTACCAGTACTGTATATAGGCCTAAACCTCAAACACTAAAAGATGCATATGTGTAGAAAAAATACCATTTCCTAAATCCATAACGTTACCTCTAATCCCAAAGTGAACACTATTTTATTGCGATTGTATTATATACTGGTACAGTGGTACTTTACCACAATGGAATTTGACAGGCAGTGGTACATTACCGCATTGTATTCTTTCGACCAATGTGTAGGCCTACTTGTAGAAGATGATATATTTCAAATTTGCAGTGATTCTGAATCTCTTCGCTTTCTCGCAGTAAAATGAGTCAGCCCACAAGCTAGGGATTGGTGTAATCAACTTCTGTTTTTGTAAGTGGAGCACGTGTGCTTAATTGTTTCGTTAAAAAATTATTTGGGTTGCTTTTATTGGCAATTTGCTACTTTTTCAGTGATTTTGGGCTATAAACCATCAAAAATAAATGGAAACACTGTTCCTGCGCCATTTACTGCAGTTTGACGAAATAGGGATTAAGCCAATTTACATACACAATTTAAGCGGGTAACCCTATAAATCCAATCCGCTTACGTTTCTGCTTCAGTAAGCTTTTCGTGGGTTGGAAATTAATCGCTTGAAACAGGTAGGTTCATCTCGCTCAAAAGCTCGTGAAAAGAACATCCGATTGAACTAAAAAATCTCCTGAACTGAAACTGAAGCGTGTAATTCGCATTATTAAACCCGCCAATGTAAATAGGCCTACAAGCGGGTTGATTCCTGGTTAACCCGCTTAATTGCGCGTGGAAATTGGCTTAGTGGCGTAGCCGGAGGGAAAAGAGGGGCACCGAGCACTACACCTCTTTTAAAATATGAAAATCTTTTTTATAGATCGACCGCTCAGAGGGAATGAAAACAAGCCACTCATTCTATAAATCCCATTTAGATGTTTTGCCAGCCATAAGTGTATATGACTAATTTGATTCACATACCAATCTGCCCGTTTTATTTATTTATTTTTTTCTTTTCTTTCTTGTCTCAAAGCAATTTTCGATTAGTACCTTTCCTACGTAAGACAAATAAAATCTTCGTTTTGACTTATAGTGACTTCGTTGTTAGGAATACATCAAAAAGGATTCAACAGGAAATAAGCGTCGTAAAGCTACAGCAGGGCTGCGATCTCGTACTTGAACTCGATCATTTTGCCGAACTCGAATTTGAATTTGAACTCGAAAAAATATTTTTTTTAAACTCGAACTTGAACTCGAATAAAACTGTTCGAGTTCACTAGAAAGACATTTAAATTGTTGAAAAGAAATAAAAGATCACTACGAAATATAGTTTGTTGTTCAACTGTGACCACAACACTGACAATTTCGATGGTACTAAACAGCTGAGGTAAGTCTTGAACCTATACTGCACGAGCAAAATGTTTTCATCTTTTTAATTGCATGAGCACCGGCGGGAAAAGTTGTTTCGATTTTGGATATTCATCTGCCTGAACTCGAACTTGAACTCGAAAAAGCTTATTTTTGTCGAACTCGAACTTACTCTTGTAAATATTTGAATTAGAGAACTCGAACTTGAACTCGGACTTGCTAAAATTGGTTGAACTCGAACTTGAACTGGAATAAAATTCGATCAAGTTCGCAGCCTTGAGCAACAGTACTGCAAAAATTAAGCTCAAGGCGGGGAGATCAAACCAATAATCTTGCCAAAATGCACTTTTCTAGTTTGAGAGGTGTACGGGTTCCTGAAGACAAATTCATTGTAACTTTTAAAAAATAGTATGCTAAAAAATTTTGATTTATTTGCAATTTTAAGGCAACGAAAGATAAAGTTGACAATGCGAAAAAACAAAGTAGGTCTACTGTAACACATTCACAAGAAGGGATCTTCGTTATGTAAAATCGACTAAAGTTCGTTGGATTCTTCATCGATCACATTGTAAAACGTATGCACGGCTTTCAACATGGATCTTGCAACTGCACAAAAAAATGTAAATTATTTTGCAGTTTGATTGATTTGCTGAAGTCAATGCCCTGACGATGACACCAATTCGCAGAACGGACCAAACAGTTTTGGCGTAGCTTTTATGCAGTTTTCCAAAGCGCAAAGACCTGTGCACACTAAAAATCAAATCTTTTGTATTACCGTACGCCGAAGCGTTTATGGAGTGGCAAGACCCATCTTTCTGGTTCAGCGTTTGGGCACCACAGCTCGTCTCGGCTGTAGCGAGCCGTTGGCTACACTACGTCTGATTTGATCGACACGGGAATCAAACCGATCAACTCTCGCACTGATTGCGAATTCTCGTACTAGATAACACATAATCTGAACATAGATGGTTGAATGAATATAGTTGGTTGAGAGAATGCATATAGATGGTTGAATATATAGCCTAGCTATTACACCAATTATTATTAATCTGCCAATGATTGCACTAGTCAGTATCCTTTATCGGTATCTTTTAAGCGTATGCATGCCAATGAGCTTCGAGGCATGATTAGGCTGCAGAATGAACTGAATATTTAACGAATGAATTATTACTGAAAGTCGCACTAACCGGGTGATAACCTTTGAAATATTTGCAATGTATTGTCTAGCCATGAAGCATAATAAGGTCACGCTCAGGAAGGTACTTGCTGGTAAAGATTACAATTTCAAATTAAATACCTCAAGTTATTACCCGGTTATTGCTTCTTTTTTTATCTAAATCAATGGAACTCACATTCGCGGGTTCTGCAATTGAATGTTTTACCAAAATCAATTAGCATTGCCTCATAATGAAATAGGTGGAAATCACAAAAATGCAACACAAGTAATGCATACTGCACATGCTCAATGTAAATCAACAACACAATATTTGTTGTGTTATATTGTGTGGTTGATTTCATTGAGCATGTATACGTTTGCTCGCCTAGAAATAATATTGGACAGATTTATTCTGCCCTCCTTCCCCTTAACAAAGTTTTCCGACTTAAAAAACACTAAAACGCTATTTTGATTTGTCATAACTAATAAGCTCAATTATAGCTCACAAAAAATAATTTCTTCCCTGATGGTAGCTCAAACATGAACTTAATTGAGAGAAGAGGCCCATATTTTTTGCATGCAGGGGGCTAAACAAGGGGGGAATTCCCCAAACTTCCCCTGAGGATTTCAAAAAAGTTTTTCATAGGAAGTACGAAATGTAGGAAAATTTCAAGTTTTGACTTCGGAAATTTGATTGGTCACGTTCTAATTATACGTGCTCTTGACCTTCAGTCCGAGACATAACAATACGTCAAAACCAAGGCGATTTTTTGTAATCCAAAAAACTTGAAAATGTAAACTTTGTTTTTGCGAAAATATTACCAAAATGTGATTAATAGGGAGATTTTTTGGTGAAATAAAAAACTTGAAAATGTGACTTTATTTTTGCAAAAAAGTAACCAAAATGTGACTTTATAAAGAACAGCAATTACAATGACTCCGTACCAGTAGCGCACCTAAGATTTGGCAAAAGAACTGGCTAGAACCGGTGGGCCGCCGGAGTCTAAGGGGTTTGGTGCTCCGCTCCTACCATCCAACGGATTTTTACAATTTTCTCATAACTTTTTTTTCTTTAATCGTTGTTGAAAACGATCATTTTTTTTGCTCTTCACTTGGTTTTGGGCGGAAAATTGGACATCTGCGGACGTGATGATCCTCAACGAACCTGTCCTCCTTTTGCGCACAGAAAATATGGTAACCCTATAGTTTAAGCAAGCGTTTAAAAATTCGAAGTATTAACATGGCAAAGATACCACTTCTTTAACTGAAAGATGTAGGGCTTCATATTTAAGTACATAATCACCTTGATGCATTATGCAGAGTGTAAATTCATTCCAATTGTAGCAAGAAAAAAAAAAAAAGAAAAATTGGGCAAAAACAAGCACAAACAACTTTGTAACCTAAAAAACAAAATGTACAGCAACTTAAAAACACAAAAAGCAACTTTTTATAACTTTATAACTTCTTAAATACTGGCCCCACTCTTGTGAAATTTTGGTTCCACGCTTTTTGTGTTAATTGCAGCCAGCAAAAAAAGTAACTTTTGTGACCTTAAATCGCCCTAGTGATTACATTTAAAAACATACAGACAACAAAAAAATAAGGCAGCGGCGGTTTATGCTAACAAGCAATGAAATAGTCTGAACAGGTGCTTAACAGGATTGCTCAAGTTATGATGCACGCACACAATAGTATGTAACGTTCTTTGGTTAAAAAGTTTCGGTCTTTAACAAGGAGCTTCAACGTGGAAAAACAGCTTATTACTGCAGCTTGTACCACTGAGAAGGGGAGAGCCAGAGACCCTCGCCGGGGAATTTTTTTAGAGATGCCTTTTGATTATATATACCCCATTTGATTTTTTGGCGTGAGGCCTCAAAACCACCTCAGCGGCTCTGATGCTTATGCATTATTGGAAGGTGTAGAACTTCGTGAGCTTTACAGTACATTGAGCACATAAACACTTTGATGCAGTATGCAGGTTGTAAATCTATTTCAATTGAAGCAATGAACGATAAAAATGTCGGAAAATTAGGCAAAAAATAGCACTAAAATACTGTTACCTAAAAAATAAAATGTTACAAAAAACATGAAATGGAACTTTTTGTAACCTCATAACTTCTGAAATGCCGACCCACACTAGTGAAATTTTGTTCTCGGATTTTTTACGTTAGTTGAAGCCAGTTAAAAAATTGTAACTTATGTGACCAAAAATCGCCCTAGTCATTGCAATGTGTCGTCAAACGATTTAATTTTCTAGCGGAGGTCACGTTCTAATTAATCATTATCAATGCACTTTGACATTGAATTCTTGGCACAACAGAATAATGCTTTTTAGACATTTTTTGAGGACACACAAGTGCGACGGGTAAAGTCAGTCGTTACAACTGTCTGCGTCGCTTCCTAGATTCTCGCAACCTCAATGCATAGCCTATAAACAAGCCGACCAGAGCCGGATTTAAACAATGACAGACCCTTAATTGGCTCTTTGATCACACTGATTCGAAAAGCAAAACAAAGGTCTACACGTCCTCAGATGTCCTGTTTTCACTGAAAATATCGGTTGGAGCAAAGAAACAAAAAAATCTTTGTTGCTCGTGACGAGGCCCCTCATTTACTCCGAGGCCCCTCATTTTCTCCGAGGCCCCTCATTTTCGCCTATTAGTAAATCAGGTCTGAAGGCGACTTTTTGTAGCGTTTCGAACAGCACTGCCTTATAGTTCTTGTATCTGCATTCGCTTTTGTTAAATATACAGCAATTGGGCAACGGTCCAATTAACTGTTGAAAACCAATAAATATAAATGAAAAAGTTGCAAGGGACAACTTAATGTTTCGACCTTAAGAAGTCTCGCCAGCCTTGCTACGCACAGCCTACAACGCTTTCACTGGGAATCGTTGTTTGCGACTGGTCGCCTACCAGAGGTAGGGAACAACCTACTGTAGAAAAGAAATAAAGTTGAGATGCTTAGGTTATGAGTAGGGCCATTTTTTTTTTTTTTTGACGTAAAAAAATTTATTTTTGACTTTATTTTAGCAAAATTTTGACTTCATTTTGACCTAACCGCTTTTGCCTAATTACTTATGTGTTGTTGCACTTTTTTGATTAAAAATGCTTTATAATCCGCAATTTACAAACATTTCATGCATAATAAGTGCTATTTCCTTCTCAATTACCGCACGCATTTTTACTATTTCAACTTACTGCTTCGGAATAATCAAATAAAACTGCGCATAAAGTTTTAATAGCAGCTCAAAAATTCAAAAAAATATAAAAAAATCTACGTTTTTTCATTTTTGTAAGGGTTAGGGAATTTTTGATGAAGAGAATTTTGACCAGTTTTAACTTTATACAAAATTTTGACTTTATTTTGACTTAAAGAATCTACCAAAACAGACTCCTGAAGGCCTGAAACGAACGTTAGTACATGTTTGATCATGTAATAAGGTCCTAAAAAAATTTTGACTTAATTGACTTTAGCGGGCCCTAGTTATCAGCAATGCAACGAAGAGTCCTTATAGTCTGAAATGAGTCTAGCTTGGATAGGCTGTGCTTAGCAAGGCTGACGAGACTTTTCTTATAGCCTTCAATAAAGTGGATATAAATTTATGACGGTTGAAACGTTGTTAGCAAAGTTTAATTTAACTCTTTCTTGCTATGCCCTTAAGTTACAATGGAGCGTGATTGCACCTTGCGTGTTTGGCATGCTAAAACAGTCAACAGCTTTAAATTTAAGAACAAAAAGGAAAAAATAAAGAGCAATCGGCCAATTAATGAAAAAGTGATTCAGCAAGAGTGGAAGAAGTTGCTAATAGTTCACTGCCGGTGTAATTAAACTAAAACACTCTTTTCATTAAAAAGAAGCATCCTACGTAAGCGGGGGTATAGCTCAGCGGTAGAGCATTCGACTGCAGATCGAGAGGTCACCGGTTCAAATCCGGTTGCCCCCTGATGCATTTGTAACTGCTTAGCAACGACCTTACTTTTGCAGCTATTTTTATTGTAGTGAAAGCATGCATCATGAGGGAAGATTAAACTGAGCATCTAAAACCCAAAAACTCAACCCCGTTGCTTGATGCGCCTACCATCGAGCCAGGGCCGGCGCCAGGAGGGCCAGGCCCCCCCAATCGACATGCTTGCCCCCCCCCCCCATTAACAAGCTTAATTTTTTGAAGACAGCGGCTTTTGTGCTTACTTTCAAACTTTGGCCCCCCCTGATAAACGCTTAGCCCCCCTAAGTCGACTGCTCTGGACCGGCCCTGCACCGAGCCATGGACAAGCAGAACAAACGTATCGTCTTTGCAATACACTACCGCCTCCTGGCGGCGGTAGGTAGAGCGTAATAGTATCCCAACCATTTGCAACATCATAGACACAATTGGAGATAAACACTGTGCTGTCTACACTCAAAAATACGTATAAACAAACTAATAGACTGTAGTAAACCAACTAAAGCTCGCACATACAGAATTCAAAGCAGAGCGAGTAAAATTCTCCAGGAAGGGCAAGCTCAGTTATATTTTGTATTGACATTGGCTTTGTTTCTGCCGCATTAACAGCAACAAAGCAGCCTTTAATTTAAAATACTGAAAAACAATACTAACTCTGCAACACACTAGGCAGGAAGGAAAAGTTTCCTAAAATATTCCCTTTTAAATCGAGTTTTCAAACCATGGAAATCTTCAAAAAAGTGGCGATTAGTTGAAAGTAAACTTTGACATGATTAAGAAAGAAGTGACAAGAACCTCTTAATTGTCTCTTCGACGATAGGATTTGAATTCTTTCTGCAAGCATTCCGTATTTAGCGCAAGAATTAACGTATCCAAACTTTCCTCCATTCTACGTCGGATACTTAACCCTTCTTTGCAATTATGGGCAAAATGTCGAAAGCACGGATAGGCTACAGCTTTGTAACAAAATAAAGACAGATCTACTATAACCTAAGAATTAGACGAAACGTCAGCTTACGCACAGATAGGCCTACATAGCCTATACCCTGTCCACATGTCCATTTTTAGTGGGCTAAACGCCCATGAACTTTCCGCATTATAATTAAATTTTGATGTTGCTATTGAAATAATTGAAAAACGTGATTATGTCATCAAAAATTTAATTGTGATGCAGAATACCCATAGGTTTTTAGCCCATTAAACTTGGACATGCGGACAGGGTAATTATTGTCCACGTCATACCTGAATCAGCTTCGTAATAATAGTATAAGTATTGATGCGCGCTCTCCGGATTGTTTATTTCCGTATGAACCAATCCGTCCGGACCTTTGCAAAACAAATAGAAGTGATTGAATGCTGGCATCAATGCTGTTAATTTGCGTGTAATGGGCTTGGATACTGAAACAGCATGCTAGTCTCTCTCTTTTTTTTTTTTTTTGAGCCACGTAACTGCAGCTTGGGTTTTTATATGAGTGAAGCATAAGCATCACAGAAGATGAGCTAGCGAGGGCCGGATTAGCAAATTCAACTGGCCCAGGAACTATGACTCAAAACCTGCCCAATTTTGGCTGCAAATTACAGCCTTGCGTATATAATCGTATAATCAACAGTCATGCGTATAATCAACAGTCATGCGTATATAAAACTCGTGGTAAGAGGCGGGCGCTCCTACCACTTGGCCATCTGAGCTGTTTCAATTAGGCCTATTGCATTAGGCCAGGGCTTGGCAAACTACGGCCCGCGAGACCTTTTTATGAGGCCCGCGGGCACTTACACAAGTATATAAACTCATACCGTGAATTAAGCCAAAGACCTATTTTTATTGCTCATCACTGATTTTTAGTGGAAAATAGGACATCTGAGGACTTGTTGACCATTTTTTTCTTTTGCTCTTCTAATCAGTGCGGCCCTCGGCTTCACATTTTTTCAAATGTGGCCCTTTGTGTGAAAAGTTTGCCCATCCCTGCATTAGGTTATATCACAATATCAATCAATAAGCGGTAATAAAAAAATAATACGACTGCAGTTCGTATGAATTCTAACGTTATACGGATTTCCATGCATTGGACACTACGTTCGGGTCATTCCGTTAATGCAAAGATGCAAATGCTGGCGGTAATTACAAAGCACACAAACATTATCAAACTCTGTTTACAGAGCGACAATCTTCACATTTTTGCGTTCATTTTTGCAAGTTGGTTTGAAATCCATAACGCAGCTTCTCGTTCGACGCACATCAAGGAAAGAGAATCGCTTTTGGCTTGCTAAATTTGAAGTTGAAAGTTGGAGCGTCATGATACTTTACAGACTGTTCATTATTCTTAAAGAATAATTGCAGAATCACTCTACCACATAAATTTTAATTTTATGAAGAAATATATTTTGTCCTTAATTGGACATCATCAGTCTTTAATAAGAACAAATAAATAAATAAAAGTAGCAAAAAAAGCAAAAACACGACCATAAATGCAAATTAACAAAAACTTCATGTTCGCTTTGGTGTGATCCACTTTTAAACATATTTTGTTCTATGTCAAAGTCTTTTTTGATATTGTTGTTTAAGGAGATCACTGTGTCTGCTAACGAAGAGCTGTTTATGACAACACGTGAATTTTTCATTTTGCAATCAGCCCCAATGTTTGATTTGGTGGTGTTATACCTCGAGAATTACTGCTTATTATGTTGGCAAATTGCAATTAAAATTTATTGTACATTATTCTAATGCTACGTTGTCAATTTACAGACTCTCTGATGCTGATCTTGATGTTCTAAAAGCAAAGCGGGATTAAGTTTCGCTCGGCTACCCGCTGGGTGCTTGCTCTTGCAAATGCTCTCTGAATGTTCATACATGTAGCAGCAATTTCTTTCAAGTTTTTTATTTCGTTCACGTTCTTTCTCCGCTCCACTTTTGCGATTTGTCATCACTTTTTCCATTATTGAAATTGAAGAGAGCCGGGGCGGTATACTGCAGAACTTTTGTAGCACTTAACGCAATGCGTTAACTTTGTTTGTTCATTAAGTTAGCGCATTGCGTTAAGTGCACAAAAGTTGGGCAGTATACCACCCCTGGAGAACGACACCTGACATTTGGGCATGAGGACATTTGGGCGCAGAGAAATTTAGGCGCGAGAACATATGGGCCCAAGGACATTTGGGCGCGAAATACGTTCGCGTGCAAACGCATTTTTTATCAACTTTTTGTTAGTTTTTTTGAATTGACTATTATTTTCTGCTTGCAACGATCTTATAGAGTAAGTTTAGATGTGTTAATTAACGGTAATGTATATCAAAAAAGAGCGAAGTAAAGGTCAAGTGAGCAATAGATAAAGACTCATTTCTATGATCAATTGTCAAGCAGCATGAGAGAGTGATTAAAAATTTTAGATTTAAAAGGATACTGTCCACGCACTATGACAGGGAAATAAAAAAAAAAAAAACAACAACAACAACAATTCTTTATTGACCAAGTGGATATCAATTCAATGCAAACGGTAAAAATAATAAATACGGCCACTTGGCAAGAAGACAGCGAAAAGACTGAAGAGTCATCACGTCAGCTGCCACCTCACAAGCACTTACTACAAGACACATAATTATGCAAACAAACATTCACAATACCATAAATACAAAAACTGACCACACTTACAACTTAGCAGTATGATAAATTCTCAGCACACTACTATGTATCCTCTGGAAAAGAATTCGACCAATTGATTTACTTGCAGTACAGAAAGCAAACCCAAGCATTTACGATTCTTGTTACAATATCATAGAATTTGGAAGCGTCTATATTGCCGTCAACGGCAAAACATGAACATCAACAAGCCAATCAACAGTCATGCGTATATAGACGCTAGCCAATCAGTATTTCTCCACCAACAGCAATACAACAGACACTGCCTAGAATTTTATTGCTGTACAGTGCAGGTTACTATTGTTTTTCACTTTCTTAAAAATTATACACCAAGTTTTAGACAAACACAGAATGGACTGTGAAGACAATATGATACACTGACAACTAATGCAGTTGTGATTTGTAAATACTTTAAACAAGATGCTTAACAAGATGCTTAACGCAGTTGTGATTTGTAAATACTTTAAAATGGATTCACTTTTGATAGAAAAAAATAAATTATGAGTCAGCTGTTATTTACACTCAAAGACTATGATCTATTTCATTCGTATATTAGATTGATCAATACCTCGTTCTATCAATGGGAATCGCATGCCCACCTTGACAGGTTTAAAAATTGTAGCGCAATTACTTTCGCCGAGTTCGAGAACCATGATTGTTTTTGAGAGGCTAGCCGTCGAGATTAAAGATTAATCTAGCGCTCGCAGCGGTGTTGAATTCTAGGCTTTTAAAATTAACGAATAAAACAAAAGATCTAAAAGTTAAAACATTTTTGTTGCAATGTTCTCGAACCACGGACGCGCGCGAGAATAAGGAAATTGCAACGACACGGTAATGAGTGATTAATATGTAACATATTTTTAAAGAAAACGTAAAAGAGGTAGTCGTTTAAAAAAAACATAATTTTGAAAGAGGTACTTGATCAATCTAATACCGTATACGAATGAAATGGATCATAGTTTTTGTGTGTAAATAACAGCTGACTCATTATTTGCTTTATTCTATCAAACATGAATCCATTTCAAAGTATTTACAAATCACAACTGCGTTAAGCATCTTGTTGTTATTATTTTATTTCCCTGTCACAGTGCGTGGACAGTAGTCTTTTAAATCTAAAAGTTTTAATCACTCTCTCAGGCTGCTTGACGATTGATCGTAGAAATGAGTTTTTATTTATCGCTAATTTGACCTTTGCTTTGCTCTTATCTTTTTCGATAGCCTATACGTTTAAAATCGTTGCAAACAGAATATAATTGTCATTAATTCAAAAAAACTAACAAAAAATTGATGAAAAACGCGTTTGCACGCGGACGTATTTCGCGCTCAAATGTCCTCGCGCCCAAACTGTTCTGCGCCCAAATGTTCTCGCGCCCAAATGTTTGCGCCCAGATATCTCGCACCCAAATGTCTGCGTCGAAATGTCGGGGATCCCCTGGAGAATGGATGGCAAATAGTATGGTAAGTCTGCGATTCAAACGTGTTCTAGCGAATTTAAAATTGTTCTGATGAAAAATACCCCTTATAAAAATGGCAAAGCTAAATTACGATAATGACAGTTTGAACCCCAAAACAATACACACTGCAATCTTAGATCGAGAATACCAGCTAAACGCAAGACTGAAACGCTAGGTTGATGCCTGGAAGCGCTTAGCAGCGCTGAGATGTAGAAAGACGTTTAGCTCCCTGCAAGGGTGGAGGCGTAATCAGCTATTGGGGGGGCAGGGCCGTATTTAGACAATAAGAGGCCCCGTTTTTATTCGCCCTTAAAGATAGATCTTTAAAAAAATCTTCATACTTGAACCAACTTCAAAAAGGAGCCCTTGGTGTGTAGGCTAATTTGTTCGTAAACAACTGTGCGGTACAGTATATCCAATATCAGTAAGTTCTTCTGCGACTATTTATGACGTCAAAATATCGCAAAATAGGGAATGACGTAATTACTAGGGCCCGCTAAAGAGAAATTTTTTCAGCACCTTATTCATGATCAAAGTGTACTAGCGTTCGTCTCAGGTGTTCAGAAGTCTGTTTTGGTAGATTATATAATTAAAATAAAGTCAAAATTTTGCATAAAGTCAAAACTTGCCAAAATTGTATTTATCAAAAATTTCCTTACAAAAATGAAAAATTTGTATTTTTTTATATTTTTTTGAAATTTTGAGCTATTTTTATGTGCAGTTTTATTTGATTAGCCTACTCTGAAATAGTTGCAATAGTAAAAATGCGGTAATTGAGAAGGAAATAGCACTTATGCAAGAAATCGTTCTAGTAGTTATACTATGCGGCTTCGTTAGAAGCGTCACAGACAAACTAAAGTTGCGATAACAGCGCATTTTTTGTGTTACACACTATCAATTGATACCAGAATACAATACACAATGACTTGTTAAACTTGATTTTGACGTTATGCGTCGCTTTGTACAGATGCATTAGCTTCAAGGACTGAGTGACCGAGAAAATGTTTAGAGTACGCTGCCTTCTTCTTTAAAAACTTATGTTATGTAAATTGCGGATTATAAAACTTTTTAATAAAAAATGTGCAACAAGACATAAATAATAGGCGAAATCAGTTAGGTCAAAATAAAGTCAAAATTTTGCTATATTAAAGTCAAAAATAAATTTTTTTAGGTCAAAAAAATGGCTCTAGTAATTACTAACGTCTTTTTATTTTGCGTCAAGTAACGGCAGTCGTAAAGTACGATGAGTAATTGATCGATAATACAAAAATACCGTTACTGAAAAATAATTGCAAATTTATTGAGAATGGAAGCGGAATATTCTTTGATCATTTGTTAGCTTCTAAAAGTAATTTTGAAACAGCCCAGCGCATAACTGGACCGATCCACACTCGAGCGGTCCACCGGGAAACTCCGGAATTCCCGCCGGGCTAATCCGACCCTGGACCTAGCTGAGTGTCGAACCCGCGACTACAATTTCCGGAGCCATACGCACCAACCACAGATGGCCTATGACAGCTCAGATGGCTGAGTGGTAAGAGTATCCGCCTCTGAAGCTGTAGACTCGGGTTTGATTTCGAGTCGGGTCAAACCAGTGACTAATAATTGCTTTTCTCAGCTTCCCAGCTTGACGCTCAGCATTGAAGGGACAGTGTGGAGTACAAGCTGGCAAGTATACTTGTTGTGCCGTTGGGAAAAACACTTAGCGGGATTCCCCCATCTTGGTGTGGTAGACAGGTGGCCGGCAATTCCTAAGCGAGCTCGTATAGCGCATTGATCGCTTTCTCGTGATAGGAGGATAAATATGCGACTAAATACCTGTACAAAAAAATACAACCACTCGGTCAACTCCATGTGCACAGCATAGGCCTACTATTCTCAATCAACACAATTCTAGAAATTGTTTTTTGATTTGACGACCTCTAGGCCGACACATCTTTTTAGTTTAAAAACTCACTGATGAAAAGTATTCTCGGGTAGTATAAACCATCAGGGGAAAATTGGGGATCTTTGGGTTCTTCCTCATCCATGACATTAACCATCTCAAAAAAAGGTGCCAGCTTTGTAATATACCTTTAAATACAATTAGTTTGAAGTTGTGTGGGTATTTACTATGGGTTAATGTGACATTACGACGTCGCTGAAAATAAACACGTCTAAAAAGCTAACTGAACCAAGCGACGAAAAATGCCCGAATACAGGAAAACTTACGTGGTAACGGTATATCAATCGCTTAAATAAAATTACCAAGTTTCGAAACGCAATGTAACTTACTCGTTGTTGAGGGTTATTCTTTACGCGAAATGATATCGCTTCATTTTGCAGTAAAGTGCTCAAAACAGTTTTTCCGCGCAGGGACAGAGCCAGGATTTTTGTTTTGAGGCAGAAGTAGGCCTACCGTACGTGCAATGCATGGACATTTCAATTCTTAATGTTATACGCATACAGCACTTAATGTAAAACTGTCTGCTGTTATGGACGTTTGTGGAGCGAATGCCCACTCCCCTTTGGGTCCGTGCCTGTTTTCAAATGAGCCTAAGAAAATTGTGTCACGTCTATGTCATGTGCTTGTTGAACTATATGAAAATATTGGAAACCCATAAGCAAGCGGTTTTGAAGTTTTGGCTTGAATTGATACGTGGAGCTCCACTGAAATTCCTCATGAGTAAGTAAGTAAGAACATAGTAATTTACTGTATTTTTTCGAGTGTAGGACGATCAAGAAAAAAATAAACCAGGAAAAAACAACGAGAGGAAAAAATATTCCAAAGGCCACCGCGATGTGTCCGTTTAAGGTCTTCTAGTCATTGTTTTCAGCGTTTCAGAAAAATTTTTAAACACATTACGAACTCGTAGTCTCGTACTTTATAGGACAAATTTTTCACATAATTTGCTCTCATACATGTCCAGAACTTTTTGGAGGTGTATACGTATAACTGACAGCTGATGTTATGCCAAACAATTTTCTTCTTGCTCAAGGTATATTTCTGCAACCTCCCTCCCAAAAAATGTTTCATATGGTTCTTAGTTTTGAAAAAAAACTTACGGATTTTCTCGAAATTTCGGCATCAGTTCACGGCACGCTTTGCACCATTTCTGGTGAATTAGTAGCATTATTGGTTTTCTACTTAATATACTTTGGCGAAAAGCGTCATCAAGTGTAGTCCAATTCAAGTGACTTCCATAACCTGAGATGTAATAAAGTAATTCTATTAGCCATTTTTTGTATTTGACATCGTATGTGCACTACTTTAGTTAATATTGTGTAAATAGCACATCGTTACACGCTCTACACCAGACATGGGCAAATTACGGCCCGAGGGCCAAATCCGGCCCGCCGGTTCTTCTTTTCTGGCCCGCCGGCATTTACGGAAACTTAAAGTCCCACCATGAATTAAGCGGAAGACCTTTTTTCCTTTAGAGATCACGAATGGCAGTGATTTTCAAAAAAATAAGCCTCAACGGTGCATAATTGAAATGAAAAACGAGGTGAAAACCTTTTATTTTGGAGATCACATTCGTACGTGTACTGTGATCTCCAAGAAAAAATGGTTTTCACCTTGTTTTCTAATCAGTGTGCAGCCCGCGGCTTCAACAGTTTTTCCAAATTTGGCCCTTCGTGTGAAAAGTTTGCCCACCTCTGCTCTACACTCAAACATTACAGCAAGAAGTACAAAAAAAACTTACTCAGTAAAAAAAGAGCATAAAAACTGGATGTATTTCGTTGTGGTTATAACGAATAGCCTGTGGCGTGTTGACCAGTTCATAACTATAGCTTCCAAAAAACTGCCAGCGGAGATGTGAAGATAAAGTGCTAACAGAGAGAAAGAAGCTAATATTGTTTGATGTTTCCAAGTGTAAAATCACCAAATTAGTCCTATTGAACAGCTTAAAAAACAGAAATTCAAATTCCAAGACGTACAAGCACGGACTGCTGATTCAAATATTAAAAAAGATATTTACCTCTGGCCAGTGAAAATTCCATGTCGGGCATTGGAATGGTGGAAGACACGTGACAGAGCCATACCAGTAATACAAAGCAGATGAAAAACTTTCCTATACTGTTTAGCATACCTTATTTATTTATTTACCAAGCCTAAATTACGATAAAATTGTAGTGGTGTATTTACAGGAATAGGTCTACTGCTGAATACATCAATTAAAAATTCGAATTAGCCGCAAACAAAATACTTCGCAAACGCTTCTCGAAAGTTCGAAAGCAAAAACTAAATTCTTAAAGAGTTTGTTTTACTGAAGAATTTTTGCTCGGCTGTATACGAGATCAATAAGCTTAACAAAAGCTAACCTGAGTTGCAGCGGATAGATGACAAATTGGTAGCCTGCTGTTATTGTTTTTATGGCTTTTCAATTAAATGCTCTATTCAAAATCAATGGTGCAGGCAGGAGGGCTTCCATACACCAGCCCCCTCACCCTCCTTCGACACTCGTTCAAAGCCTTTATTGCTCAGACGTTAGATCAACTAGAAAAATCGTACCTTCATGTGTTGAAGTGGAAAAACTAATTCACACGGCCCCAACCACTCAGAAAGTTTTTGCGTTCGCCCCTGCTCCATAAAAACCTCGGTTTTAAACCTATGTTTGCTTTGCTCTTATAATACTTTGTTACTGTAATTTGTTATTTACTCCATTTATATTCCAGTAACATAACACACGTCAATATGTTCCATAGAGCATCAACCTTTTAACTAATTGTAGCTGCGTCATAAATGATTACGTGGTAGGCTAATGGTAACAAAAAAATCGATAAAAGGCTCTTGAGCTATAACTTTCACTTGAAAATGATGACACTTGTCTACGTCGTAACTGCGTGACTTCGTTAAGCTTTGGCGAGCATGAGTAACGTCATAAATAATACGTTTACAATTTTGATGGATTTCAAAAATATTTTTAGATCAGACAAATACAATTTCAAACCTGCCGTTGCCTCAGTTGCTTAGCGCACACGTTATCCGTGCGGGAGGTCTGGGATTCAAATACCGGGTGGGTTAAATGGGCACAGTGTTGCCAATGGCTCGCTACCGCTGCGACGTTCCTTCGAAACTGTGTAGCCAAAATAAGCCGAGGCGTTAAGCCACGGAGATGGGCCCCGCCAGTCGTTACACGCTCCGGTGTAATATCACGAGTATAATGAAGATTTGATTTTTTTTATTTCAAATACAATTTCAAAATAAAAATTTTAAATTTTCGTAGGCCAAACTTAACTACGTAGTAGAAAGATGTTTTTAGTTTCTAAGAGCATTGGCACCCCGCTAAGGATTGCTGGTAGAACTGAAAATTCAACTGTAGCCTAATTGAGAAAGACTGCGAAATGACCTTGCACTCTTCAAGTCAGCAGCTACCCGCTATAGACTATATGCCAAACGCGATTGGCTCCAGGCGCGAATCGAACCCGTTACGTAGGATCTGTCATCTGCGCGCAGTCCCGCTAGGCCATGTCGCTGACAGGCGCTAAGCCGTGGAGATAGGCCCCACCACTGGTCAGTGGTTACACGCTTCGGACTTCGGCGGAATACCGCGACAATAAAGATTTGATTTTGAATGATGTGTTTCAGAAATTCACAACTGCTGCACGGTAATGACTGGTTGAAGCAGACAGTGTTTAAAGACTTCAGAAATGAGCCTGCTTTGCTTTATATCGAAAGTGGACTCATGAATTAAATAAATCACTTCACAACATGTGCAAACAGCGTCAAGCAAACCGTAGACGTTAAGGTAAGTTTATCTGGGATGCCATTTGTAAAACACTTATAGCTGGCACTTTATGAATAATAAGCGCCTTTTCGAAGTGGTAGGCCGAAAGTAAAAAGTAGACCGCATTCTGCGAAATGTAAAACAACATTGCGTCGAGAAAGGGTTTTGTTGAAGGCTGTTAATGCACTGCCATTTGTAAAACTGATATTGTTCACACTCGACGGGCAAACCAGCCCTTTTTACAATCGTAACGAAAAATGTTGCGGATGCATCAAATCACACTTTGAAGACTGTAAAAATTAACGCTTTTGTGGATCGTCACGAAAAAGTTCTTTTCATCCTACGCTAGACGAAAGCGTTGTTCTGCTAAATGTGATTTGATGCATGCGTAATTTTTTTTGATACCGGTACGATTTTATCTTAATGAGATTTTTATCCAATTTGTTGTCGTACGAAATTTCATGCGACTTTTGACATAAGCAGTTGACGAAAATATTTTCCACAGAGTTCGAACTAAGGTTTCCCTTTTTTCCGGATTTTCAACTTCCCGGGAAACGGGAAATTTTTTACGAATTTCCCGGGATTCCTGGGATCCCGAAATATCTCGGGATTCCCGGGATTCGTTAAATTCCTGGGAAATTTTTCCGGGAAATTTTCCCGAGCTTAATCATTTTGACATTTTTTATGATTTTCAGCATTTCAGATCTAATTTTTAGCATTTTGTTGTGTTGTTTTGACAAACTTAGTTCGAGTTTTTCAATTTTTTCGACAAATTGAGAAAAAGATTTTGATCTTACAAACATTCCGTTTTAAAAAATTTTGCGAATTTTGAAAAAAAATTTTTAGTAAGCAAAAAAAAAATTTTTAATTTGCAGTAACGCATTTTTTATATCGGAATGATAGATATAGTACCACTGAAACCCTTATTTATGTAAAAAAATTTCCCGGGATCCCGACATAAACTTCTCGGGAAACGGGAAATTAACAAACAGCAATGCAAATTGTTTTGTAGTGGGTATTTATAAAAGCAGAGAGAAAGAATGAGCAAAAGATTGAAAAGTTTTAAATTTCCCGGGAAATTTTCCGTCCCGAAATCTCGAAACGGAAATCCTAGTTCGAACCCATGCCATTTTGCTTTTCATGGGTCGTTCTACAAAGCTCTTTACGATTGTTTTTTAAAATGCCGTGCAACGTGACATAGCATTGCGTCATAACCTCGAACTATTTCGCAATGGTGTAAAGTGACGAAATACTTTTACTTGAGTAGATTACCTGAGTAGTTTTTTTTGGCAATGAGTATTTTTTTTTTGAGTAGTTTTTTTGGGCTACTTTTACGTTTACTTGAGTACTTTTAGTATAAAGTAACACTACTTGGGTAGTTTTTATATTATAGAAAAATACAAAGTAGTCCTTAAGTTACCTGTCTCACTTGAAATCCCTTGTTGCACCTAAAATATTGAGTTGCTAAAAGTCACGTCGCATGCAATGTCGCTGTTGTCTGTAACAATTACTGCATGACCGTAACAGCCAGGGGTGCCGAAACGGGGGGGGGGGCAAGGGGGTAGCTGCCCCTCTGCCTTTTTGACTAGGGGGGCAAGAGGGGCAGAACTGCCCTTAGCATTATATTGGAATAGTAACAAAATAAATCGTCTGCTCTGCATAGCAAAGATACCACATATCAGTAGTTTCAGTTTCGCTCCCATTTTCTACAGTTATTCCTGCTTTAGTAGAACTCGATTCCAGTTTTTGAGGACTCTTAATGTTTTCCTTGGACGACTTGGACTCGCGTCATTTTTTGGTGACTTGGACTTTGAGTTGTGAAAAAAATAATCCGAGTAGACCCGATGGTGAGATTTCTAGTTTTTCTATGTACGACAAATTCAGTATTAGTAGGTAGCAGGACGGAAACGTAATTTTTCGTGCTTTTTCATCGCTTCTCACCCGCTGTTTTCAGTTGGCGAGCAATAGCTGTGACGGTGTTACCATGGTGTACCTAATTGTAACCTACAGTACAGTACAGTAAGTGTAAAAGTTTAAGAACGGCGGTGATGAAGGTCTTAAGACCGGTCTTGGTCTTAAGACCGTTTTTTTTTTTTGGTCTTGGTCTTGGCCAAGACGGTCTTGGTCTTGACCATTTAGTTTGGTCTTAAGACCGAAAGAACTAAAAAGCATCTAGTGAATTTAAGTGATCCTGCACAGCTAGAAAAAGTATCCAACAGCGTGTATGTGATTGTGTTGTTCTTATTTTTTTTAATATTCTGTATATATTTTGCCTGTTTTTTTTTTTTTTTGTTAAAGAAAAATAGCGATAAGTGATAAACTGTTAATTCTCATCTCATTTTTATGGTCTTGGTCTTGAAAAAAATGAAAGGGTTGGTCTTGGTCTTGAAAAATTTACAAGGTCTTGGTCTTGGTCTCGCAGGTGATGGTCTTAACTGCATCACTGAAGAACGGCGAAATTAAAGAATCCACATTTTCGTCTGATATAATTCGTCCGTTAATCTTACATCAGAAAAATGGTACGACACAATGCACATCTTAGTCGGTTTGCAGGAGCATATTTAGGAGAAGGGGGGCCATTGTGCCGTGGCCTCCCCCTTTTAACTCTGCCTTTTAGAAAAAAGAACAAAATTAATGGTGCCGAGTGACTGAATATGCCAGACTCTTTTGATGGTTTCTGTAGCTTATGGCCAGGGGGGTAGGATGAGGAATATGCATTGTGCCACCAGCCACTCTCAAAAATGTTTTTGATGTTTACAATTTTTCCATAATTTTGAACCTTTTCACTTGCAATAAACCTTCCGCCTTAAAGCACGCACAATCGAAAATGTGCGAACAAAGTGCGTCATATTTCTCGAAGCACTCGAAATTAGGGAAAAAAATTTAAACAAAATTTGACTAAAATTTATTCAAAAAGCACTAAAATAGCCATTTCAGCACGTTAATTATCAAAACTTTTCCGGGGGAGCATGCACCCGGACCCCATTAAGAGTTTTTTTTTGTTTCTCAATCAGCTTTAAATTGGTTCTGCCAAACAAATACGTTTCAAAAAAGTGTGGAAATTGTGGCCTTCCGTTTTTAAATTTTTCCCCACGACCTAGCGTTGGTATTAAAAGTGCCCTTTGAAAAAGCTGCCCTCCCCCTTGCCTTTACGACGTTAAGGCACCCCTGGTAACCGCATGACCGCAAGTTTCAGAAAATGCTTAATATGTTCACAATAATATATTCATTCCAAAAACCATGGTAGGCCTAGCAGTAAAACTATCGTATTTCTCTTTCAACCTTAATTACGAAAGAAAGCAACTTGCAAAGCCAAAATTGAAGTGTTAACAAAAATAAGCAGGTTTCCGCATCTGAGTTAATGCTTATTTATTCATATGTTTATCCTTCTTTGCGTTAGAGGCGCTATAACGAGTTCGCTTAGGAGTTTCGAGCCACCTGTCTGCCACTCCGACACTCCGAGATGGGGAAATCTTGCCAAGCGTGGTGCCGAAAGGCACAATAAATGAACTTGCCAGCTTGTTCTTCTCGCTGTCGCCTTTGATGCTCAGCGTCATGCAGGAAAGCTATAAATTCCAACTTTTAAGTCATTGGTTTAACCCTACTCTGAATCGAACCCTTAGTCTACCGTTCCACTCGGCCATCTGAGCGGTAGGCTAATAATTTTTTTTGGTTTGGGCCTACTAGTTGTTTTGCCGTTTTCAGAGCAAGTCATCATCGGCAAGAGTGCAGTTGATACTTTAACGATTGAGAACGCTATACTTTTACTTGAGTAGTTTATAAATGACTACTTTTTTACTTTTACTTAAGTGCTTGTTTTGGTCAATACTTTCAACTTTACTTCGAGTAGTTTTGCCGTCAGTAACAATACTTTTACGATACAGTTTCAAAATACTTTTTACACCACTGTTATTTTGTAGTCTACGTCACTTTCGTACGGAAAATCGCATTGTATTCTGATTAAACTCATTAACACTCCTTTGGAATAGAGAAAAGGGTTGATTTGTCCGTAGTGTCTCAGTGTGTCTAATATCAATTTTACAATTTTTTTTTCACTGTTCTGGAAAAGGTGCTAATTGGTCTGTAAAGTGCATGCAATATGTATTTTACAAATGGCACCCTATAAGTTTATACCGTACAAAATAGTAAATACCACTAGCGTAGCCAGGATTTTGCAATGGGAGGGGTTTTTAGAATGACGTCACATTTGACCAGTGGCGCAGCGAGAAATTTAAAAGGGGGGGGCATAATTTCCACATTTTTTAAGCGTATTTTTTCTTCGGCAGAACTAATTTGAAGCTGATTGAGAAGCAAGAAAGGCTCTAGGGGGTTTCGGGAACATGTTCCCCTGGAAAATTTTTGAAAATTTACATGCTGTAATGGCCATTTTAGTGCTTTATGAATAATTTTCAATCTAATTTTGTTTACAATTTTTGACCCTAATTCAGAGTGTTTCACCAAATATGATGCATTTTCTTCGCACATTTTCGATTATGCGTACTTAAGGCGTATATAAGGATTATCGCTATCCAAGTGGTTCAAAATTATGGAAAAATTGTGTAGGCCTACATCAAAAACATTTTTGAAAATGGCTGGTTGGAGGATGCATATACCCCTCATCCTACCCCCCTGGATCCGCCCCTGGCCATAAGCTAGTCCTAGAAAAAAAACATCGAAAGAGTCTGACGCATTTCAGTCACTTGGCACCATTAATTTTGTTCTTTTTGACTAAAAGGCAGATTCAACAGTTCCCCCCTACATACGCTCCTGCATTTGACCATACGTTTTATACATGAGCGGATCCAGAAAGTTTAGGTTGGGGGGGTGTAATTTTGAATTAGGTTGAATGTTAACTATATATAAAGACGTTTAGACCCGGAAACGGGCGTAAATAAGCCCTTTGAAAATGTTTTATGTCAGGGGCGTATTTAGAATTTCTTCAGGGAGGGGCACTAACTTATGTCACTTTTTCAAGCGCAGTTTTCTCCGGCAGAGTTAATTTTAAGCAACTTAAGTCCCAAAAACGACTCTAGGGGGGTCCGCGGGCATGCTCCCCCAGGAAAAAAATTTCAAAAATTTGATACTGCAATAGCCATTTTAGTGCTTTTTATACAATTTTTGGGGAAAGCTTGTCAGATTTTTGGCTCCTAACTTTGAGTGCTTCATCAATGATGCATTTTTTTCGAAATGAACATCAGGAAAAGAAGTATGTATGACGTCATTTGAGGCTCAATGGGGGAGTTGTAACTCCCAACCTCCCCCCCGTAGCTACGCCACTGGTAGATACGATACGATTTTTTGTACTAAATTGTTCGTGAAGTGACGTAGTAGACTATAAAACAGTTACCAGTAGAAACTGCATTCTAGGAAACCAATCATAAATTAGGCCTAGCCTACTTCATAAAACTACTGATAAACGGCAATATCGTTCAGATCAATTATGAGTTCGAATCAAGTTCGAAGGTAAAATATTACCCTCCAGCGTCCAATAATGCATCGCCATATTCGCCAACGTCAAAAATCGAATGAATCACATTAAATCAAATCATTTTGAGCGAAGATTTATAACTTACGACAACACATCGTACAAAATCGCATTTACTTCAACCTCCCCCGTTAAAAAAATCCAAAACTGCCCAATGGTAATGTTATTTTCAAAAAAGTTTCAGTTCTTCAAAATAAGCTAGCGTCTTTTAAAATTTACAACAATGATGATTTCATTTCTACATCCTCCTAGGCCACATGGGTGACCGTTCCACCATGATGTGACTAAAGGCACCTGCGCTAAAGCCTGGGCAATTACCCCTAAAAATTCTCTCATCGGACTTTATTAAAGGTGTGACTCCTTGTAACTGTGAACATTCGGCATAGAGATGGCTCGGGCTGACTTTTTTGAGGCCAGCACCGCCCATGGCCCAGAACTTCTAGCCCAGTAACCGTAACCGACCCGGCAACTCATACCAAAAATAAAGCCCAGTCTGCGCAAAGCCCATTCTTTTTATGAACCTTTAATCACATCAATCAAAGTTAAAGATATTCGAAAAAATTATTAGCGACTCGTTAGCGGCCCGGTAACAGAAAGAACTTGACCGTAAGCAGACCAGTAAAAAAACGGTTAACGCCTCGTTATTCGGTCTCTTAGCGGCCCTTGCCATCTCTAATTCGGCAAGTGCGAGCCTGAGGTGTCCGGAGTCTCTTTTTTGAGACTCCAATCCTCTTCCAAAATTATAGAATCCTACTCCTGTTTACGCCAAAAATCAAAACTCCAACTCCTGTTTTCACTCCTGTTACTCGGAGTATTTTACAAACTTTACAATCGCTACATTATCCAACTTTAGGCCTATGTTAAATTTCATGCACTCCAGAAAGAGATTTATGACCAGTTGAGCTAGCTCTTGTAATTCTACAGGGAAATTTCTTGAAACAAATTGAATGAAGTGAAAGTGATACAGGCAAGCAAAAATGCAGTATCGCAGTTAAACACATTTCACCTTAATTGCAGCACCTTGTCATGCAGCATTGAAGCTTTAAAAAAATGCAAAGCAGACAATTTCAAAATACTGTAACACCACAATGAGCAAGCAATGAAAAATAAAAGGCAATTAAGCGTTTGAATGTGAAAAATCAATTTTATGTCAAGCAACGGTGGGCTACTGAGTATTGCAAAAGAATCACACTAAAAAGATATGACACACCTAAGCTTTATAGAGGTTTTACGTGTAAATGAAAAAAATTCAAATGCAGATTTGGAACCAACTCTTACAGCAATTCCAATAAATTGTACAAAAAATAGATGTCATTCAATTCAACTTAGGCTATTTATTCCACCAACTGGCAACGTATAAACGAATTAATGTAGATGCACAAATCGGAACCAAATCAATAATATTGAAACTCAGACAGGCTACCGGTATATTTGGATTTCTGCGTGTTGGATTTTACTACTTGGGCTAGGAGTTTAAACTGAGCTGAAGAATTTGTCCTTAGTCGAAACTTGAAACGCAGTTGTGTCCTCAGCATTTTCTATTAAATTTTATTTGTCTCGCATCTTTGTTAAATTTCAATTGTATTGAAACAAATACCATAGACCTATGATACTTAATGAATTTTCTTGCAAAACTTGTAACGCACTTACGTAGTTGGACATACTTACGTAGTTGGATATTCAGCTACACTAGGCTGCAGCAAAAACTGCAGTTATGCAACACAGTGAAAGTTAAAAAACTGCTTTGGAAGATTTTAACCTGCAGGAAGCCTTACGCAAAACTTTTGTCTTTTACTGTTTCCTTCCACTGCTTTTAGTCTGCTTTTTAGGTAAACTTTCTAGTTTCTGGTAAAAAAACTTGACTAGAGTACCATCTGCGAATGCACTCTGTCGAAAAAATATTCTTATTTCACCAAACATATTAATTCGCGTCGGCGCGATCCCAAAGTCATATTACTGGTGTTTAAAAGACTGTGCGCGAACCGATGCCTCATAGCGGATAACGGGCATAACTTCCGTCAATGTTCCGTTAACATTACAATAATGGCCTAAAGAAATGGTCACTCCGGCTCTAATTCCCACCCCAGTTTTGACGTTAAACTTAACTTCAAGTCCAATCCGGCTCCGGAAAAATTTGCTTAACTCCAGCTCCTGCTCCGGTTCCGACTCCGGCTTCTGTACATCTCTGGTGCGAGCACGGGTGAAAACGGATTTTTTTGCCCAATTGTTAATTTCTGAAATAAATCTGGCAACTTGTTCAATGAGCAAGCAAATTACGAAAATTCAGATTTTCGAAAGTGCGTGTCTTTTGAATGTCTTTTGTTAAAAAGGTATTTGTGTCAGTGTTTGAACAAAAGATGAATACGACTTGCAACATCATCTCAGGAGCTTATTAAAAATTACGCCAAACTTGATACTGTTACAGAATTTTTGTAATAGAACTGAAGGTATGCATGGCGTTCAGTGGGCCTCATCCAGTAAGGCTGGTAGGCTAGTCTGGTAGACCAGGTAGACTAGATGGGTAACGTCTCGTATCAGCCCCCAGGTTCGGTTAGCTGGTTAGGGTTCGGTTCGGTTTGGGTTAGATTTGATTAGGGTCAGGTTATAGGTTAGGTCAAGGTCATAGGTTAGTGTAAGGTTGGCAGACAGAGAAAGCGTGGGGGATGGTAGGTATACCAGAGCACTAGACATTACCCAGACTAGACAGCTAGACTTTATCAGTAGGCTGTATCTGTGTATGGCGTTAGCAGTTAGGCTGATGGTGACTGAGTTGTTGAAGTCAGTAAGCCTACATTCTGTTAGCTTGACAGACTTGAATAATGAGCATGTTCAGTGTTGGCAGGTTGGTCAGTTGGTAGGGTCTCATCTGCTGATCTAGAGCAGAGGTCACCTAACTTTTTGCTCCGATGGCCGGATTGCTGTGAGGTTAACGGCTGCGGGCTGGATGCAAATTGCAAAAAAATATATAACTATTTATAATCTCCAAATTGCAAAAAATAAACGCAATAAATAGCAAAGTCAGCGGTGGAAGAGCAAAGTTGTGATGAAAATCGAGAGGTTGTGGTAGCCTGATGAACTGCAAAAGAAAAAAAAAGAACTATGAAAAGAAGAACTACAAAAGATATGTAACACCAGCCATGTAAGCTAAAATTGCAAAATTGTCAGAACTAGTGGGATTTATGAAATTATTTTTTTCTCGTAATATCATCAATGTTTGGCTTAGAGGTGCAGCACCCAACCATAAGGATAGCCTTCAAGTGGTCATCGGTCAGCCTCAGACGATGTTCCGACTTCACATACTTCGTCTTTGAGAAAGTTTGCTCACAAATATAAGCCGTCCCAAACATTGATGCCATCTTAGAAGCGAATTTCTTCAGGTTTGGAAACAAATTGTCAGGTAAAAAGCGGTAAAATGTCACTAGCTGTCCAAATTCTCCTGCGTACAGTATGATGTCTATTGTCTAGAGTAGTCTGGCCAGGGCTGCGAATTTGAATGAACTCGATCATTTTGCCAAACTTGAACTTGAATTCTTAAAAACATTTTTTCCGAACTTGAACTTGAACTTGCATAAAACTGTTCGAGTTCACTAGAAAGATATTTTAATTGTTGAAAAGAAAGAAAAGATTTCTACAAAATATACTGGTAGTTTGTTGTTCAAGTAGTCACAATTCATGTAAATTGAAGTTATGATTTTACCAAAAGAAAAGCTGCTTGTCGTTTATTTGTTCATGCCGTTGTGACCTACTGCCTATAAAGTCCAGGGCTGCAAACTTGAACTTGCTGAACTCGGTTATTTTGCCAAACTCGAACTAAAAAATATAATTTTTAGAACTTGAACTCGGACTTGCAAATATCTCTCGAATTTGAACTCCGTTAAAAATCAATCAAGTTCGCAGCCCTGAGTCTGGCTGGTACTATTTGCGTAAAACAGAGATATCCCACTGATGAAACAATGGTGTTTTTAACATAAGTTTGTGATGTCATAATTAGATAATAAGAATCAGTAAAAGGTTGCGTGTAGCTGAACAACAACAACAGTCCAAAATGTTTGGGACTTTTTTACTTAGCAATTCAGTGCAGCTGTTATTTCTTTTGCTTGCCCTGTGTTTGCCAGCGTGGTGAGCAAGATGAAATTACTTTGCAAGCCAGATCCAGCTTGTGGGTCGTAGTTTGGAGATCTCTGATGTAGAGTAATTTGTTCACATCTTTTTTCGCTTTACCTGGATGGGTTATTTTAGACGCGAACGGCTCTCTCTAGACGAGACCCTAGTTGGCATACAGAATATCACTACAGATTATCAACTTATTCAAGTTTAGTTGCACACAGGACTTGATTTTGCAGAACTTTTAGTATAGACTCTGGACTACCGGTAGACAAGTTTACTAATTTTGATGGTTTGTGTGGAATGACAAACTGACAGCTAAACTATCACAGCCTGAAAGATGACTGGGTAACGATGGTTTGGTTTGTGACTTTGTGGTATTCTTTTCATAGTTTGCTGTGCTAGACTATGTGGCACTCTGCGATAGGTACGGTAGTCTTGGTTAACTGTGATCAGTGATGCATACCGATATCTGGCCCTGCTAAAATTGAATCCCTGGTATGATTTTTGAGTTGCTACACTAGACTCAAGACTAGTGTGGTAGGCCTAGTCTGCTCAAATCAATTTTAAAATTGTCAAGTGCGACATCAATTGGAGGTCGAGTAAGGGTTTGAGATTTTCCAGTTAAGTTTAAAGTAGTTATTCTGATAGCCAAAATTGTACATGTGGTTAATCTTCGTCTGAAGGTATGGGATTGAGATCTGAAGTTGAGCTGAGAGGCTCAACTGCTCAAGATTCAGGTTTGAAAACCACATCAACTGATCAATAAATTGGTGTTTATTTGCAACTAGAGTGGTGGTCCTGAGTTAGTAGTCTACAGGTCTAGCAGTCTAATAAAATCTGCCAATAACAGATAACATTGGTGCATGTTCAAATTTTACCCAAAAGTTTTATAGATAGCATTTCAGATTTAGTGTGGCAGCTCTGAGCTCCTAGTCTAACAGATTTACCGGTATGTCATTAACAGGTACAGTTGGCTTCATGGTACCTCCACATAACTGCTAATAGACCAAAGATAATTGAATACTACCTGGTAGTATTCTGTAATAAGCCAGCCTTGTTTTTTTTGCAGAGTAGCTATATTTTTGGTTTTGGTTATTCAATAACTTACAAACGTTGTATTTTGCTCTGTTATAACAAAGAGCCACAATAGTATATTGTACACAAAATGTCTGGAAAAGGAGGGTAAGTTGACTGCCTGCTTATGTAGACTATTGCATGATGAAATTAAACTTTTTGGTTCGAAAGTGTCAATTTTGCTGTGAATGGCAAACTATTTTGCCTACGTCTTAGGAAGTGTCTATTTTGCCGTTAGCGTTAATGGCAAACTACTTTGCTGTTAACTGCAAAATACTGATTGACTAATCTTCTCAAAACCAGTTATGTGTATAGACGCAAGCCAATTAACAGTCATGCGTACAGACGCTAGCCAATCAGTATTTTTCCGTTAATGACAAAATAGACACTGCCTTTTGGTTTTGTGTATAGTGAAGTATATGGCAAAATTCCAGTCTTCTTGACATGACTTTCCAAAAGTTTGTACTTGCGTACGGTACTTTTTTCTGTGAAATTTAGAATATGGTAAGTGTTTGAAAGTTCTTTAGTAATTATATTTCATTGAAGCAATTAATATTTGCAAGAATTATGAAAATAAAGTGTGTGTTTTTGTTTTCCAGTGACAAAGATGATCTCGCTACTGCCATTCTTCGAACTAAAAGCAAACCAAATAGATTGATTGTTGAAGATGCTATCTCTGATGACAACAGTGTAGCAGTTTTGTCTCCGGTTTGTACTCAACTGAGTTTTGATGTTCTGTGATTTCTCTCAGAAATTTTTGACATAAGAATGAAATTTGTTCGGTGTCTTATGATTTTAAGGCATTCAACATTATCCAGTTATCTGACATTGTAAATGTGTAATGACATTGAAGACCTGCTGTAAGCAGGCTTGTATATAACTGTTGTTATTCCCTTTTTTTGCATTTTTTTCCAATTTTTTGTATCTTTAGCATTTTGCATGATTGATAATAGTAATCTTTTTTTTTTTATGATTAGATCATGCAGCAAATTTTTTTTCGCAAATAATTGTACTGACCATACGTTTGAAGTTAATGGTCAGGACTCAATCACCTCTGCTTACATATTTTACTGACAAGATTTAGCAATATATTAAATGTCTTCGAATACGGAAAATGGTGTAGCTCTCGATTATTTTGAATTTTTAGTGCTTCAAATTGTCTGTCACACCTTTTATTGCTTTGCTTCGTATGTTTTTGATGCATTCATTTTGATTAAACCAAGTAAATGTTAAGCATTAGATTTTCAGTTTGCTGTTCCAGGCTTATTGTAGTGCTATATGTTTCATCAGTTACATAACTGTTATTTTCGCAGGCGAAAATGGAGGAATTACAACTATTTCGGGCAGACACTGTGTTATTGAAAGGAAAGAAACGAAAAGAAACTGTTTGCGTTGTGCTTTCAGAAGAAGATGTGCCAAATGAAAAAATCCGAATTAACAGAGTTGTGCGGAAAAACCTGAGAGTTCGAATTGGAGATATCATCAGGTATTGCGTTAATAGTGTTGTAAAATGGTATTCCATACATTCCAATGGTAGGTTTGGATTGAGCACAATTTTTGTTGCTTCGTTAAGCTTGTGTTGAACTGCCGTGTGGAATCTCAGTTCTTATTGGTTGTAACGTCATTAAGCCAATTTACAAGAGCGGGTTTGATTATGCAGGTTACACGCTTCAGTTTCAGTTTAGGAGATTTTTTTTGCTTAACCCGCTATTCTTTCAACGCGGTTTTTAGCGGGTTGAACCTACGTGTTACAAGCGAGTAATATCTAACCCGCAATGCTTAGGCAAGCAGAATGAAGTAAGTTTTCGTCTGCCGTAAGCGGGTTGGATTGACCAGGTTATCCCGTTTAAATTGTGCACCCAAGTTGGCTTAGTGAAGTTTTTGCCATTGGTTGTAACGTCATTGTAGTTGTAGCCTGCTTTTTACTTGTTTATTCCCATCAAGATTCGATTGTATTTCCTATTTCAAGAAACTGTGAACAGAGAGTTAGTGCGTTTTAAGTCGGTACTGAGAGGTGGTGCATTTTTCTGACAAAGACCATTGTTGCATCCATCGCGTTGTATTGTCTGTAGTAAAGGATTTGAACATCATTGTTGAATGATTGTTGTAGTATTCAGCCAAGTCCTGATGTGAAATACGGATCAAAGATTCATGTCCTTCCCATCGACGATACAGTTGAAGGAATAACTGGAAATCTATTTGAAGTTTATCTTAAACCTTATTTTCTTGAAGCTTATAGACCAGTGTGGTATGTATCAGACAAAGAAGTAGTCTGTTTAGAATAGGATGCGCCAAACCCTAAAAAAAGAAACTCTTAACTTTAAGCAATGTTTGAAAAAAAACAGGCTAGAAGATTAAAAGTTTTTACCTACTCTACTGTCATGGTGACTTACTTTCACGGTTATGGCATGCATAATTTCTTCTTTCGAGACCTAATTACGGTGATCCTTTTTCTTTATCCCACATAGTAATTGCATATTCTTAAGCCAGTTCTCCCAAAATATTTAATATACTGTTTTGCGTGTATAATAGGTGCATAGACTTGAAATAGTTTTTTACTTTAAAAATACTTATAATTATGTATTCATGATAATTATGATATTTTTTCTCTGCAGCAAAGGAGATGTATTCTTAGTTCGTGGAGGTATGCGCGCTGTTGAATTCAAGGTTGTGGAAACTGATCCTAGCCCATATTGCGTTGTTTCTCCGGAGACTGTCATTCACTGTGAAGGAGAACCAATCAAGAGAGAAGTGCGTACTAGAAAGCACATGTGTATATTATTTAATGAGATGATGTGGTGAATGAGCGCAATTTTTGGACTTATGCTTTTGTAATAAAAGAAACACACGAAAACTTGAAATCATCGACTTTTTGTTGGTTAGATTTCAAAGTCTATGAATATGCAGTCCATGCATCTTTCATAGTTTTGTAGCTTTTTCAGTTTTTTTTTTATATTAGTTCTCGACGTTTAAGCTTTTGTTGTGTCAGGAGGAAGAGGAAGCTCTGAATGAGGTTGGATATGACGACATCGGAGGTTGCAGGAAGCAGCTTGCTCAGATTAAGGAGATGGTTGAATTGCCACTTCGACATCCGGCACTTTTCAAAGTAAACGGATGGTTTGAGCTTTTTATTTTTCAGAAAATTGCTTGTTGTGTTATTTCAGTGGTAAAAAAATCAGATTATGGTAGTTTAGATCGAAAACCAGACGTTTATTGGCTGTTTGATCTTACAGGCTATTGGAATCAAGCCCCCGCGAGGTATTTTGCTCTATGGTCCCCCAGGAACTGGTAAAACTCTTATTGCCAGAGCTGTTGCCAATGAAACTGGAGCGTTTTTCTTCTTGATCAATGGTAAGGTGCTGTATTAATTTCATTAGAGCTGCGTAGTTTCAATGCTTTTTCAGGTCCTGAAATTATGAGCAAACTGGCTGGAGAATCAGAATCAAATTTACGACGAGCATTCGAAGAGGCTGAGAAAAACGCTCCTGCTATTATCTTTATTGATGAATTGGATGCCATTGCGCCAAAACGTGACAAAGTACGTCACTGTGACGTCATAGGTCAAGGTAAGGTTTCTAACGCTTCTTGTTTCGTAGACTCACGGCGAAGTCGAACGTCGTATTGTGTCTCAACTTTTGACGCTCATGGATGGTTTGAAACAGCGAGCCCATGTCGTGGTAATGGCCGCTACGAACCGACCGAATTCGATCGATGCAGCTTTGCGACGATTCGGGCGCTTTGATAGAGAAGTGGATATCGGCATTCCAGATGCCACCGGAAGACTGGAAATATTGAGAATTCATACCAAGAACATGAAACTAGCCGACGACGTCGATCTCGAACAGGTTAATCATTAATAATCTAGCCGTGCGCTATTGCAATCACCAAACTACGCTGTTGCGATCGCCAAACTAGAATTTTCTATGAAAAACGGAACTAATTTAAAGATATAAAAACTAGCTACCTGCTGGAACAACGTCACCATTGAAATCGTTCTCTGCGGAAACAATTTACTGGTGATCAGTGGCGCGTACCGCTGGCTCTTGTACAAAGCGAACCGTTAAAATGTAACACGAGGTTGTCAATGCATTAAAAAAGTCGCTTCAAAAAAACACTTGCACTTGACTGCAGATAATGTACAATATTTCATTTTCGAAGTCAGGCCAGTTTACCTTGGAACATATCAGTCACATTCTCCTAGTGACATTTACTGTAGTCTGTCGACAGTAACCGTAAACTCATGACTTATTCCATAAAGTCGCATAACATTTTTATTAATGCCCTCTATTTGTTTCAACTTTAAATCACGTGATACAGTTTTTAATTCGATTCTCTGTAGCGATTGGACTTATTTTTATGCTTTGAATTACTCGAATAATCTTGATTGATAACTTATATTCTTAAATTCAGCAAACACGACTAAACCAGTCAGTAGTATTGTGATAAGTGTCAAAGCTGTTAACCTGCTAACAACACATTCAGCCTGTTTCCATGTCCACATTTTGAGTCTTTGCTCAAGTCTCAAGTCAGGTAAAACTTTTTTTTTGAAAGCTAATTTTTGCAAAGTTGTAGGATTTCGTGGCCACTTCTCTTTCGCAAACAGTGGGCTTTCCGAAAGTCGTCCTTTGCCCGGCCCCGGTTGTGAAAGCCCACGTTTTTTGTGGACATGGGAACAGGCTGATTCACCTCTGTAACGAACCAACATTTTATGTAGGTTGCTGCTGAATCTCACGGTCATGTTGGTGCTGATCTTGCTGCTCTTTGTTCGGAAGCTGCTCTTCAACAGATCCGTGGGAAGATGGACCTTATTGACATGGAGGAGGAAACAATTGATGCGGAAGTCATGGATAATCTTGCTGTTACGATGGAAGACTTCAGAGTAAGAGATGTGTTTCAGACACTAAGTACTAATTTGTGATGGTGAAATATGAGTTTCAGTACTTAATAATGTAATATAGTATAATTTTCCTGTATGTTTGATTCAGTTTCATAATATGTCAAGGTCAAATTAAGGAGGCCTATCTAGGACTAAGATAAAACGAATAAAGAAGTGCTAGGTATCCTGGGTATATGGAAAAATACTGAACAAAAAAAAAAAAAAACAATTTGACTTTGTGTTTGTTTGAGTTGAAGTATGAGTATATTGCGCAATTACAACACACGGCTTAAAACCTTACAATTTTTATTTGACCAGTTTGCAATGGCACAAAGCAATCCATCAGCTCTTCGTGAAACTGTCGTTGAGGTACCGAATATTACATGGGATGACATTGGTGGTCTTGAAAACGTAAAAACTGAGCTGCAGGAACTTGTTCAGGTAAAAAGGCACCTAAGTTTTTGTGTTAGACATGTAAGAAATTACTTGTTTTGTCAATAATCTGAAAAAACGCCGTTCTGAGTTTTTCGTAAAAATGACTATAAAATATCAATTTGTAAAATGACCCCGTAATAATCCTTCTCGTTTCTCAAATTGAGCAGGAATATGTTTGATGTAGCAAAACAATTTGTGTACTATTGCAGTATCCCGTGGAACATCCAGAAAAATTCTTGAAATTTGGTATGACTCCTTCGAAGGGTGTTTTGTTCTACGGACCCCCTGGGTGTGGAAAAACTCTGCTCGCAAAAGCCATTGCTAACGAATGTCAGGCGAATTTTATTTCAATCAAAGGACCGGAAATGCTGACCATGTGGTTTGGAGAATCAGAGGCGAATGTTCGAGAAGTCTTTGATAAGGTGTGAATCCCTTGAATGACTGCTGGCCTATTGCCGTTCCGTCTTAGGAAGTATAGATATTGCAGGCTTTTTAAGTTTTTTTTTGGGGGGGACCCCATAATGAGAGCAGGGTTCTTCTTAGAATCAGGGAAATTGTGGAAGAAAGTACCCTTTTTTTCTTTTTGGAACCCCAAAGGTTTAAGATCGTTGAAAAATGTTTGATACTGCTCTGAATGACTCTGCCTATTGAATTTGATGTTGTTGACAATTAGCCTGTTTCCATATCCACGTTTTGTGGACTTTCGGCCCGCGGGCATTGCTCGAGGTGGGTAGAATTTTGTTTTTTGTGGGTTAATTTTGGCAAAGTTGTGGGCTTTCTAGGCCGCATCTAAAGAGGTCTGCGTTAATGGTCTTTCAGAAAGTTGTCCTTAGCCTGGTCCACGTTGAGAGAGCTACGTTTTTTGTGGACATGGAAACAGGCTAACTGAGAACCTGAGGTGTCATATGAGTGTGCAACCGAGTTGTTTGTAACTTCTCTGTGGAGTGAAATCACATTTATAGATTAATAATATTCTTGATTAATTGATGTTTCAGTTAGGGCCATGTTAAAATGCTGCACGAGGTTTAGTTATTCCTTACGTTTTAGGCTCGACAAGCTGCACCTTGCGTGTTGTTTTTCGACGAGTTGGATTCCATTGCGAAGTCACGTGGTGGTAGCGTCGGTGATGGAGGTGGAGCTGGTGACAGAGTGATCAACCAGATTCTTACGGAGATGGACGGAATGGGAAACAAGAAAAATGGTACGCTTTTTAAATTTCAGTCTTTTGGTCTGAAAAACTTCAATTTCAAAGCTTTTCAAACCCCAAACTTTTTTCTATCCCCGATAGTTTTTCAAGCGTAACATCAAAAATGGTTATTAGCACTTGAGAATTATTTAAATCAGAACAGTATCACTCACTGACGTTAGGGGTGCTTGTATGAACCTGTATCATGCCGTAGTACCAAACCAATATGAAACATCTTTTGTAAGTGCAAGTTTTAGGCTCGATAAAACTATCCTTCCGAGCAAACTGCTGGTTCCTAAGATGAGAAAGGTGTTGTTACATCTACAAGAAGCATTGCAACACGTAGCTAGTGAACCAAACTTATAGCCAGCAATCTGAAATTCCATAGGTCAAAGCTAAGGATCGATTCAATTTCTCGCTATCTTATTTCGAAATTAAGATGGCGGGATTAAAATTCTCAGTATTGATCAGGCTAATTCAGTTTGTTGATTCTCGATTATGTTGAGTTTTTTTTTTACTGCGATACTGTGCTATTCAGCAACAGTTGCTCTGCTATTTTCATATTCAATTTTTTTCTACTAGTGTTCATTATTGGAGCGACAAACAGACCAGACATCATCGACTCTGCGATTCTGCGACCTGGACGACTTGATCAACTTATATATATTCCTCTTCCCGATGAAAATTCACGCATAGCTATCTTGAAGGCTAATTTGCGAAAATCACCTGTGGCTAAAGTAAGTTAGCACTTCAGTGCTTTAAGCGCAACATCTATTTTAAAATAACTCTGATCCAATATACCGGAATCCTGATGAGAAATAGACATGATTTTAACTGCACGCCAGAGGTCGTAAAATTTTACTTGAGCGTTTTAGGAACTCTAGAGTGAAAATTGTTTTATTTATTTTTGACGCGTAACATCATCGCTCACTACAATGAATTACGATCGCTTTTGACAATAGTAAGGGACCGTTGGTATCTTTTCAGAATAGATTTGGTGTTTCGCTATCTGATCTTCCTTTTTCTTATTGACGCTATCCGATCTTCCTTTTTCTTATTAGTGTTTCGCTATCTAATATTCCTTTTTGTGGGGATGTTTCTCTACAGCTATGCAAATTGCATTGGGATTATGGAACTTTTTTCGTTAGGCTTAATGTCTAAATTTATTCCTGATGCAATTTTCATTTTGTTTGGTAGCAAGTATGTTCCGATACTATCAGTTGCGAAAAATGCTTTTCAATATTGTGCAAATGTTGGAAAATAAAACGTGTATTAAAAAATGTGTGATTGAGTGATTGTATATTTGCAGGACGTTGATCTTAACTTGGTTGCGAAAGTGACCAAAGGCTTCAGTGGAGCAGATTTGACTGAAATTTGTCAACGAGCGTGCAAGCTTGCCATTCGAGAAAACATCGAAAAAGACATTCAGCGTGAAAAAGAACGAGCTAGAAGCGGCGTCAGTGCAATGGTATGTAAATTTTGTTTTCAGCTTAACGTGGGTGACTGGGTGAGGCGTAGGCTGTACCACTCACGAACATGCGCAGGTGGATTTCGTCTGTCCACGCACTGATTGGCTCTCCAGTCCCATTTCTTCACCAGATCGTAAGTGTTGCGCATATGCACAAACAACAAATCACTTCATTTCCAATTCCCCAATGGTCTAATTTCCATAGTGACCACGTAATTCTATTACTAGGAATAAAAATTTTGCTGCAGAATGGTCGTTCTTTTCGTAGGTTATATTGACGAACAGTATTTATCAGCAACTTGAAATTTCTGTTTGCACTTACAGTATAAGTTTCATCACGACGGGATGAGGAAGTTTCAAAAAACGCCCGATTAAAATTAATACTGGTTTGAATTTACAAATATAACTTGTTTCGATTGTTATGCGCAAGTTTTATTTTCCGAGTTCCTAACAAAATAGCGACGTAATTTACCTTGGAATATTCCCTCGTTGTTTTGTTTAAACCAGTGGTTCTGAAATTGAGGTGGATGTCTCTCTTCAAGAGATGTGAGGTGATTTCCAAGGTGGGGCGCGAGCTTTATTTACTCTTGATTACAGTTTGGGGTTTTGTTTTGTAGATTGCAGTTGATATTTAGCTTTATCTAGCATGGAACCTGATTAAATGAGTCATCAGCATTGAACCTCAAGCGTTTGGTGAATGCGTGAATAGTTCAACTAAACATACAGTTGCAAGTTGCTGCTAGAGTTTTTTTTTTTGTAATGTAATTTCACCCTTAGTGGGGTAGGGGACCGGAACATTGGACCATATAAGGGAGACGTGGTTGAAAAAGGTTAAGATGATGATGGTGATGCCATTATCCGGTGTTGTCCCCATTTAATGGAGGTGGCCGAATTGATCTCTTGAAAATTGCACGCACTCTCTCCATTTCTATTGTGGGCACCGGGCATCTTTCAAATTCAGACCAGCCTTCAAGCGCTCTTCTTCTACGTGCTTTCTCCACGTTCTTTTCGGTCTTCCTCTCTTTCTTCGTCCCTCAACATTAAATTCTAGAGAACTCCTTACTACATAACCATCCTCTTGTCTCAAAACATGCCCCAAGCCCCAACCATCTCACTCCACTTGCTTTGGCCATTTTATGTATGGTTTGATTCAAACCCAACATGTCCATCATATCTTCTGTATTTTTTCTGTCCGCTAATTAGGCACCACTTATTGTTCTCACCAGGCACCATTGCGCTTTCTGTTCTTCTCAAAATATCCATTTCTTTTTTTCTTTCAAACACTACGTTTCACTGCTATTCAACCTTGCCGACCGGACACAACTCTGATAAACTCTTGCTTTTGTCTTTAACAAAAATCTTTTTCCAAGCAATAACTCACTACATTCTCTAAATTTAATCCATCCAATTCTCACTCTTGCTGTAACTGCAGCCTCACATCCTCCACTAATTTTCACTTACACTTCAGTGGTTTAATCAAAAAGAATCAGTGGTTTAATCTGTGATAACAGTCTTAGCTGTTTTTGCAGGACATGGAAGAAGAGGAGGAGGATTTAGTCCCGGAGATTCGCCGTGATCACTTTGAAGAGGCGATGCGGTTTGCTCGTCGTTCAGTCACTGACAAAGACATAAGAAAATATGAAATGTTCGCTCAAACTTTGCAACAAGCTCGAGGTTTTGGTAATTTCAGGTAAAATATTTTTAGCAATTACTACTGTGTAGTGTACAGTAGGATGCTTTATGATTTCTCCACTTTCATTTTTTGTGATGCGTACCCATGTTTCTGTTGGAACTTTGCACGCTGATTACGAATTTGATATTATTTTTTGACTATGACGTCATTTTGACTGTGCACGACGCACTTGTGACGTCATTTTTGCTATTTTTTCCTATCTCGAGAACTACTTGCGTTAGAATTGCGGGTGTTACACCAAACGATGGCTAAATATATATATTTCTAATCTGTTCTCAATGCATTGTGTAATGTGTAGTCGCATCTGCTTCAGAAAAAAATTAAATAAATGAATACGTCGGTGTTGCACTCGAAGCTACGCAACAATACCACATCATACTCCATTATGCAAGCAATTCTGATATCTTAGTAACCAGCTCACATAATCCTTCATATAGCATTGAGAAACGATTTGGGACATTAAGCAACTTGCACGTGTACCTCAGCGTGTGGAGGGGGGAGGGGGGCAATGGAATTAAAATTGATTCAGTTTTCTTTTTTTTTTGTAGTTGTAACTTTTCGTGTACTAACAATTTATTAATTCGCATTACTTTTTATAGTAAAATCCAAAAAAGAATTTTAGCAAATATCACGCAATTGTATAGGATGAAAAACAAAATTTCCACAGTTAATACAAATTGCATAAAAATGCTCGGATAGGAATATTGGTCTCGGATGGATGCAATGCATGAGGAATCCCAAGTTTTATTCCGAACGACACATTTTAGTTTCCCGATATATCTTTCCGTAGCTGGTTTGTTATTGTCGATATTTCTCTAGTGTGCTTTAGTTACTTCGGAACACAAGATACGAGCAGCGGCTTTACTTCCAAGTGTAACAAATCTTTTAAACAAGCTCTTCGTTCTTGAAGTAATTTTCGGGCATCCACAGTAGGGTGGAGTGAAAAAAACTTTATTTGTTTCAAATCAATTTCCCCGGGGTCAAAAAACACGGGCATTTGGTTTGTAAAACATGTTTAAAAGTGGTTTTGCACGGTTGCAGGCAAAATTTCCGTGCTACCTCCCTCTAGTGGTTTGTCCGACCGAGATTTTGCAAAATTTGTCATAACTTCTTAATTTCAAACAGTAGAAAGCTAAAAGTTACATCAAAAGTTGCAGAACACCCTAATTTCTATCTGCTCGAAGAGGACTTTTGCTCCACTTTTGATCAGAAAAAGAGCTATTAGCGAAATACATGATTTCATCAAATTGTATATTTTCAAACAGATATTATGCAGTTCTTAACTTGTTATGATGGCAATTAAACAAAAATTTTTTGTCTTTGACCTTCCTAATGTGTCAGAAATCATTGTGCATCTAGTTATGATCGAAAAAGGCTTCCCAATTTTATAGCATACCCATACGCGTAAGGTCCCATATTGCTTCCAGCTAACTTTTTACCTAAACCAAAAGTGAGGCCACAAAATAGTGTTGTTTCTACAAAGTGTGCTGTAGTAGCATTACAAAGTCTTGAAACCTGTAAGTTTGCAGTAAACTCTGATTATGGAAACTAGAAACCAGGCCGTAAAAATTACGCAGATGTAATATATTACTTAAGTGGGCATGAGTTTAAAAGTATGCAATAGTTTCTTGGTTTCTTGCCTGCAACCAAGCAAGTGATCTGTCGTGTATTACAATTAAATGAAGATAACTTTTTGAAATCTAAGGCTGCTAACACTTTGGCTCAAGAATTATTTCAGCTATGGACGTGGTGCAATGTTTGTACGATCAACACAAAAGTTGAAGAGTTGGTAAGGGAATTCAGCAATTTGGAAAGGTACCCTAGGGCTAACCAAGGAACAACATTTTTCAAAAAGGAAGCAGGGTTTATGTGGAGAAATTGGATTAATTGTTTGATATTTTTGTGAAGATAAAAAAATAACATAGACGTATGCTGGAAGCAGCGCACGGTCTTCTCATGTGCAGCAAACACTGTGATTTTCACAACGACCAGAAGACTACCAGAGGTTCAACATGTACTGCAGTCACTGAAAAATTAACACCCACTGAGGTGAAGTTCAAGCAAAAAATTTTGTATTCTTATACCCCTACAATCAGCAAAAGATCTCGACTAGACCTCGACGTATTTGCTAAGGCAGACACTGTAACGTTATCTGACGACCATTGCGATTATGGTCCTTCTTAATCTTCATAAGATTCACTACTTCAGATCGATGACGAAGATTTAAGCCATAATCATTCCAAATAGCCAAGCTTCATTTATATATGCGCCCAAATCACTTGCTTTGTTGTAGGCAAGAAACTGTTGCATACTTTTCAACTCATGCCTACTACGTGATATAAGTACAATATTTTCGGTATTGTAAATACTGTTTTTCTGATGTATCAGCTAGCTCGATTGTTGTGTGGTTTATATCTATAGCTTTGGTAATATCTTTCAATGAAATGTTTGGAATTGGGTTTTGTTCACAATTTCATAAATTTCAGAGTCAGTGAATAGAAAAAGAACTTTTTTGTTATTACGTTTTGTGAAAACAAAATAGAAGTGACATCCGCTACAACAGTATTTTGTGGTCTCACTTTTGGTTTAGGTGAAAATTGTGTTTTTCACGAATAGCTCTTTCTGATCAAAATTGAAGCAAAAGTCTTCTTGGAGCAGATAGAAACTGGGGTGTTCTACAACTTTTCATGTAACTTTTAGCTTTCTACTGTTTGAGATTAAGAAGTTATGGCAAAATTTGGGTCGGACAAACCACTAGAGAGAGGTAGCGCGGAAATTTTGCCTGCAACCATGCAAAACCAGTTTTACACAATACACATGTTTGCAGACCAAATGCCCACTTTTTTGACCCCGAGGAAATTGATTTGAAACAAAAAGTTTTTTTCACTCCACCCTAATCCACAGAGTCTGGCAATAGGTGACACCAATCAACGTTTCTCTCAGTATTGACGCTGAAGTGCCACGTGGAAGCTGTTCGAACAGGTCATTTTCCAGACTCTGTAGATGCCCAAAAATTACTTTAAGAACGAAGAGCTTGTTAAAAAGATTTTTTACACTTGGGAGTAAAGCCGCTGCTCGTATCTTGTGTTCTGAAGTAACTAAAGCACACTGAAGAATATTATCGACAACAACAATCGAGCTACGGAAAGATATATCGGGAAACTAAAATGTGTCGTTCGGAATAAAACTCTGGATTCCTCATGCATTGCACCCATCTGAGACTGATATTCCTATCCGAGCATTTTTATGCAGTTTGGATTAACTGTGGAAATTTTGTTTTTCAAACTTTTTAGATGTGCTTGGAACTTTGTTTTTCATCCTATACAATTGCGTGATATTTGCTAAAATTCTTTTTAGGATTCTACTATTAAAAGTAATGCGAATTAATGAATTGTCAGTACTCGAAGGGCTACGACTAAAAATAACTGAATCAACTTTAATTCCATTGCCCCCCCCCCCCCCCTCACACACACGCACGCGTGCGCTGAGACACCGTGCAAGTTGCTTAACGTCCGAATTCGTTTCTCAATGCTGTATGAAGGATTATGTGAGCTGGTTACTAAGATATCAGAATTGCTTGCGTAACGAAGTATGATGTGGTATTGTTGCGTAGCTTCGAGTGCAACACCGACGTTTTTAATTTGATTCTAAAGGAGATGCGACTGCACATTACACAATGCATTGAAGACAGATAAGAAATTATATATTCTGCATCGTTTGGAATAACACAATGCTAACGCAAGTAGTTATCAGATAGGAAAAAATAGCAACGAATGATCTCATAAGTGCGTCTTGCAAAGTCAAAATGACGTCATAGTCAAAAAATAATATCAAATTCGTAAACAGCGTACAATGTTCCATCAGAAAAAATGGGTACGCATCACAAATTAAAATCGAAAGTGGTGAAATTATGAAACACCCTACTGCACTGTGTGCGTTCTGTGAAAACGGAGTCACGTTAGACAACCTGCCGTGAGTGTAGACTAAACTGTTTTATAGTTTATTTTGTAATGACTAATGACATCATCTCTCTAAACTGAGCGTTGTACGAAGACTATTTTTATCAAAGCAAGTTAAAATAATCTGGCTGCTAGCTGTCATAGTTTAGTACTAGTAGCCTTTAAAAGTAATCACGCGTGTGGCAATTTTGTTTAGTTTTGGTCGCTCCACTGGTCAAGGTAGTGGAGGGTCTACTGCTGGAGGAAGCAGCGGGGCTGGAGGAGCTGATCTATTTGAAGAGGAAGAAGACGATCTTTATAATTGATCTTTGTTGATTGGTTGATTTTCTCTTTTAAAATATATGTTGTAATGTTAGTAGGTTGATTCTGTTTTGCTGCTTAGGTTCAGCATTTTTGCTATCAGGTCAAAACGGGATTTTTATGTGCAAATAAATTACTCATTTGAAAATTTGAACTTCACAATTAATTGTACAATGTTCACGAAAATTCTAACATAGTACGCTAGTATAGTCTCCTATCGTGATCCTTTTGCCTTATTTCTCGAAAGCTAGTACCATAAGCCAACACATAGCTTAGTAGGGCAAATTTTGGGTGGTGTGTTCATTGGAAAAACTTAAACTTATCGATACTAAATTTACTGGCTTGATTTTGAACTGTTTCAAGTCAACTTTCTCGAAATGAACAACAAACTAGACAATTATCACGTGAGGTGCAGATTGGATGAAATTGCAAAACGCGCATGGTAATTTTTTAAAGTTTGTACATAAAACTTGAACATTGTTATGCAGGTTTAAGTAAAGTAAGAAGCTCTTTTCGATGGTTTACTGTGTAAGAAACTCACTGCTTGTTTAAAAGCCTTAATTTCTTGAATTTCGCTGAATAAAGTTGTTTCGTATCATTAGAAATTCGCTTTGGGTGTATCCTATGACTGGCGAGCTTTGTCGATGTAAGTGGTCTGCATGAGATTGTCAGAATACCATAGAGCGGGACAGCGCTGCATCGGGCTATTAGCCCTCATCATCCGCTCTCCGGTAAAGGTACACTCATCCTTTGGAATGCTAGACCTTGATTAGCCAAACACCCCTTCGGATTTGGATACCCTAAAGAAATTTAACCTTTGTGGTACTTAATTAAATTTCCCGTGTGGCCAGGGTACTGTAAGTGTACAGTGAAAACGAACATTGTCCTTCCTGGACTACTGAATGGGAAGTTGTAACGACTTCCACGTGTTGGGTCGGAAGATATAACGTTCTCCATCACAAAAAGTTGCAAAACCAATTCCAGCCATAGGGTACCATGGAGAAGGACAGCGCCGTTTCGGGCTATTAGTCTTCATCAGCCCAGGGGCGGATGAGATCGCGGGGCTCTAGGCAGTGAACGGTGATGTCCAGTTTCTGCCCTAAATCAAGTGAAGAAAAAAAAATAAGGTCATATCACGTCCGCAGATGTCCAATTTTTCGCCCAAAATCGGGTGAAGGGCAAAAAAAGGTCATCACGTCCGCGGGCCATAGTTTGAGCTGAAATTAGTATCGTTTCACAAGCTAACAGCTAGAGATTAGTAAATGCGAGGGGCGCGGAGCTACTGCTGATTGCTTCATCCGGCCCTACATCAGCCCCGCTCAGGTAACGGTGCAGTCATCCTTTGGAATGCTTGACCTTGATCAGCCAAATGCCCCTCTGGATTTGTATACCCAAAAGAAATGGATTTTAACTGGTTAGCTACCACAAAGGTTCAATTTCTTTTGGGTGTAGAAATCCGGAGGGGTGTTTAACTGAGCAAGGTCAAGCATTCTAAGTACGAGTGAGCCTGTACTTGCGTGCGGCTGATGAGGGCTAATAGCCCGAAACAGCTCTGTCCCGCTCAATGGTATTATGGTACCCAATGGCTGGAGTTGCTTTTGCAACTGTTGGTGATGAAGGATGGTCTATCCTCCAACCCAACTTGTGGAAGTGGTTATGACTTCCCATTCAGCAGGCCAGGAAGGACGATGTTCGTTTTTACTATCATGAGAGAAGTTGCAGTAGTTCAGAAAGTAAGATTGTGGACGAGGTTGACCAACTTTTTTATAACTGATAAAAAGTAGATCATTCATTTTCACTCGAATATTATTGCTAGAATACGATCGAAACGAAATATCTGCAGAAAAAAATAGTAACGAAGTAAGACGAGCCAAACGAATGTAACAACTTCCTAACTTTAACTACATGCCCCTGCAACAACCTTTACTGAAAGCAAGCATAGCAGCAAAGCAAAAGGCTCGATTATAAAAGTACAGGAAAAGCAAAACTCATGAAACCACATAGTAGCAAAAGCGCGCGGCACACTGATTTCTTCATTTTTATCTTCCTGTCACGAGAAAGCGACGGATTCGCTGTGCATAGGACGAATCCGGACTCGCTTAGAAGTTGCCCTTGTTTCCGAGTTTTCTGCTTTAATTTTGCTTCTGACTTCTTCAATTTACTGCTTGTTAAATTCCTTTCAGCAGAGATAATTGTCGAGAAGCATCTTATCCAACAGGGTTCCCACGGTCATGGAAAATCCTGTAAAAATATATTTTACTGGATAGTCCTTGAAAATTCATGGAAAACTTGCAAAAAGTTGAAAGTCGTGGAAAAAAATTTAAAACTTTTCAAAAAGTTTTGCCAAAGGACTTTTTTTAAATAATTCCTTTGTTCTATTTAAAGACACTTACAAGTTATCGTACAGTATTTGTAAGGTTTTTCGCATTAGCTAATAGGCCTTGCCACATCTGGGGCCCTACATTATGTTCTTGGCACGAAGAAAAATCTTCGCATTCGAGCAGCGTTCGTATTTGCCAATCAATTATTTTTGAGCGAATGTCGAAGATTTTTGTTCACGTTCGTGCGAAGAAAATTTCTTCGGGTTATGACGAAGATTTCTGTTCGCGTTCGTGCGAAGAAAAATCTTCGAACGAATTGCGAAGATTTTTGTTCGCGACGTTTCTATTTTATGGTTTGTTCGCGTTTGGCAAAGATTTTTGGCTTCATGCCTCCACAATAGCTGTGCTGTGACGACATAAACGTTTCTTCCTGCTGCTACCGGTATTAAATCCATCCAAACCATTTTTTATTACTTCATTATCGTAATAATGTCTGTAAATTAGAAAATGGCTGCTAGAAGATGGACTTACGAAAAAAACAAATGCTCCTTGAATACATGAAAGATTACGAATATCTAACTAGAGCCGTTTCCCTAAAGAAAATCAAAGCTATGATTGATAAAAAGTGGAACGCTTTTCTTGCAAATTTAAATCAACATTTCTGCAACCAAGGGGTGTCAATTTCTCTAGAACCATGTCACAAACTTGACCGATGTGCGACTTACTCATTCAAAATTCTCTACTTATTTCTTGCTCTGAAATTCGTAATATCACTTTGGCCTTCGGCGTCATATCTTTTACTGTTACTGCAGTGGCCATTAAGAATCGAGCTGCCATTATTTTCCATTTTTTAGCAGCGAGACGTACCGGTATAAGCTATGGTTTTTATGTGAAAAAAAATCTTCGCCAATTTCGCGAGTGGTCAAAAGTATTCGCCAAAACCACGAAAAGATGCTGCTTTTGGCGAAGATTTTAGCATAAAAAATGTTCACGCGAAGAAAAAAATGATCGCACGAAAATAATTTTGTTCGATACTTTGAAAAATGTTCGCACGAACACAAAAATTTGAACAAAGAATCAAAATCTTCGCGCAAACAAAATAAAATTGGCGAAAATTTGTAAAACTCTATTCGCCAAACTTGACCATAGTATACCTAAATCTTCGCGAGCGTCTTATACTAAAAATTGCCGAAGACTTTTCTTCGTGCGAAGAGCGTAGTATAGGGCCCCTTGACCGAGATAATTTTTAGTTGTTTGAGTCTTCTTCTCGGACCAGAAGCTTTCAGGGTGGGACGGCAAGCGATTGCTGGAGGCATAGCAGCGACACCGAGCGGTATATGGAGGAAGCAGTCACGTTGACATTCTGCTGTGAGAAAATGGTTTCTGAATCTGATATACTGTATACTGTTGGAAGAAAGAAGTTCGAAGTAGGATAGTGAATTTTGATTGTTAAAGTTTAGATTCATATGTCATGCCACGTAAGAACACGCTTACAAACGAATGCAATGCAGAGCATAGGCAAAACGATTCCAATTAGCATTGTAACATAGCGAAGAAAATGTTCAGTGCATTCAAAATCAAGCACTATTTCAACGCATTGCAATGCTGTAGTGTATAACAGTAATTCTTAACCTTTTTTCCCCAGCGTTACTTTTCAGAGGTTTAATCTTAGTCTGCCGCCTACGTATCTAGTGGCGTAGCGAGAAATTTCAAAAGGGGGGGGGGGCCAATAATTTCCACATATTTTTCAAGCGTATTTTTTTCGGCCGAACAAAGTTGAAACTGATTGAAAAACAAGAAAAGTTCTAGTGGGGGTTGAAAATTTACAAGCTTTTATGACTATTTTAGTGCTTTTTGAATAATTTTCACGCAAAGTTTGTTTAAAATTTTTGGCCCTACTTCTGAGTGCTTCGCCAAATATGACGCATTTTGTTCGCTCATTTTCGCGTATGCGTGCTTAAGGCGTAAGGCTTATTGCAATCAAAGGGGTTAGAGATTATGGAAAAATTGTTAACATCAAAAACATTTTTGAAAATGGCTGGTGGGATGATGCATACCCATCATCCCAATCCCTGGATCCGCCCCTGGTCATAAACAACAGAAACCGTCAAAAGAGTCTGATATGTTTCAGTCACTTGGCACCATTAGTTTTTTTTTTACCAAAAGGCTGATTCAAAAGAGGGGGAATAGCAAAATGCCCCCCCCCCTAAATACACTCCTGACCGTGTTCTATTTTCCACTAAAAATCAGTGAAGAGCAAAAAAAGATCATCACCCCCCAAGTGTACTGTTTTCCACAAAAAAACAGTGAAGAGCAAAAAAGGTTATCACGTCCACAGAAATCCCTACTTTTCTTTTCCAGTTTTCCAGTCCTGGGCTAGCAGGCCTATTACAGTGAAGAGCAAAAAAGGTTATCACGTCCACAGAAATCCCTACTTTTCTTTTCCAGTTTTCCAGCCCTGAGCTAGCAGGCCTATGCAGAGCACGTTAATATGTTGATCATGACAGTAGCGTGTTTAGGGGGCATTGAGCCATGTCCCTACCCCCTTTTGATTCCGCCTTTCAGTAAAAAAAAAAAAAAATTAAAGGTGCCAAGGAACTGAAATATGTCAGACTCTTTTGATGGTTTCTGTAGTTTATGGCCAGGGGCAGATCCAGGGGGGTAGAATGAGGGGTATGCATCCTCCCATCAGCCATTTTCAACAATGTTTTTGATGTATACACTTTTCCCATAATTCCGAACCTCTTCGATAGCGATAAGTCTTACGCCATAAGCATGCATAATCGAAAATGCGCGACCAAAATGCATTATATTTGGCGAAGCACTCAGAATAAGGATCAAAAAACTTACGCAAAATTTGCGTGAAAATTATTTAAAACGTACTAAAATAACCATTACAACATCTAAATTTTCAAAAATTTTTGGGGGGAACATGCCCCCGGACTCCCCTAGAGCCTTTCTTCCTTTTCAATCAGCTTCAAATTTGTTCTGCCGAAAAAATGCGCTTGAGAAAATGTAAAAATTATCCCCCCCCCCCCCCTTTTAAAATTTCTCGCTCCGCCACTGGATCATGACACAAAACATGTTTACACCTTCTCAATGTAACGCCCCCTGAGTATTTTCCCCCTTCTAAAAGTTAACAGCGGCCACTAAGGGGCGGTAGTTTTCAAGTTAAAAATCAACAGTAGGCTATACGAATTCTATCAGTTGGCCGAGTGGTTGGTGCGTGGGGTTTCGGTACTAGTTTCGCGGGTTCGACGCCCAGGTAGGTCATCTTCCATAATGCATATCTCTCATATAAAAACCCAAGCTGCAATTGTGTAGCTTAAAAAAAATATATATAATATATAATATACGAATTCTATCAGCTAGTAATTAAAGTTTTTCAAAGCTCAAAGAAAAATTGTTATACTGCCTGTATACATCGTTCCACAAAAACAAGATTATGCTTTGTTTTATGATGAAACTGAGAACGTGCTCTCTAGGAGCAATCTGAAAGGCGAGGATTGGTGTTTAAGAACATGGATCATCTTGAAACAATACCACCATAGTCCTCTTCGTTCTACCCAAACTTTGAAATAATTCGATCAGGGAATTTTTTCTCGCTTAATAATTTTGACTGACCATTGTTACCACCATGCACAGGCCTCGTACCTCGGACCCACTAGCGTATTTAGGGGGGAGGATAAAGGACAATGCCCCCCCCCAAACAACCTTACAAAAAAATTAAAAACGAGCGAAGCTAAATGTAACTTAGATATATTTGAAAGCTATTGTGGAACTGTGTCACAATAGAGAATCAGAGGAGGTGGAGTGGAGGGTGGGGGGGTGGGTGGGGGTGAGGGTCGGTTGAAAATAACAATAACATGCAGAAATTTTAAGTGTGAACTAACTTTAAAAGGCTACAGAGATGTAAGCGGCCGGTGTTAGGGTATCGTGAAATAACGAGAATAATTGCGTAAGCACCTATAATGTGCTTGTTATGCCTTGTTCGTTACTTGTTGCAGTTTAAAAGTGTTTGATACCAATTTGTGTGTCCTAGCTCAGATGAGCAAAATAAAATAGTGCTAGGATATGAACAGATAACGCGATCGCAACATGAACCGAAATTTAATCTAAATCGGTTTAGGGCGCTTTTTTTGTACCGATAGGCCTACCTTTACCTCAACCAAATCCGAACTGAATTTCAAAGTAAAAATGTGCCATTGGTTTTGAGTTTTGTTTATTTCTAAAGTGAGAATGATTATGTTGATAAAGTTATTTGATTTTGCTTGTAATGGCGAAGCCCCCTGCTGCTAATTCGCCTTTAAAAAGCTATTTTGTCTAACGTAGAAGTTAGTGCTTTTTTCAATTTCAAGGCCGGCCACTCGTCAATGGCTATTTGTATTGCATAACAGGCTGGCTAACTCAGCCAGCTTGGGATGAAGACGATAAGATCCAAACGCAAATCAAGTTGTTGTTGCTCTGATTTAAAGTAACAAAATTTAGATCTAAATAAAGATTTTATAACGACTATATGCAACCATGCTGAGTCAGTCTTGACTTGCATGTTTTATCGCCTCCCTGTTTTGTTGCACGCGCTCTTTTCTACGCCTTCATCAATTTTAGTTTGAAATTTGCGTGCTTGAGCTATCGTTACTTTTCAGCGTATTGGCGTTCAGACATAAATTGATTGATTGATTATATGCCAAAAAAAAGTGTATTGTAACCAGCAGCCTACTGGGTAAAACAAGAAGAAAATTGGAGTTAACAAGTTTTCCAATGCAAGAAATATACGACCGTTTTGGCAAAATTTCAGTGGGTGGTTCTAGCTATAGAAATAATATGATGATTAGGGCAAGTTTCTGCAACTTATGCAACTTTTTGTACAGCTTCGGGAAGCTTCCTAAGTGACAAAAATCTTTATTGCAGCATGTATGGAGCTGTTTGCCTAAATTTTATTTTGCTACTTTTTTGGTTTTTAAAGGCTACTTTTTGTTGCAACTTTTACAAAATATTTTAAAAAATCTCGCAAAAAAGTATGAACAGCCAAGTGTAATTTTACTAATAATTTCCCAGGTGTAGGCAAGCCTGCGTTACGTCTACTCTGTTTTAATGCATGCGGTAATTGTCACAGAACAGAATGCGTAATGAATGTGATCTTCCAGCGTCATTTATTCTGTAACAATAGGCTCGCTGTATTCTGTAATGATGAGCTTCAGCATGCTGGGCAAAGCAGCTGTTAGCTATCGACAGTCACTTTGCTCAGGATGATGTTTGGAAATATTTAGCAGTGTATGTAAATAAATCATGTTCTTGTCAATAATAGACACAAATTTTGACAACTGATTTCACTGCTCGTTATATTCTTTCATGCAACTTTACACCTTTTTTGTTGAAAATAATTGCAACTTGCAACTTTGCAACTTTTGTTAAAAATAAATGCAACTTTTTTATTTTTTTAGTGCAACAAAAACTCGCCCTAATGATAACCAAGTGCGTAGGCAAGGGGGTTCGTGGGTTCAAAGCCTCTTCCCCGATTGGTTCGTCAACTTTTTAGCCTTATAGATTAACTTTGGTCCTTGATCTGCGGCCGTGCCGCTGTAGTAACGTGGTAGCGTGAGCCCACAAGAACCACAAGCGTTGCTTAATTCCGGAATGCCATTTATTATGTCACAAGTTTGTGTACCACTTTCGCCACAATCGCAATCACGAAAAAAGTCGGCCACTCCGGTGTTCATAGCAGTTTGACTTAATTTCGAACTTCTAACTGTTCCGAGATGGTAAGGTGCTTACAGAGTAAGTTGAGAATAACAGGTACTGCTCTTGATTGTGAAATGCTTCGTGTTTTATATTTAATGAACTAATTTTAGAAAGTTTTAATTAGCATGGTTAAGGATGGCAAAAGACTTCCGCCTTATATGTGACGGTAATACTAAGGAAGGGATTAGCCTAGAGGCAGAGGTGGGAACAGCGGCGCTGTTGACAGCGCCGCTGTTTTTTTAGCAGCGGTTGCGGAAGCGCCGCTGTTTTTTTCTGTCAACAGCGAAAAGCGGCAGCGCCGCTTTTTTTGAGGTGGAGTAGCGACCAGCGCAGCAGCGCTTCTGTGAATATAATTGACTTACCGCTGCCGCTGCTGCAAAAAAATTTTTGATCGTGAAGACTGTGTGTTATACAGCAATCTAATAATAAAATCGCAACTTAAATCTAGACTCGCTCTGCTTGAAATTAATACCATGATACTAACAAATGAAAACGTAAAGCGAAGCGTGATAGCGTGAGATCGCAAGCGATGTTCCATTAATTCATTAATACCATTTTCATCGTTCTCATCGCCATACACTAATCCTGATTGACAGTTGCTGTTTCACAAACATAGCTGCATCTCGCCATCAGAAATCCGTTTCGGTAATGCCATCCGCTGGTTTGACTTCTCACTTCTTTGATTCGAGTATCTTGTATCGTTTTACCTCATTAACACTAGGACCCTTTCAGGGAAAAAAGCGAAAATATTGTCTGTTCGATGAGACAATTAATGAGAAAAAAATCAGTAATCATTAGGGCGATTTTTGTTGACCTAAAAATCTCAAAAAATTGATCTTATTTTATCAAAAAATTGACTTTATTGACCTAACGAAACAATGAAATGAAAGAACCAGCCCATAAGAAAAAAAACAACAACACCAAAGTCACTTCAGTTTGTGCTTATGTAGATTATAATGTACGCACATGTAATTCAAGTGTTTTGCTATTCGCTTTATTGCAATCTTTCTAACATCAAAGTATGTTCAAATAACTGCATTGTCTTTTCAATTCTAATGTTTTTGACTACCGGCACGTAGCGACAAAAATATGTGACAAATGAAAACACGACGAAAAGCTTATTTCATCATAAACCAATTTTGCTGAGGTTGCAATCTTGCAAAGCTGTCTGAACGGACCTGTACAATCGAAATCGATCAAATCATATCAAACATTACATAGATGAATTAAGCATGTGTAAACTGTAATACCGGTAACAGCCTGGCGACAGCATACACATCCCTGGTATCACCAACAGTTACGAACCTCCATCTCTAAATTATCTGAGTCATCTCTTTTTGAGTATAAAGTAGAATCGCGCAAAAAATGTAAGAAAACAAAAATTGACCAAATAAAAAAAATTGATCCAAAAAACAAAAAATTGACATTTATTGACTTTATAACTTCATCAATAGCCTACTGATCCTACGACCGTAAAATTTTTTTTCCACATTGTTAGAGGTATTTTCTCCATCCAAAAACAATTGACTTTATTGACCGTGAATTGCCCTAGTAATCAGTCTTTGCGGTGGTAAGACTAAAAATGATATGCAAAAATACGAAACTCAATGTTTCGCTCGAGATTTTTGAACAAATTCAGTATTAGTAAAATAGCCATTGAAAAATGGTTGTAGGCTTATATTTTATACTAAAATGGTAAAGACAGTAGGCCTATGGCATAACAAACAGTAGGCCTAGTAAAGATAAGTGTGATAAATAATAACTATTATTTAAATTGATTTATAGCAAATCAGTGGCGTAGCCAGGTGAAAATTTCAAGGAGGCCATATTGATTTTACACATTCCCGATTGTGTACTTACTCCCGATTGTGTGTTTTAAAGTATCCAATGATAGTCATTTTGTTTTGGGTGAAAGTATCCTTATCACTTTTTATGAGGCGAGGATTTGCCTTGTTGGCTCGTTAAATAATCAGATCGAAAGAAATAGCAAAGAAAATTGACTCTTTGTCTCTCCTGCCCCCTCCAGCTACGTCTCTGATCAGATTCCTCTGAATATGCGTTTTTTATCTTCAGTATTTGTTTTTCATGAAAATATCATGGACTAAAATTCACTCCTTGTTTCTCCTGCCCTCCCTTCCCCGGCTACGCCAGTAATCAGATTCCCGTGCCTATGCGTTTTTTATCACCAGCATTTGTTTTTTATGAAAGCATCATTGACTGTGATTGAGAAAATTCACGTAAATCGTAACTTTTTAGTTTTTTTGAAAACTTTCGCAGTTTCATAATTTTAAAGCAGCGGCAGCGAATAGCGGCAGCGCGCGCTGTTCTCGCGTGCAGTAGCGGCAGCGGAAGCGCCGCTACTTTTTTAATTTCAGTAGCGGTAGCGGCAGCGCCGCTGCTTTTTTCGTCAAATAGCGGCAGCGACAGCGGCGCTACTATTTAAGTAGCGGCTGCTCAGCTCTGAACGTACAGTATTTTGTAATGGGCAATTTTTGACCTACGCCCAGTTCCTTACCTACGGTACCGGTATTCTTATTTTTATTCAAACTACAATATGCTTCTGCGTCATATTTATTATAACAACTAAAATAGGGGGCACATGCTTCAATTTTTCTCTGGGTGCCATTTAACCTAAATACGTCACTGGGAATTAAAAAGCAAAAACAGTTACGAAGTTTTAAACTTATTCAGCTTCTAAAGAGGAGTCTGCTAAACCCTTGATATTTCTAAAAAAATTTTCAATATTGTATGCGCAACGCAATTTTCGATTTGGATGCGAAATATCACGAAAGTCTTTTCTTTTGGTATTCGAGCAGTGAGGTGTTCTCCGCTGGTTGTAGGCAAAATTTTCATTATGTTAATGCCCAAAAAGCATCGTGTGGCTATTTATGAGCATTTGTTCAGAGAGGGGGTGCTTTGTGCCAAAAAAGAATTTACTATGAAAGGCCATGCTGACATAAAATCAGTGCCAAACCTGCATGTGATTAAAGCCTGCACATCCTTAAAATCACGTGGGTATGTACGTGAAAACTTCACATGGAGGCACTATTACTTTGTTCTTACAAATGAAGGAATTCAGTACTTAAGAGATTTTCTTCATCTTCCTCCCGAAATTGTTCCTGCTACACTTAAACGACAAACTCGCCCTACTGATATCACCAGAGCTCGACCCAAAGTGGATGAACCTCGTCAGGCTTATCGTCAAAGTGATCGACAGGCTTACCGTCCAGAAGGTCCAGACAAGAAAGCAGATGCTGGAGCTGGTGTTGGTTCATTTGAATTTCGTGGAGGATTTGGTCGTGGAAGAGGAGCACCACAATAAACATTTTATGAGTTAATGGTATTACCAAAAAAATAGTTTTCTAGAAATGTTTCAGATTTTAAAACTCAATTGCATACCGGTATTACCAGATTCCAGATTACTCAACAAGCTATTCAGTGTTCCAAATTATGATGTAAGCTATAAATACTGAATTGATGCACATGATTTTGGTGTCTTTGTTTTCGTGATCAAATGATTTGCAGTTACTGGTACTTTTATTAGCTGGTAATTTTTCATACTGGTTATATGATTGCTGTGTTACATTCAATTTTACAGTTTAATTGAGCAGCTCTTATAAGTATTTTGCAAAAGCTTTTGCTGAAGTTCATTGAATTATGGGATAAGATTATCTACCTTTGTGCATTAGTACACTTGTTAAATTGGTGTAATAGTGAAAATTTGTGAATCACCAAAACCTGTTGGTGCATATTTTAAATAAAAGTCAATCTCAAAGACCTAAATCTGATGTGTCAGTTCACTGGTGTAGCTATGTTGCTATTTGATCAGTTGTGCATTTTGTGACAGTTTTTTGTGAACTCTGTGTTGTGCTTGTGCAAGTATTGGGTTTAATCATCTGCATCATTTTTAGATCAAACTTATTAGGACTTCATGAGTTTCCAGTAACTAATCAATATTGATATATCTATTATATCTTAATGTGTGTTAATGACAAAAACATGGCGAAAATGGAGATCTTCGATGTTGGACAAGTATCAATATATTTTTGGTATCAGCCATCAAACGAGGATTACGAAGCCTTCAATAAAAGTTGGTTTTGTAGATGAATGATCAAGTATATGCATTTTGCAGGTATCGTACTTCAAAAAAGATAGAGCTGCAGCATAAAGCATTTTAGCATGTATTTTTGGATTATCATATTTCTCTTTTTTAGCTGTTCGTTATTTTTTTATCTTCACCTTGTCGCAAATAAAGCTCCTTAATTCTTAGCTCTTGCCACCTTCATACCACATAAATGATTTACAGTAGCTCATAAATGCATAGGCCTACCCCAGTAAGAAATTGTGTATTCTGTGATTAGAAAAATGTAGTAATGACACCGCTTCATTGAAGATCAAGAACTCAATAGGATTTTCAATGTTATTTTTCTGTGATTAGTATATATATAATATGTGGTTCGGCCAGGTAGGTTTCTATGCATGGTTGATTTTCTGTGGTTGAGTTGGTCTTCTCAACACTTTCTTTTCAGCGGCGTCTAGCTCTAGACTTAGAGCACTGGCCCTGTTTCCATTATCAAAACGCTGCTGCACCGGACTGCTTTGTTTTTTGTTTCTATATATGGCGTCGCTGTCACGTGTGATGGGTTTCCATTTTCAAGAAGCTGCTGCTCCGGACTGCTTGTTTGTTTCTATAAAAGGTTTACCGGTGCTCTAAACACTTCCTTCTTTTTTTCTTATTTCTTACTAGCATGTGCTGTTGTGAAGTTGTGCTTTATAAACTTTACACACAGTCATTTTTTCTCATTACAAATTTGTCTCTTGTCATTCGCCTATCACACTACCTGAACTATCTGCATCAGTATCCTCTTGAGTCTTAGATGCATTAATCCCAGCACAAGCATTTTATTGCACGTTGAACACCAATTTTTACATACCGGTAGTTACCGGTATTCTTGTTTTGAAGGACCAGCATCATAAACTCCATGTCACAGATCATGGTGTGCTATTAAAACATTCAGGTTATTTTAAACTTAAAAAAACTCCAATCTTTATTATACTCACAGTATGATATTGTGCCGAAGAGTGTAACAATGATGGAGCCCAACTCCATTGCTTAGCAAATGGGAACACAGCTTCAAAGGAACGTCATAACAGTGGCAAGCTGTTGGCAACACTGTGTCCGACTTGACATGCTTGGGAAACAAACTCAGAACCTCTCGCCCCAATAGTGATGTTTTTGACCACTACACCAACCGGCGTTTTTTTCCAAACTGTAGTCGATTAAATTAGTTGAGTTAATAAAAAGCTATAATATATGGCATAACACAAAAAATTTTCAAAAAGTTTTTCTGTGCCCAGATTTCTGTTGATTACAAACGAGAGGCTGTGCTGAGATTAACCAAACAGAATTGCTAATTAGCAAGACTTGTTTTTACGGAGTATGCTAGTTTTACTAAACTGAAAATGGTGGTAGGCCCTATATTTATCACATCATAGAGGTGTCAAATAGATTGCAATCATCTGAATTTGTTCAAAATAGAGGATTGATTCTATTTTGGTAGATGTCATTATTGTTGCTGCATGATTTATTATGTTTAATCGGTTAAGGTTTAGCTTTCTATGAAATGTGGTGGTTGCTCTAATCAACAAATACTCGCAAATACGTGACATGTTAGTAATGCCCATGTAATACGGAGAAAAACTATGGTTGTACCATTACAAAAAGTAGTGAAATTTATTTCATGGTAAATAAGGGCATGGTGCTTCACCATTGTGTTGTCTGTCAGCTAGTATTAAATGATCAGAGTGTGACCACAGTGTATAGGCGATTTTAGCTTCAATTTTCAACTGATTAAAGTTTATAAATCGGTGATGTCACTGTTATTTGGTAGTCACGTCTAACTTATGGTTGTACAACTTAAAATTTTCAGGTATTTTCAGCCCAGTTTTCAGTGGTTGCAGTTTCATCAAAAAAACAAAAAATTGGGATCATATGCGCTGGAATGTTCAAGGTTTATGAATGGTGAGAAGGTTGCTTAGTTATGATTATATAACATTTCATTTCTTCGTTACTTGTGCCTGAGGTGATTTTTCAAGCTTTACACTGAAATACAATTGTTTATAGAGGGAGTCTGAAAGTTGAGATTATGCTTTTTGATTCTTTACTCAGCACCATTAGAAATAGGTGTTAAGTGCCTAACGATTCCTGTTTTGAGGCACTGTAATGCACCCTTGGGTTAAAAATTACAGGCATTAGACTTGGATGGTGTTTCTACATATGCGTGTTGCTTTTGCATCTCGAAGAAGTAGTAAATTTGTTTTGCGAAGTAGGTGTACTGTATATATATATATATATGTATAATATTTTTTGTCAAGGAACATGAGAAGAGTTGACGTTGCGGATTACTGAGAAAACGTCATCAAACACCTTATTCAATGAGAATGAATGAATGTGGAGTTGGAGACTACAAGCTCATTGCTCCATCTTTTACTGAGCTTTGGACATTTCGCAATCAAACTTCTTCTACTGGCATCGTTTTTCATCATGTGCTGCCCATTCAGTTTAGTGAGAGATTTTTTGGCCTATTCGGGTTTGCAGTGAAGATAAACAAAGCAAGTCTGCTCAGTTTGTAATGAGTTTCACGATTGAAAATCATTTAAGTAGTTAGTTTTCGTTTGTATTAATGTATTAATATGAATAATGCTTTGGCCTTTGATCCAAAATTATATAAAAAGCCGTCTGCGCAATGTCATGCAAATTTATGCATGTGTGCTTATTGCGTTCAATGATGGAAAGTTTTTGCAAAACCGCGTGAAGTCGCCGCGCAGCAGCTTTTTGCTTTTGGGTAATTTGCCTAGTGCGTACATTATGCCACTTAAAAACATTTGGTTCATAATTATTTTCACGTGGTAAAGTGTTGAGGTGTTGCACGGCAGCGCACTGGACTCCGCACTAAAGGTTGCTGGTGCCATACCCACTTTGGTTTTCTTTGTTTACAACTTTACATAAATGAAACAAATTTATGAGGCGTCATACTGAATTTTTGAACGGTTGTGAAGCAGTGAATACTGAAAAGCTTCTTAGCTTTACTTGGCTTGTAAGATTCATACTCGCTTAAATTAAAAAACAACTACGCCAGTTGTATCCTGCGTTTTGGGCTATATATGTTGGAAAATTTGCGTGTATTTGCAGCTGAATGACTAGTCTAGTTTTCTGATTTCTTTTATGCGTAGTCAACTTGATAATGGCGCATATTTTTAAATATTGTTGAGTTCCTAATATTCTGATGATTTTCGATGATAAAAATTGTTTTCGAGGTTAATTTTTTGCGGTTTGTCATTAGCAGTATTACAATTTTTTTTTTCTACAGTGTAAAACCGTTGTTTCGAAGTATCGTGAGATGCGCGTGGTGGGGTCGGCAATAGCACTTGGCGCAATATTAAAGTAGCTGCCTTGTCCATTCATCTTGCGTATTCGCTGTACAGTACAGTGTTCTTGACTCGATTTTTTAAACTGTAATTAGTTGTTGCTTGTTTTACGTGTGAAAACCTGAAGACCAGTTTTGCGATCTATGTGACCTCATATCATTTTGGGCTTACGAATTTATATCATTTACTGGATTGCTACGTTCTTAAACGTTATTAAAGTGACTACTAGACCGTGATTTCTTTTTTATTAAAAGTTTAATAAAAACATCTTAAATTGCTTCAAGTAAAAAAAAAAGAGATCGTCAATCGCATATAATGCAACATACACAACAAACACAATACTAAGAAACGAAATAAATACTTTTAACAAGAAAAAATTTTGTGATTAGCGATTGAGATAAGAATGCGCAAAATTGTTTGTTAAACAACATTGGCAATATGCTGATTATAAGATCTTGAGTAACAGCAAGAATAGGAAACAAATTTATTGCTTCGTGGTCTCAGAACTGTTTAAAAGACTGATAGTGAGGAAAATTTGTACATCACCTTGTATTTTTTGTTGTATAATTACTCGTACCTATAACAAGGTGCTAACACGTTAATGGCTATCGACCGGGTCTCTACCCATAATCTTGTACTTTCGCCACGTCACTGTCGCAATGTTCGAGGCTATTAGCGTCTTAAGCCCATTAGTAAGCCTTGCTTTGGCACTTAATTCAAACGAGCTCCACAGTACTCGTTTTTCAATCGATTTCGTCTCCACACCTTCGTTATTCCTTTTGGCTTAATTTCTTGCCAAATATCCCATTTTAACACCAGGGCAGCAGAACTATCTTGAGCAAGTTTGACAACACTTTTTTCTAAAGTACGGTCTGTGGCAGAACTTGAATTTTCGTACAAGTGGACAGTACGTAACTTTACGGTCATCTTCGCACACTCCGTTATTTGTAGAAGAGCGATTGCACGACCCTTGGCATGAGGAGATAGTTGCAGGTTTGTTCGATAATGAACATGAGTTGGACTGCCTATTGGTTCTATGATACACGCAGATAACTCTTCTACGTTTAGTTCCTTGTCCACATTCAGCAGAACACTGCAAAATATAGGGAAATCATTATTAAAGAAATATACAGGTGGACCGACGATAGGTTTATGCCTAGCTTAGATGACTGGAATATCAGTGCAATGTAGTAGGACAGCGATTCAATAAACAATTAAGAAGTAAAGTACGTGGTCAAAATATTTCAATTGCGATGTTGTTGTAGCTCTACGTAGCAATTAGATACGGTAGTTGAAAGTATGCGTTCAGGTAACACCCTTATGGCTCTTAGGTCTGGGAGACAAAATAGACTAGGGCTAAAACAGCATTCTTACCCGACTCCATTTGTATTGCTTCCACACTGCTCTTGGACAGGCTCGCTTACTACATCGTACCCTGGTACTGGGTTTCAACCTGAGGTCACACATACTTTCGTTTCGAAACCGAACTTTCCGGTCACTGGACACGCAAGCCACTTCTCGAGTTTTGTATCCAACACCGCAACTAGGCGAACACTGCAAGAATAAAACAAAATATTGAAACTTCCTAAACTTAACTTAGTTTTTTTAATAAGTTGTAGAATCGTAGACATAATAAGGTAGAAATGGGAGGACTGGTTCAAACTAACGAAACTAAGTCGAATCCATTTGTAAATCCAAGGGAGCTTAAACTCAAACCTTTAACTTTTTGTAATTCATATTAGTACTGTACTTCGATGCCTCCAGCGCACAAAACTCAAAGATTAGTAGTATTTTTTAATTCTTCGCCCCCCCCCCTCCATACAAAATTTCTGGATCGCCCCTGCGAGTCACCAAAGACATTCACTTTTAAAATTTCTTTTGCTCGGAATATGCGTTGCTAATTGGAACAGCAATTGAAGAGACTTAATAAACCTTTAGATAAATTTATTTCAACCTGTATGAAATTATTCTTACCGATGACCACGGCTCTGGCCTCCAAACAGCAGGACATGTTTTTGTGTTGCATCTTTCACTAGACTTTGGTTTTCTGTCGGTGCAATAACGATTGTTCACAATTTCATCCTCGGTTTGCGTCATCTTCCTTATGCACACAACCGTTCGGGTACGATGACCTCCACCACATGTTTTGCTGCATTCTGTCCATCTTTCAGGGAGCCATCTACGAGAAAAACGAAAATTGTAAAAAAGCGCGGAAATATGCGACATCAATTGGGTTTTAAGGCAAAAAGCATTGGAGGGAACAAAATTTTAAATAAAAACTTTTAAAAATTGTGAAGAAAAAAAGCGACGCTCTTTGTAGCTACGCAATGTGTTGCTAATGGTAGCCTATGCTTGAAGTGAGCAATCGAAAAAATTATATGAAGTTGTAAAAAATTAATCACCTTTAAATCCGCAATTTTTCTGTTTTAAACAGTCTAGTATTACGTATTAGCCAGTACAGAGACTTCAACCAATCAAAAAGCAAATTTATACTGAAACAGAAAAAACACGAGATAGTTTTTTTCACACATTCCAAAACTTTTATAAAGTTTGGAACTTTAACTTAATTAAAGTGTAGTTACATAACTCATGCATAACTCTTGTTTTATCGTTCAAAGTTCATGTTGCCTTGAGTAAGACAAAAATAGGTTGAATTTAAGCAAAAATAAAAATCTTTGATCAATTTTTACGCTCGAATATTGGTTTTGGCTTCAGAACTCAGCTGCTTCATGATCTAATTTTACATATTTCAGTATCCAATTCAAAGCAAGGAGTTTTAAGTTACCGAAATACTTACTGGGCAGGGCAAGGCTCCATGTTACAAGTTTGTTCTCGTTCAGCGGGTTTTGTGCTTGGGTTGCAGTAACTGTTTTGCACAGTCGTATCATCATCAGCTCGTCTGCATACCACTGTTCGACGCTGCGATCCACCAGCGCAAGAAGCGGAACACGGAGTCCATTGGTCGTGATCCCAGAGAAAAGCGGATTCAGATTGTCCGCTTGATTCTCTTTCAATGGGAACATTGTACTCGTACTTAATTCCTTGATTCGCTTCTTGCAGTAGAACCTATATAAAAAGATAAATGTGAAAAAGATCTGAAGTGTTCCAAACAGCATAAAATCAACCACATCAACGTTGACCATCAGTGACATAGCGGTTGGTCCAAAGATTGCGGAATGGTAAGAGCGTCCGCCTTGGAAGCTGTAGACATGAATTTGATTCCAAGTCGGGTCAAACCAATGACTTTAAAATGGGTATTCACAGCTTCCCTGCTTGACGCTCAGCATTAAAGGGACAGTGTGGAGAACAAGCAGGGAAGTTTACTAGTTGCGCCGTTGGGAAAGGCACTTAAGGGATGACAATTCCCCCATCTTGGTGTGGTAGACAGATGGCCGGCAACTCCTAAGCGAGCTCTTATAGCGCATTGATCGCTTTTTCGTGATAGGAGGATAAACATGTATCATGCAACTAAATACAAAAAAATACAAATACAAGCTGTTTCAACAAGAAGACGAATCTACGTTCAAGTAATAAGTTAACACATTAGAAAACCCAAACTAAACGAAATCAAACACAGCTTACATTGGAAGGAATGTCAATCAAATTTTAGTAGGCCTAATTATTTCTCTTACAGTTTTTTTTTTTAATTTTTGTTTTAATTCTTTCGCTTCTACTAAAATGTTCCACTACATGCGTATAAATTACATGTAAGTAAGCCTCCTAAAAGCACTTACCATTATAACTAAATCTTCATTGGTTGGACCCAAAGCTCGTAAAACCTCGATCTCCCCAGCAGGACGTTGATAGTCAAATGTTGTGCCAGAGATTTCAATTTTTCGGGGCCATTCAATGGTCCAACCTCCGTTAATGTAATTAACACCTCGTGCACTTCGAACCGCTGAAAATAGAATGGAAAATTACTTTGACAAATGCAAGCATTATCGCACATTTTGCGTTTCTTCAGCAATTTGTACTGATGAACATGATCATTCACGTAACTTCTAAGGACACATATGTCTGGCTAACGGCCAAGGGTAGGCTACTCGCTCTGTGGGCTGAGTTCAGTCATCTTAACTCAGGTGATCGAAAAGCTGACTGTGACTCTCGTTGTTGCGTCAATTTTCTACAGAATATAGTGTACCCCATAAAACTTTAATTAAGAGTTATTGTATGAATGAGTTGTTGTTGGGGCGGTGGGAAAGTAGTTTCTAAGCTCGTTTTAAGCTTTCTCTCGCCTATATGTGAAAATTCCATGAGAAGATCTATTAAACTAATGGTATCATGTCATAAACCAAGCACAACATACCTATATAATTTTGAGTAGAAACTTCCAATTCTTCAACCAAAATGTTGACAGAGCCTCTGGGAATCACAACCACATCGTGGTATTCTAAAACAATAAAAAATTCTTGATAGATCTAACTCCAACAATAAATGAGATATTTTGAATGATTTCACTACATTATTTGATACATCTTTCTAGGTTCGCTAACGCAGTTTTAACAATGAGGTGAACTTCAATTTTTAGTTATGTGCCGCATTTCTCAACTAGTTCTTCATTCTGGTTGCAGATACAAGTCGTACGACCACCGTAATGCACCATGCCCTATCTTTCACCGTTTAGTCGGCAACCGAAAAATGAGCCAACCACAATAAAATACAAAAAATGTTCCAAAGGTCGCCCAAATAACCGTGACGGGAAAGATAAAAAGTATGACGTAAAGCATTTCCGAAAAAGAGTTTTCAACTTTTTGTGTTTGACACAAATGTCAGTTGATAGTATCAAAATATAAAAGCGTTTCTTTCTTCATCAAAAATGCCGGCAAACTGTACTGACGGATAATTATTGCAAGAGCTTACAAAAGGCAAAAAATCAACATAATGCCAGATCAACATAAAAGGCGTTATCATAAGCCTTGATAGATAAGTAGACATTATAATAGGGTTTAAGAACTTAATTTTCGTAACGTTGACTTTTATCGATAGAACTGAGAACTTTTTCTGCATGTGATTCTATCATAAAAACCGCAAGCACTTCTTCAGCTTAAATTATAATAAATAAAAACAAGGTTACGTCATTTGAAAAACTGATGCATTTTGTAAAAGCACTTATCGCTTAAACAATCTCGGATGTTAAAATACAAAAGCTTTCTTATTATCTTAAATCTTGCATTGACCGCACTTAAGCTAAAAGAAAAATGATTGTCCAACTAAGTTTTAGCTTTATTGCCTTAACAAGGCCGCCTTTGTTCAAGTTCAATTGCGTCACATTTCAAAAATACCTAAACTAGAGCACGTGGTTAAGGTAAACCGTAAAGCTGAGAACAATATAGCTTTGATCGAAGCATACGAAGCTTGGCTAAAACAAAGAGATTTTCTCATATTATCACCTAATGATGACATAACCCGCTATGAAGTGGCAGATAACTTATGTTGTTGACAACAATTAACACCTTTTATAAATACAATAGCCGTTATTTACAGTAGTTTATGTTTTAATTTTTGCAGTAAATTCTACAAGGCAAGTTTGTTTACTAAAACTAACCAACCGATAAGCTACCGAGAACAAAATCATTCTTGCATTCCGTTTCACAAATTAATTGGTATTTTCAAGAATAGGCTGACCAATAAATTTAGATGTCAAATCGGTCAATTTAGCACAAGCTAATATCAAATCAAAATCAAATCTTCATTATACTCGCGTTATTCCGCCGAGGCGCCAAGTGCGTAACGAGTTGCGGGGCTTATCTCCAAGGCTTTGCGCCTTGGCAACACGGTTTCAAAGAAACGTCGCAGCGGTGACAAGCCGTTGGCGACACTGTGTCCGATTTGACTGACCCAAGATTCAAACCCTCAACCTCCCGCAACAATACCAATGTCACAAGTGAGCTAATGTAACAAAACAAGATATAGTTTCAAGAGAGTTTGCAATTTTTAGATCATCAGTAACGATCTTCAGTGACATGGCAGCGGTGCCACGCGCAGGTGACAAATCCTACGTGACGGGTTCAATTCGCAGCTGAAGGCGATCGCACTTAACATATTTATTCGGAGGCTGCTGACTCAAAAAGCGTAAGCTCACTGAGCAGTCTTCCTCAAGTACTGTTGAATTTTCAGTTCTATGTAGTTTGAAAATAACTTAATTCATAACTAACCAGTTAAGTCAAGTAAGTGCATTTTAAGCAGCAAGTCGAAATTTTATGCTACGCGAAAAGGTCTGGAATTAAAAACAACTTACGCCCGTGCATGACGTTTTCATTAAACACGCCAGATTCAGTTTGGCATGAGCTTCCGTCTCCGCCGCAAACTCTACATTTGTCTTCGACTGCTTCCGAATGCAAGACATTATCACATCCAACGTGCTAAAAAAAAAAATTAGAGATCTGCATTAATACGGTTTGCAACGTTTTTCGCACGAAAAATTACACCAAAATTATCTCGAGTTTAAAACCGCAAACGCTGCAACATTTCGAGAGAATAAACAAAAAAAGTCGGCTTAATTAGGTTGCGGTCTGGTGCACTTACGTGGCATTCGCCGCTAATGCAGATATCGAGAGAATCTGCAAAGCATCTTGTTCCGTCGGCCACAGCAGATGCTCGCTCTGTGTAGAAGTTATAACCTTGAGCGAGGCAGTTGAGGGCGCAAGGCTTTGTCTGCTGACCTGTGTTAAAAATATGCACGATTACTAATAAATTCCGCATAACGTATTCCCTAAATCTATTCAAAATTTGTCGCATTACAGATATTTTCTAATTTATTTACCGTCTGCAATACCGGTACTTGCTCGCAGCACCCATGGACTTTACTGTTCCAATGCTCGTGACAGTTTTAGCTTTTAAGAACCAGCGCTTTACACTTTTCTTTACCTCCAATGAAGGGCAACCAGTTGTAATATTTTCCTCTGAAAGGTTCAGTATCAAATCTTGCGCATTGCTCATGACGAAAGTCTCTAGTTGGTGTTGGGAGGCAAGCCTAAAGAATAAAAGATGACTGAGTAAGTTAAAGATTTTCGTCTATAAGGTACCTCAAACTTCAATCGCTTAAATACACTTCCAAAAAAAGTAACTTGGATGTAAAATTTGAAACTAAACTCATACTTACTTCGGTGTTACAAATCCGATGCCGAATCCGTTCCCCAATGCAATACTTTCCCCCATGTTCCGGGGCCGGATTATTACAGACACGAAATGAAGAGCTAATACCACTGCCACAACTCCGTGAGCATTCGTGCCATTGAGTCCATTGTCCCCAGCTCCCATCCACAGCCTGGGCTCGATATCCGAATGCAACACATTCACCTCGGTAGCACCACTGTAAGCAAGAGAGACATAATAACTAAAAACAGATAAAGATACTCAAAATGAGCCTGCCTTGCTCTCAATAACGTTACAAAGCAAGTAAAAGGGTCACAGGCAAAATTCACATGTTAAGCCTTGATTGGCTCCTAAGTTAAAAGTTTAAAGCTATTTATTGTTTGGCAACACAGCGGTTATAGTGACCACTCAATGCAATGGTACATGACAAACAGAATGAACAATGAACATCCACTGTTTCACTAAACACGCAAACACTGTCAAACTTAGCAATTTTCCAGGGTTTTGATACAGTAACTACCATTTTAGGGTAGTCACAACAATAAAGCAAGTGAGTTGTCATCAACAGAAAACAAACAATCCAAATTTACCGTTATTTTTATATGGCTCAAGATGATGGTCCGCCTGTAAAGCGTAGAAAAGACGGGCGATACCTCTAATTCAGCCACTTTCGGTCGTTCAACAACAAGTTTGGATTAAGAGTAACCACAACAAATCAAAATATCACTAAATACAAAAATTGTAATGTAATTTACCCCTCGAGTGATGCTTTCTGTGGTGCAGCTTGTCCCCTCAGCAGCTGGCACACTGTTGGTGACACAGCGTCCACTTTTGGTCAAACACCATAGTTCCCGACATATATTCTGCGCAAGACAATGGAGTTAGTGTATAAGCAGCAAAGACAAACATGCAGAGACAGCTGATCACTTATAATACTTGTCCACAAACAATATTGTGAAGAGAAAATATGTAAAGCCGATAAAGGAAGTTATTGTCGTTTGCGAAACTGAGTGCCGCAAGCGTCCTAACTTATCACAACTATGCTGATCATTTTAGTTTCACGCCAAGCTAAACAATACGATGGCAGAAAAAGGAGCAAATGTTGGGTTTTTGTAGCAATTCCCCCATTGCAGCATGACCTAAATCATTCGTAATGGCTGACCAAAGAAATCATTCACTGCATTTGCGTAGTCGTTGATGAAAAGAGTGATGTGAGGTTAGTATAACCCAGATAGAATACTCTCGATAGGCTGCATAGAATTTAAGCAATCGATTGCTAATCAAACTAAAAAAATTATGATTGATACACGTAATTTGACCACTGTCCCTTTTTTAATCACAAGTTTTTGTCTTAGATCGCACTTCCAACAAACAAACAAACAAGCTACAGTAGGTGTAGACAAAATTTTTGGAAAGTTTAAAGGTCACATTATTTTCCAATCTCACCAAAAAGACGGTATTTGTTGATGTTTTCATAATGAAGATTTATATAGATGAACACTATCAAGATACATAAGGCGGTTTTGATTCAAAATTCTTGGTGAATTAAGTCACTACTAGATTAGAAGACCACCCATGGTGAATACTGACAGGCACAAATGATACAAAAATTTGCAAAAAAATGAGAAAAGCTCGTCTTGAGTTTGCAATTTTTCTCTTACAACTGCATTCATCAAGCTGTTATTAGGACCAAATTAAAAGAACTGTAAATCGTGAAAGATGCCTCTTTAGGGTATGTTTTTAATAAATTGAATATCTTCGGTTTAAAATGCGAAGCGTTTCCGAAAAAAGCCACGAAAAACATTGGTGAGAGGCTAGGCTTTTTTGACAACGTCTACGTTGCTACTTGCTACTTACTCCAATCTTGCATTGCCTAGATTGAGGTCCATATTGAAACCGGCACTGCTCCTCAGCATCATGCATTTGGCCTGGCATTTCTTCGGGAAATGCAAAATCTCGAATTGGTGGTTTATCCAATAAACACGTTCCCGCTCCGGAGCTATCGTAAAAATGAAAAGTAAACACTGTGTCTTGTGCAAGAAACTTATCAAGAAATCAAAATGTTCTTACTCAAGAAAACTGGTTATGTATTTCTTTGAGCACCCAGACCATGTAAAGGGACTTGTGTTTTTTGTTAACTGTGGAGCCATAATTTTGGATACAGCCCCACTGTCTGGACCACATGAGTTTCCAGTGCCATCATGTTGCATTCCAAAACTGCAAAAAAAAATTACAAAAATATGCGGTTGGTATCTCTAAAATCAAAAACTTTCAAAACCAAATTCGTTCCAAAAATAACCAGTCCTTGTAGCCAATTTGAACGGACACCGACTCAATAGTTGGCGGACAATGTGTGTGGCAAGGTGTTGTTGTTAGTGTACACATATTTTGTGACGGCCATGACTGCATACAATAACCCATGTTTACACAAACTAGTGTAAAGCTGATTAAAAAGTGAAACGAAATTTTTAAGCCTCAACGTGACAGCCATAAATGTCCGTATAATTGCCTGTATGTTCTGATGATTCCAACAAATTATGAGCAGTTGAGCAAATTTAACTTCCAAACGTACCAGCACAAACAAGTACAAAATATTCTCACACATCTGACATCTTTTGCCTGCAGATATTTGCGTGTTTATAGACTTTATTGAATTAAACATACAGAACAGTAAACTAAGCAAATTTGAAATTGGTTGAACTAAACTTTTTTTCTGAAACATGTATTACTTTTAGGAATCGACTGATACAAAATTATAGTATAAGCAGTGCAATGTGAAAGAAAGACTCAACTGTTCTAAAAATTTACGTCATATAAGTCTATATTTTATAGGATGAAGGACTTACTTATGTCCAATTTCATGAGCAATTGTAAAAGCTGAAGAAAGTCCGGTGTCTTCGTTGATGTTACAACTCCTGTCAAATTCGCACATCCCAGCAACCGGAGCAAGGCCTGAATGCAAAATATTCAAAATTACCTACGCCGCACTAAATTGACCAGTTACTAGGCGCAGAAGTTAAAGACATCGCTATCGGTGCGGGAGCTATCGAATTCGATCCTCCGGCCTGTCAAATCGCACAGAGTGTCACCAACGACTTGCCATTGCTGTGACGTTTCTTCGGAGTTCGCAGCTGTGTTGCTCAGGCGCTAAGCCGCGGAAATGGGCCCCCGCTCATCGCTACGCGCTTCGGCGAAATACCGCGAATATAATGAAGATTTGATTTATTTTACAAATATCTTCAGTGCATTTACGAAAATAGTCCAGTAACACCGTAATCGGGCAAAAGAGGTTAAAAGACAGGTTCGAATCATGGCAAGAGCTGGATGCATTTTACTTTTATTTGTGGGTTCGATAGACTACTTAGCGAACGTTTGCTTTGCGAAGTTTACCGTTCTATCTTTAACTTATTGAGATAATTTTTTAGGTCAAGGGTAGCTGCTCGATTTGATGACCGAGAGGTTTAACGCAGTCTCGCTGTCGTGGAAAAATTTTTCCATTGTTTTTTTTAGGTTTTGTTTGTTACAATGTCTTTTTTTTTGTCTTTGCGGCAAATAAATGATTTCTGATTTTGATATTGAAAAAAGGCAGAGGAACATACTTTGGTAGATTTCTTTTAAAATATAACTCGTACTAAAATTTGAATATAAATACAAACTTTTACAAAGCAACGTAAAGTATGGAGTCCATAATTTGTAAGAAATAAAGAAGCCTTAAAGCTAGTAAATATCGAAAATTTTTACAAAATTTAGTAATCTTTGGCGTAAGTTGTTGCAAATCGACCTTGAAACGATCGCTAACCTTTGAGAAACTATGTTGGTGTCAAAGCAAAAACGATTTTTTCGCAATTATCTCTTAGTTAATCTGCATTTCGACGTAAAATATTTGTAGCGCAAATTAAGAAAAAACTGCGCCAAATTAACTAAAGTAGCAAGTTTTTGAAAGTAACTATTAACTTTCAAAAATACAATAGTTCAAAAAAAACCCTTGGAAGAACTTTGTCTTCAAGTGTGTACGTCAAGTTGACTCTAGGCTTGCGTTATGAACAAATCTTTCTCATGTCACAATGGGTTCAATTCACTGAGCGTACTTCATTCATAAAAATTTGTTCTTATGAATAGCTCTCATTGTCAAGTATAGTTTACAAAGCGTGTAAAGTTTATGTAGCCCAAGCTATTGTTATAGGATAAAGGAGCAAATCTGTCATAAATGAACGTGCATCATAAATTACACAAGCGAAAACTAAACTTCAATGCCACGTGTCACGCCGTAAAGAAGAGCCCTGATTTTCAAATCAAATCTTCACTGGCTTATACTCACGGTATTACGCGGAACCACGTAACGAGTGGCGGGGTCCATCTCTACAGCTTAGCGCCTGGGCAGCAGTGCTCCGAAGAAACGTCGCAGCCCCGCAATAGTTAAGAAACAATGAAAGCCTAGCGCACTGTGCAGTGTAATGTGGAAACAAGAGTTACAGCCGTCACTGCCAATGACTTAACACAACAATTCCTCTTACCTAAAGTTCCACACGGTTCGTTTCTGGAAGTGCAAATATCAAACCTGCAAAAAACAATTATTTTGTAAAACTTACCGAAAAAATTTGGTATAACAAAATCAGTACAGAAATCATCAGCAGGGTTTTTAATTGCACACCAAAATCAAAAAGCTTTTATAGCCCTTCATAACTTTCCTTCAGGGAACCTGGTTTCCAATGATTGATTACCAATGTCAATAAAAAAATCAAGGTTACGTTTCTAAAAAATATAAACAATGCAATAATATGTATAGGAGCGTATTTAGGGGGGGGGGCACTGTGCCATGCCTCCCTTTTGACTCTGCCTTTCAGTAAAAAAGAACAAAACTAACGGTGCCAAGTGACTGAAATATGCTAGATTCTTTTGATGGTTTCTGTAGCTTATGACCAGGAGCGGATCAAGGGGAGTAGGATGATGGGTATGCATCCTCCCACCAGCCATTTTCAAACATATATTAGATGTATACAATTTTTCCATAATTTCGAATCTCTTCGATAGCGATAAGCCTTACGCCTTAAGCACGCATAATCGAAAATGTGCACACAAAATGCATCATATTTGGCGAAGCACTCAGAATTAGGGTCAAGAATTTACACAAAATTTGCTTGAAAATTATTCAAAAAGCGCTAAAATGGCCATTACAGCATGTAAATTTTCAAATTTTTTCCGGGGTAGCATGTCCCGGACCCCCCTAGAGCCTTTGTTGTTTCTCAATCAGCTTCAAATTACGTTCTGCCGAAAAACAATACGCTTGAAAAAAATGTGGAAATTATGGCCCCCCCTTTTAAAATTTCTCGTTACGCCACTGATTATGTATGAAGCATAGAATGCTAATGTACAGGTGGTGATGTAATAGGGTCAAAATGGTGCACCTAACTCATGACTACGGCAGTATACAAATTCAAGCATAGAATGCTAATATACAGGTGGTGATGTAATAGGGTCAAAATGGTGCACGTAACTCATGATTACGGCAGTATGTGAATTCAAGTGTACTTTAAGATTTCGATATATTCATTGCTGAAAGACAAACACAGTTTCCAACACCTTTTCTTCACATCAACAAAAAACTGGTCACATTAAAGAGACCGCTAACTTTGAACTAAAGAGCCACTTCCTTCATTAAACAATTATTGTTTAAACAAAAGCTGCGAAGTATAACTTCTTAAGAAGAGAACACTGTATTTTCACATTAGAATTTGCTGAGACCATGTTTCGCATGAACAATCTGCAAACAACTGAAAATGCACAAAAAATATTCTGCAAAGAGCCAAATTCTTTTCTACTAATTCAACGTTTCGACAACTTAGAACATTCACGTGCTATCATCATCAGTTTTTGTAAAAATTTTGCCGCTCTTCGCATATTTTGGCTTTTGCTTGACATTATTGTTGTCGGATGGCCTATGGTAGAAGTATTTCGTTATACCACTATACCACAGAAAAATTACATTGGTTTTACTTTCTTTAAATTAAGGTCTGAAGCCACATCCGGTGTATGCCTATTCGATCAATGAGCATGTGCTTGTAGAAAAAAGATGACAGGTCTAAGAAAAGTGCACGATTTGATGTTACAAAGCAGTTTTCTATTGCCCAAAACATGCAATTTGTAGACAAAAATTGACACCTTTGTGAGTTTAAAAGACACTAAAGCCACGGTGAGATGAGAAACACAACTCAGGGATGTGTAAAGCCAAAACATTTGACAATTACACTCACCAGCATTCTGCATAAATATACCATTACGTCATTATGCAACAGGCTTTAAATAAGCTTTTTGGTCATGGGTCAAAGATTTTGTTTGAAGTAAGTAGTACACAGTTCTCTTAATCACACACGTGCCTTCATTGCTTTGAGTTCTTCACTTTTTCAAGTTCAAAGGGAAAAATATAAACAATGGTTTGACTGTTATGAAACGTTGCAAAGATGAGAACATTTTTCGTCAATGAGCCGTGACAAAATCGACCGCTAGACGGAAGTTAACCGCCAAGACAAGCATGCAGACCTGATGGCTGTAGACTTCGCAAAAACTCCCCCTGCCCTTACATCAAGCCATAGTAGCTTTTTTTTTTTAAATACAAAAAAAAGCAATTTGAGAGGTCAGTCGATGGTTATGACAAACAATTAACAGGGCGCAACAAATTCTTTTGGTAAAATGGTTTTACTGAAGATTAAAAAAAGTTGAAATATCATGCAGAAAACATGAATTTTCAACCATTGTCATTAATCCTTGCTAACGCTTAACAGCTTAAATTAAACGCGACAAAAACCTCTGCAGACCTCTAGGCTTATGTATGTCTTACGGTAAACACATGCCAACTCTAACACCTGTTTGCTGCTGTTAATTACAAGCCTACAAACCAAGACAAAAAACAATAAAGATAGACACTTACCCTGTCAATAGAACTGCGTTATCGTGATGGGCCAAGCCACTGTCCGACGAGCCGCTGGACCCATTGACGTTGATCTCGTTTTGCCACCTGCAGAAGCTGTTCAAAGACCGGTCTGCGTGATGGGTGATTTCTAAGTTTGGCTACAGAAAATGAAACAGCTGTTAACAGTGATTAGAGCTAAATGATTCGTCTCTAATTTCATTTGTAAGCGTGAGAATCAGTGGCGATTTTGAAAAAGTAGTTTTTATCTGTTACAGGTTAGAGGACATTTTTGTGCAAACAAAAAACATCTTGAAATTAGAGTAAATACTTACGATACGAAAAAAAATTCAGTCATACGATCACCCAAACTTGAGTTTACGAGTATCTTTGACATGGCAAAAAGTTGTTTGTTTGATAAACGCATTAAGCATCACAAACTGTACTCAAGAGTTACTTTAATTCATGTTAAAGTGGCGCATGGTCTGTCGTGAGGTAGCACCTGTTTGATTTGAAGCAAATCAAGTAAAAAAGATTATCCATTTAATGAGAACTAACGCTTTACAAAATGACGCAAAAAAGTCGTAAGGGAGCACCATGAAAATACCAACCTTTGCCCCAATTAAGATAAAACTACGATAGCTCGGCACGCACAATAATGAAAATATTTATTTTTGACAGCATTTCTTGGACCAAGACCCGCTGCTGATCGACTTGGTCTGATGCTCGTAATTTCAAACAAAAACAACATTTTGATATTGCTGGCGTAACACCATTTATCACATCAAAGTTGGCTTCATGTTGGTGATAAGCACCAGAAATCAAGTTAAGTGCTCGACATCAATCACTAAGTGGTTACATCAGTCACAATCAAAGAGCTACTTAAACTTCACTATGATATCGATAAAGTAAAACTGATTATTCACATCAAGAAAGCAGCATGTATGCACAAGAACAGAACTTGGCATTTCTTCGCGCTTAATCGTATTTAGCATGCAGAAAAAATGACTCCAGATACCGGTATCGAAATATGTACTCCTAATAGAGGCGCCGCGAGAGATTTTAAAGGGGAGGAGGCATAGACTGCAAAAGCTATCAAAAGTCTGAGATATTTCCGTCACTTGGCAAAATTTGTTCTTTTTTACTAAAATGCAAAGCCAAAAGGGGGGCCATGTCACAACGCCTCCCCCCTAAATACGCCCCCGACTCTTAAGCTGAATTTATCCAAACAAAACGTAGAGATACTGTATTAGGGAGTTTGGCTATGATCAATTGAAGACCCAGTGCTCATGTGGTAACTCCAGTTTTCGAATTGTGTTTAAAAGATGAAAAAAGTTGGGTATGTGCGCACAGAGTCGAATGTAACTGATTCAAAGTTATTAACTTTTTAGTGCATTAGTTTTATCCAAATGTTTAATAAACAATGACAAACACCCCTGTATTTTCAGCTTAGAGAATAGATTTGCTGTTAGCAGGCATGAGAAAAGACCTGGATTACACTAATCTGGTCATTCTAAATAAAACACCCAAAACTTCAGTAGAAAATAAGTCACAACAGGAAGAACCTAAGTTTTTCAACCGGAATATGCTGATTTCTAAAAAACACTTTTTATCTGAACGTTTAGAATATTGTATTAAGGTGATGTCATGTTATGGAGAAAGGTGAAAAATTCATTTCAAATCCACAAAGATAAGATTATTTTAACGATATCGTAGCTTGAGGCTTAACACTTTTGTAAACCCTAGTTTCAAATTCGGATGAATACCAAGATTAACTATTGCTTTTGATCTCGTGCGGCTTGCTACAATATACAAGTCATATGCACTGTTATGCCCTATTACCGAAAATCTAAAATGTGCCTGCGCAACATTGGACTCAGATTGCATTTAATATAGCAGCCTTAGCTAGCAAAGGCTGCGTAGGCAAAAGGCAAAGCATGTGACCAAATCAATCTTATGGCTTAGCTAATCCAATATAGATTACGCTTATCGTGTCATTTATTTGAATTAAGTTAAGCGAAAAGAGTCAGTTTATTATTGGTTAGTAATAGTATTATGAACACTTTGTACCTGGTCTTCTGCGAGAAGAACTATTCTTGTTACAATGATGTTTACAGCGTTACCGATACTAGCATCATGATATAAACTTGAAACCTGGAACAGAAAATAATTCAGCCTGAGAATAATTGATTGAATTGCTACAGTGGTGGGTCTAAGCAGTGACGTAGTGAGAAATTTTGGATAGGACGAGCTATAAACTGCAAAAGTTATTGAAAGAGTCTGGTATATTTCAGTTACTTAGCAACATTTGATCTTTCTTTTTACTAAAAGGGGAAGTCAAAAGGGGGGGGGAGGCATGGCACAATGCCCCTCCAAATGCACTTCTGAGTCTAAGCAATAAAATCAAACTCACAATGTTCATAATGGTGAGGATGTATTTTTCAACTTCTTTTCGACCGTGATATCCAACCAGCATTTTGTCAGCTACAACAAGTGTTTCTACATTTCTTTCTTGGCTCGACGGATGTTCCATTTTTCCAATCTTTTCTCCATTCGAAGAACTTCGCTTTTTACGGCTTAACGTTTCTTCAGATGCAGAGTTTATATTATTAGATCGTCCTGATGAAGTTCGATGGTTTCTTTTTTGTTGGTGATGATGGTTTCTTTGATAATTGCGAAACGTCTTTTCCTCTTTCCCAGCCAGGTTTTCTCCAGTTTCGTCAGTTTGGGTTTCGGAAAGTTCTGATTTTCTTGGATCGATTCTCCACCAAGGAGTGCCACCACGAACTTTGTCTGCAAAACAAAACACATAAGAAACACTTCATCATTATTGACCACACAAAGTGGTGACAAACCATACCAGAATAGCCACAATGACCCAAATCATCTTTGCTTTTTCGTCTTGATGTAAGCTGCTGGAATGCTGATCGTCTGACAATCACGTGAGGGTGAGCTTCACCCTCCTTTGACGACAAAGAATTTTGTTTGGTTTTTGTGTGGTTCCATAATGGTTCGATAAAATATGTATGTTCATCTTTGAAAATTATTCCTTGCTGAAAATTCGAAAAAAGTCTTGCAAATGTAGTCTATTTATTTCAATTCAATGAAAAGTTATTGGCAGACGACAATGATTGCCCAAGTTTCTATAAAAGTAAAATTTCAACTATAAACTTCATTTCCATTTCGGCGAGTTTGCAGTTAAGTCTTGCAATAGCAGGTTCGCCAGGTATTGGATTATTCTAAGTAGTTGAACAATTGTTATTTAGAAAGCGCATAACGTAGGCCGTACCTTACACTTACCAGGCCATTGCAAACGCTTACAGCCACTTTTGAGAAGCTGTTGTGATTATGTATCACTCCAGAATAGTGACATTCTTCCAATAAGTTGTGTCTCTTCGTGATTTTTCCTCCTCTGGATCTCTCTTCCACCACAAAATTTTCAGAGACCAACTTGTAATTTCGTTTCAAATGCAAGCGAGCTCCGGTGAGAGGAGAACCCGGGGCGTGACCGAGATCGTAAAATAATTCGTGATTGCCATCCTCTGTCGCTGCGGCGGCGTCCAATCGGTCGCGAACGTTTCGGAAAGGTAGACTTCGTCGCTGACGAAGTGTTCCATCGCTGGACATATGCGACAAGGCGTCCAAAGTGGCAAACTCAACGAATTGTCCGCTTCTAGTAGTCCTCACAGGCTTGTGCGTGTGAACAAACGTGTCGGATTCGGTCATACGAAATCCTTCTAAAGCTTTGTCGAACAATTCTGCGTAGTTCCAAACAAATACATGAAAAATAAAAAGAATAACTTAATGACAAAGAAACTGCACGCAAAAGTAAAAAACAATAGATATAATCACTATAGTTTCTAGTAATTTGCTTTGACAAAAGCTGAAATGATGTGGCCAAGTTTAATTATTCCACCATATGATTTTAATAAAGCGGTTATGTAAAAGCGACTTATTTTAAGGTGATGGTTAGCAGTTCGTCTTACGACCAAGTCATTCATTCAGTTAGTAATGGTTGAGCAACCTAGCGATAATGTAACAAATGGATCGTCCATAAGGCAAATGTTTGGGTTATTTTAATGATGAGAGTAACAATAACGAAATCAAACTAAAGGATGGGTTTAAAAACATCTACGTCTAACTTAAGTCTTTAACGTATCGCAGAAAGCATGTATGTTCTTGTGAAAAGCCCTATTCTTTTATGGCATAACGATGTGAGTAAACAATTAACTCAGCTTTAATATTGACATTGCAAAGGCATTAGATTCAAGGCAAAAGAACGCTGTGACAGTTAACAACGCAACTATAACAAAAAATTCCTCGTAATCACGGAACAGCATAATGATATAAATTGCCTAACAATATTGAAAATGAATTAAGGTAACTTCTTGGGTAACATTACGAACTGGCCTTTGACATGGCTATGGTATTATGTCACAATTGCATCTGTTCGTACTGAAGACGTAAGTCGATTTATTTCGAGAATAGAAGAGAAACTTGACTATGCAATTGCCTGAATTGCGTAAGCTTAGTCAGAGGTAGGCTACTTAACGATAGCCTAGAAAATCTCTGTTCCTACATTTTGCCTTTGCAGAAGCAGTTTACTATTTCGTTTACCACACACAAACAATATCTCCGCAGCAAGATGTACTAGGATGAAAGAAACTAAAAACTTAAACCTCAAGATGAAATTTTTCAAGCTTAACAAGTAAATTCTAAAAGAAATTTGGATGCAAGTGGTTTGAAGATGAGGTTTGCATTATAATTCACTTGGCCCTCCTGTAAAGTTTCTCTAACTTTCACCTCTTTCAAACCATGACAGTATTTTGATTATATGCGGTAGCAAGTGTAAACATTAATAACAATAACGCAAACAATTCAGTATTTTGTTTACAAAAATGCCTCGAAATAGATTATCAATCTCAATTTATATAAATAGCGTCAAACAAAAACAAAATGAATAATTACCTTGTCTTTTTTCATTGGTTGATGTTGTTGTGCGCACAAGAGTGAATAACAGTAGTAAAAAACACAAATCCAGTGAAGAAAAAAAAGCCATGATAAATAAAATAAGGAATATTAAATAATTTCTTCAAATAAATAAACAGAAGTGCTTCGTTCAAATCATAAATTTCTTTGTTGGTGAGAAATCTTTCTTTCTGAAATTTCTTCTGAGCTGGTATGGTCTTCACTGCTTCTTTGAACAAAATTTACCATAACACAATAAAATCGCACAAATACGCTTTAATATCGGATTATCGATTCTCTGAAACCCTACAGTTGCTCAGAATGCAACTTTAGTATTTATATCGATAATATCAGTCACCAATATGCAAAATTTGCAATCTAAAATCAAAAAAAATTTGAGAGTCATTTTATACTTTGTTTTTTCAGCTGAGATTTACTAAAATAAACTTCAATATTTCTCGTTAAAATTTACCTTACATCAGTAGCATAACATAATCTGCACAGAATTGGTAAAGAGGATTTTTCGGGAAATGCACGAAAGATAGTTAGTTGGAAGCTTCTCAAAGCTTTACTCAACCAACTCTAAAAGATAGGCAACTGGTAAAGACAAGGGTTCAATGCCTCTATCCAGCCACGCAATTATACATGCCAAGTGTCAGTCATGTACTCAAAAGCTTTAGTTAAACGCTTGCTATAAATTCGAACATACTGCAACACTGTATTGCTTTGCTACATAGCTTGTGGTTTTCAGGCTTACCTATAAGCTGAAGAAAAGCATTTTATTTCTCAGAACTAAATCTACCTAGTTAATGTATTGCAGGTGAGATCACGTAAGCTTAAGTTGACAGTAGAGCATTTGCTAAAAATTTTAATTTACTTTAGAAATTCCAGCACGTACTAGCTCGGTGGTTTTCTGCCGGCTGTTATCTCCAACGTTTTTTTGAAGGCAAAAAATCATTTCTTAGCATAAATTATTCAAGTATCACATACGTATACAAGAAATAGAATGGTTTGATTTTGCAATATTATTCAATTCACTAAACTGTAGGCCTTGTGGGGTAACAACGTATCACTTTATTTACTAGAGAGACACCGAAGAGACAAATCTTGTGTGACCGAATTTCGAGCAAAATCTGCGGGGAACGTTAGTTATTTTCTCGATCAACCTTTTTGTTTCGCAACAAAGCTAATTAATGAAAATTACTAGGCCTGCACAGAGTAGCACTGTACTTTGCTTCCAATTTTCCTGTAAGCAAAAAACTCTCTGAAAAAGCATCACCGCACTTGACCATTTCTCGGATAATCTCTAATCATTCTCTTTACAAAGCAAGGCAACGTGAGCCTTCGCCTGTTGATTTATATGCAGCTGAAAATTGGAGCGTTGCGCGATCAAATGCGATTTTTTTCTTTTTCTAAGCGAGCTTTTTTGATCATTTTGATTACCGAAGCGCTATATTGAGATTCCAAATTACTGTAATAGAATAGGATCACAAATCGAAATGATTGTTAACGGGTACACATTTTTCAAACTTGGGGCAGTTAAAATTAATTCAGTCAGTGGCTTATATTAAGAAAAATACACAAATCTAGTTCATCTAGATACACAAATCTAGTTAATCGTTCAATGATTGTAAATTTATGACGTGCCCTATAATAACGTATAAATGTCGTTTAGTAAATTTTTTAAGTGATGTTAAGGTAAATTTTTTGAAGAAACAAAAGCGTATGAACTGCAGCAACTTCAAATCAAATCAAATTTTCATTATAATCGCGGCATCAGACCGAAGCGTGCAACGAAGGGCGGGGTCCATCTACGCTGCTTAGCGGCTGGGGAACACAGCTCCAAAGAAACGTCGCGACGATGGCGAGCTACTGGCGACACTGTGCTAATTTGACCTGCCCGGTAATCAAACCACCCACCTCCCGCGCCGACAGCTTAACAAGTTAAAACAACTGGGCTAATCGGTCCGGTACTGGAGCAATTTAATACGCGCAATTCGTATCCGCAAACTTTCTTCATCACACAAAATAAATAGCAGCAAAATTTCTATTGCTAATTTCTGCTCTGCCTTTAAAAGAGTAAACTCTACACTTTGATGGTTTTCACGCCTAAATTGTTGAATGTCATAAAATTACTAATATCGGTATGTTGGCATAGACAATACGTCATCAAATAGCATTAGCACTAAGTCTACGTCACAATTTATTATGATTGGAAACTGATTCGTATTATCTGCGTAAACTGTTAAGCAAACTTTGAAGACAAACAATATTTTGTCAAATTAACGGTAACAAAGTTAAGGAAGAAAAATCGGCCTTTTAGATGAAACTTTATAACAACTAAAAAGCAATGTCCCTCCTGGCCTAACGGACGGGAATCATGACGACTTCCTCTTGTTGGGTCAGAGGCTATAACAGCACTCCATCACCAACAGTGCAAAGCACTCTAGTAAATCGTACCGTAGAGCGAGATAGCGCTGTTTCTGGCATAGTCAGAAACAGCGCTGTCTCGCTCTACGGTATGAAACTTTATGATGATTGAAAAAATTCTGGAAAATAATATAAATCGAATTCGTTTGGTTACTTTTTGGTATAATGTATTATTAAGTATAATGCATTTTACGGCAAATTTTTCTGTATAACTATTTTAGCAATGCAATTTACAAAAATATCAGAAAAACATCAAAAGGCGTGTCAGCTTAAGCTGCTGTAATTATGGTAGTAAATTTTAAAACTATAAAAATCTTAAAACTTAAACTTACAAAACATTTTAGTGATTTTGGACGGGCTTTTTCGATATAACTTCCGCAAGAGTTACAACAAATTAATAAGACCAATTACTCCTCAAGTAAAGCAATACATATTTTATGCTCTACCTATCCATCACTGGCTAAAAAACAGATGAATCTCGAGTAATTTGCAGGTGTAACAGAGCGGCTTTTGTTTTTTTCTCGAATCGGGATGGAGTTTAACTCTGTAGAACAAAATAGGCTGTAAATCACGTATAAGCAAAAGCGATTAACGAAAAGAGGTTTACCAAACCTGTGATTTCGCTCAAATTTGACAGCTTAACCAACTCAATCATATTTGCAAATGACAAAATAAAGAAATGCCTAAAAACTACCCGAGCGCAACGCTTTCAAAGAAGCGGCAGAATCCCGAAAAGTGATATTGAGTAAAATTCTTCAAAGATTTTTCAAACGAAAACCAGTAAACAAAAGTGGACCCAGAAACATTTCAGCTACCCAAGCAGTCCAGCGACGACTGATTAGCTCTCGTGCTTCAATGGTGTCTTAGCAAAACACTTATGGAAACTACATCACGTCACCAGAAACCGGGCTGCCAACGCTCCAGTATTTGTTTTCGTTGCAAACAATAACAAAAATAAAAGTGTGTTTTTGTTTTGCCAGTTCTCCCAAGCCTGTCGCTCACCCACAAATATGTGATTGTGTTGTTGTTTATCCTATAGTTTTTAAACAATATAATCGTAAATTGCTTGATTAAGTTTGCGCCCTTACAGGTCTACTGTAAACACGCTGTTTTTCCAAGTCTGTACATAATTTTCTGAGGAGAAATTTTAGCCTTATTATGAAGCGCGCTGTTGCTTCACCTTTTCTGAAGCATGCTTTGCATTACATTACAAATTACACATAAAAAAACATGGGCGATCGTTCGCAAACTTTTCAACACTTTTTTTATTAATCCAAAGATAATCTCAATGTTTACAAGTTTTTGGTGCTATAATCTTACAGTAGTTCGCGAAAATCTGTCAAGTTTGCTGCAATTTTGGTATTTGCTGGAACAATATAATTGCAGCTTCGCGAACACACAGAATTGGGTTCGATCACAAATTTGGCCAAATCTAAATGTGTGTTGTCAATTTAATTTTTCTCTTAAGCAGCAGTGCTGGTTGAAATATTACTACTGTAGTTCGGGCTTTAAGCTCTTACCAGTCCCAACGGCATAATCATTAAGTGGTAACAGACTTTATGTTTCGGGTAGGCAGCGGTGCTAAGAAGCTACTGCTATTAAAAAGTTTACACACTGCATGCCTGCGGTGCCCACAAGGTTTTTTGGACCAAATCCTTGCTTTGGTGAAGCAATATAAAATGCAAATTCAACGAGGCATCATTCAATCTTGGGCAAAGACTCTTATTCTTATAGAAGACATAAAATACCTCAAAAGACTTAATATTAATAATCAATCATGAGCTTAGTAGGAGTGAAATCCCATTTTCTTCGCTCTTCGCTACACAGTTTACAGCAGCTAGTGGCTGTAAAACTGTTTGCTGTCCTAAATCAAATCATAGCTCCTCTGATGAGACCTAATAAGGTCGAAACAGTGACTGCCAAGAGATCTGAGTATTTTCCAACTCACACCTTCACAAACCTTAAAACTTCGCTAGCAGTAAGCATGGCGGAGAGCAATGTGCGTATCGACCTCGTAAGCGTCACTTGACGAGGTCCAAAGGTGCTTGTATCAAGTTAAATGCAAGAATGACAATTTTGTCGTTGTATATAACATAAAAATGAAGAAAAAAAACGAGCATTTTTTTTCAAAAAGCAGCTCCGTATAGCTAATCGCATATAAGCCCAATAATGTCACGCAGCAAGAAAACGCAATGACCCAAAATAGCGAAAACAGTTCTTGTCTTAAAATAGCAGAAAATAGTCAAAATCTAAATCTGTGTTCAAAGCTTTTGGTTTTATGAAGACTTAAAAATGAAATGCGTAGTGGGCGCAAGGGCATATCTAGAATGTTTTGGGCACGCACTTGTAGTCAAAAAACGCTTATTTTGCAGTTTGCAGATTTGAAGTGTCAAGTAATAGTGCAGTAATATCTACAACTAAAAATTTAGGGCTTGAGTCTCGTAGCCCCCTCCCCCTAATTTCACAATGACGCTAATAGTGTAAATCGGTTTGTTAAGGTGCCACATTTTTCCTGCCCCACCCAGAAAAGGCATTGGACAGTTTCCTTCATTCAAAAGGGCCATACTCTACCAACATAACTCTTAAATATCGGTGAAAATCTTCGCATCAAAGCGGAAAACAGGAGTTTTATTCCTCTGGTGTTTGCATTAAACACGTTAGAAATAGTATTTTTGGCTTCACTTTCACACCCTCACGGTCGCTTAGCAAGTACGCAGATGCGGTGGAAAGAGTTAAGTCTGCGACATTTTTTGGTTGTATAGTAGCCTACACTTGGCAAGCAAAACCAATACTATAGTTCAGGCCACTGTCCTTTCTACATTACTGTCAGTTTTGTTCGTATTTTAAACAGTAATTCTGTTATTCCGAGAAAAGGCTGCAAAAAGTCGCACGTAGTAATAAACGTGTAGTATCACTAGTAAACACGTCATCATCCTAACAAACAACTAGCTCAGGAATGTTAACTACGTTTAAACAATGACAGAAACTGCTTGAAAGCAGAGATTGACATAAATTAAGAAAAACTTTTTTTTGGTAAGATTCCTGGCTTTATTATTGAATATACTACCCTCATATAGGACATAGCCTGGCTTGAAGTCGCCCTTGCCCAGCAGTCTGACGCCATATGCCAATTTTCGATCTCAAATTAACTTGTCTAAATCGCTGTTGCCGGATACAACCTTAATTATATTTTTGTATACTTAAGTAAACTTAAAATTCATAATTAAAGCAGAGATCAAATAAAGATGATAGAAGAGAACAAATGACATCTCTAGCCTTTAATCTGTTATCTATCTTTACTTAGGGACTAAATAGGGAGCCAGCAGATTGACTAACATTACCCGACCGGGCGGCAACCTCAATTTAATGGATGTTACCTTTGAAATATTTTGAGATATTAGTCAGAAATGTTGATGTAAAACACGTGTAAGGCAATCATAAACTTTGCTCAGTAAATAAATGTAGCTTGTGCAGCTTCAGCTGTATCTACAAATAAAAATTTAAAGTTTTCTTTTAAAATAAAACAATATCAGCTTCATAGATCTTGATCGTTTTCACTGACCCAAGTAAATAAATAAATTTTAAAGTACCCTATCGCTCATTTGTAGGAAGCATCCAGTAACACACACTCAACACTCTTTTATTTTTTTATAAGTAACAAACAATTCAGCTTAGGTTGCACATTAAAAAACTACAGTACAAGCATCATCGAAAATGACCGGGAAGCCATCGAACCCACGAAACCAGCCCCGGAGCCTAGTGCACCAATCACTCGGCCACCTCTTTTCGTATTTATCATTTCAAGCCTACACTTCAGTTCAGTGCATGCAGTGGCTCCACTATATGTGGAAAATGATCTGTCGCTGCCAATACTTTTTCATGAGCTCACAAATGGGTTGGAATTTAAAGAACTGAGGCAAAAGATTATATCACTTTCAACATTCTCACCAAGGATATATAACTTCAAGTCACAGCACACCGCGGCAAGACTAGTTCTAGCGTTGCTCTGCAGCGTTAAAGTTTGATTGTTCTTTTAGCTGGGGTTATTTTTCTGAGATTTTACTCTGACTACAGCCAAGGGTCATCATGACGGAAGCTGCTTGACCCCATTTGAGATAGTTAGAGCCTGACAAAACAAAGCCTGCTCCAACAATCGATCAGGATCTAACGCAACAATTTTGGCATTGCCAACATTTTTATCAAATGTGTCATAAAACCGGAAGCTATAAAACAAAAATAATTTTCCCACATAAAAAATTGGATTCGGTTCTCAAGAAAAACCGGACGTATGCTATCAAAATAATGCAACTTTATAATGACGTCATGGGTGTAAAATGACTTGATAAAAAATTTTTTTAAAGCGTGTCCGGAATTAGTCTTTCACACTTACTCACATAAACTCTTTATTTTTTTGATGTAGCAACAACTTTCTCTCTCAGTCTCTTGTTACTGGTAATGAGGTAACTGAAATAGTTTTCATTACACAATTAAATACCAGAAACATCATCAGAGTCAATAATACTCTGACACAAGAATCAAAAAGCGAACAGGCCTTTGTTTAATTGAACCGCTTGGGAATGACAAATTGGGTCATTGCCCTTTAATAGCAACTGACCTACATTAACCCCTGAGAACTAATACAATCCCAACAAAAAGAATAGAAGCAGGCGATCGGGCAAATTGCTGACAAGCAGTATCTGTGAAAAAAGTTTTGTAAATCGTTCTTTTTTTAATCAAAAAGCAATAGAATCACGAACAATTTCTCATTTTTACGCTGTTATTTGAATGTTAAGAGCACAAACTCTGAACCAATGAAATAAAAAAATTAAGTTTCTATTTTTTAAATCTTTTTTTTCCTCCCCAGTTCTAATTGCAATATAATTTAATATAGCTACAGTATATGCAAAATTTTTGGCTAAGAAAGTAATACAGTGTCGTCTGCTCAGTAAATGCGTTAAGGTATATCGTATGCTCCCGTGCTCCGTATATCTGCTCCGTTCCGTACGAGGTCAAATAAAAGAGGTTTATAGAAGATGGCGAAAACTCAAAAAATTATATCGCAAAAATGTGCAAATGATTTGTTGGATAAAAAACAGTACTGTTTGGATCAAGATTATCCATGCAGTGACACCACCGACTGTATATCAGAATTATCTTGTCTTTATCTCCGATACAGCAACTATCTGCCACCCAGATAAAGAAATCTACTAAAACCCATTCAGAAAAATTACATTCTTTCTGTTTTTAATTCGACGTATACTGCCACGTTTTATTTTTAATTCACATTAAACCTCAATCTTTAGCCAAATGTAGCAACATTTGGTCCTCTTTTTCTGGATGCCATGGTGGACTCTGAGGCGGGCAATTGGGGCGAGGCTCCTAAAGCATTTTCAGCAGCAAACTGCATTAAGTGCTGTTGGCATAACAATATCAGCTGAAACGTTGAAAAATTGGATGGCAGAAATGTTGATCAGTGAAATTAAAAAACGGGAATTACACCATTTCCCGGTTATTGCCTGTTTGAAATTCTTTGAATTTGCAACCACGTTGTAACGCCAGAAGGAAGACTCAGACTGAAAAATGGCAAAATGCGCGACTACTTGAGACAGGATAGGGTTCTGTTGTTTAGATATACAGTATGTCTGGACGTACAGGAATCAAAAAACATTACTGAACTTATGAACTTAAATTTTCAAACAATATATTGGTCAATCGATAACAAAAACAATTTGTCGACTAGTTTTGTCTTTAAATTTCTAAACTTGAATTTGATTACAAGAACGCAAGCCTGTAAATCTTTACGCTTTTAAATTAATTAGTTCTGTCTACGACGCAGCTTTGATTACCGCAAGAACATACGAGCTTGTTGTACGCAGAATCGCAGATGTCTACACATAACAGCAAGCTATAGCAGGTGTTATTTGGCCCGGTAAAACCAAAGTCCTTTTCTCTCCCTTTGTTATAACAGGAGACAGAATTTGTATATGTTTATTGCGCAGTGTGTTTTTACCTTATGTCTTTTTGGAAAATAAACAAACAAAAAAAAAATAACTAGTTCCGGCATAAGTCCTAACTTAAATCCAGCCGCAACAACTTAACAACATTAATTGGAAATAATTTGTTTAGTCTATTTTAGGCCAAATAAGCATTCATAAATACTGTATAAAATTGTTTTGTTTTTCGAGAATTACAAGACTTATGTAAACATATTTATGTAGGGCGTAATAGACATAAATTGTTATTTTTGAAGGGAAATGGCAATAGACAATGATTTTCTATACGACACCTGTAAATAAGCTCACTCTTCAACAATAAAGTCATCATTGGAAATAATTAAACAAATTGTGTTGAAAACTGTAGAATTTCAGCATAGTTATTACGTAATAAAATAGCAAATTTTAAATTTCAGTCTGTTTTAATAGCTCTTCAAACTCAAGGCAAAACGTCTGCTTTCTCTTTGAGTTTGCAAAGTTTATTATTAAAGCCTTTGTTGGCCAATCAGGCAAGTTTCTAATTGCAAAACAAACTGATAAAGAATAAAGCGGCATCTGCCATCAAACCCCAATAAACTAAAATGCTTAAATCAACAAAATACCAAGCATAAATTTGCTCAAAGCTTTCATTCATAAATTAAGCACGCGTATTATTAACAAGGCACCGGTGCGTGATAACTTTGAACTTAACTGACGTAAGCACTTTTGATGGACAGCTGAAAATGAACAATGCTCTCTGCGTTTTTAGATGACAAAAGCTATTTTTAACAGAACGTTTTAAATCTAAAGTTAATTCTTTCTAAATAAGTGTTTTAAACTGGCCTAAAACAAGAATTTGTGCTTTAATATGTTAAATGTGAAACAGTTAACTTATTAAGCACCGCGCGTCAATATCGGTATCAAGTTTTTCCGCTCGAATCGTTGGTTTACCGGTTTTTCTCAATATAGCTAAGATTTCGGTTTAATTACGTAAAATCAAGTGGAAAAAAGTGTTTTAAGAACACTAGCTCTTAACCTCCGACACAAGACTACGCATATTACCGAAATACATTGTCCTTTCAGGGCGTTTATTATTTGAAGATAATTTGCATTGAAAAACCACACACATTTACATTGAGAACCATCTACAATTTTTTTCCGCCCTGAATTGCATATGCAGCGCACTGAACAAAAACAAACAAACAAACAACAACAAAGAATTTGCGAGCTATTAAGGAACTTGTTTCAAATAAAAAAAAAGATTATTGGAAGACTGTAAAGCCATTATTTTTATTGGCGGAGACAGGAGAATCTAAAAAGGTTCCCAGTGACTCAGCCTTGTTTGCTTTGAGATCGGTCTATGCATATTAATATATTAGCAATTTATAACTGCAGACAGTGAACACCGTTTCGATCTTTCAGATCTCATCAGTGCAGTTGGTGCGACCGAAATTACTCAAGACGCGAAACAGTGTTCACTGTCTGCAGTTACGTCTATATGCGTTTTTTGCATTTGTATTAGCAATTTATTACTTCCAGATCACAAAACTGCCGATATACACTTTTCCATTCTTACCCACCTAAAAAAACTCTGGATTCAATCTGATTTTATTGCTGTTTAATTCAATGCTCAACATTTAGAAAATAGTTAAATCACCAAATTACAGTTTTGTTTATTCACATTTGCGCGCCAAAAAAAGAAGCACCATCATTTTTTTGCTTCTATGACATCACAAGTTTACAACCAACCGGTTAGCTCAGTTGTTAAGCGCCCGTTATTGGTGCGGGAGTTTTAGGTTCGATACCTGGGCCGGCCAGATCGAACAGAGAGTCGTCAACGGGCCCCGCCATTTGTTACACGTACACGCTTCGGCGTGATACCGCAAGTTTAATGAAGATTTTGATTTTTTTTTTTGGAATTACTATCTCAGACGGTCGTACTATCAAGATCATAAAAACGCTGCAGTTTTATTTACACCAACAGTGTATCAATTCATAAATTTCCTCAAAAATTTATGAATGAAATTTGTACAAACGATACATTGATAAAAATTGACATGTCATTCTTTGCTTCATTACCACACACGCTTTTCCAGAGATAATAGTCATACACATTAAGCACTAATGTGTTATCATAATATAGCGGTTGATGCATCTCAGTTTTGTTTGGATTCGCCAAGACCTCCTACTAAGCCAAAATTAACACTAATTTTATATGAATTACAGCAAGCAGTTTATTGAACGGTATATACCGCAATAACTTAATATCGATGAGCTGAGGTTTGGATTGTTTAACAGAATTTCGCTTTTATCGACGAGTTGTAATTTTTGCATTGAGACATGTTTTACTAAAAGCCGACTCCATGAAATAATTTTCTGTTTTTATACCCACAAAGTTGACCAGGTATGTCAAAATAGTTTTCCGCGTTATGTTTTTAAGAAGGGATGCTTTTTAATTGAATGCGCATAGTTGGGTACAAACTACTTCTAAACCTCATTTAAAGCAAAGCAATAAATGTGGTTATTTACGAATTTGGCTATATTTCAGCTGAAAATTCAGCAGCAATTGAGGGAGTCTACGACAAGAGCTTGCCCTACGCAATTTTGAATACTTTTTGACAAAAATTTGGTTGATCATTTCAAGAGTGTGTAAATCTTAACTTTAAAGGGGTTTAGTCACTTCAGTTAATAGTTTCAGCTGCATACGAGATCCACCTGTGGGCTACTGTAAAGTTGCCACGATGGGAAACTAAACGGGAAACCGGTAAAGTAATAATTTTACAAATTAAAAGTCTATAATTTTTGGTGTGAAAGTGCAGTCGGTGATTAAATTTTCGAGTAAACCCAAATGTTCTCAATAATTAAGTTTTAATCATAGAATAATAATGAAGCCAGCTTCTTTGATTTGTACTTAAACCATCGCTTTTCCTTCATTTTGACGGTTGACTCGTCACTGTTACGTCATTGATGATCAACTATAAATAAAAGAAACATAACTTATGGGTTATAAATGACTTTAACATGCTACAAAATGTAGCTTACTTAAAAAATTTTACATTAAAATTTCTAAAATAATGATGTCATAATTTTTCAATGTGTGAGATATTTGGTAATTTGGTGAGGAATTTAATATATTTTGGAATTTTATAAATGGCCTACTGCGAAAGTACATTGATCTCATGAATCATTGCAGGATTTAGCTATTACTTCATATTGTTACATGACCTTTTTGGCGGAGTGTTGATGCGACGCAACGATCATTTTATGAAAAAGTAATAGCGGTTAAAATTGAGTTAAATGGTTAATATCGCTGCTGTAACAAGTCAATAAAGTTAATCGCAGTAAACGAAAATAAAAAAAGTGACAAACTTAAGCATTTTACTCTTGCCAACATTACACCCTCAGACAAAAGTTTAATACCACTTAGCAAAAAGGACAAAATTTATATTCTAATTCTTTTTTGTCATAAAATAGTGCCTTCTGAGTGATCGTATTGCTTAAGGACCTTTGTCAGGCTTCTGTGTATTCTCTGCAATAGATTTCGCGCCCTAAGTTACTTATATCTACTGTAATACCAACCGGCATAGTTGAATTAATTGAAAAAGAGGAGGAAAAATTGAAAGGGAAATATGGGTAAAAAAGCATCTCTCAGTGTGACACAAAAAGCTCAGGTTGTTGCACTCAGCAAGATGAAGCTATGTGAGCGTCATATTGCTAAAACGTGCAAAGAAAATAAAACTGCTGTGCATAATGCCATAAAAAAATTCGAAAATAAAAGGAACTTTTGCGGAAAAGAAAAGAACAGGACATCCCAGGATTTTCAGCAGCAGAGAGAAGCGCCTAATGAGGGAGGTAGTTACTCGCTCTTCCATGACTTCTGTGTATGTATTTTCTTTTTAACATGTTGTAAAAAAACTTGATTATAAAAAATAAACTGAGCAACTTCTTACGAGTGTGGATGAAATTAAGTGGCTCACATAACAAAATCAATGAAAATTAGGAAGTGGTCTTAAACTTTTGTCTGAGGGTGTACAAAAATATTTTATTCAGCAACTTTGCAAACAGTTTTCCACTTAGCAACGATCACCAAAGCGAAATTTGATTCAAATATATTTCTTTTTATGAATTATTTAACTTTTTTGATCATTCAGTTCAAAAAAGGTGACTCAAGAAAAAATGTTTGATGTCAGCGCTTCTCTAAGTGCGGTTCACAAAACACTGCTATGCGAATTTGATAAGTGGTAAAAATAGCTTACTAAAAAGCAGATAAAATCTGCATTATACGCGCGGTATTAAGCCGAGGCGTGTAAGGAGTGGAGGGGCCAATCTCCGTAGCTTAGCGCCTGGGCTATACAACTCCGAAGAAACGTCGTAACGGTGGCGAGCCATTGGCAACACTGTGCCGATTTGACCAACCCGAGAATCAAACCCCAACCTCCCGCACCGACAGCTTAACAACTGAGCTAACCGGCCTGCTAAAATTGCTTATTTGTTCGTAAAAATGATTTTTTTAAACACGGGTTCTCAGAACAAAAAGTTTTGAAGCTCTTCTTTGCACATATATTCATTAAAAAAAGATTTTGTATTTTAGCATTTATAAAATCAATAACCTACTTAAATACTTCATTTTTATTGTTTTTTCTAAGAGAGTTGTTCGTTTCTTGTTGTTTGATTCAAACTAAATGACGGTTAGCAATGCCAACACTCCATAGAGTGTGGGATATCGAAGGACTGTGATTATAAAACAACAAAGTTTGAAAAGTTGAAATTTCGGATGTTGACAGGCTGATCTTATCAGTGTTTTGCTACAAGCAACGAGACAAGTATTGGTTTGAGATGGTTGGGTAAGAAGAGAAGTTGAAATTTGCTGTAAGCTTGTTTGTGGTCTACTCTTCACATACTAACTGTTCTAATTGCCGAATTTCCCTAATTAAGTCAGATAAGCATCTATGAATTAAAATTATTTATCATACCGGTGCGTGTTTATTTTGTGAGTACCCACAGGATTACGTCAATTAAAGTTTAGAATGGAGAAAAAGCAAGCAGTTTTTTTAAGTGGTGGTAGTTGAAGGATGAGTCTTAAAACAAAATCAACTTTTGATAAATTGTACAGTTAAAAAAAAAAGTTTCGACTACGGTATTCTAAATTCCAGGCTTGTCCATGGGACATATTTTTCTGTCCCATCCCATCCCATAGCAATTTATGCCTGTCTCATCCCATCCCATCCCATCCCATCCCATGGGATTCCCATCAAAATACAATTCAATAAATTTTATAAAATTTATGAAATTTTACACCATCTAAGATTTTTTCTCTTCTCATTTCTAAGATAAAATTGAAAATTTTTAGTAAAAACACGGACCTTTAAGATTACGCCATTTTTTCAGTAATTGGTGTCCAAGTACACCATCTGGCAACTATGGTGCAAAGCACCACTACCTTGTAACAACAATGCTAAGGGAAAATCTTTTATAAAAAAAAAAAAAAAGGACTAAAAAGAATTTTTAAAGCAAAAAAGTATAAAACCTAAAGTTAGGTATGACATTATCAAGACGCTGTCACATGGCTACTGTCCCATGGGTCCCATGGGAAATGCAATTCGTGCTGTCCCATTCCATCCCATGGGACATTTCCCATGGAATTCCCATGGGAATCCCATTCCCATGGACAAGCCTGCTAAATTCACTATCTTCATTAGATCTTCTTTGACTGATTGTGTCAGTGACGTAGCGAGACATTTAAAAAAAGGGGGCGAGCTTAAAGTACAAAAACAAACAAACAAGTCTGGTATCTTCCAGTCACTTGGCCACATTTGATCTTTTTTTATTAAAAAGCAAAGCCGAAAGGTGGGTGAGGGCATGGCGCAATGGCTACACCTTCAGTACGTTCCTGGATTCCATATTACGATTTTCATTGGTCGGTTCCGTTTCTCCGTAAAAAACAATCCGAAAGATTCCCAATATTAATTTGTTGTTGACTGAATTTCAGCAAACTTGATTTCGATGTATTTTGAGAAATACTTATATCGACGAAACAGATATTGATGAATTATTTATCACCCATCCAATATTTAATGTTGCTCCATGAATGAGGGGAAGGGGGTGACCTCATCAAGTGTGTTTCACCCCTAACCGTAGGCTATATTCAAATTGTTGAGTAAACACTCATCTCTCACTACGTTTTGATCGGATGGACTTTTTGAACAGAAAAATGTCAGCGACATGGCCTAGCGGTACCGCGCGCAGGTGACAGATCCTACGTGACGGGTTCGATTCACGGCTGGAGCCGATCGCATTTGACATATGTTACGGGTGGCTGCTAATTCGAAGAGCGCAAGCTCACTTCGCAGTCTCCCTCAATTACTGTTGAATTTTCCGTTCAATATAATTCAATATAACAACACTTGAGAAACCTTGATAATTGAGCTTGCGCTCTTCGAGTCAGTAGCCACCTGTATACGTGTCAACCAGTGGAGTACGCACCGGGGGGAGTCAGCACTTCCCTTCCCCCTTGACAATTGCAGAAAAAATGAAACCTTTCTTTTTTAAAACGAACCGACTTTTCTTCATGCGGAGCTTGCCGAAATTGCTATCATATTTTCATCCCGAACAACACCATCCCCTACAAAACATTTTAGCGTAAACCATTCCCTTATGAGTACAAGGATCATCCCTCCTTGCGTCTGCGTGAAAAGTTGTACCATCCCCCCATAAGTGTTTTTACAACTCGAGCTCTGATTACGATGCAATACCAGTACCCGGTATTCCAACTTTTCTATTGTGTTTTGGTTGAAGTGCATATTTGTCATTGGTGTTGCTGTGAAACAATTAAGAAGTAGAAGTTTCCTTCAATGCGGTGCATCTGCAGTGACTATGGCTGCACACAATTTTTTTTTTTTTTAATCAAATCAAATCTTGATTATACTCGTTTCATTAAATTCGTTGTACCGAAACGTGGTAGCGAGTGGCAGGGCCCGACCCCGCGGCTTAGCGCCTGGGCAACGCAGCTCCAAAGAAACGTCGCAGCGGTTGCGAGCCGTTGGCTACACTGTGTCCGATTTGACCGGCCTGGGAATTAAGTCCCAAACCTTCCGCATCGATAGCGAAATATTTTAACACTACGCTATAGTCGCCCTTTGAAAAATTTTATTTAAATATAAAAAACTAAATAGACACTGCTCTAAGTGCCAAAAGTAAGATAAAAATACTGCCAAAGACGACCATAGACCGACGAAAGATTTGAAGAGGCCTAGAGGCGGAACGGGGGGAGAGGCAACATTGTTTTTTTCGTACCGTAAGCGGACTATCTTAGGAGCTAGAGTTCTTCGTTTCCCATAGACACCCCGATTATGTGTTTGAAAGCATTTGATATCGATGCTGTGATTTGGCAGAAAAATGCTCAGATAATATCGACGCTGTTTTTGACTTTAATCGGATGATTAGGGATTCCTCTCGCGCATAATTTATTTTAGTTTAAAAACGTTTTGGTAGGGAGGGCAGTTTTTTCTTATGCTCCAATATCTTCACTTTTCAAGTTTCAAGCGAGAAACTGCCCCCTTCATAATGAGTGTACCGTATATTGACTGTTTATAACAAGTTTTAGCCTATATGCGTTGCTTATATTAATGTTGGTTCTTGAAACAAGTTTTTTTGGAGAAAAGGAATTGCTTGTTTTACCCCCTGGGTGCACCCTGTTTGTGACGTTGCGACAGCTAGCCAGCCTACTTTAGTCAAGTAACCTTCCTATGGCCCAAAAATGATTTCAGCTAAAATTTTTTCAGAAAATTTTTAACCACGGCCTGACAGCTTAAGTTTTTGTGAAATCTTTCTCTTCTTAAATGAAGCGCAAAGCATTTCGCAAAAGTATGAATAAAATATCTTTGTTGTTTCCTTAGTTATGGCATTATATACCTTAATCATGGTTAACTGCAATTTAGGTTGGAAACATTACAATACGATGCACTTTAATACCTCTAAACTACTGTAATTGTAATGTAGTATCTTTACGTCATCACGATGTGACGTCACTGAACCCCCTCCCATTGAAAAATCCTGCGTACGCCACTGGTGTCAACTATGATCGGCTCGCTCTGTGAATCGAACCCGTCACGTAGGATCTGTCACCTGTGCGGTATACCACTATGTAATGTTGTTGCGAGTTGGAACGACGAGGATAGGACAAGGGGAATTGGAACAATCGCTTCCGCACCATTTTTGACAATGTATTTCAACTCCTGCTAAATCAAAAACAGTTAGGATGGTTTTAAATTCTTTGCAAGGTCTCCGTTTAAAGAACATTTTGTAAAACTGTAAAAGGCACTACGTTGCTTTTTCAGGCTTCTTGGGTTTCACTTAAATTCCTGTCTAATGTCAGTCATCGTAGCTAGTAGTTGCCCAACGTTATCCCTTATGTTATTGTTACATTATAACTACGATTTTTCTTTCGATAAAAAAAGAAGCTGCGTAAAACTACAATGTGTGGCTTTAACTTTGCCCGTATTTGGAAACAAGCTCCTTGCAGTGCTGCCAAAATATTTTGTGAATCAAGTCAGGAGCCAGCACCTTGTTTGAACTTATTTACTTTTTTAGCATAAAAAACAATAAATGTCAAATACCTACTTGCTTTAGCACAATTTTCAAATGCACGAAACTAGAGCATTTGATCTGTTTTTAAAAGATTTTACATATTTTTCATATTTCTTTTCTCCAAAACAAGTCTCAAACCAAGTGACGCGAAGCCAAGCGATACCCGTCTAACTGACAGTGACCGGCACGCCTGAGCCGAAGCAGTTTTCTCCTACACATTTAAGATCATCAAGCCAGCAATTCAAAATACGTGCTCAAATCGAAGTCATCAACATTGCTAATGCTTGCCAAACCCTCCTGTAATCGACAATGCAGTTCACACTTGAGATCGTAGCACAATCACAAAATCCGAAATGCTAAATGCTGAAACAAAACAATTTTTTTCTTACTTCACGTTTTGAAATAGGTACTTAAAAAATAAAAAAAAATTTTCAACCGTATTAAGCCTAGACCTGTCATCAATATTCGGAATAAAGCAGCAATATGAATTCAATACATTAATTACTGTTAAAAAATGCAACTGCTGGTCTCCAAAATACGCTACCGATCAATATATTGCATCAGAGAATTTCAAGATAGTAGATTCGCAGTAGGCTACTACCAAAACATTTGTGTGCAGTGTAATGATTTTGTACTTGATAAATTGACATGAATTTAAATTCGTAATGGACAATTCAAATGTTGATGTTACATGAAGAAGGCTAAGTTTAAATAAAAAATACTAAATCTTTATTATCTTCCACGGCTTTGCACTTGGCGGAACAGCTCTGAAGAAACGTCGCAGAGCTGACGAGCCGTTAGCGACGCTGTCCAATTTGACCTTCCCGGGAGTTCAACCCCAGACCCACCGCGCCAGTAACGATGTCTTAACAACATCAACAAATGAGCTAATTCACGAGTTTGTATGGCGCTTTGTAGATGATTTCGGATTATTCGACTTCGATTTCCGCATTTAACTAAATTTGCTTTCTACGCGAGCATGATATGGCTACAGTAATTTTCTGCTTCGCCGTGCTTCTGCGGTTAACGAAATCTTGGAGTTTGGAATCAAGTTTTGGATCTCGAGCGCTTTCTGTCTTGCCGCGCCCTTCTGATCAGTAGGCTGTATATAAGCTTTGATTTTTGTTAGTTCAGTTTGAGCCAGCTTTGGCTCTCGTAGTTGTGCAACTGATGAGTCTGGAAGGACGAAAAAAATGATAACCGGTTACCCTTTTTCTTGGAGTTTGGAATCAAGTTTTGGATCTCGAGCGCTTTCTGTCTTGCCGCGCCCTTCTGATCAGTAGGCTGTATATAAGCTTTGATTTTTGTTAGTACAGTTTGAGCCAGCTTTGGCTCTCGTAGTTGTGCAACTGATGAGTCTGGAAGGACGAAAAAAATGATAACCGGTTACCCTTTTTCGTGCACTAAGCGTTAGTGTACACCCGGCCCATGTCGTGCTTGCATTGCTCGGTGTCGCTAACAATCAACAAATGAGCTATAAACTACGTGCTGTTTGTCCAACCCTGTAATTGAATTGTTTCCACACAAAAGAATGTTGAATCTCCAACCAGTGTTACCAAGAGATCAATGGGTTTGACCCCTAATCCGACACGATCCTGCAAAAAGGGCAGAATGAACTCGAAATTAAGCTGCAGCACAGCTTTGCATTGTGTTACGTGAGAGCATAATGAACAGACTATGTCAATTTACCGCGTAAATTTGAGCTTAAAGTTACAGCTACGAGCGGGCTTACTCTTGAACCCGATTTAGGATTAAAAATTCCTCTTCCGGTCAAAATCAATGAAAGTATTGTTTGCTAATCACAAAGATCTAAGACTTCTCGCTTGCTTTATCACTCGCAGAAAAACAACCAAGCGTTCATGAATTCGCGATTTACCACCTCTGCGAGCAATACAGTTTCGACCGAAGAAAAACATTGCATTGATGGTGAATCTCTGCCAGCATTATGGTTGCTTCACCTTGCGTCGAACTCGAGCCTCCACGTCTTGCAAGCCGCAGGGCGATCTAGCGCTTACCAGACAAAAAGATTTTAAAGTCTTTTTTAAGAAATTTGGTGGAGCAAAGACTGTAACAAATTGGTAGTGAAATTATGAAATTTTAGGTGTTAAGAATTGAAATTTTTGATGTTTCATTGTTACACAAATAGAGTTTTTCTATCAGATTTGAGTTGCCTGAACCAAAAGTTCAAATGGAAAATCTAAAAACCTAAATATTAATTACCTCCGGTGTCGGCCACAGTGAAAAATGATTGAGTTCAACAGTTTGAGTTGCACCTGCAGACACCAGCATGATTTTGTTACGTTGCCGCAACGTATTACGTATAATGACGTCATAATGCAAAATGTCCAGACCATATCGCCGTATGGAAGGTGGGAAGGAGATTGTAAATTGATTTCTCACGCGTTTGACGTACTTAATTGTAAAAAGCTTTTTTTAGAAAGCGAAAGCGTCAGATTTGAAAGCTAAATCCGTCGATGCTTGCAATCAATAATCTCTACACATACAGATGTAGTTTTAGACATAGTTGGGACGTTTTACCGAGGATAATCCAGGCAGTAGCATTTGTGAAGGCTAGATTCACAGCGCTCAAACAAACCTCATGATTTACGATCTGCCTGGGCTATACTCATCATGACCTTTATCGATTGCAAAATTCTCGCTTATCTAGACGCAAGGTTACTATAATGTGTAATGAATTCTGTTTTCATATTTGCGCTCGTCTTTTATTGGCAGTATTTCTCCATTGTCTTTGCGTCACCGCCTGTCATTTCTTACGCAATACCCGTACTCATTGCGGCTATCAAGCGACAACTTTACGGATCTGCTTTGATTTATTGACAAATTTTACGACCGCTTTTTTCGTTTACCGTGTTTGACATGTGATTGCTCAGCTGAGAAAAGTGAGACGTGAAAAAAACAAAAGGAAACCCTGGAACATAGTCTCTAGCTTCACATAGAGATTATTATCTGCATCAAAAAATGTTTTGTTGAAATCACTAGGCAGAAGTAAACAAGCAACTAAATGTGGGTTAATTGTAAGATCAAATTAAATTTGTAAAAGCAATAAATTTATGAAAAGCAAAGAAGTTACTACTTGTAGCCTACTGTAAGTCTGAATTTTTTTTGTTTTTGTATGTGGGAATGCAGGAAAATGAATTGCTTAATTTTTTTTGTTTTAATTGCAGCTTCAGGCACAATCAATCAAGAAACGATGAATAGGCTTACACATTGCAAGCAATACTTTTATGTATGTTGTTTCAATAACAAAAGCATTATAAATCGAAGCAGTTCTTTGTGTTTTACGGTTTTATGGTTGCATCTTTTTGCAGTTAAAAGTATTACGGTCCGGTATATTTTTACACGTACCTGAAGTGTATTGTTTTGAGACAATTATTTTTTGTCAAAAGCTACGATTTTAACAGTCATAAATCTGCTAGCTATTTGAGGAAGATTGTTTAGCAAAAAAAAGACAAGGTTCAAATTTCGAAATAGGAACGTTAAAGATGTAACTTCAGTTTTGTCGTAATGCACTGTTGGTAACGATAACAATATAGGTAGAGAGATAAAAAATAGTTAATTTGGCAGGCTTGTACATGATGTTAATACAAGAGAGATTCGACAGTTGTGTGATGCAGACTACCATAGCTGGAAAATTCACCCGCATGACAAAGCCTCTCTTACCACCTTAAAAAATTTGAAGGGGGCACCCGGATTTGAACCGGGGACCTCTCGATCTGCAGTCGAATGCTCTACCACTGAGCTATACCCCCGAGGGCGATGGATTGGCATCACTAAACCTCTTTATTTTCAATTTGTTTGCGTAGCACTTAGTCACAGCTTCAGCAACGTATAGTGTCGTTTTTATTGCATTCTTGTTTCGATGATTATAATAATAATAAAAAAACTTCATCTTACTATGGTAAATAAACCGTCCACAACTTCCAATGAGAAGCTGGTTTTTAAATTATTCAATTTGCTGCATGAAGCGTAGCGAAGTGGTAGCAACATCGTTAAAGATGCGGGAGATTGAGGTTCGATTTCCATACCGGTCAAATCGGATACATTGTCGCCAACGGCTCGCCACCGCTATGAGTTTTCTTTCGATCTTGCTACTGTGTTGTCCAGGCGCTAAGCCGTAGGGATGGGCCCCGCCACTCGTTACACGCTTCGGCGTATTACGGCCAGTGTAATACAAGATTTAGTTTAAAACATACCGTATTTACTCGATTGTAAGCCGCCCTCGATTGTAAGCCGCACGTTTTAAGCGCTAAAAATTAATGTAAGCCGCCCTAGATTGTAAGCCGCACCTGTATGGTGTTAAATCTAAAAAATAGGTTCATAAACCGATCTAATAAAATGTTTTGCGTAACGACGGTACCGGTAATTGATAAACTTCCTATTCTCGACAACAATAGCAGACAACATATAATAGGTATTTTGTGATTGTTTTTAATCGTTAATTAACAGCAAGCAAAATAACGAGTAGCGAAGACACAATTGACTAAAAGTGCAGTTAACACTTTCTCACGCTTTTAGGACGAACTGAATTAGTACATCGCCACATCGGATGTTTTGATAAAAATAATTTTTTTTAAATCGTTTGTTAAAAAAATGTAAGCCGCCCCTGTAAGTAAGCCGCCCTCGAATGTGAGCCGCACAAATGATGATGAAAAAATATTTATAAGCTACGGCTTACAATCGAGTATATACGGTAGTCATCGTCACTCACGTAAATCATTCGCATGAAACAATTTTCATGAAAAAAGTTTAAGTGAACTCCAAAAAACGTGATATCTCGATGATGATGTCACCATGCCATCGCAGTCAGATTTCTTCTTTTGCGTCAAATTTTATTTCAAAAGCACCCATTTTGTTTGGTTTATATGATTTCAATAGCCGATGAAAATGACAATCAAAAACAAATGATTACTGTAAACAGATCGTTGCTGACATTATGCAAAAGTTGAAAGAAGAGTTTTATTGATTGAAGGCGGATATCAAAAACTAAGTCATGACTCTTTCACGCTGGACCAGCTAAACAATTTTTTGAAAAGGATCAGCGTTTTTAGGTCAAACTAATCGAAATCCGAAGCGAGAACACCGTTGAGCACGTCAATAGAAAGTTCGAAACACGCCCATTTGTCGCTATCATCGGCCGTCTTATGGACTTCATATTTTGCATGTTCAAAATATTAGCTCAGTGCTGATTGACAGCTTTGTATTTACGTAAAGGTATAGGAAATTAGTCACTCAAATCAGAAAGGATTTTAAATCAAAAACAAACTTTTTGAAATTATGCACACAAGCTTACAATATATAAGCTGTTATGGTAATAAGATTTCAATTTTGTATTTTGCGACTGGGCTTCTGCAGTGCAGTAAAAGAACCGTAAAAGCATACGACGAAATTTTATTAGAAGAAATAGAGGTAGGACAGTACAAAGTATAGGTTCATTGGGCGACAAGAAAATTGCTACCCCTTAAAGTAGCTTGCAATCTTTGTCAAGAAGTGCTGCGCCGCAAACACTACTCAAACCACAGCGATTCGCAATGCCTGCTGAAGCTGTTTTAAATCTAAAGTAAGACACCCTTAAAGCATTTTAAGTTGGTTGATGGAGGTTACATAGTGCACTCTGGCGTAGTCACGAAAGATCTATGAGTGCGCCCCTCGAGCCTCCATCGAAGCGTCTATCGTTCAGGTTCTACAAGAAAAATCGTACTTTAAGGTGGTAAAACTCCTTCATATCGCGCTCCTTCTCCAGAATATTTTACGAAGGCTCCTGGTTCTGCAATTTAGCTTCATCTTCGCCGTGTTTCGAATGAAACGCCAAATTAAAAATTCTGTCCAAAAAAAGAAATTCGCAACTGCTTTCTAAAACATTTGCGTAATCCTTTTCATGAAATGGTTTTCCGGATAACTTGCAATATTTTATTGATGATAATCGTTTCTTCAATTCAATTTCTCCTAAATCTTTCAAACAAAACAACGAATGATAGAATGTTCTTGCGTGCCTGTCTTAACCCAACACCCCTATTTGGTTTCATCAAATAATCTCAAACAACGGAATGACGTCATCTCTGATAATTATCATCTATTTTGATGATGTAATGATTACATGAAATCACCTTAAAACGTCTTTCTTGCATGTGATCACGCCTCACAATGTTTCCATTTTCCTTTATCAAAATGATCAATAAATTGCACCATGCAAGCGATAAGGTTATCTTCAATGTTTCAAATTTAAAATGTGTGTAAGATGCAAGCTTAAAAAATACTTTTTAGGTCTGGTCTAAATGCAGTTTTTATTTAAATTTTTTACGCACAATGTTACTTAAAAAGGAAAGTGAGGCTATAAAAATGACATCGCAATTTGTTTTGTATTTTATATACTTCAAGTACTGCCATGCAAAATAACAAAATAACCTTATGTTTCCATTTTTGGTTTTACGATTTTGCTTTTGAAATTTGGTATTGACGTGCCAAGATGTAACACAAAATGAAACAAAAACATAAACTCCTGACAATGTCAATGAAACACTGCCGAAAAAAAATTGTCAGGAAGAAGCACTACTGGACATAGATATTTAGCAAGGTTAAACCCGGTACTGGTGCCGGAAGTATGGGTGTAGGATTTTCGGACGAGGCCAACGGATACAGCGTCGCAATCGGATCGCCATCGCTGCGACGCTTCATTAGAGTTAGTTCGAAGTTGTGCTACCCTGGCCCTAAGCTGCAAAGATATACCCCACCACTCGTTGACATTTCGACGCAATACCGCGAGAATAACAAACATTAGCGAATTGGATATTTGCATTGGAAAAGCAAGTGCAGTAGCCTTAGGCGCTAGCTTCCCCGATCTGTGGTACTAAAACGGAAACTTTGCAAATTTGCTAAAGACAAATTAATGTTTCGACTATAACAAAAGTCTCGTCAGCCTTGCTACGCACAGCCAATCCAGGCTAAACTCATTCCAGACTGAAAAGACTCTTTTTTCATTGCTTTACCTGGACATCTCGACTTCATCTCTTTTCTAGATTGTGCCCTATTTTTGGCAGGCGACTGGCCCCAAACAACGATACCCAATGAAAGAGCCTATAACTACTAACCCTCAACTAAGTTACCGGTAGCCTAACTAGCCCACATCACTAGAAGCCCCCATGGCAAACCCACTCATTTGCAGCTGCAGACGCGTTTCGACCTTATAATGGTCTCATCAGTGCAGCATAACTCCTTGAAGGTTTTATTCCAAATGTTCTACCTTGAGCAGAACGAGTAGAGGCTTAGATTTGGGGTGTGTAGTTCTTTTGAAGGTTAGATTTTTTTTTTCAGGAAGGTGGGAGGTTGCTATGCTGCACTGATGAGACCATTATAAGGTCGAAACGCGTCTGCGGCTGCAAATGAGTGGGTTTGCCATGGGGGCTTCTAGTGATGTGGGCTAGTTAGGCTACCGGTAACTTAGTTGAGGGTTAGTAGTTATAGGCTCTTTCATTGGGTATCGTTGTTTGGGGCCAGTCGCCTGCCAAAAATAGGGCACAATCTAGAAAAGAGATGAAGTCGAGATGTCCAGGTAAAGCAATGCAAAAAAGAGTCTTTACAGTCTGGAATGAGTTTAGCCTGGATTGGCTGTGCGTAGCAAGGCTGACGAGACTTTTGTTATAGTGGAAACTTTGCAGTTTGCACCAAAGCAAATTAAGCTATCCACCTTCAAATCAGTCTCTGTTCCCATTCTGGCTTATGACCATGAGTGTTGGATCACGAATGAGACAATGAGCTCTCCAGTTCAAGCAGCCGAAATGGGATTCTTACGAAGAATTACCGGTTTGACCTTGTTGGGCAAGGTTAGGTGTGCAGACGCAGATTTTCGATAACATCGAGTCACTGCTTCTTCGACTGTGCTGGTGAGGAAATATGACACGAATGTCCTCCCAAAAAAGCAGCCAAAAAACTGTTGCGTTCAACATCGGTTGGTCGAAGGCTTAGAGGCTGTCCCAGAACCCGATGGCGAGATTACGTTGAAGATCTTAGTTGCTTCCGTCTTGGCATCCCAATGGAGCCTCTATCCTTCGTAGCAGAGGATCGAGATGCTTGGAGGCTCCAATTTGTGCAGCTGCACTCGCGATCCTCCCAAAGATAAGCGGGTCTAGAAAATGTAGTTTGATTTTTTATGTAATAGGGTTACTTCCTTGAATAGTGTGACCTAGCAAACCCCAACACCTCATTTTGGTAAGGCGACAATTTTTATTTCAATTACATCTACTGTCGTAAGTTTTGTATGACCTCATCACTCGAATAACCACCTTGTAATGTCATTTAACGCTTAACTTAAGCGATTACAAATATAAATTTACAAAAACTGTAATAAATACTGCATTGCGGTTTCTAGCGATAAGCCAAAAATATAAACACTGTGAAGCATATCAATGCCCTCATTCTTCGAGAAAAAAGCAAAAAAGCTCTTTTTACTTTTGTATCAGGAAGAGTTCATTTGGGTTTAAGTTGAAACCATTACGTGCTTCCGATGTAAAAGCATTTTTGCATTGTTATTTGTCTTTTTCAAAATGTTGCCTAAAATAGGTATGACGTCATAAACTGCTGCTACATTCTTAGCGAAAAACCCAAAAGCTTGTGTATTATTTGAACATATTTCCGTTTAAAGTAGACATTATGCCCAAAATAAAAACACTTTTTCGTTCAAACAAGATTTTACTCAGTGGTGCACAGTACCGATTGCAATTGCACCGCGGTACTTTTTTGTACCGGTACCGTCGGTACTCTTCAAAATTTGTACCGTTGTACCGATAACGCAGTATTATTTTTTCGTAAGTACCCGGTATTTTCAAACCTTTGTACTCTGTCACACGCAGTATACTACAGAAGCGAAAATCGCGAGGTGCACCATCAAGAAATGATCAATAATTAAAAGATAATTAAATTATTACGTTATAATTAAAAGATAATGTCAGATTCGTAATGAGCGGACAAAAACTCTATCATAAACATTGGTACGCGTTTTGAAATATCGGAAGTGGTGCAATTTTGATACATCCAAATGACCATGGCTTTCACATTTATGTCACTCATTAAGTAGAATAAGCATCACAAAACTAGCGAGTAACGAGTCTGTAGTTCTTGAAATCAGGACTCAGTGCCGGTGCCACGGTACTTTTAAAATGTAATGTTTTTACCTTTGACTTTACTGCTGTAGAAACTTAAGGAATTAGCTAATTGCGACTGAATAAAAGCGATAGAACTACAGTAGATATCCTCGAACCACGGCGTAGACAAGGAGTGACTCTTATGCTCGCGTTCGTGCCTCGTTTAGGCCTCCGATGGCAGATAGGCCTCCGATGGCAGATGCTTCCATGTAGCCCGGGCTGTGATTAAATCTGTACAAAGCTTTTCTCTTGTAAAGTTACAATGACAGACCGAAACCAAATCTGCCGACCCGGAAGGGTATCCACTCTTCCCGATGCTCAGCCAAGGCCTACTAACCGGCAAACGTCCTTTTCATGCGGGGCGATGTTTGCTCTGCTTCAGGGCACATCGTCAACAAGTTCCGAAGGCCAGCAATCCTGCAGCTGAACATTGAAGGCCTCACTGCAAGCAAGATGAATGTCCTTCACCATCTCGCTGTGCAGTTTGAGGCACTCGTCATCCTACTACAGGAGACCCACTGTGCTTTTACCGACAAGCTTGTGATTCCAGGCTTTGCACCAGCTGGGTCCTGTTTAAACAGGATACACGGCCTTGCTACATTTGTCCGTGAGCGACTAAAATGGACCTTAGTAGATCAGTTCCCATTTACATTAGAGACTGAGTGGTTATGCGCAGACGTTGATGGCTATAAAATTGTCAATGTTTACAAACCTCCACCTACACCATTGCAGACTACCGACCTACCAGTGTTTCCACACCCTGTCCTGTACTCGGGTGATTTTACCTGCCCTCATGTGAATTGGGGCTATAGCAGCAACAGCGCTGATGGACAGTGCCTTGTTGCTTGGGCAAGCCTTAATGGTCTTGTCCCTCTCCATGACCCAAAGGACACGGCCACTTTCCACTCGGGCCGCTGGAACATTGGCACCAACCCGGACCTGGCGTTTGTTAGTGTTGGTCCTGATAGTCGCTTACCTGACAGGCGTTATTTTAGAGAAGTTTCCTAGGTCACAACATCGACCCTCGCTCATTGTTCCACCAAGGCTCACTCGGTCAGTTCCGAGTATGCCTGTTAAGCGATGGAACTTCCGCAAGGCCAAATGGAGCCATCACAATGCCCTGACCAACCAACTCGCTAAGAGCTTGTTGCCACCTGATACATCTGATGTGGACCGGGCATACCAGGACTTCTGTAATGCCATCAGCACAGCAGCCAAAAAGTATATCCCACGTGGTCGACGAAACGACCACATTCCGTGTTGGGATGCTGAGTGTGAGTATCAGCATTCCATTGAGTGAGATGCTGAGTGTGAGTATCAATCAGATGTTCCAGCAATCGCCTGAGGGATCAGACTCTAGCAGGGCTGCTTCTGCCCTGCTGTCCAGGCTTGACAGAAAACGCAGGGACCGATGGTCTGAGGCAGTCCAAACCATAGACTTTTCTCACTCCAGTCGTAAAGCATGGAGCATATTAAACAACTTAACTGGTAGATCACGACGCTCCCCTCGGCATTGTCCAGTTTCAGCCAATGCCATCGCATCAGTACTGGTCAATAACGGCAAATACGAGGATATTGATCGCAAGTCATCCCGGCTTGTGTCTCAAGAAATGTCTGATCTTTGGAGGGCCTCTATAACAAGTGAAGTGAATGTCTGTGGAAGCTTTACTCCCTCAGAATTCGCAGCCGCCCTCAAACATCTGAAACCAGGAAAAGCTCCAGGCCCAGACTCTATCTGCCCTGAGCTTTTGCTCCATGCTGGAGCTGCCCTGAAATCCTGGCTATGTGGCTTTCTTTCATCCTGTTTGCACCACCTCAAAATTCCAAAAATCTGAAGAAGAGCGTTGGTTGTCGCGATACCCAAACCAATGAAACCTGTAGAGGACCCCAAGAGCTATCGCCCCATCTCTTTGCTGTGTGTCCCCTACAAGATCCTCGAGAGGCTCATTTACACCCGTATCGAGCCCATTGTCGACCCGCTTCTTCCTCGGGAGCAAGCTGGGTTCCGACAGGGGAGGTTAACAGTAGACCAAACTGTTCTACTTACCCAACACATCGAGGACTCATTTGAGACCAAGAAGAAGGCCGGTGCTGTTTTTGTCGATCTGACAGCTGCTTATGACACTGTCTGGCATCGCGACCTCACCTGTAAGCTGCTGAGACTCCTTCCTGATAAAAAATGGTTCAAATGATTATGAAACTTATCCGGAATAGAAGTTTCACCCTTTCCATCGGTGACAGCAAGCGAAGCAGGTTACGACGTTTGCGAAATGGTCTCCCACAGGGATCAGTCTTGGCTCCCCTCCTTTTTAACATCTACACATACGATCTGCCTTCCACAATTTCCCAGAAGTATGCGTATGCCGACGACCTGGCATTGATGCATACCTCGAAAGACTGGAAGACTTTGGAGGGCACTCTAAGCCAAGACATGACAACACTTTCAGCGTATCTCCAGACTTGGAGGCTGAAGCTCAGCTACACTAAGACGGTGACGACGGCCTTTCATTTAAACAACCGACAGGCGAAACGTGAGCTCAAAATCTTCAACAACGGCAAACTATTGCCATACTGTCCAACTCCAACCTACCTTGGTGTAAAGCTGGACAGGTCGCTCACTTTTCGTCATCACCTAGAGGCACTGCGCAAGAAACTTTCCACTCGCGTCACACTGTTGAGGCGACTTGCAGGCTCAGGATGGGGTGCAGGAGCCAAAACATTGCGAACAGCCGCCTTGTCCCTGGTTTACTCCACATCTGAGTACTGCGCACCTGTTTGGTGTCGTAATGCTCACACTCGGCTAATCGACAGAGTTTTAAATGACGTCTTGCGCATTGTCACTGGATGTCTGCGACCCACTCCAACGGACTACTTGCCAATCCTCGCAGGCATCCAGCCAGCTGAGCTTCGCCGTCGAGGAGCGACACTCTCCCTGGCCAACCGGGCCACCCTTAACCCTGATCATATTCTACATGAGTAGCTGGTCGGGAAACAAAATGCACACCAGGGAAGGCTCAAATAAAGACGCCCGTTTTTACCCTTCACAGAAACTACTGATTAGTCTGACCGAATCAGACATTCGTGCAGCGCAATGGATGGATTATGTATGGAACATGGAGTACTTGAAAAGTGCATCAAGGCTTCATACTTTTATTCCCAGGGCCAGTCCTAAGCCTATTGGAATGGGTTTGCCCAGAACATCTTGGGTAAAACTGAATCGTCTGCGGACTGGCGTAGGGCGATTCCATTCATCCATGTACAAATGGGGTGCTGCTCCTTCACCGAATTGTGAGTGTGATGCCTCTGAGTAAACTGCAGACTACATCATTTCTACATGCCCCCTACATCGTGCACCAAAAGGAATACAAGGTCTGTTGGTCCTGGATGATGACATCCGACGCTGGCTTAAAATCAACGCCGTCAACATCTAAACCGTCGAAAGAGGATGCCCAACCACACGACGACGACGACGAGGCCTCCGAACCATTTGCCGCCCGGATTCTTGGGAAAAGTTCGGCCTTCTGGTAGCAAATTTACGAGCCTCCAGGGCCGTAACAGGTGCACTGCACACGGGTCACTGGTCAAAGAAGTCCCACATTGCTATCATTATATTGTTTAGGAGGGGCTAAGGACCAGGGGGCACTCGGCAACACGTTGTAGCAGCAGCCGTTTGGAGTAGACTTTTTTATGAGTGTAGAAGGCGTATTTGTTGTTTGCACACAAGCCCCGCGGGAGGAAGTTACGGCCCTGGCTCCCCTCTAAAAATTCTTCCAAAAAATCCGGTTTATGAAGTTTTAACGGTCAAGCAGGCTGATCGTCGTTGGCCGAGTGAAATCTGCAATTGAGATGAAATAACTTTGTACGTCTGATTCTTTGAGCAATTATTTGGACCCTGACAAACTGGGTCTATCGAAAAGAATCGTGTCAAAGTCTTAGTTCAAAGGTATAATTTATTTGTTTGCTATCGTATTAAGGAAATGTGAGTAGTTACTAAATTGACTGGGATGCATTTCTCACCGACATTAAAACTCAAGGTAACCAATTAACGTTTTCTGAAAACAAGAAATTAGTTTTAATGTAACAGCTAAATGGTTTTAACATTTGCCTACTTTTCTAATGCAAACTGAATTCAAAGCGCAAACTTTAAAAGTATTTAACAATGGTTTGTAACAAGATTAGACAAATTCTCTTAGGTTTATTAGTTCGGCCTTTATACACAAATTTGAAAAACGTTTTAAACATTGCGATGTCAAAACTTTCTTCTAAATTTAGATTGAGCAGTAGCAACAAATTGGGGCGAAAATATACTGTAGGCCTCAGGGCGTATTTAGGGGGGGGCATTGTGTCATGCTCCCCCTTTTGCTTCGCTTTTTAGTAGCTTTTCCAGTTAATGCCCAATCCTCCCCTTTTAAAGTTTCCCGCTACGCCTCTGGAAGGTCTATATCTTTTTTAAAAAATTTGATACCTTTTCATTTTACCATACCTGATTCTTGACAACTATTTATTGCGATCAAATAAATTGATTGGTCATATTCTTACAGCGTTGCTTCTGCCTTTAAAGCGGTAGATTCGGGTTTAATTCCTATTTCCAAGTCGGATCGAACCTAAACAACTTAGAAGTTTTTAATTAAAATAACAATGTGAAGAACCAGCCAGCCAACAATTAAATTTCATCTCACCGCGAGAGATCGATCGGGTAACAGAGAAATATTAGCTAAGGTGCTACAAAGAACCACAGTAGGCCTATTACCCAGAGAACCCAAGCGGTCTTGAACCACCGCTTGAAGTGTCTTTTTCTTAGAGCCACTTTGCTTCTTGTTTTTGCCTTGCTCTTACCAGAATGATAACGGTTACGGCATGCGCTTTGGATTTCGATCCATTTTAGCAAATTCATAGTGCAAGCTGGATTTTTTACTGTACATTGCTTATGTCCTGTAATTGCAGCACGTATCGGCAGGGACGAAATCTTTTTTTGTTTTGTGGTTCGTAGTAGCCTACGAACCAAACAACACCCGCAAACTGACTTTGACGATCTTCATCCCAGACTATTCAGAATCGTCTCAGGAGATCTGATAATATCCTGGAAGTGGCTTTTCGAGATTGGATATATTTCATAGTTGTAAAATACATAAACAGTAACTATGAGAAAATAATGGAAACGTTCTTGGAGCACGAGCGGATAATGCTTCGGTAATCTAGCTTTTAAGTTCACTTACTTGCTATTCAATTCAATGTCTGTGGTTCTCCGACACAAATATTACGAGAATGTCTTTACCATGAAACACGGCAAATAACGCTACAGTTAGGTTCCATTCTAAGTATTTTTATTTAGTTTTTAGTTGCATAATGCACATTTATCCTCCTATCACGAGATAGCGATCTATGCGCTATTCCAGCCCGGTTAGGAGTTGTCGGCCACCTGTCTACCACACCAAGATGGGAAAATTGTCATCCCGTTAAGGGCCTTTCCAAACGGCTTAACTAATAAACTCGACTGCTTGTTCTTCACACTATCCCTTTAATGCTGAGCGTCAAGCAGGGAAGCTGTGAATACCAATTTTAAAGTCATTGGTTTGACCCGACTTGGAATCAAACCAAGTCTACAGCTCCCGAGGCGGACGCTCTTACCACTCGGCTATCTGAGCTGTTTTACAATTGTTTTCATTAACAAGTCTAGCTCCCGAGGCGGAAGTATTAAAAACCTTCAAAGCTGCAGTTAAGCAATTGTTTTCATTACAAACCTAGTTGAAATAAATTTTATTTCTAAGAACGGCGCGTCATTTACGACGAAGACCGTAGACACGTGCTACATATTGCCGTTTTATCAACACACTCGACATGAAGTCTCAGTGAAGCGGTACGAATTTCTGCATCCATTAGGCCTATTTGCAAGACTGCGACGTTGGACAGACCGTGTCAATATGTTTTACAAAAATCTCCGAATCTTTAAACTTACGGATCTCTTTAGACCAGAATTAGCAATTTCATGTACCAAGCCAATACGAAAACTATCCCACTGACATTTCAATCTCTTCTTAAAAATATATCGAAGTTCATGAGAGAAGTAGGCCTACAAGAGCAACCACGTCCAGCAAACTTTTCATACCTTCTTGCAAATCTTCAAAGCTGCAACGATCAATTAAATACTAAGGAGCATTATTATCAAACTCATAGAGCATAAAAATTCAGAATTCATCTTCTGTCAAAGTTAGTCGCAAAAAAAATAAGAATTACTTGTTGAATTTTTATTGATTAAGTTACCATTCATCATTTCTCGTATTGACTTGTTTCTCTCATTCATACTTTTAATCCAATATATGCGTCATCTTCTTTCTGTGCTGTATCTTGTTCTTTTTTTCGTTTGTTTGTTTCCTTATCGCTTATTCGTAAAATCTAAATTTACAACTCAGTTTTCCTAGGGACGACTTGACTCGAAAACCGTTAAGGTTCCTTCGCAGTCCCCTCTGACGTCTGATGTCGATTTTTTTAGGACATTCATGCGTGTGTTTATGTTTTTGCTCACGTTTGATTACGCATCTTGCCGTCAACAGACGACGAGAAAATGTGCATCTGCATCATCTGGCCCACTTAAAGCGTGCTTACCGATACGCGACGAGCGACAACCTAATTTTTTTGTTTATTTCATTTTCACGTAGAGCTTTGGTGCGCCAGCGCGGCAAAAACCACTGATATCAAGGAATGGTATCCGTACAATTTTTATCACCTCATCGCCCGGTATCAAAACGTGTTTTTGAGACAACCTTGACGACGGGAATGAGACGACGTGCATTGAATTGTTACATCATTGAACAATCGGCATGCTTGACGTAGGCGAGCACATTTTATATCGCCTTAATCGTAACCCAGTACAGTTTGTAATCAGGGCCGGCAACAGAGCAGTCGACTTAGGGGGGCCAAAGTTTAAAATTAAGCACAAAAGTTGCTGTTTTCAAGAGTAAGCTTGTTGATTGGGGGCGCCAGGCTCCCCCATGGTGCCGGCCCTGATTGTAATGACATTCGCATTGCCGCGTATCGGAAACCACACCTTTGTTAATAATAGCAAATCTAGATTAAGGAGGAAAATAAAGACACAGTAGGCCTAATTATTGTTAATTTAACTTCGCCAGTCTTTTTATTGATTTTTAGTTAATGACGTTCGAATTGTAAATTTTAATTCTTTCAGTTTTTCGTTGCTTTGCTTACACCGCTGATGACGACAGGTAATCTATGTTGACGAAACGTCCAGTTTTAAAAATTACTACTGCTTTATTTTTCCCCTCAAACCTTTTTCGTGTCGTATTTATTGTATTTCAAAATCTATGGATGTTTGTAACTATGGTCTCGCAGTGCTAGAAATATTTGATTTGACAGATACCTGTATCGCAATTAACTTCCTTTTCACACTACCTTGAAGCGAAGTAAATGTGTGGGCATCATTAATATTCTCGATCGATACGACCGAAACTGCAAAGCTATTGCTCAAATCACATAGATAAGCAATAACGATAAGCATGCAAAACTGATAAGCCCGAAAGTTCAGCAGTGCGATTATACTGAACAAAAGCTTGGCTTTTCTTCAGCTGATGCTTACTAATGAGCGAGATCTCGTAAGCATTATTGCTTGTTTTTTGAAAATAAACACATTTTGAACGGTTTCAAGAGATAACAATACACTAAAACAGAAGTTTCAAATAAAAAAAGGCAAAAATTTGAAAAACATTGTATTTTGGCTGTACCGAACTTACCGGTATGTTTAGTGCTTATTGTCGAACAAAATGCAGCGCAATTATAATGCAATTGTAAAGTCTCCGCATTTAAGTAAACACAAAGCCTTCAGTGTCATTTTAAACTTAAAGACATTCTTCTTGAGATAGGGACAATTGCCTTTGCCGAGCATCTAGTTTCATAGTTTAAGCTTATCCCCGCTTTTTGACTTGACCGCGCAAGAGCCCGAGCAGAACATCCATCAACCGCTCAGAGGCCGATTTACGTAAACTTCGCTCTTTTTGATCCAGGCTCATCTGCTTCCGGTTTCTTGTTTCCTCCCACAATCACGTGACTATCTTCATCTTCTGATTCATCGTCTTCTTCTTGAAACAAGGTATTGGGCTGTGTTCTAAAAATATTGATTGAACTATCAGCTTTTTGTCTACTTTCAAGGTGGAACGCTAAAAATAGATGGAACAGCAAAATAATCAAATCAGGACAAGTTGCGATGGAAGAAGACTTCTCATAAAGCACCAAAAAGACATTGAATTTATTGAGTGTCCTGCTAGCATTCAATTTTTAGGAGGTTAGTTCAAGTTTACTGCAAACAATCATCATCACAATACATTAATAAGTGAAGACCGGTCGGCTAGCTCAGTAGTTAAAACATCGCTATCAGCGCGGAAGGTCTGGGGTTCAATTCCCGGGCCGGTCAAATCGGACACAGTGTAGCCAACGGCTCGCCATCGCTGCGATGTTTCTTCGGAGCTGTGTAGCCCTAGCGCTAAGACGCGGAGATGGACCCCGCCACTCGTTACGCGCTTCGGCATAATACAGCGAGTATAATTAAGACTTTGTTTTTTACACTGATAAGTCATGACTCACCAAAAATCCTGAAACAAGCGGCCTACTTTTTAATATCAGAAAAAACTTCTGAGACGCAATTTGCAGTCTTAGTGGTACTAGTGTGTTTAACTGTTTACTCGTGAATGCATCACAAAATGAAAGCATAAAATTTTCACACATGAAAAAATCACCGCAAACGCAGATCAAAATACATACCTTGCATAAGCATGTGAAACCCATTTTGGATTTGATTCCGCTGCTTTTGCATGACGAAGAATCGCTTCTCGCGGATTTGAATCATCTGTTTTATCTTTTGCAATTGTCTTCATTACAAACGATGCCAGTGTACTACCATGAGCTTGCAATCGTCCTCCGGCTCCTGGAGAAGTATTTTTACCGTGAGTTAGTAAACTGTTAGAGAAAATGGATGAAAACTTGCAATGAGGTGACAAATAGATTTCAATTTTATTAAAATAACATTTATTCTCAGCCAACTGCAAAAGCACTACACTGTGTTTGATGTCACGTATGGCAATCTTCAAGTGCGAGCTACAAAACAAAATAGAAAACATTAAGGCTACCGGTATACACATAAATATCGGTTCTTACGTTCTTAATTCAAATAAACAGAGGTGGAGCGGGATTATCTTTATAAATCGAGAAAATAATGTGAAAACTATTAGATTTCAATTAGTATATTATGCTATTGCATCAAACACATGGACTGCATTTCAACATTGCCACGAGCAGCATCTCTTCTAGAAACTTTAGCGCAAACTAACAGAGCAAGCAAACCCGCGGGTATTCGAACGTAGGTCGGATCACGATGTGATTTTGTTTGAAAAGGTGCGCTTACTGATCTCAACTGCAATTACGAAATCGTAGCTTCAAGCTTACTACAAAAACACAGAACTCTGAACACAATAGAGTAAAGCTTGGATAAATAAGTAAACCTTAAAACACATGCAACTTTTCGAATTTTTGAAGGAAAGCAGTAAAAAGGAGGGACTACAATTTGGTCGAAGAAGTTTCTGGTCTAACAAACCTCCTCTTGAAGTAAGTGGAGGTTGAGGTCGATGAGATTTGACTGGATCCTTTCGATCTTTCTCCGCTTGTTTTTTTGTACTTCGCTCCCGGTCATCACGATACAGAGGAAGTGAGTATGCTAAAAAATATCAATATTCTACACTTTTGCCCATAACTAAGATGTTGGAGTTTTATTTTCGCTTAATTTCAAAATTAAAAAAATGAAAAGCTCTATGCTGTAGATAGCTCAGTTGTTAAGACAATGCTATCGGAGCGGGAGGTCTGAGTTCGAATCCGGGTAGGTCAAATTGCACACAGTGTCGCAAACGGCTCGTCACCGCTGCGATGTTTCTTTGGAGCTATGTTGCCCAGGCGCTAAGCTGCGGAAATGAACCCGCCACTCGTTATACGCTTTGGCGTCATTGCGCGAGTATGATGGAGACTTGATTTGATTTTGTAGTACTGTATAACGGTTGCACCGGTCAACTGATGCCATTTTCACGCCAGACTTGCTAGGAAACCTAGCTATAAGAAAACTTATCGGACATAAGCCGCTTATAACAACGAGAAAGTTGGCAACACATTGTTCAATATATGATCTAAGGAACAGTTGCACAGGATGCAGAAATAAAATTTGACCGTATGTTATATTTGTAAATTTTCGGTTAAAACCGGCCAACCAAATTAATACAGCATAAAGAATAATCTTGCTCTGCGTGTTTTCTCATTGCTTTAATAAAGCAGTAAACCTTGCCATAGCCCAAATACATTGACATATTCAATGAAATGAAGCTGAATGCACAATTGAGCAGCCCTGACGTGTAACCACAAAATTTCAACAGCACCATCCACAAAATAGTGAACTTACGAGTAATGATCCTGTGTCGCACGAACACTTCGGCGTGATTGATCTTTTTCCTTTTTTTGACCACACACAACTTGGCACCTCGAAAACTACGGTTAGCGTCGTACAAAATCTTAATGTTGCCGTCGCCAGTCCCCACCATAATCTGGTTTAATTTTGGATGCCACAAGCAACGTACTACGCTCTGAAATTACAAACCACTTCGTAATTGATGGCGCAACATTGATGAAATGGCATAATGTTGCGGCATCAGCATTTTAACACGATTCAAAAAACATCGGAAACATCTTTGTACTTTGGGTTGTTTTAAGCCAAACCTTAGGCATCAGTATAGGAAAAAAAAACACTGGTATTTGTGGGAATAATTATTGCGGCACCTCCAATAAAAAATAAACCGGTAAAATAAGTCACCCAAATATTGATGTTGAGATTTCTGCCCGAAAATCGCAAGGCCAACTAGCATGTTTAAATTTCAGTGTGCAGTGGATTCAAAGGAACACTAAAGCAGACACTACTGGATTCATATGAACACTACCACTAAAAATTAGTGACAAAACAACCAGATAGGAACGATTTTTGAGACCGGCCCGAAAGCGGATCGAGATTTCAGTTAAATTCTAGATATCTAAAAATTTAAGAGCCACATAATATAACTAAGTTGAGTAAATGTATTTTGAATTCCCTGTGTGCACGCAATCATGGGCAGGTGAGAAGCTATTCAAAGGACAGAAATTTTTACTATCAGAAAGCGAACACTCAATAACCGAAAAATCGATACAACACGGAAGGAGTAGTTAATCTCACGCAGCATTCTATAACGAATAACTTACTGATTGACACACAGGGATTTCGTTGACAACCTCCAGATCTGTTCTGTCCAGAAACACCAACTTTCCCGGACCACGGTCTTTGCGCACAGATATTCCAGTCATTAAAAGCTTATCGTTTGGACTGAAGACACAGTCAGTTCTATAAGCAGAAATTTCAAACTGATGATATGTAAAAGTGATTATGAAAATAACACCCAAAACTAACCATAGGCTTATCGCTGTGTTGGTAATCATAATGTGACCCCCTAATACTCTCATACCCATGTCTTTCTCAGGCCTTCTTTTATTTCACTATGTTTGAACCCTTCCATCATAGAGGAAGGCGAAAATCCATCAAGGACGTCAAAATATGCACAATTGCACATTCATAAAAGTAGGAGAGCAAGTTGGGCTACATTAATTCAATGGGCTACTGGATGAAAAACGAATTGGGAAGTACAGCCTTAAATCGATGCTCTTATTGTAGCCTTTGCTGAAAAAAGTGAAAAGCAACAGCTTTGGGTCTACGTAATGGTATTTCATGTGACAAATCATATAAACTGCAAGAGTGTGCTAGTAGCACATGCTTAAAATTTCAACTTACACAGGAAAGAAATTTTCCAAGTCCGATGCAGTGGCTACTGGATGCTTAAACTTTCTCAAATCCCACAACTTTACGGTATCGTCACCGCCTCTAGTGGCAATACTTAAATTATCATGAGAAAAGACCATTGAAGAAGTGTGGGAACCTAAAGTATGCGCCCCACGTAATTGGTGGGTCGTGTGTACCTGAAATACAATTTCTATTATTCAAGAAGTATATTTGCACTAAAACACTTACGCTGCTCCAATTAACCGTTAAAAATATTCTAAGTAGGTAATTTAAATTATTACTACGATGATTCTACCGCATACGCTACTATTTCTACTGTATACTTAAAATGTTTAATAATCTTGCTTAATAAGGCTTGCGGCGTAGCTCCAGGCCGAGTAACAAAACGCAAGTCATCGTTTGTAGAAAACCGTTTATTTTTCTAAACAAATGTCAAACATATAATTAGATTGTAAACAAAATCAATCAACATCACTCAAGCAACATAAATCAAAACGACTGATTTAATTATAAGGCAGCAACATACAAATGAGCCGTACAATACACTGAGCGCCGGTGCATTGGCTACAAAGCACACGAAGCTTCAGTTTTTACCGGACGAGTATAAAAGCAACTGACAAGCTAAACAACGAAATTACTGTGGTTGCAAAGTGTATGAAGTACGTTTTAAAGTTCTTACTTTCATTTTTTCATCCCACAGCAGCAGCGATCCATCATTACACGCGCAGCCTAGCAATTTACCGTCTCGACTGAAACAACATGTGGTAGGTTGCGTCCTTCTTCCAGCTCTATCTTTGCATTTTCGTATCGCCTAAATAACAAGGTCTTGCCATGACAGAGGAAAGCAATCGTTGCAGTCTCATGCTAAAGCACCTTCGTAGAGCGAATAGTTTCCAGCGAGAGAATTTTCGAACGAGAGATCTCTTCCACATTGATAAAAGAAATGGTACAATACATCAGTTACCATAATTACCAGCTAAAGAGACAAAAATATAACACAAACTGGAATCACAAATTGATTGCGTGGCCTCAACTGTAGTCATTTCACCAGGAGAGTTTTTACGTAAACATACACCGGTGAGACGATTAGATAGACCACCATAAATATCGTAGGAACATTAAACTTTGACTGAATGTGCTAGTTGCTGAATCCTAAATAGGGTAATACCGCAAAATAACGTACTTTTGATTTTTTGCCTTCTCCTCTAACATCCCACACCCGTACAGTTCCATCATCAGAACACGTCATAAATTCTCCTTTTGTTTTAGGATTCCAACACCCACCATTTAATGCAGCAGTGTGACCCTAAAATGCAGCAGTGTGACCTAAAATTTCTACTAATAAAAATTGCGCACCTGTGTATTTGCAAAGTTGTAAAGCTGTGGCAGTAGCAATAACACTTTTTGAAAAAAGTTCTGACCACTAAACATGAAATCTTCGTATTCTACAGTAGGTCAAATAAACTAACAAGCTTAGATTCTGCAAGTATTACTATAACATTTTAACAAGCCGTGATTAAATCAGTGGTTAACTACGAAACATTTCTCTACTTTTCAACCAAACTTTCAATGAACTTACTGCAGTGTTGAACATATCGTTCAAATACTGATCTCCTTTCACGCATTCCAGTACCTCGTGCCCATCACGGTCGTACACTTTGGCCTGAGCATTCGCAGCGACGACAAGGACATTTTCACCAGTACTACTGTACTGTAGGTTAATCATGTGATGGCTGAAATAAAATATTTGGTTGATTGATTGAGTTATCATTGTTACTCCTACTATTGTCGAACCATCCTGCAGTTAAACATAAAGTAATAGTTCCAAACATTTTTTTCACAGTAAAGGTAAAATATAATTTAAAAGTGCAAATATGATAAGAATATAAGGTTACATAGATCTTCCTAAACGCAAAACAAGGGGAGAGGATAAACTTTAATGCTTCCTTTTTTAGTTCATACAATAGTTTTAATGGTAACAAACATACCACAACTTATTCATGTCTTACCATTCACAAGGAGTTACGTGTCGAAATGACTGCAAAGAATTATCCATTCCAGCAAAATCCCAAAACCTCATCTCAAAGTCATAACTTCCTGTAATCAACCTTGCTCCAGATGGATCAAGCGTTAAAGCTGAGACAGGTTTCACACCATGATTTAATGTGATTTCATGAGTTGCAGGAATTAACGTGCGGTTCTATAACAATCAATAAATTCCAATTTTGAAGTTACTTTCAACAACTATGCCACGTAAGTTTATAATTTCAAACAACAATTTCTATAAGTTGGTTTGATCAAGACTTCCAGCTGATTTTATTGCGAGACAGCCATTGCGATGAAGCAATGAAATGTATTATTTCAATTGAAACAAAAAACAAAACAATCAAACCTCAAAACAATAAAGGAGAGGACTTACTGCAGAGCAATCATTATTATTCCCCTAAGTTGATTGCCTACCAACGCTAGCATATGGTCACAACACAAGAGAGTTTTTGTAAACAAACCACCTCTTCCTCATTATCATCATCGACCTCACTCTCATCATCACTTTCCTCCTGTTTCTTCTGTGTAGCTTCTGGAGGAGGTGGCATTGGAGGACCTATCATCAAATCATCATCAGAATCATCATCTCCAGCATCTGTGCTGAACACAAACACGCAATCACTAATTTAGTTACAACATATTTTCTAGGAAGCTGTTTATCAACTTGGGTATGCAGTGCATAGTTCAACTACAACATATGAGAAAAGGTCAAAGTTAAATCATTAAGATTTGAAGTTTTACATGTCATGTGTGAATGAAAAATGAATCATGATATATTTTTCTCTAAAACATTGCCCATAATAATGCAATGCAAATGCTGTATAAAATAGAGCAGTGGTTCCCAACGTTTTTACATCAGCAGACCAGTACAAACTAAACAAAACGTTCACGGACCGGCAGCAAAATTTCGCAATTAATATGGCATATTTCAGAAGCTAACAACCACATTTGTTAACCATCAGCCAAATTAATGGAGGAAAATAACTCAATATTTTGGCATTGGCTACATACTTAAACACAAAAATTAAAACAAAACTTCAATCAGTTCAAACAATAACGACAATCTATGAACATACTGTCGAACAAAATTGAAGTTAGTAAGAAATTCGCTGCTGTTTTAAGATGCCAATATGAGAGACGAACGAGGCATCCGATAGACTTCTTTGCTGTTTTTTTACTGAAGCCAAAGGTGATAGAACTGCTTCGCATGAGTTGTGGGAAGAATGTTTTGGTGATCAGCAAAAACACTAACGCCGACCAGCACTGGTCTGTGAACCGGCGGTTGGGAACCAGTGAGATAGAGAATGTTAAGTTAACATTGAGCTTTTTGAATACCCGTAAAACCTCTATTTCAGCGACATGGTGCTCTATTTTTCGACTAGCTGGTCAGAATTTTAAAATAAAAAGAAAAAACATCAGACGTAACACAGTTACTGGTAAGTGATCAAAAATTATTTTGTGATGTAGGAAACCATTGACTACCAATTAGCATAATGAATGCTAATGGCATTCTTTCAGAGGTGACGTTCAATTAGAGGTTGGTGCTCTATTTTTCAGCCCTTCTTTGTTAGTGGCGTTCTATTAGAGGTGGCGGTCAAACAGAGGGAGGTGCTCTATTTTTCAACTCTTCCTTGAAAGTGGCGTTCTATTAGAGGTGGCGTTCAAATAGAGGTGGCGCTCAAATAGAGGTTTTACAGTAGTTTGAATTATGAGGAATGAAAACTCAAATTATGACATAATTTTGGCTGTTAAAAGCCTTACTAAATGGCACACAAAGACGATAACAAAAATAAACTACACCATAGTATGTGATAGGTATATGCTGTGCAAACAAAAATTGACTAAATTGCCATACTAATGTAAGAGTAACGTACTTTTTTGCTGCTTTACTTGGTTTATCAGCTAGAATATTGGTAGCAATGCGAGTCTTGTCAGAGAAGTCTGGTAATACATAACAACCATCTGTGAGGGTTTAGTCTAATCCGACACTTAACCTAACAGACGACTAAATCAGAAATATTCAGACTACTCATATGCTATACGGTATCGCACTGGTATAGAAAACACAAACAAACAAGAATATAAAAAATAATGTATAACAGAAAGCAGCCTTCCAAATTGATGCTGGTATATTACACTTATATCAGTTATATTGCTTGAAATAACAGTAAACTAATATCAGTAACAAATAAATGATTATGATAGGCTAAAAATACCAGTGCTTCCATTGCAATATTTATTACGATGCTGTTTGTATGTTTCAAGCAGTAAGGTACACTGCACTGCAACAAGCCTACAGATAGGGATGTTACCAGAATTTAATGCCTCTTTTTCTTTGGCTTGTCGACTTCTTTCTTGAGCATTTCTTCTGGTTTCTTCAAAAATGGCTTGAAGATCGAAGGTTCTTGCTTTTTTCCCAAACCCTCCAAATCCCATTACTGTTTCCATAGACTCACTCTTTTTGTCACTCATGTTCCAAATCACAAATTAGAATTATCAATCCTTAACTTCAACACTATCACAGTAACCTACCGGTAGTCTACCAGACTGTATACCGGCATATTGTTCCTAAAAACATATAAATCACTGAACAGTTGAACTGCTGATGATAAACCATAGGCAGTGTCTAGATATACAAAGGTACAGGGCTAGATTTACCTATAGGCTACGGCTACGAAGGCTGAAGCCTAGGGCCTCGGAGAAATAAGGGGCCTCATTTTTATTTTTGGAGACCAACCATCACGAATCACCTTTTCTTTTTTTGGAAATCCATCATCAATCGACTAGTCTATACCACTGTACCGGTACCAGACTATACAATGAGATATCGATAAGTCTGATCATTAATCTTTATCTGTTTATAGGGCAGTGCTTCTCAACCTGCAACCATGGTGACCTATTGAAGGGGTAGGCTACACGCACCTGTTGAAAAGGTCCACAACCTGCTTGCAGTGTTGGGTAGCATCAAGGTACAAGAGTATTGTGGTACTGTAATGCAGTACCGGTACTTCTTTAGTACCGTTATCCGTAACAATGATACTTTTGAAAAAGTACTCCTGCACCGTCCTTACTTTTTTGACTGTTTTACTCATGGTTTTGGGACTTTTTTTAAAGCAGTGGCTGAGGTTACATGATAGGCAATGTTATTCTATTTCTTTTCTATTCTATTATCTTCACAAACCCGATCGTTAACCCCAGGTCACAACCCCGAATCGACCGAAGCAATCCGAATCGAAGCCACCGAAGCGAAACAAGCTGAAGCCACAACGAGAATCGAACCCACAACTAGTGCAGCGCTTCCCATTATACGTTGCGCTCTATCCACTGAGCTACCAAGAAGTCGTGGCAATCTAGCAAATACTGGCGTTTATAAACCGATGCTCGTCGCACGACTCTCATGCAACTTTGAATTCAGAAAACGAAAATTACGGTCATGTAACTTTAGCCACGACAGCACATGGAGTTGGCCGAGTGGTTGGTGCATTGGGCTCCGAACCTGGCTTCGCGGATTCGATGCTCAACTAGGTCGTCTATATGATGCATGTGCTTCACTACCACAAAAATCCTAAGCTGCAATTAAGTGGCTTGAAATAAAAAAAAATTAAAAAAAAAAAAAAAACTTTAGCCACTGCCTTTTTTTAATAAACTTTGCAAAGTCACTTGGCGAATGCAACACTCGCGGTATTTTTTTCCTCGCGAATGAATCATGCAGATTCGTGCATACAGCAGCCTTATACTAACAGTGTACATAGTTCTTACAGTGGACCCACTTAACAAAAACGCATTGTTACGTATGTCCACAAAAATGCTGTAAAGCCTGTGATGTAATAATTGCTTTTTAAAGAAGTTCATCTGTTCTATTGCCGTACTGTTGCAGTTTCCAAAATTTGCTGTTTCTATTTTTTGTTTTTAAAATTGTCAAGAAGCCATTGCAGATTGTTTAACTACGTAGAACAAAAGAAAAATAAGTGACAAGCAGTTTATAGTTTAATAAATACAATAAAATTGCTCACCATTATTTTTTTTATTTCTCAGCATAAGAATGGGCAACACGATTTGAACAGATGAATTCTCAACTTGGACTTTCGTTCCAAACACTGAGTAAAGAGAGTGGTTCCACTGTTAGTAATAATTAATGAATACACTGTGACTGAGATTTTTCCCACTCCGAGTCCAGTCCTATATTTTTAAATGAAAATCCAATCCAATTCGACTTCGAAAAAAAAAAGGCTAAACTGAGAGTCCGCAGTTCAATCTTAGTCCAAACATAAAAACACTTGACAAAAATTTCTAATTGCTGGTTCATGATCACATTTTCACAGAGCAACCCCTTCAATCTAAATTCAGCTTACTGAAGCAACTCGGTCTATAGGCTGCAAAATAGCTTTTAAATGTTTTTGAAAGCAGGTAGGCCTATAGCTTAATCTATTGAGTGTCAGTCCGGGTCCGATCCAATTCAACAATAAGCTACAGTTCGGATAATCCGGCTCCAACAAAAAAAGCTACAATCCGGCTCCAACCTGGGTCCGAATCCAATCCACGCTCATCTCTAATGTGGCTAGCTTGCGCAGTCACTTTTAAATAAAATGCCAAACAGCATTTTTTACAGCCAAAATCAATAAAAAAGGTCAAAAAAATTGCCAAACTATGACGTAAAGACCAAACGGTTGCCAGTAACTTCGCCACATGGTAACTTCGCCTCAGTAACTTCGCCACAGAAACTTCGTCACATGGTAACTTCGCCACACTTTGAGAACGTTAGGGTAGATATGTGGGGATAGTAGGAAAATGTGTTGGGGTGAGGGGGGAGGAAGGGTAGATGTGGAAAGAGGCATAAGAGGAGGTGTAGGAAAGTGTGCTGGGGTGTGGGGGAGGTACCGGTAAAAAGAGATGTAGGGAAAGGTGAGGTGAGGGAGATGTGGGAAGTGTGAGAGGATTAAGTGTGTTGGGGCCCCACACCCTAATGACCTAGACTTCCCCCATTCCTCTCCCACATCTTTTACCCACTCACCCCACACCGGTACACTCTCCCTCACCCCTCCCCACACTTCTCCACTTCCCACACATCTTTCCTTACCTCCCCCCCACACCCTAACACACTTCCCTACACCTACCCCATACCTCTTCCCACAGCTTTCCTCACCTCCCCCTACATCCCAACACACTTCCCCTCTAACCCCATGCACTCTCCCCACATCTTCCCCCACAGTTTCGATTATGTGGCGAAGTTACCATGTTACTTTAATAAATTTAACTGAAAAAAACGATAAAATTTTTTTCCACAACCGGGAATTTAAAGTCTTGTCGGTGTAGGCAATGTAAATTTTGGATGTATGAAAGTGTGGCGAAGTTACCAAGTGGCGAAGTTACTGTGGCGAAGTTACCATGTGACGAAGCTACTGGCAACCCTCCTTTGCGGCGTTTCGATCCTTTAGGATCGATGTATAGCGGTACCATTTTCAGTGTTGTAGTGACTCGAGTCCCCTGTACAAAGGACTCGAATTCGACTCGAGTTCTTAATGAGAATTATGGACTCGGACTCGAGTCATCCACCCGGACTCGGACTCAAATCCAAGTTGGTTGAAAGGCAAAATCCGTTCTGATTTTTACTTTTTCGAGAACGGATTTTCGCTAATCCAACCAATATGTTAGTATCTTTCGCGCCTTGAGTCCAAACACAAATGCGAATTAGATGGTTGGATGCAAAGTCCGTATAACCATAACTAACACGAGAAGCTAAATACGCGAAAAATCATTTTCAACAAAACCGCTACAGCGTTTTTGAGAGTCACGTGATGCGTAAAGAAAGTTTAAGTACAAAAATTTTACGATCACATGGCAACGGTGAAGTGGTGTTGGGATTAGTGTGATGGACTCCCACTCGCAGGGTAGGGGATCAATGCCCTCCTGGGTTTTGATTTTTTGTCAGCTCATTATGCTGAAGCCGCTGTAGCGATTCCGTTGAAAATGATTTTTCGCGTATTTAGCTTCTCGTATAACTAACGCATGGATGGGATATTACTGTTGCCGACTACTAGAAACTGCGATGTCCGATGTGACTCCGTGGTGATTTTGCAGTTTTGATTTGGTCTCAGGCATCAGTTGCCAGTTTTTTATGAATAATCTTAGCTTACGAATTAAAAAGTTTACAGTATCTTAGTTTATGAATTAAAAATTTCGAAGTGACTTGTATCATGGATGATGGATCTGTGAATTTCTGTCTTTGGTTTGTTTGTTTGTTTAGATGAAGTTTTGTGTGATGTCATCAAAAAAAAAACTTTAAACAAGAAAAAATTAGGGTTAGTGTTAGGTTAGGGGTTGGGTTAGTGTTATTGTGTTAGGTTTAGTGTTAAATTAGGGTACGTTAGCAGTAGCGACGTGTTTCACGGATCCCTTAACGTTACTACAAAAAGTTTTGGTGTCGGGCTAGAAAGGACTTTTATTGGTGGTTTTGGATTCGACTCAAGTTTGGTGGATTCGGACTCGACTCAAGTTTGGTGGACTCGGACTCGACTCGAGTTTGGTGGACTCGGACTCGACTCGAGCATTTTTATATGGACTCGGACTCGACTCGAGTTACAGTCCCAAATGACTCGGACTTGACTCGAGTCCTTCAAAGCTCAGAAACGTTTTTTTAACGTTAGTTTAAGGTTCACCGTTACGTAGATTCACGTTAAAATGCCAACGTTGGCTTTTGGTTTGTTTGCTCATCTGTTTTAACGTTAATTTAACGTTGTATATGTTAATTTAACGTTGTATATGACGTTTAAATGTAAATAATTGTTTTGGGGTTAGCATTTCAACGTTTTAAAAACATTGAAGTAAAACTAGCAAACCATGCAAACATTTTGAACAGTGAAACAACGTTAAAATAACGTTTTCATTTGAACCGTAACCATAAATCAACGACGTCAACCAAATGTCAACGTTAAAAAAACGTTTGTGTGCTATCTGGGATCAATGGATGGACTCGTTCCAACACTGACCATTTTACGTGGTACTGCCTGCAATTGTGTCCATTTCAGAACTACTGTGCTGATTTTTTCGGTACACACCTGACCGCCGCAAACTGACCGTGATCGAGTCAACTGACCGTCGCAAACTGACCGCCAGGACAACTGACCGCCAAAAACGCCTATTTTATTGACAAGGACTTTCGTCACGTAGAACTACAACAAATGTCAAATCCTGACCTAACAGGCTTACCCTGACCCAACATAGCCCTTCTAACCGGACCTAAGCCTAGCCTAACCAAACTCTTACGAACCCTAACCAAACCCTAGCCGAACTTAACCCTAACCGCATCTAATCCTAAGCAAACCTAACTCTTACTGAACCTTACTCATCTAACCGAACCTAACCCTAGATCCGAATCTAACCCAACCGAACATATAGCCCTAACCTATTTTATATATTTATTTAGTTGCATATTTATCCTCCTATCACGAGAAAGCGATCAATGCGCTATACGAGCTCGCATAGGAGTTGCCATCGATCTGTCTACCACACCAAGATGGGGAATCCCACTAAGTGCCTCTCCCAACGGCACAACAAGTAAACTTGCCGACTCGTTCTTCACACTGTTCCTTTAATGCTGAGCGTCACGCAGGGAAGCTGTGAATACCAATTTTAAAGTCATTGGTTTGACCCGACTCAGAATCAAATCCCCAGTCTACAGCTCAAGAGACAGACGCTCTATACCACTCGGCCATCTGAGCTGTACTTAACCTAATTCTTGCCTAACCTATTTCGATCTCTAACCCTAACTCAAACATCAGAATTGATTGAAAAATTTGCCCGGGATGTAATATTATAACGTTGTCAGATCATGCAGCGCATGAAGCTATGATTGTTTTCTTGTTTTCGAACCTTGTTACCCGCTGCGAGCCTGTTTTCGAGCCCTGTCAAATTATACAGCGCACAAAGCGCGTTTTCGCTATGATACAGCGCACGAGTTGTTTTTGTCAGGGAGTCGAGCCGAACCCGAACCGGAGTTTTATAAACCGGTTTTAAACTATTTTTGTCGAACCTTAACCGAACCCGAACCGTATTTTTCAAAATCGCAAAGAGCGAACCGGAACTGAACCGAATAATTTGAGTACTTGAGAACCTTAACCGAACCCGAACCGATTGAAAAAAGCGGTTTGCCTCGTGATGTCACACGCGTCACTTTGAAGCTGGTTTGAATTGAAAATAATTGTCACTTATGTAAGTATGAAAAAGTCTTTTACCGTTAATTGGCTTTTAGGAATGTGCTTCAAGGAAAATTACTCGGACTCGCCGAGTCACGAGTATTCACGACATTACTAGGCCGAGTATCTATTCTGCGACGTCAAGATATGAACTCCAAATCAGGGGAAGAGCAAAAAAAAGGTCATCACCTCCGTAAAAGTCCTAATTTCGAGTCGAAATCGGGTGCAGAGCAAAAAAAAGGTCAAAATGATAATGCCTTAATACTCGGCCGAGTACTCGGACTCGACTTGGCACATTCCTACTGGTCCCTCCTGCAAGTTAAAATTATGCATTATATTGGCCTGTCAATGCAAAGAAAAATTGCGTTGTACGTTTCATTTTTTAAATTGTGTTACTAAAACTATATACCATTTTTTACTGTGAACTTAAATCGGAACTTTATAAACCGGTTTTGAAATATTTTTTGCTGGAGCGAACCCAAACCGAACCGTTTCAATTTATCTGAACCTTAACCGGAACTGAACCGAAATTTGAAACCGCTGTTGAACCCAAATCGAACCTGAACCGGAAAAATCAAACGGTTCGAATCCCTGGTTTTTGGCGGTCAGTTTGCATGGCGGTGAGTTATCCTGGCGGTCGGTTTGCGGTGGTCAGTTGACTCGCGGTCAGTTTTCGGCGGCCAATCTGTTGTTGGTTTTCGGATTTTGTGATATCAGTATTTAGTGTTGGGTTCAAGTTTTTGTCAGCTGGTAAAAGTTATGTACGGGTATATTTTCGGCTGCTTTTGTTTTAATACTGGAGTTTAACTAATGGTACAACTGGCACTGGACAGGTGTAAATTGTATTCTGGTCAGATTGGTGATTTGATAAAAATTTTGTGAGACTGCTGGACACACTTCTATGGAAACTGTGCAGTGTGCAAATCGGCTGAATTTCACCCAGGCTGCTCGCATTCAGCATTATAGACTATTTGAGTTAGATCTAGACTACTAGGCCTATCAGCCCCAGGTATGATTAGGGTTAGGTTTGGTTAGGATTAGGTTCGGTTGGAATTAAATTTAGTTAGGGTTAGGGCTAGCTTTGGTTAGGGTCAGGTTATACAGTTATAGGTTAGGTTAAGGTCATAAATTAGGTTAACCCTAGCAAACAGAAAAAGCTTGGGGGCTTATTCTAGATGAGACCCAACTATTCTACTGTGTTGTGCGGTGGTATTTTAAGTTTGATTAAACCTATTTTAGAGTAATCGAAGTACTGGTATAATTCATAAAGTTTGCACAATTTAGTTTAGGTTAGTGCATGTTCTGGTCTTTTGCAATGGCTACAGGTCGATCAAATCTCGGTAAGTAATTCTTCTAATTTTTTGGTAGTAGTAACTAGTGCTGGTTTTTACAGATGTTACTGATGCCAATGTATTGACTTTTCTCAACATCATCATCAGTCGATGTCACTTACACTTTATGACTTTTCACAAAATCAGCAATGTAGACTATGTTTTACGGAAATACAGACGCATTAATCTATAATATGACTTTGCCTAGACCTGGCTATGAAGAGTTCAAAAGCTTGCTCATTATAATACACTTTATTTGCATTATAATAAATGACTAATTGGCTATGTGTGTTCTGGCTTTAAAATATGCGTTTTACACAATGCAGAGTTGATATTTAACAGTCTACTAGACCTGTTTTATCATGCTAGTAACATTCATACAATTGCAACCTTACTTCATCTTTTTAATCTGTGTTGGTCGTGCTTGGCTGAAATGCAGATCAATTACGTCATTGCACGCAACTTTGAACTTCAAAGCTCGCTTTAACGCTTTAATTAAAGCTGCTTACAGATGTTAATGGGAAAAAGAATTTTCTGTGAAAAGACGCATAGATCTAATCAATTTTGTCATAAACTGTAAACTTCTGTTAGGTCTGTCCCTTTGATTCCCACAGACTTTGCTCTTGTCATTGCAGCTTTGATTTTTGGCAGTGTCTTATTTTGCTGTTAATGGCATAGTAGCTTTTAGGTCTATTGTGCCACAGCTACGTAATCCCATGTCACACGAATATTACAGTACATCTTATTTTATTCTTCTGTCTTCACAAACCCGATTGTTAACCCCAGGTCACATGAATCGAAGCAATCCGAACCAAAGCCACGGAAGCAAAACGAACCAAAGCTGCGACGAGAATCGAACCCAAAACTGGTGCAGCACTTCCCATTGTATGCTGCGCTCTATCCACTGAGCTATTGAGAAGCCGTGGCAATCTAGCACAAAATAGCGGTTAAAAATCCATGGCATCACTTACGGCAAAATACCGGTAGACCTAAACACTATTTTGCTGTTGACGGCAAAATAGACACTACCTTGATTTTACTTCAAAAATCACAAGCACTCTTTTCGTGTGCAATGTATTGGACTTACTTTCTTCATTAGTTTTGTACTATTCTCTACTATTCATTGAAAGATGCTGGGTGGAAAAGTCTCTTTTTAATATTTTTTTGATTGGTGTGTTTGCATATTTTTCTGGCAATTATTATCCTTGTCGTTGCTGGAAAGATTTGATTACCTGCCACATAATGTTTAAAAAAATTAATGTGCATGGTGCTTGAGATTTTGGGTGCAGTATAGTTATTTGACATCAGCCTATGCATCTGCTGAGAATTAGCGAAGCTGATGCATCGGTGAAACTGCCAATACATTAGTTTTTCCGATGTTGAACATCATTACATCCCCAGTTGGTCATGTTTGGTTTATCTAAAAAATTTAATTATGCCTATTGTAAAAAAAAGGTTACTTTAACAGCTCAGATGGCCGAGTGGTATAGAGCGTCTGTCTCTTGAGCTGCAAACTCGGGTTTGATTCCGAGTCAGGTCAAACCAATGACTTTAAAATTGGTATTCACAGCTTCCCTGCTTGACGCTCAGCATTAAAGGGACAGTGTGGAGAACAAGCCGGCAAGTTTACTTGTTGTGCCGTTGGGAAAGGCGCTTAGCGGGATTCCCCCATCTTGGTGTGGTAGGCAGATGGCTGGCTAGGTCTACTCCTAAGCAAGCTTGTATAGCGCATTGATCGCTTTCTCGTGATAGGAGGATAAATATGCATTCAAACTAAACTAAAACTATATCAGTGAATCAGTCCATGGAGTTAATTTTTTAATTGAGAAACTTGATGAATTATTTAAAATATCATTCTGTGTAACTGGCAGACCTATTACTGTGTAGTGTGTTACTGAACATCAGGGAGGGAGCAGTCAGTTATAATTTTATTTCTTATGTTATTTGATTATGTTTTTGCAGGTTTAGCAAGTGGCTCATCTATGATGGTAAATTCCTTTGGATTAAACCAGCATGAAATGAATTCCGGCATGACTTCTATGCCACCTTCGGCATCAAATATGATGACTTTATCATTTCCTAGTTTTCAAAATCCTTCTTTGAAGTTCAATGCCTCAGGCAGTCCATTGTGTGAGTAGCCAGACAATAATGTTCTTTTGTTACTATTAATGTACTTTTTTAAAAAAGCTAGAAAATAGTGAAGAAATGCAGAGCAACTTTTATAATATATATAGCCTATTACATTGGTAGTGTCGATATTGGTGTGTGAAAATATGTGAGTGTCGTCACAATCATTTACATATGCCACCTGAAAATATTTTGTCTATGAAGAATATCACCCATACGACAAATATTCAGTTTGTTTAGACCTGTTGCAGAAGTTTACAGCAAGCGTTAAGCCTGGTTTTGCACTATTGCTTAGCGCACTTGCAATTGGTGCGGGTGGTCTGGGTTTTAAATCTCAGATCAATCAAATCTGCTCAGTGTCACCAACGGCTTGCCACGGCTGCGATGTTCTTTCAAAGATGTAAAGCCCTGGCGCTAAGCTGCAGAGATGGGCTCAGCCACTCGTTACACGCTTCGGCGTAATACCGCGACTATAATAAAGATTTGATTTGATTTTTTACATTGCATTTAGTCTCTTTTATGCATTGGTGATTTGTTATTTTTGTTTCCAAATGAGTAGACTGGTTGCTCCAATAACGGTTTTTATAAAATAATGATTGGTATCAGAAAATCAGGCAATGTTTCGTATATTCCGTTGACTTTGTTAGGCTATGATGTCATAATTGCAACCAAAGACCAACCCTCCTTTTTCTCGCTGAAAATCTTGCCTGTCAAGGTTTAAATCTAAAATGAGCATGCTGTACCAATTTTAAATATGCCAGTACTTCACTTACAAGTAAATACAAAGAATAGTGTGGATATAAAACTGGCAGGGAGATAGCACTTAAACTTACTACATCTTACACTCATTCAATCTGAAAACTGTTAATAATTAACTGTTAAAGATCTAGGCTGTATGTCAGTGAAAAAATATTTGCCGATTTTTGTGTAATTATACTGATCTAGTCGCATATCACAAGAAATCTGCTTATACTACAGTATAATGTTTGAGTACATTTCAGTCTTAACATATATAATACTGATGAGGGCAGAGATGTTGAAGCACTGTTAAGTATTTATGTGACAGGTTTTCCTCCTAACGTTGTCCATGCTCCTGTTCAGCAAGCGTTGTCATTTACAAATGACTACAATAAGTGGACTACTAATTCGGATGATGCAGAATTAGTGGATGCAATTGAAATTGATGGTGGCATCATGGAAGGGGTGGGTATGTTAATGAGATGGGATGTGAACAAAAAAAGTTTCCTAAAAATGGACCATTTCCAACTTGAAACCGGATCCTGGGATATAAAATTTTTGAAATGGCCATCCCATTTAATGAAATTGTGCTACGTTTTTTAAACTGTTTAGTGCTTTTTTAGTGCGTATAATGTTGAATGCTCAGATGAAAATCTTTGCCATTCAAATGTTAGTGTTTTGGTGTGATAATGCTTATAATTAAATAAAACTTCTAGTTTTTATAATGAATAATATAAATTCCTCGACAACAGACACTCGTATACTTGATTTTTATAGTAGAAAATCGAAAACGTAACCCAACCGAGCTCTCTAAGGCTGTGTGGAACTGCAGGGACGCGAAAATAGAACCCCTAATAACCTGGTCTGTCATTTACCGCGCCCCGCCGTACCGGAATGGTGCCAGAAGATGCTCGCTTTGCTTAGCCGAAAAGCTATTTATTCTGCAGGCTGACCAAAAATCTCTTCTAAACAAAAGATCCGAACTCATTTCAAAATGCCGCCACAGAAACAAATTTAAACTTAAAAACCTGAAGTAATGACTTTGTTTTCTCAAAGAATCAATCCCACCCGCTCACATCGTCTTCGTCTGGTTCCCCGTTGTGCAATCGTAATCAAGCGCTTACAACTGTTGTTTTTTCTGCCCCTCACCATCGCTGTTTTGTATTTTACAGCCCTGCAAAGTTTGATGCACTCAGTTGCAGTGTTCTTATACGCTATCGCGTAAATCAACCTTGAGTTTCGCCCTGAAAGTCTGCATTGTTTTATCATTTTGCCGTTTCAATCTTTGATGTTTCATTGTTTTAGATTTTACCATTTATAGTTTTTAGCGTCCCCCCTGAAGAGCCTCACGGCGAAACAGCCTGTTGGGAGTTTTTAATTTTTAATTTCATTTGGTGACCGATTTTCTGTTTATGCTCTGGCGTGTGCCATTGAGCTCTCTGTTTGGTGCAACGGTCAAACCACGTTTATGGTTTTTATAGTAAATATCTAACCAATGCAACTTAGAAAAAACATCTGGTGAAAATGACGAAGGGGCAAATTTTTAAATAGTGTTTTTAATCTTTGTTGTTATTGAAAAAATTGGCTGATGAACTTAAATGGTTTAATAATTGTGAATGCTACAAGCCTTGATGAGATTCTCTATGATACGCTAAAACTATAGCATATTTGCAATCTTGGTATTATAGCATATATTGTTATTGACACATCACTCAACAGCTTTAGTCAAAAAATTTAATGTGAAGTTGTCAGTGAGCACATCACACTAAAGCGTGAAGCACTTTTTTACAGTGTATATTTGCTTTTTCTGGCGTAATTTTCACAAAATTTCATTTGTTGCTAGGGAGGGCAAATTTTGCGAATAGCCACAGCACTTTCTGCTATCTTGCACAAATCAATTGTTGTCAGGCACATTCGGGCGAACAGAACTAACCCAGGCTTGAGGTAAGAAACTAAGAATTAAACGTAAATTGGTAGCAATTTTATGATCTAGAAATATTTTTTGTTACCTATTGAGTCTGTTTTGACGACATGAAATGTCCGTTTTTTTTACCACTGTGTAATCTCTATTTCTGTCCTTTTTTTTGGTGGTAAGATTGTGACCTCGTTGAGAGCTGTATAGAAGTTTTTTTGGTGTTGTTTTTTTGCTAGTCTACCTTAATCAATTCACCAAAAATCTTGTGTCAGGCCACAACATATGACTGGTATGCAGTTGGTTCGAGATTTATGCTGTGGACAGTTAACTGGCGATCAAGTTGGTTCGCAGTATATAACACTTGTGCCTGGAATGTTGCAAAGTGGAACATATCTGGCTGATACTGGCACTGCTGGGTAAGCATTGGTATACACTTGTAAAACTACTATCGATGTTATGATGTAAGCGAAGTTGTATTTATTAAACGTGTCTATTATTACTGGTGACTGCAGGCTGTAATGGTTGTAAAAAAATTTGTTGGGGATCTATGGCTGGCGTTGAAGTTTTGAAATATACATGTTATGTTAAGCTACCTAGCTAGCTAGCTTTATTATTGATGGACTGAAGAAGTTATTTTTCCAGGGCTGTAAGTCTTTTGTTGCAAGTTGCGCTTCCCTGCCTCATGTTTACTCCAGGATCTTCTCACGTGACTTTGCGAGGGGGTACAAATGCTGAAATGGCCCCTCAGATTGATTACACTACTCACGTGTTGAAACCTATTCTTGAATTGTTTGGGGTGCGAATGGATTGCCAGATATCGACTAGGTAAGTACAGTACAGTGGTGGGTTAAGTACAGTGGTGGGTTAATGACAGTTGGGCTCTGGGACAGTTCGACGCAATGTTTCCAAGAACCCTTAACTCCAAAACTCTCGAGACACCTGATCGCTCACAAGACGGGACTTTTCGGCGTCGCACAACTTGGTGTTTGTAAAGTCAATACATGATCGTGTTTTGGCTTAGAACTCTGGATCGGTTTGGAGTTATGAGTGCTTGTCGTGATGTGGAGTTGGTCACGCCGAATAGTTAGCTAGTTGCATATTCTTGTCTAAGGATATTTATTTAGCTGTAGTTGCATGGACTATATATACCGGTATTTTTAATGATGCTCTTTGCTTGACTTAAGAACTTGAATATGTTGCATGTTTTTCTCACTATTAATGTTAAAATTTGCTGTAATTCTGGTAGCTATACTTCTTTCCCTGTTTCAAGTGCAAGTTTCAATATCTTAAAAATTGCTCTTTTTCAGAGGTTATTTTCCTCGTGGAGGTGGTGAGATTACAGTACAGGCTTCTCCAGTTCGGCAACTATTTCCTGTTGATCTAACCAACCCTGGAGCTATTAAAAGGATTACCGGCCGTGCCTTTGTCGCAGGTGTAATTCCATTTAAAGTGAGAATGATGCTTCGATTTTGCAAAAATTTTTGAAAAACTTTTTTGTAGCACTTACTTTTTGTGACATGGCAAATTGCCACAATCTTAAGGATGACACTTAATATTGTTAAGCGCATTGATGCGGCAGGTCTGGGATTCCTATGCTGGTCAAATTGGACACAATGTCGCCAACGGCTAGCCGCTCCTGCGACGTACCTTCGCATTTGTGTTGTCCAGGAGCTAAGCTGCGGAGATGGGCCATGCCACTCGTTACACCAGTGGTTTTCAACCTTTTTTATTCAGCGACCCATTTTGCGAACCCACATCACCAAACGACCCCCTTACAAAATTACGAATCATGAAACATATGTAATACTGATGTTAGTGCACAACAAGAATAAAAATGACTGCACATAAGTACTGTATTGTATGATATCACCTTGTTTTAAAAAAAATTTATTAAAACATAAATTTATACTAGTGGCAGCTGCCCCAACGAGATTATTGCCTGGGGCGAATCCAGGAGAGGGGAATGTGGGGTATGCATAATTTCCAACCTCTTTGATAGCAGTAGGCCTTACGCCTCAAGCACGCCTAATCGAAAGTAAGCGAACAAAATTCATCATAATTGGTGAAGCACTCAGAAGTAGGTGCAAACAATTTAAACAAAATTTGTCTGAAAACTGTTCAAAAAGCGCTAAAATGGCTCTACAGTGTACTGTATAATTTTTTTTTTGAAAATTATACAGTACACTGTAGAATGGCTCTACAGTGTACTGTATAATTTTCAAAAAAAATATATATATCCGGGAAGCATGTCCCCGGATCTCCTTAAGCCTTTTCTGTTCCTCAACTTGCTCCAGATTATTTTGGCTGGAAAAAATACGCTTGAAAAAATGTCGAAATTCGGTGCTTCCTCCCTGAAAAAATTCTGAATACACCTCTGACATGAAATATTTTCAAAGGGCTCATTTACGCCCTTTTACATATTTAAACATCTTACGTCTTTGTATTTAGTCAACATTCAGCCTGACTCAAAACTACATCTCTCCCACCAAAATTTTCTGGATTTGCTCCTGATGGCTGGTGTTGCATTTTGGCAACAAACTTGTTGATGCGTGGCTCTGTTGCTGCCAAAGCCTATCTTCGATCTTGCTCTTCAATTAGTTTATTCCTAGCTTTAATTGTTCTTTATTCCCACTAATGCGGAGAAGCCCGCCTCGCACAATCAAGGCGATTGAAAAGGCATCAAAAGTCAAAGCGAAGTGCTTGCCACTCTGGGTGACGAAGCTAACGTATCTGACCAATATGCAGGCAAAGGCATCACATCCGCAGCTGAGTCGTATTTTGATTTTAAGGGTGTTAAATTCCTTAAATCTAGGTAAAAATCTAGCCCACCCACAGAAAAATTTGTTTCCCAGCTACAAATACTCTTATAAATATCTCCCGCTGTTAACTAAATTAGGAAAAACTTGATTTGAATGTAAACTTTGCACAAATTCAATTATTTTAAAAACGAGAATACGACACTGTAAAATCCCCTCCAAAATTTTCGAAAACTCGAGTACTTCCCGGTACGGTGTTCAAATAACCTGATTTAAAAGCGCAGCACATCCATTACTTATGTCGTAATTATAGGGGGGATAAAAGTCATTTAAGTTATATTTTTTTGGTAGCGCAAAAACTTATGAAACCGATAATCGCAAAAAAACACGTTGATGCGAGGTCTATTTAAGGAGTTATAAAGTCATAAAAAGTCATATGTTCTTTTTTAGGTCATGAAGTATCACCATAAGTTTTTGCTTTGAAATACAAATTATTAAACCCCAATACCACCTTAGATACAGTTCCTGTAGACTTTAAACTGGATAACTTTACGTTGAGAAGGCAATGAGAATTTTCAAGTTTCGCGAAGCATTTGAAGCGACTTTTTTATTATTAGTTTAGAAAAAAATTACGCTAAAACGGTTGTGAAGATGAGTAGACCAGATATTTCTCCAACATTGTATGCCAGGTTGTTAACGTACCAGCCTACATCAGCATCTGTAGAACGGTCATTTTCGATGTTAAAATCTATGATTCATGAAAATCGAAATTTTACCGAAGCACATGTCGCATTCAATCATAAAATTGTGTTCAACAATCGAATATCTTGCTGGTTGTAAGATGCACATTTGAATTTTTTAATTTTTTTACTGATTTTCATGTGAATTCTTCGTTCTTTTGAGTATGTTCTTGTTCAACATACATGTTTAGACTTACGAGATGTTAATTGCGGTTCAAAACAGTATAAGATTTGCTGTTCTAAAAATAAAGTCATTTGTTTCAATAAATAAAGTCAGATTTTTTGATTTTATAGGTCATAAAAAAATTGCCCTAGTCATAATGTTGTTAGTGCGTTGCCAAAATATTGTGAAGAAAAAATTAGGGAGCGCCTAGGCTACCAGGTTTGGTAGGCTTTTAATTAAGATAGACTCTTCTGCAGTTAGCCTACCATAGAAGTCATTGGGCAGTCCACACTTTGATTGTTCAAAATATTATAATAATGATAACCGCACTTTATGTAGGGCTTTAACAGTCAATCTTTTTTGAAACGATCTTAAATTCTTAACCGAAAAGTTGCCTGTGATTTTTGCCACAGGTCGTCATACGTGGGCCGCGACCAAAAGTGATTTCGACTTGAAATGCACGTTGTAGCACAATCTGTAAATAAACATTTAAATTTCTCTAACCATCAAAGGTTCTTGCGACCCCTCGAAAAAAGGCTGCCGATCCCCAAAGGGGTCGCGATCCCCAGGTTGAAAACCATTGTGTTACACGCTTTGATGTAATACCGCAAGCATAATGAAGATTTGTTATTTTGAAACTTATTAACTTCAATTTTTTATGTGTTAACGATTTTTAAAATCTCACAGCTTTTTGTGTGTTAAAAACGTGATTGTAGGGAAAAAATATATTCATATTTCAAAAAATCTAGATTGCTCAACAAATGGCGAAGTCAGCTACCTCAGTATTATGGCGTAAGTTTCGAGAAGTACCAATTAATATCCAGGCTGTTCAGGAGCCGAAGAACGCAGTCGTGGGGAATGGCACAGGCATAATAGTGGTAGCTGAAACAACTACAGGTAAAACTAGACTATCATTTGCTCATTAAGATTGTTTTGTACGTTCTATGCAATTTGCCGTAAAACATAAAATCCTGGTAAAAGAAGCTAATACCTTCAAGCTTGATTTTTTTTCTTTGAAACCGAGTTGCTGACCTATTTTGTATTGATGGTATGAATTAGACGATAAATGAAAATAGGTTAGGAGCGTTAAGATGGGTTTTGGAACTTAACTGTATAGTAAAAAGATTATAACCAGTATGATACCTTAGTAATCATCTTGCAAACGTTTCGGTAAAAGCATTTACCATCATCACGTTCATCAAGTAAAACTACAGAGGCACTAAGCTAGAATAGTAAACAGCAAAAGAAAGAGTTTCTTAAGTACAGCACCCTATTTTATTTACCCCGTTAAAAGATTTTATTTAATATCTAACTGTTGTGTTGATAAGGTAATAGGTTGCTGTGTTTAAAGAAATTCTTTCTTGTGCTGTTTATTCCAGTCTTGTGCCTCTGCAGTTTTACATTGATGATGGTATAAGCTTTACCGAAACGTTTGTAAATGATTACTGATTTACTGGCTATTCTCTTTTATTGAAATAGGCTAGTTTGTTGTGCAAGGGTCTATTATTTCTGCCGAGGGACACCAGTTATACTTTTTTATAGGCTGTCGTTTGTCTGGTTCTGCGTTGGGACGAAAAGGCATTCAAGCGGAACAGGTTGGAGCAGACGCAGCTGATATGCTGCTGAGAAATTTGTCATATGGATGTTGTGTCGATGAGTTTTTGCAAGATCAGGTGAGCAGTAAAACATCTTATTAGACTCAAATTGTTATGATTTCTACCTTCTCAATGAAGCTTTGGCATTTTTGCCATTCTTGATTACTCACTCATGTTGAGATTCGGGTTGGAAGATGAACTTCCCGAAACTTTTAATTCTCAGTATTTTTGACTTCGGTTATGCAAAAACAGTTATGTTGCAATGTGTTGGCCTTATCCAGAGGCGACTCCGGCACTCGGGCTTAGCCCAAGTTACGATATGATGGAAGGCTTGTTATATTTAAATTCTGAAAAATAAGCTTAAAACTTTTTTAACTTAATTCGTATCAAGTTTATTGAAAGAAACAGTCATCGTAAAAACCACCGGTGTGTGCGGTGGCAGTTGCGTTATTCGCTCAACGATTTGTCTAGCTCTGGCCAGAGGAAAATAGTCCGAGCCGCATTGCGGAAAAACGAAAGAGAGAAACGAAACAAAAGCCATTTTTCTTATTAAATCTTACTCGGGCTCGATCGCATTTGCCTGTGCCAGACAAGGCAAACGTTTGTTACGTAGTTTCACACAATTCTTTCCTTAATTTGTTTGTGGAACTTGGGCCCTCGAGGAATAGCCCGTGCTACAATTGGAGAGAGGAATAGAAAAAAGATTTTGTAAGACGTCTGCCATCATGCTGCCATGTACAGTAGTAAATGCAGGCTTTTTGTTTTGCCATAAATGTCTGTTCCTCTCTGGCTCAAAGTGGGTAGCTGATGACAAAGAGCTACATCGCAAACTCTGTATGAGTTTGCCATCAAATTAAGAAGATTAAACTGTATGCATAAATGAAAGTATGTTGCAACAATTCAACGGTTGTGTAAATTGTTATTTAATTGCTTTTTTTACCGTTTTTGCAACACTGTTTATGTCGAGCCCGAGTAGCCATAAAAAGCTAGAGTCGCCACTGGCCATACCTATTAACCATTCATGCTCGGCACTCAATTCGGTACATTCGTGAAGAAATCTCGATTTGAATCGAGCAATGAACATAAATTATTCAAAACTCTTCATTACTGCGTTTTAATTCGGCTTACTTCGTTAGTAAAATAGGCATGGCGATTAAGTTATCTTGCAATGCTTCGCTTGCAGTTGATCATCTACATGGCATTGGCTGCTGGTACTTCTCGTTTGAAGACTGGTCCTATCACTTTGCACACACAATCTGCTTTGCACATTGCTCAAATGATGACTCAGGTAACTCAGTAATAGCAAGTTACTCATGCCAGTTTTAATTTGGAGTTTCTACCGACATTTTTGGGGGGTGGAGTTACAGCGTCGTGGATTCCATGAACCTATTTTATCAACAAAATAGGGGACGAGGATAGAATGGTCGAATTTGACCTGGCAATGCCCCTAGCTTTTTTTGATTTCGAACAAGCTCGGTACTGCTGTCTAGTTTAATGATATGCGCTGAATAGTTTTTTTCTTATGGTGATCTTGCTTAGTCGCTTACTGTAGTTGTTAATTAACTCGAATGTTTTCGAAATACTTGTTAAGTAGTGCAAGCATTTGAATTTTTCTCAGATTTTAATTTTTGAAACAGGCTAAGTTTCGGATCATGCAAGCCGCTCCACCTTCTACTGATAGTTACATCATTGAGTGCGCTGGAATTGGCCATTGTAATCCCCACTATTGAAGAGAAAAGAGGAGGTTGTCGAACTTTTATGAAGGAAGCATTGTTGTCGATTATATTGGTTTTAAAAATCATAATTACACTTTTCTGTTTTATTCATCATTCTCATTTTTTTGCAATTGGGGAATAGTATATGATTTGGTTAAATATGGTGCTAGAGCTTCACTGCAAATTGCTCCTAAAATTTTGTTGTAGTGCGTAGCTATAAATCGCACAATTTTTTAATATCTTACTCTATTTTTGGTTTAGCAAGGAAGTGTGCTCATAATATTTGGTTGCAAGGATTTTACTGTTTTATCCTCATTTGCTTTGTTGCAAAGTGTTGCGTGGATTGCTTTCGCTTATTTTTTAGTCTCTGTTCTCGTTCTTGTTTTAGCAGTGTGCTTTTTACTAGTATTGTTTGGCGCTGCAAAAGTACTGTGTCTAGCTGTTGTATACCGTATATCTCTGTTAAAATCAACACGTGTTGCAAATTGTCAAGATCTGTACTTCTTTCATATGAAATATTCCAAGCTCTCATTTCATGACAGTTTTACCGAATTACTGAGAAAAGGACTTGATTCTGTACTTTTGAAAAGACTTTTTCAGTTTGGATCATTGTGGATAATTTTGTTGCCTTTTCTGCTGCTTTTTATTACTGTGCTTGTACTACTATCACTTTAAAGTCGATTTGAAACGACGTTGTCTGTTACTGTGCGTCAGCCCATCAAGCTTCGCTAGCTTGCCATTACATTGTACATTATCGAACTCTGTGATTATTTTAGTGGACTTCTACCTGATACGAGATACTAACGCTGCAACTACGATCTACATCAACTGCTATTGCCTAATTTGCTTGTTGCAAGTGCCTTTATTTAGTGTTTTCGTTCTTAGTTATTGCCTCGTGTTGTTGAATAGAACTGTTTTAAAATCGTTCTTGATTTTGCCAAATTTTTCTTTACATCGCGTTCTTGTTGCTTTTTTGATATTTTTAATGATCAACATTTTGCAGAGAATAGAAGCAAAGTTTACTTCATGTTTTTTTAGATTGCGGATGCAAAAGAAATCCTGCCAATCTTTTTGCTTTTTAGAGATTTTTTTCATGGCAACCTACTGCAAAGTAGCAGCCTACTGAAGCAGTTTTTGCCAGTTTTTTGTTACCAATCATATTTTTTGTGTTAATGGTCGCATGAAATTTTTACAAAAATGAAATGTTTCATTTTTAGATTTTCACAGTGATAGTTAGTGCTTGTTTTCAGCTTAGCTTGCTTATTTCGTGTTTTTGAAAACGTTTTCTTAGCTTAATAAAGTCAAAGAAAACAAATGGTCGTGTGCTCCACTGCAGCTGATCGCATCCAAAAATTGTTGACAAGTCTTGTCTTGAAAGTTTAACTTCCTCGTTTCGTATACGGTAACTCAAACACTTTGCGCTTAGCAGTGCTTACTGCTTAGTACTACAGAAAAAAAAAGGAGAGGTTGAAGTGAACAATTATTATTGCAGTAAAAGTGCCAGTAAATGAAAAAAACTGGATAGTCGTAAAATGCTTTAATTCGACTTAATTTACCAGAAAACTCCACTTGAAGTTTGACTACGATGACGTCATGGCGGTGTTGCTACATTTTGCATGTAAAAATGTAAGTTTTAAAGGATTTGTTCAAATAATGATTTAGTGCGAAAAATAGTTCAGTATGATTTGGGCTGATGGTGTCTTTAGTGACTAGTTCAATATTTGCTGATTGTCGTAAGAAATTTTCGCATACAAAACAGTAAGAAACAAGACCACAATGACGTTACTGTAATTAAACTTTCGTCACGGTTTTCTTGTTAACTAAGTTGAATTCATATAATTTACGAAGAGCTTCGAGCCCGTTTAATTTTCGCCATTTTTGCGCGAATAATGATGTAACGGTCCACGTGGGGTTGGCTACACATAGCCTATATTAATCTTGGACTCACCAGTGTTCAAGGCAATGTCTTGGTTAAATCTTTTCAATAAAAGGCCCTTCTTCCAGTTCAACGTAATCTTCTGGTTAAAAATTGTTGCTGACTTGCATTTCTTTCGCTTCTTAATAACAATTCGATCTTATTATCAGTAAGTCAGTAACCTAAAATTTTCCTCCTAAAAACATGCGTACCGTAAAACTGCTCAACTTTGAACTGCGGGAAAACTTCGAACGAAATTCAAAAAAGTCCGGAAGGAAACTTGTTTTGTCTTCCATTTCTTCGTCGATTAAATTTTCGCGCCCACTCTTTTTAGGAGGCTTATATGAGCCAAGTCGCTTTGAATAAGTGTCTTTTTTTTTGTTGAAAAATTTTTGGGGGTAGCGTTACTTCACATAGAAATTTTGAGATCATTTTTGCGAAAATGTGGTAGTGAATAGACTTGGTCCAACTTTTATCAGGTTCAGACAACGCATAAGGTGTGTAGTCTCGTTTTTTGTTGAGAAGGTCCGGATTCAGTCAGCATCGCAATGGCAAGCAAGTTTTTTTAGGGAAGTAAGAGGTTTGCTCATAAATTGCAATTTTTTAGGAGTGGCCTGCTCTCATGTCACAACAGGTTTACTTTGAACGGGGTTTAAATTTACCCTCAAGTTTTTAAAAAATGTTTTTAAACAGGTTAACGTGTCCCTGCGATATTTTGTAACGGAAAAACAACCACTTAAAATTTATTCGGCTACATCAATGCCAGTTTTTAGTCTAATATGTTTGCTTTTGTGGGTGTTTATGAGTGTAATTAGACACTACTTGGCTGGGGCAAAAAAAGATTTTGTCCAGCAAGATTTGAGCGTATATTTGTCTTTAGCGCTTCGTAAACAACAAAATTTTAATACCGGCCATTTGTATGCGAGTTTACCGATATACCGGTGCTGTAACTGAATATTAATTTGCTCTTGCGTAAGTGGCTATAGGACCCTTAAATGTGAGTAAACCAAGATAAATTAGATCTCGACAATACCTTAATAACAGACAAGCAATTGTGGAAAGGACTTTAAAGGAAATATCATTGAAAAACGTGAGTCTCCGAAAAAACTTTGTTCAGTATACTGCGTTATTCTTGTGTAAAACATTCTGCTGGGAGTAGGCTACCAATGTTTAGTGAAACGATGTCTTCTGTGAGCGATTTGCGGCAAATTAATGCTGCATTCATTTCATTTCTTTTTTAAATTCCAATTTCTGATCAAAGTAACGCAGTAAGTGGAACAAAATTGAAAAACAGGACGAATAAGTCTCTGTTCAAAATTGTCCGAAAATTCGAGATAACTTTGAACACCAAAAAATTAAAAAAAAAAATTATACTAAACCACTAAACATAATTTTTTTTCAAATTTTGATAGGTCTATTTGGAGCCCCCAACATACATCAATTTGGTGAGTCTTGGATAAGAACACAAGAAATGACATCAAAATGAAGTCAAAAACTGTTCAAAGTTTGGCAGTTTTACGGGTATGTGCTTCGACAAGACATTTCTCTTCTGGCCATGCGCGATTAACTTATCTCATGCGAGACAAACGCGTCTACGACGTAACTGCAAAGTAGTAGCAAGGGATGGAAATGGATAATGAAAAAGTGAAGAATAACTCGATATTCGATACCTCAAACAAAAGTAGCGAATTCCTACATTCGATAACAAAAATAAAAAGTAGAGAATATCAATCAATCGATAACGTCAAATCAATACTTTTTTCTGACTCAGTTGACAGCGTCAACATATTTTGATGCTAATGGGGGGCTTCAGGTTAGGCAAAGTGGAGAATGTAGGTATCGAAGGCATATCATATTATGATAGGCAGTTTAAAACAGGAATACCAAAAGGCTTACTCACTTTTCACTATAAAAAAGATCAAATATCACTTATTCTCTTAAATACTTTCTACCATTAATCTTGGCCTACTTCAGATGCTGTTGACCATCAACTTTTTCTACGATGTTCGAACTCAAAGTATTCCTACCAGTTTCAGATGTAATCTTTTAAATGAAAAAAGCTGTTGAACAATAATTCAAAAACCAATTTATTAGCCTCACAACTACATTGGACTACCTGGCCTTGCCTGCGATATAAGTGACCAAACGTTAAGCAAACGTTTTCTCGGGATATATTTTGGAAAGAAATAAAAAATGACAGTGCATAAGGAATTTTCCGCACGCTAACTGTTCTCATGCGGATGTAAAGTAAAATATTCATCTGCAAGCACCACAGAAAACAGATAAGATACCAAAAATAACAAAAAATAAAAACTTTTGAAAGAACTTATTCAAAAAAAAGTATCGAATAATTGATATCGATTTACCACGTAAAAAAGTAGGGAAAAGCCCCAATCGATAATGAAAAAATATAGTAGAGAATTTTTGCATTCGATGACGAATAAGTAGAGAATATCGATTATCGATTTCTAATCGATATTTCCAACCCTGGTAGTAGCGTAGCAAACGCTACACGGGACCCCCTCTACACAAAATAAAACGTAAAGTGACGTATTTCGTAATCGCACGTAAAGTGACGTGCACAAACAAACAGTTAAAGGTGTGTTTACACAGAATAGGATGCGATTTTTCGTACATGAAGTGACGTAGGCGACGAAGTAGTCAGAGGTAATGAAGTAAAACTATGTCACTTTGCGTTGCATTCCAAAAAACCATTGCAACGTGCTTTTCAAAACAACTGATAGAAAGCAAAATTGTTAGGGTGCGAATGGTGTAGAAGATATTTTCGTCAACTGCCTACGTCAAAAGCTTGATAAAATTCCGTACGACAACAAATCGGATGAAAATTGTAAGTTATCTAGTGAAAACATACCTTAATTCCTTGCATAGACTTTACAATTAACTTATGCTTTATTTTTCATAGTTGAATGTAGAATCTATGGTCCATGGTACGCATAGGCTACATGTTGGCTTGGCACGAAGCGTGAATTACTGAATGACACAAGAGACCACTATATGGATTGGAGTAAAATATAACCAAGGAAATCCGAAACAGAAGTTGCCATAGCAGCAAACGCCGCTCGAGAAAACCCGCGAGCATAGCTTCTGAAGTAGTGTTGGGGTTTGCACTTAGCTGATAAAAAGGTTATGAAAGACAATAAATTGGCTGACCATTAATTTGGTCAGGCTTAGATTTTTCTTTATTCATGCTAAACAATCAGTAAATATTAATATTTTCTGGGTTTAAAAAGTTACCTGTACTTCACAATACTTGATAGGTTGTAGTCCAACAGTACTAGCTAGGTAGCCTAGAATCTTTGTGTGGTTTGCAGTTTAGGCTACAAACCATTTTATCTTCAAACTACTCGGCATTTGTTCATGTTCTGGATCCAGGCATGAATACTTGGTCAGCACATAGAGAAAATAGTGGTTGTTTTGGTAGGTACCAGTACCAGGATTGGGAAAAATCAATTGTGATCGATATTCCGAGCTGGGCACAGCGGTGCTACTCAGCAGCACCGCTACTTTTTTGCTAGCGGTAGCGCCGATGTTTTTTTCGGCCACCAGCGACAAGCAGCAGTGCCGCATTTTAGCCGAGGAGCAGCAACGGTTGCCCCCATTTAATACAAATAGTCTCCCGCTGGCACTGATTAAACTCCTTCGAAGACAGCAACTAAAAGTTTTGTTTCTCACAATCTCACTTTAAATTTTTTAAACTGAGATTGTGAAAACAAACTTCTTGGTAAAAAAATTCAGTCTCTGAGAATTGGCTTTACAGCGGGAGATATGTGAGGTAGCCTAGGAAAAAAATTCCAGCAGAATGATGGAAAAGAGAGGCATGTGGTGGAAGAGTTTTTGAATGAAGTTGCATTCCATCGTGAACGACCTTCGCTGGAACTTTTTAAAAACAAAATATTGAGGGACTTGTTTAATGTTCATTGACTCCAATACCGCGATTCTGTCAAGCGCGGCAATTGAACGACTTTTTTCCGTGGGAAAAGACATGCTAAAGCCTAAGCGCAGTGGTTTAACAGACCAGAATTTCGAAATGATTGGTTTTTAAAAGGAGCATGCAACCAATCAATGGAGTTTTAATTTTTTAACGCCGGTTGCGACCTGCCTTTATTTTTTAACTTGTTTCTATTATATTTTCAATCTGTGTTTTATTTTCAACGTGTTCTGATTATTTCTTTTCAACCTGTTTTTTGTTATTCACTAAAAATCTGACCATCGGTTTCTATTTACATTCAATCAGATTTCAAAATTAACTTCTCCCCAAAAAGCTCTATATCTAATTGGATGAAATGGAAACCGACTGTCGGCTTTTTTGTCACTTGTTTTAATTTTTATTACTCGCATTGCTCTGCTACTTCCGTCAACAAAGTTGCAATTTCACCAGTAGGCCTACAATATTAAAATGCCTTTGTGCTTTTGACTTTTTTTTTCTTTAAAATAGCGGCAGCGCTCGCTGTTTTGCACTCACTAGCGGCAGCGGTAGCGGCGCTGCTTTCGTAAACAACCAGCGGTAAGCAGCAGCGCCGCTGCTTTTTTGGTCAAAAAGCGGTAGCGGCGCTACTTTTAAGTAGCGGTTGCCCAGCTTTGTCGATATTCGATTGTGATATTCTTTACGATACTTTTTGTTCATCAAATGCACTAGAGCTTTTACTTTTTTGAATGAGTATTGAATATGGCCTTGCTTTTACTTTTTTTTTTGGCGCAATTGGATATTCCGTATTTAATTCTTTTTGTCCAGGCTACTTTGTCTCATTTTAGTAAATTTAAAATAATTGTCAGTAAACTACCGGTATGTCATTAGCTTGTTTTTGCTGATAAATGTTTTCATGCCAAAAAAAAAACAAAAAAAGATTTTTAGTTGCCAAGTTGCTTCGCATATAGGCCTACTATGTTCGTTGTTTGTCTGTAAGTTACCACATGAATGTGATAACATCACAAAAAATGCTTGGCGTGCACTGCTAAATGCTCAATGTAATATCAAAAATCAATTGCAATATTCTTCTTTACTTTTTTAAACAACCATCAAAATCCAATATTTCTTTACTTTTTGGTGAACTACCAAATATCGATTATTTCTTTACTTTTTTGGGTATCGATTCTCAACCCTGCCAGGCACTACTCTAATACAAGACCTGTGTACCAGTACTGTACCGACACACTTTTGAAATGTAGGCGGAAGTGCTAGTTGTTTGGCTGCAAGGTTGTTTTTTTTTCAAAGACTTGTTTTTTGTTGTAAACAACACTCACAGTTTCATAGCAAATAAAGCAAAGAAATAATAATGTGCAGTTGTACACTGGTATTGTTTTTTATCAGCAAGTTTGCACATGGTTTACAACAAGGCTGCAGCGTAAGACCAAAAGGTCACCAAAGTCTGCCACAGCTTGACCATATAAGTAGCTGAGTAGTGCTGTAGTGTATATATCATTTAATTTAACAAAGTGGCTATTTTTACGCTCCCACACAAATGAGGAATTTCTTAATTTTATTACTTCGTCACGCTCTCTGGACTGGGGTTAGTGTGAAGCGATAATAGAATAAAACAAGTGCTTATTTGTACAGGCCTGTACAAATCTAGCCAATGCCTTTATTAAGGCAGTGGCCAAGGTTACGTGTCCGTGAAAATAACTACTTTGTTAGTTTCATTGTTCCTTCATCGAATAAATTGCGCATGAATATTCGCTGTACACAATATTTTACTGTTTAATGAAGATGTTAAAAATGCATTGTATACTTTACATTGGCATTTGAAAACGATTGATGTGCTTTGAATTATGTTGTATAAATGTAATATTATTACTACTGTGCTATTAATTGATAGATCTGTGAAAATTTGCTTGTTGTATTATCATTTTCTATTGTCAATGCTAAGGCAAAAAATAGCTCTGCTAACAGCTAGTCCGATAATCAAAAAGATTAGCTTCGCTAACGCTAATCTGATAACACAAATTTTTCGTTAGCGAAAGCTAACGCTAGTCTGCTAATCCACTAGTTAATCATAAGATTATAATTTGGGACAGAAACAACGAAAAATCAACTTTGTAACTTGTAGTAATCATTTCAATATCATGTTTTTCAGTTAATCAGCCCAATCTTAACAATATCGTATCAACGCAATTACCAAAAGTTTATTTAATAGCAAGGTATATTGTCAAAGTTTTGGGCACACGCTGGAAGAACTTAGTGCATTAAAATTAACTCGGCAGTGAAATTAGCACGGTACTGAAATAAGCACATTGCCGAAATGAGTAGAGCAGGGAAATAAGCACAGTAGACCTACTAAAATCAGCTTCGGTCTGACCAATCTAACCATGTCTGACTATCGCGCCTTTGCGAAATGCAGGGTTGATAGACCGGCAGCTGAGAAGGGTTAGCATACCTCTTCTAGGTACCAATAACCAAGTATATTGCGACCTACTACATCAAAAAACATCGGCGAGAAGTGATTTCTGCCGGGTCAGATAGAATGCGTTTGGCTGTAATAAAGAGGGCCCAAAGACCCCCAAAAAACGCTAACATGCTTTTTCTAGGTACCACATAAAGCCTAGTGGAAACGAAAGGCTACATCGACCAGATCACAAAATGGTATGTGACAGAAATATTTTTCGGCTGCTTTACCCCCGATAAAAGCCCCCAAAGTTTGAGTGATGACGTCTCGAAGGTATGCCAGCATACCTTTTCTAGGTACCACGTGAAACTTGGCGTAAACGAAAGCTTACATTGAAATGGAATGTGACAGAAATTTTTTTGGCTGTTTTACCACCGGCAGAAGCCCCAGAGTTTAAGTCACGACGTCACAGCGAAAATACAGCGAACGTCGCAGTGAATTATGATGTCGTTTTTGATGTGACATCATAACTCGCTGTGACATCATAACTCGAACTTTGGAAGCTTCCGCCGGGGTTAAAACAGCCGAAAAAATTTTTGTCACATACCATTTCGTAATCAGTGCAATGTAAGCTTTCGTTTGCACTAAGTTTCATCGACGAAAAGTGATTTTAGTTTCATCGGCGAAAAGAGTAAGTTTCATGCGATTCATAGTCAAAATGTTTTCGCTATGACGTCATAATTCGAACTTAGGGGGCTTCTGCCGGGGGTAAAGCAGCCGAAAAATATTTCTGTCACATACCATTTTGTGATCTGGTCGATGTAAGCTTTCAATTACACTAGATTTCATGTGGTGCCTAGAAAAGGTATGCTTGCGTTTTTTTTTTTGGGGGGGGGAAGGTTGGGCTCCCTTTACGGCCAAACGCATTTAATCTGACCCGGCAAAAACCACTTTTCGCCGATGGTTTTTGACGTAGTAGGTCGCAATATACTTACTTATTGGTACCTACAAAAGGTATGCTAACCCCTTTCACCTGCCGGTCTATGACCTCTTGGCTCCTACGTGTCGAAACAGTGGTTGTGCAAGCTCAGCATTATGATGTCATTGACGGAGTCATTATTGCTTAATCCAAGCGCGTACCTAGAAGAGTACCGGTAGATATTTCTCTGGCACAAAAAACGGGAAAATATGGCAACTTAAAGGCTTTTCTTTATTAAAACCGCTGTAGTAACTATTCTTATTCTAGCGGATTAGCAAATTGGCTGAAAAAATTAGCTTCGATAACCAGTCCGCTGACATTATTGAACGTTAGCTAAACAGCTAATCCGCTAGTTCAAAAATTAGCTTCGCTAATTAGCGGATTAGCGATTTGTGCCCACCCATGGTCAAATGCTTTTTGCAATGTACCGTAACCCAACTTGCTAATTTACTTCAGTATTTTAACATTAAGTATTAGCACATGATTTTGTTTTGGTGCATTCTTTTAAGTTTTTATCCTCCTGTTTTCATCCATGTTTTTGTCACAGTGAATTATTGTTGTCCGCCTAGATAACCTTGCTGGAGTGCTTGCACCAACGCAAGTGTTAAGACGGGATATAAAGGGTCCTGCTAAACCTGCTGGAGCACAAGGAGCGCCTTTGCGAGTGAGTTAGGAGCACCAGAACCGCTAGGGGCGATAGTGTGTTATTACTAAGGACCCTAACTTTAACCCCTAACTGAACCCTAATCCTTAGTTAATAACCCACTAGCGCCACTAGCAGTCCTTGTTCTCCTAACTCACTTGCAAAGGTGGTCCTTGTGCTTCTGCAGGTCTTAGCAATGCCAGATATGATTATATCATTATTATTATTATTTCCCCAGTTGTACGAAACCGTGACAAACTACCGGTAATAAAATGAACTCAAGCAACAAATGTTACGGGCCTGTAAGAATAGCCATTTCATTAATTTAAACTTCTTTTGCTAAAGTGCATATAGATTTTAAGAAATGCTGAAAATCTTTCAATAAACAGCTAGAAATATTACGGTACTGTATCACATATACCCGCAGCTGATTAATATATTTGGATATTGTTTGTCGAATCATCATGGCAGAAACTGAGCTTCATTCACATCCTGAAATGGGAACAATTTTGAAAACTGATGCAAATGCGAGAGGAAATTATGTCGAAGAAACAGAGTTTAACAGAGCTTTGCAGCACACCAAATTTCCTTTCATACGAGGTCCTGAAAAGAATTATGACTATCCAAGTTTTCAAGTAAGTTGTGCCCATGTCAAAATGAGATCTTTTTACTACAATGGGCCAGAATTGAAGTACTTTATTAATACAATGATACTTCACATACATGAGTTTGCAATAACAGCTGATATGCTATATAGAAATGCCAAACGTTTGTTATTTCTTGGTTCCTTATATTTCCAAAGCTATTCTGTTCAACCTGGTTCTGATAAAGATAATCAATAGACTTTTGATTAGGAAAAACTTGTCAAAAATTCTGTTTGAAATTTGTTTTAGGGTTTATAAAGCAGCAATGGAAGAATATTTTTCCTTGGGTGCTTTTGATTTTGCTACCGTTTTCTATTGTTTTTGTTACCGCTGTGAAATATTTAGGGACGCTTGAAAGACAGCCCAGCTTTTATCAAATGGAATATTCACGCACAAGCTCCTCATTCTGGTTATTCTCTTGCCCCACATCGTGACAATCACCCCATCATTGATCCAGCATCAGGATTCATAAGCGCTGGCGCAGACAGAGATCTAGACACTGGAGTGAAGAGGTGAATTCTTCATCAAATGCTTTCAATGCATCAATATTATAACTGCGCTTTTTATTCTAGTTTTTGTTATCTATGTTTCCTATTTTCTCAACGTTCGATAATACTTGTATCTGCAAAATGTTTCACGTTTGGCTTCTTTTGTTGCTGGTCACATGTAAGACGTTTTAAATATAGTTTGTCGCATAACAGAAGCTTGAGCTTTGAAAAAGTTGCTGATTTATTCATTTTAATTTAAGATTAATTGCACCCCAACAATTTTCACTGCATTTTACTGCAAGAATGTCCACTTGTGCTTTGTGTTAATTTTCTTTCCGGTTTTCTGATTCCAAAAACTTTTGTGGTTTATTATGCATTTATGAAAGCCTAAGCGAAGTATTTTAAAAAAGAGTAAAAAAAATTAGTAGAAAAGAATAAATTTTAAATTATGCTTAAAAGCGAAAGAGCGTAGCCATAAGGTGTTGATTTATCTTGGTCTGTAATTGAATACACCAATTTTAGAATTCCTAGTATGGTGCCAAACAGTGATAAAGTGCAATTGGGAACACCCGCAACCAAGCCCCCTAATAGTGGGCGCCCTCAGACACCCCCAAAAGCACCGTGGGTAGAAGAAATGAAGCCGGATGACCGAGAAGCAAAATATTCTTCTCGTAAAGTAATGTATAGTTGGTTAAACCAACCGGTACTCACTTATCAACTTTTGTTTTTCGTAGGTTTCGGATATAAAACTTCGTGCTTCATGTGGTGGATGGATGAGTCCGACGAAAGTTCTTCCCAAGAAATCAAAAGTCCCGGAAAACTTAATGATTGGCACTTTTACATTTAAACCAGATAATTGGAGGGATGAAGCAGCCAAAAACTACATGTTTACCAGTATGACCCAAACGTACGTTATGTCGCTTTTTTTTATTAAAAATGTAACTGAAAACATTTGGCTGTTAGTAATACATCAATCTATGTTTCGAAATGATCAGTAAGATCTATTAAGCTTATGGTTAAGTTTTTAGCCTTATTTTAAATTTGTTTTAAGTTTCTTCTACTGTTAGACTAACTAAAGCATTTTTTTTTGCATCAATGTCTTGATTGTGTGCAATGATCACAAGACGTTCCATAGGATCAAAAAAAATTTCATTATTTTCTGAAACTTAAAGTACGCAAAATCTAGGTAAACTTTTCTTGAGCATTACCATTCGGCTTCGTAAGACTTAAAAAAAAATTACTGATGGTTTTTGTTTGAGCTTTGCTGGCCAGCAGTCAGTGCTGATGACAGTCTCCTTGATTTAAGTTAATACGTTTTTTATTTTTAGAAATTATAATGCTGTGGAGTGGGACAGCATGCTTCCACCGAAACTGAAGCCGTGTGAAAGTACTTGGGAAGTTTCGCCTGATCCTATCTCACAGCAAGCCAATGTCTGGGCTAAACGTTATGAATCGTTTGCTGACGTTACTCAAGTGAGGGACAAATTTTGGCGACTTTTTAGCCAAAATCATTAAAATTATTCACTTAATTGTTATTTTGAAATACCCGACACGTTTGGATTGAACAAATTCTAATTGTTTAAAGCCTTTCTTTGAATGTGTTCAGAACGATTATTAAGACATTTTGCAACAAGCAAACGGTTGTGATTGAAGTAAAAACTTTCTTAAATAAAAGCATTACTTGGTGTTGTATGAATAAAGTAGTAAGATTCCAGTTACTTCATTAAATCTTGATTTTTTATCCGTTTCTTTCTTCAGAGGCTCGGAAGATCGTGGGATTGGTTCCAAACTAGAGAAAAGGGACACGGAGAGAGGCCTTACCGATAGTAAGCAAGTATTCATAGATAAAGAATTGCAATTCCCGCTTGCTCACAGGTTTATGTTATCTCCTGACTGGTTAAATTGTTAAAAGAGTGTTAAGCTCAAGCACTTCATTACTGAATTTTTTGCAAATGCTTTTGCCAGTCAAACTTGATTTCTTTAACTGCAACTTCAACACGAATTGATATCCTCAGATCTTTTTTCGCAGAATGTGTTGGCGCTAAAAGTTCTTGCGTGATTAAATATTGTGTTGGCTAAAGCAGAAACGCACACAACGTGGTAAGCGCGCTTGGATAGTGTTCGAAACAAAGCGTCAATCCGAACCGGAATTTAAACCTAAAACACGTATTAACTACTTCCTTTTATAGAATCCAAAGCGAACCGTAACCTTTATAATTTAATAGACGTAAACCGAACCTGAACCCAAGGTGATCAAAATTCTTGAACCTTTAACCGGATTTGAACTGTTAAAATAATTTTTGTCTACACTAAACCTTGCCTAATTTAACGTTAGTGGAAGTTTGTTTTACTCTTCAAGTTGGACTAAAAAAAGCTTTCGTTACGTTAAATTGTGTGTGTTCTTACGAAGATTTTTCTTACGAATGATTGTTATGGTGGCTGTAACAGCGGTTAAACGTAGGGTGAAGCCTAGCGAAATTTATTTTCAAAAAATAACATTAATTTTTCTAAATCCGACGCAGAAAAATTTTTTTGGAAAACTTTCTAGTTTTTGAAATAATAAAAAAAATCCGTTTGAACTCCGTCAAATTATGACGTCAAAGTAATCAAAAAACAAGAAAAATTGCCTATTTTTGACTACTTTGACGTCATAATTTGACGGAGTTGAAACGGATTTTTTTGGTTATTTCAATGACTACAAAGTTTTGCAAAAATTTTTTTTCTGCGTTGGGTTTAGGAAAATTAATGTTATTTTTTGAAAATAAATATTGCTAGGCTTCACTCTGCCTTTAAGGACATCTGCAGTTAATCTGAGGTTATTTCTGCCGCTGAGGACATCCTTTATGAGGTACCGTAGCATCTTAAAAGTACAATCAGCCTAAATACAATAAGTATTTTTGAAAAAAAATGCGCATGTAGCTGTGTACCACAACATAAGTCGAATTGACGGTTTCAAATTCTTAAACCTAAACCGAATTTCAACCTTTAAATTTTAGCTTCTGGGAACCTGAACCCGATAAGTCAAGTTATTTTAAATTTTCACCGGAACTAAACCTGCAAAATCACTTGAACCGGAAGTAAACCGCTGAAAAAAGATTTTGCGTAACCCGAACCTAAACCGAAACGATATTTCAAGCGGTGCGATGCTTTGGTTCGAAATTGGCCCATGGAGAGACTCTTTTGCGGTGCGTACTAGTGCAATCTCCGCCTTTCTTTTTTGCAGTTAGGCTACTGTGCGATTTATCCAAAAATATTGAGATGCTAATTTTTGAAAATTCGCTTGATTTTATTCTTTTTTTTTAGCACAAGCCATTATCGAAAGAGTAACCACATTCCTCATTACGGGTAAGTTGCATCAGGATGGTGGGTAAGTAAACTTTCAGTGATGAGAATAAAAAATTTACGAATCGGTGCGAGAAGTCTGGGGTTCGATTCCCGGGCCTGGCAAAACGGACACAGTGTCGCCAAGGGCTCGCCACCCCAGCGATGTCTCTCCGTAGGTATGTTGCCCAGACGCTGAGCCGCGGAAATGGGCCCCACCACTTCTTACACGCTTCGGCGTAATAATGCGGGTATCATGAAGATTTGATTTTTTGATTTGATCAAGATAGTAATCAAAACAATAACGATATGTAGTGATTATGTCAAGCGTATCATATTTTCAAGTACGTAATGTAGTTGGTGCAAAATACATTGTAAAAGAAGGTCCTTACCCATAGAAGATTTTTAAACTTTGACTATTTTCTATCGTGATGGCAACTTTAACTTTTAAACTTTTTTATCATGGCACGAAATCTTGTCTAGAAAATCCTTGTAGCGAAAACAACCAGTTAACTTTCTTAAGAGAGACAAAAGCTTGTTTCAAATCAAAAAATGAAATCTTTGTTATACTCGTGTTAATAAATCGTAGTGTGTAACGAGTGACGGGGCCCGTCTCCGCGGCTTAGGGCCTGGGCAACACAGCTCCGAAGAAATGTCGCAGTGTTGGCTAGACGTTGACGACGCTGTGTCCGATTTGACCGACCAGTGACTCAATCCCAGACCTCCTGCACCGGTAGCAATGTCTGTGTAAACCTATGTAGTGGATTTGCTGCTTCATGTGATATTTGCTTTGTTCTTAGGGGATCAGTTGGTGCCTACAATTTTGAAGATAAAGACCATCCACATGAGGAATATCGTCCGTTCACTGCACTGCGCACTCCCAAGCCACGATATACAGATACCGCTCAGTAAGCTGCTTACCGCATTTGTACTTGAATATCGAGCACCAATGTATGAATACTGAACAGGGCCGTAAAAGATACGAAAAGGAAATTTACACTCTTTCAGTCAGCATTCACTTGAAATTTTGGTGTAAGATAAATATTTCGAATCTATGTATTTTTCTTTATCCATTAGTCTATGCCAGATACAAACTGTTACAGATTTGTTTGTATACACTGTGTGTTACCTAGACTACATTTTATGTTAGTTGTGTGGCTTTTGATGGGCTTGTGTGCTTTTCGTTGATTTGAACAGTTATTTTAAATATTTTTATGTGTAGTCGACCAAATATTCCCCATTACAAAGGATGTGTTCACTGGACCGGAACGCATGCTGCCCACAGCGTGTACCCCGCTCCCCAACCCCCATCCACTGCTTACGTTCATAGGTAAGATGATGTCATTATTTTCATCTCCATCCATCATAATTTTTCTGTTAACAATTTGAAATTCTTACCGTTTTGACGTGCTAGCGTAGTAGGACATTGTCTGTTCATTTTGGATCAAGTGTATCTAATTTTCTCTCTTAACATAATGAATTTTTAATTTAGAAATCTATTGGACGTTTGCCATTAACGCTTTCGATATTTTAATATAATTTTAGAATATGGTCACATAGTAATGTTTCATCAGAACTTAAAAGTATAGTTTTTTAGTATCTTCTCATCACCGAGTCCTAATCTGCCAGCAAAAACAAAAGTGCGCTTCGTGCGCGAGAAAAAATTGAAATAGGATACTGGCTCATATTGAAAAAATGAAATTTTCCCGCGTTTTATGGCGTTTGCAGAACTGCTGCTTTATGTTGCCATTATAACAAAATAGTTTAATCCTATTTTTTAATTTTAGGAGGCTTCCGACTCCCCCTAATACGTCACCTTGGGCTAAACGGGGTCCAATGTCAAAGATGGTTACCACTGTCCCACCAAAGAATCCTTTCAATTTGGTCAACGCTGAGGCGTCTCAGGCTTAGACATTTCAATCTAGCAATCTAACATAGTATTTATTACAAATTTTGAGTTCGTGTTTTTACTATCTTCGTTGCTTGCTCAATAACATTTTGATCTTTTTATGATAGATCACTTAGAATTAGATTATGCCTGTTTGGTCACTATGGCTAGCAAAGAAAACGGTTGGGTAAAAAAACTTAGATGGTCCGAATTGTTTTTCAGTATGAAGTCATAAGGTGCGATCACACTTACTGAGATGTTAAAACCTTTGAGACATTGTGCAGGTTTATCTTATGACATCACATCCGCACAAAGTCATGTCACAATAAGATAAACCTGTACCATGTCTCACTGGTCTCAACGTCTCAGTGTGATCGCACCTGTAGTGCATAATTGATTTGGTAGCGATCTAGGTTGTGACCAGTGGCATATTTCCAGAGAGTGGGCATTGGGACTCCACCCCTTTTGACGTATGAAGATTTTTGCGAGGTCGATCACTTTAAACGGGGCTTCTCATTGTCTAGATCCGGCCATCCTCTCTCTAAATTCGTTGCTGGTTATGCTCATGGCTGTTAGCCAACAATTTCGCGCTTAGGATTCATTAGAACTGCAAGATTACTAAATTATCTGCAAGCGTTCCAAAACTTATGGTTTTATCACTTCTTTCGTTTTTTGTTTTGTCTCAGTCGATTTTTAGATCCCTTTTCCGGAGTTTCAGCATTTTGCTGTTTCTAACGCGGACCGTTAAGAGTCGGTAGTAGCTGCGCTGGTTTGCAGTTTGGACTTTAAAAACAATTGATTGATAAACGTTAAGCGATGTTAGTTAGTTAGCAGCAAGTATTAAATTTCGTACGGATTTTCGCGTGGTATTATGGTCGCCACTGTAGGGATTTCTTTAGCCTATGTATTACCGCTTTAAATTGAGTGGCGATTGCTTTTCTGCTCGTAATTATTTGATCTTGCTTCTTAGCAATGATTGAAAACCTTCACTGTTTGTGATAATTGCATTATTTTTGGTTTAATTTTATCTGAAACCGTAGAATTTATCCTGAAAAAGAAGCCATCTTTCTTAGGATCACTTTTTTTGTAGCCGGAAAAAATTCAAGTAGGATCAAGCTCATAGCCAAGCAAATAATATTTATGAGGCGACATGCGATTAATTGTTTTGTAATAATGTCATTATTTATTGTAACTCCATTTTGAAGAAAAATTTTGCGATTCAAGGAGACAACGACGACTTTCTTCTGGTTGCGGCTGCGCCACTGAAGAACTGAGCAGCCTAAAATTCTCGTAGAAACATCATTTCTTTGCACGTAAAAAAGTTAAAATTTTGAAGGTGGAACGTAACTCTGGTAGGCTACTTCTTTTTTTCAAAAATGTTTCCGAGAGAGACGTCATTGCTCACATTTAATCAAACTAATTCCTTTAGTTGTTGGTTTTTTATTGATGGTTACGGTGCTTTTTTTTCAGCGAAGAAATTTCAAGTTCATGCTTGTTTAATGGTTATGCTAATGGAGGCAAGGTTGTTTGCAAATTATGAATGAATAGTTGCTTATTGTGAGGAACAGTTTTATCGTGTTTATTTTTTGCCGAAAATACAGTATAAAATCGTGCAGCTTGTCAGCTGGTGTTGCAACAAATTATGCATACGTATTTGGTAAAAACGTTCTTGCGTTAAACTTTGTACTGGTTAGATGAATCGGCAGTTTCGTTTGTTACTTCGCGTTTTTTAATCACTTGAGAATCGACTTCCTGCGTCGTGAATAGACCTTTGATACCCCATGCAATTCAAAATTATAAAGTTGCAATTGCTTAGCATTGGCTATGGCTTCGATTTTTTGCCCGTCAGTAAAATAGCTCTAGCCAAAACGCTGAAACACTTTATGCGTTTGAAAAAACGAAACCGGCAACCTCGTGTTTCAAAGTTAAATCTCTGGTAAAATAAGCGTGCCTGCAACGGAGTCCGCCTTGCTCCGTGTGTATAGTGTAGGCCAGGGCCGACATCTCAGGGAGAGCCTCAGGCCGCTGCCGAGGGGGGCCCAATCAACAAGCTTACTCTTTTGAAGACGGCGGCTTTTGTCCTCAATTTCTAACTTTGGCTTCCCCTGATAAACGCTTGCCCCCCTTAAATCGACTGCTCTGGTGTAGGCTTAAGGGTAAGTCTACTAACACCCCAGGCTCACTGGGTGGTGACAGACGAATAAAATGTTAGCCTGTTGCTAGCTTCGATTGCTCCCATCTTTGAAAAAAATCCAACGAAATCATCATACTCTTTATTAGGCTACGCCGTAACGAGAGGCGAGGCCCATCTCCGCGACTAGTGTTTTCTCCCGCGAAGTCGGGACTGGAAGCTTCCTGGGAAATTAGGGGTTTTAAAATTTCCCGTGTCCCGGGAAATTTTTTCTACATTAGTAAGGATTTCAGAGGTACTGATATCCGTCATTCCGACATAACAAATGCGGTAGTGTAAATTAAAAATTTTTTTTGCTCACTAAAAATTATTTTTCAAAATTCGTAAAATTTTTTAAGATAAAATGCTTGTGAGATCAAAAATTTTTTCAATTTGTCGAAAAAATTGAAAAACTCACACTAGGTTTGTCAAAACAACTTAACAAAATGCTAATAATGAGACCTGAAATGCCGAAAATCAGAAAAAATGGCAAACTAATCAAGCTCGGAAAATTTTCCCGAATCTCGAGAATTTTCGAGATCCCGGGAATTTACAGGGAAGTTGAAAATCCAGGAGAATGGAAAACCCTATCGGCGACTTAGCGCCTGGGCAACACAGGTCCGAAGGAGCGTCGCAGCGATGGCGAGCCGATGGCGACACTGCGCTTGATTTGCCCGACCCGGGAACCCCAAACCTCCATCACCGATAGTAATGTTTTAACATGTGAGCTAACCCTAACCGACTCCCATCGTAGTGAATTCTTTATTCTGGAACATTGCCATTAAGTTCTACGCTATAGGCTACGCAGGTTCGACGTATTATTTTATTAAGCAGCCTAATTAAACTTTCTTTCGTGATTGCAAAAACAGAACATACACGCCCACCAATTTCATTGTAGGATTCGCCATGATTTAAGATTAAATCCATCTGTATTACTGTATATTAGTTATTTTTGCTTTCTATAAAGCTTTTCAAAGCATTTGCTAAGCAAATTAATGACACCACAATGACACTGCTATTTTTTCCATTCTGTGACCCTACGTTGAGTGCGTTACGGTCACGCTTGGCTGCACAAAACAAACGCTAGCGGAAGCTTGAATGAGAACACGCAAAAAAAGCAGAGCTGCGTTCTCTCGGTACGTGTTGCTATCTAAGCCGTTAATTTGCCGAATCATTCTGTTTGTTCATCATAGCCAGCTGTAGCCCAGTAATATCTCGAAGATAAAACAGTAGGCACTTGGCACGCCTTACCGAAAGTACTTGGGCTATATTAGCGAATTATTACTAGTCTTGAAAAGCTTAAATATTGAGATTACAAGCGGCTTTATGGTCGCTAGCTTACGGTCGTTGGTCAAAATTTAGTTTACGTTGTCACGATGACATTACAATTTCAGCCTGTCAAATCTAGACTAATGATAACCCGCAGTTAACGGAAGTGTTAGGTCAATACAGATCATTATTTGCAGCCAGCAGCGGAGTCACGAAGTAACATAAATAAACGATTGCAAGATATCAGGGTCTGCGGTGTTTTGTATACGCTTCCTTGCTTCTTCTGCTCCGGTACTTTATTGGCGGTGCCCTCTTTTTTTTCTTGATATCTTCGGATGTTTTGGTAATGTTCTTCTTAATCGATATTACGATTTCGAAACCCCCACGGCCCATTTCAAGTTCAACCGACCTTAGGGGGTTGCGTTGCGCCTTCGAGTTCGATAGCAAAACTAATATAAAAAATAGGTTGCCAAACTTGGCATTTGGTTTGTGATTTGACTACAATTTTTAATAAAGAAGTTAATTGATGTGTCTTGATTGCTTTATAGTGATTGAAAAGCGTGGCATATTTTGCTATTAGCTACAGTATATTACACGTGCTTACGCAATAACTTATTTTTGCATTGCCATTTTGTTGAAGGAGATTTTCCTTTATTTCTAAGTTAAAGAGTCCTGTAACTGCAGAGTAGTAAGCAGCCTGCATAAGAAAGAACGTTTTTCAAATATAGAGAAGCAACTGGATTGTTTAGTGAAATATCAAATAGTTAATGATTGCAAAACTTGAAAGTTGTAAAAAATTGCGTTGGTCGTGTCATTGCGAGTCAATTACAGCAGCTTGCTTCGATCAATCTTTTTTGTTTTACGACCTGATTTTAACAGGTTTATTAAATTTTATTACTATAAGTTGTCCCCTGACATAAAAATGGAAGTTTTGAACTAAACATGAATTGATCAGTTTGTGCTGCTTCATGAAGAATACAAGCGTAAAAGCTCTTAATCTTTTTGTTACTGGTCTAAACCTTGGGGGTTTTGACAAGATTTTGTTTTTGGTATATATTTGTGCTTTCGGACTGGTCGATATTTGCACAAAAAAATATTATGAAAATTTTCACCAACTTCAAATTACGATTTGGCAACATTATTTCTTAAACTACACTGATAGTTAATATTAATCGACTGATATATCAATAACAATTGAATTAATTAGTAAATGCAATTTAACGCCCGTCAGGCACTGAAATTTTAAGCATTTCAGTGGCAGTTTAAAAAATAAAGGCAAAGATCTGAAACACATATACCGGTATGTCATTTTGGCGGCTTGGCCTACCGCCTTGGCGGCTGAGAAGAAATTTTCGCCCCCATTGCAAAAAAGTTTTGGGGCCCGAAAAATCTCTAAAACTAAAAAGTCGTTTAGGAGCTTCCTCTGGGAAAAAGTCAACCACACAGTGTGGACCCCGCGTCATTTGCTTCTCTTTCACCTCCCTCTCAGCGCCAGCGTCTACTACTAATACGCAATGATTCAAACTCAGAAGTACAGTAGCATAAATATTTTTAGATTGATTACTCGTACCATTAAAGTAAAATACATATACCCTTAAATAACTGAAGTTGTTCTCAAATTATATTGATATGAAAATTCAACAGAAATTAAGGAAACTGCAAAGTGCTGAGCTTGCGCTCTTCGAGTCAGCTGTCACCCGGTATTGCAGTACCGGTATATATGTCAAATGCGATCGACTTCAATCGTGAATCGAACCCGTCTCGTAAGATCTGTCACCTGCGTGCGATACCGCTAGGCAATGTCGCTGACATTAGAACGTTCTTTGTGTCACCCCACGGCCGGTTTTAAGCCAATTAACCGATTTTATCAAATCGGCTCCGCATCTTGAAAGGGCCCCGCTCTGGTGGAGAACTAGTGGGGAACCTTTTTTGCATTATGAGATTTGAAATAGGGGAAAGTGCCAATAGTTGAACCGATCCATAATATATATCATTTCCATTTTCCGCTGAGATTTCTTGTGTTGATGATATAGACTTGGTTAGTGGTTACTCGTTTGTAAGCTGCAAATGATAAAGACGTTGATAGCATTCAAAAATATTACGATTGTTAAGCTTCAGTGTGAGCAAAATGCATACAGGGAATAAAGTTTTACTGCATTTGGCTGATTTGGGTAAGCAAAAGAAATAGCAATGACTGATTCTTTCGTTCGTGTTGTCGCAAAATGTCATGTAATTTTTCGTAAGTGATCGTAACATTTGCGGAATGTAATGGAATGATTTCGCGAAGTGTAGCGTGCGCAATTTTTATCGGCATTTGCTATTTGAATTTTTGAGTTCTTCTGCATCACGATTCACACGTGCTATTGTTGACAATCTGTATATTAATCGTAATTTTTTCAGTTTGTGTCGGAACCTTATGCATGGAGTGCCTGGTTATTACACTCATGGAAGTCGGCAGAAGGGGACTAGAAAAAATCAAGGCTCCCAACTGGAAATTAAAATGCTTCAATATGTATTGTAATAGGAGCACTTTTTGCTAGTTTTGCCGTAGAAAAAATTTATAAGTTTTGTTTCAACAAGCAGGAGAAGTGCAAGAAGCAAAACAAATTAAACTAGAACCTACAGAACATAGAGGTTATTATGTCTGATTAACCAATAAAGGATTCGGATTTTTCAGCGGAGATCATCAAAATTCCGTGTAGCTGCACCTTTTTAGTGAAGCCACTTTGATAACTCTGTAACTTCTAATTCAATTACAATTATAATTGGTCAAACCGCATTATACTTGTAAAAACTATTGATAAAACAGTTGTGGAAACCAGGATAGAACGAAAGGCAAGAAATAAGATGCTTTGGAGCTAATGTCAAATCTAAACAGCGCATTTGAAAGTGTAAAAAAAGAAGTTTAGACGAACTTTGTAAAAGTAACTGTAATTTAGCCCACTGTTGGTAGTTTGATATTCCAATTATAATAACAGTCTTAGTTACAATTGAAATTTCAATTACCGGTACATAAACAAGTGCAATTGATTACATTTAGTTACGAATCTAATTGATCCAGCTCTGGTACAGTATTAACAAAAGTTACATTTTTACCGGTATGTTTTCGGTACAGTTACTAAATTATTGATGCTTTGAGCGTTTTCATGTCACTATGCAAGCTATCCTATTTAACATGCTTTGACCTTGCTTGACTTAAAGAGTGTTTACGTCAACATGGTAACTGAACTAATATAACAATGCAGATTGCGCATGTCAGCCTGAACGTTACAAACTAATGCTCTTTGTGAACCTAGTTAATGCGTACAGTACATGCATAATAATGTCGTTTCCTTCGTGAAACAAACCATTCTATTGTATAGCTTGGTGCTGCAGTTTAAGCCGGAAGACCTTCCGCAGTGTCGATACACCTAGAGTTTAAGTTACGCAATACCGGTACTAGCTTACGCCTAAGTTTTCCAACTTGATTAGATTACAGCATTGCAGATCTTTTTTTTAAACTTTATGCAATTTGGTAGCAATTTGTGTAACTTGTAACATTTCGTAACAATGCAGCATATTTTTAAATGGGTTGTTCTTGAAACCTGTATCGAAAATGTCTTCTAGGAGCTCATTACTCATAATGAAAGCGTTAGTCAGAAATCATGTTGAAACCATATTATAGCCTGCTGTAGGTTTATCCTATTATCGTACCTGAGGTGGTGTATTAAAATTATTTCACCTTCGTTGGCCGTTAAATGTTTTTGCAAATTTTGGCTTGCAAAGAGGCGCGAACCGGTTCCAAGAATTTTCGGAAGGGTAGGCGGAGGGGGTCTGACTCACCTAAAGTTTTTAGAAATCAATGCTTTGAAGCACTTACAAGTTTATGTCGGATTTTTTTTAGGAAAGGGTTTGTAATGCTTTGAAATAAGCATGTTTTGAAGATTCTTTTTTGTGAAATTGGTGAAAAGCAAGTAAAAATTGTGTTCACTTACAAGAGATTTTCCGCTCTTGCGTACTAAAACTCGTCACTTCATAGTATCGCAAACTGAATCGTTGAATTTTTAGCAATGTGGCAGTAGTTGTTTTATTGTAAGCTGTACTGTATGATATACAGTATTTCAAGCATTGCTTGATAGATTGAAAACTTACAAATATGTCTAAATGTCGCGTTGTCATACCGATGTATGACATTGTTGCGTCGCGCGAACATGTACGTTTATATACAACATTTGACTGCAAAGCATCAGGAGTTAAGCACATCAAATTAAAAATAGGATCCGGTTTTAAAGGTGTGGTAGAAGGATAAATCTATTTGGAACTTTGTTTTGACCAGAGCTGAGAGATGTTTTTCAAATTTGTGTGAAGGTTTACCGAAATATGGTGTGCCAATTCTAAACAAATAGACTACTCTTTTTCTTCTTTGTCTTTTTCTTCTTTTTCTCACGATCTTCAAATTTTCTAAGGGCATTTTCAAAAAAACAGTATATGCGTTTGATTTCTATAGAGTGGTTCACTGTCATTTTAGTCGCGGTGCTGATGCGTGCGTCTACCCAAACGTTAGCTGGACGCTTTCGTGCAGCTCACCACTGCCCTTCATTTTATAATGAATATGTATTGTGGAGTTAGGCAACAGGCTGATTGGAACGAATTACAGACAACTCTCCAATTGAACTCTTTCTTATGAAATTCGCTCACGTTTGAGATACTACACAATGATTTAGCACTTTTGGCTGTTTGCTAGAAAAGCTTAACTAAATGTGAAGAAAGAAGATAATTATTATCTTTGTCATTACACTACATTGTAGAAGATATTTGCAATTCACAAACCAATGAGGTCTGATTAGTTTGCCCTACGAGCACAGATTGGAGACAACGTTTTAAATACATGTTTGTTTGCAGTAGCCAATGAGTAATTTCTGCCTTGCATAAACAATTCGAATAGAAAACGGAAAGGAAAGATTTTGCGCGTATGAGAATAAGGTTCTTACGACTAGAGCAGGTGGAGAAACTTATCAGTGTAAACAGCTGTGATTTCTTCTTGTGTGCAGTATAAATTCAGTCTGCATTAATTCCCTCTGTTCCCAATTGAACTCTCTTTTCTTGCGCTTATTCATCACCGCCATTTTACTCTTCAAGCTTGTGCTTAACTACTAAAGAATAGTTATCCACGTGTTAATCGATTAGTGACATCTTACCGGTAGCCTGCGTACCGGTACTATTTGATCCAACTTAGTGCAAGCTGCCTGACTTACGTTATCATTTATGTTTCCGCAGCAACATGATCCAGCTTGAAACATGTTATCGTTGCTATAATTTCTAATTTTAGAAAGCAAATGACGTACATGAATAGGATTTCTAGTAAAACTTTCTAAAACTTGTCTCGACTTTGTCGGAAACCCCTGATATTATCAGGATTTTGAATTTCATGAGATCACAAAAATTTTTTGAGATTTTGGTTATTATAAAGCTTTTTGTATGTTTTTGCACGTTCATGCACTTGTTTTAAAATTCCAAAATTTTTCGCCTGTTCGATTCTATAGATCTGAAAAAGTGAAAAGGATAACCAGATTAAGTTTTTACGAATTTCGAGACGTGAAACTTTTTAAAAACAAAATTTTTAAAACTTTTTAGAAATGGTTATAAATGTTTTTATTTCTGCTTTATAGTCACATAAATTGTTACGCTTATATTGCCCCAAAAAACTTTAAACAAATTTATCAGCTTAATTCGGAAACTCATCATCGAATTCTGGAGAAACAGGAAACGCGAACATCCCAAATTTTTCGTCTATGGATCTTTTTTAAGTGAAGTACCCAAGACAAACAGGACATGGGTATTTTTGGACAACTCCTGGATTATAAAAGACCATTATTTCGGGGTTTGCAGCGAACCTGCAACTGCCTATAACTAAGAGCAGATTGAAGCTACCTGCTGTTTTATGAATTTCAGTCTATTCTCGCCTTTGCAATTGGATGTTTGAGACAGTGGCACAGCCAAGGGAGGGCCTCCGAAGCATCCCTCCCTCTTTATTACGAAGCCTAATCTGATGCGTGCATAGTCTAAGCATAACGCCCTGACTCAAACAAACAGGTGATTCCTCTGAAATTTTTGTCCTGTTGTATTTTGACTCCTTTTGAAATTTTTCGCTGGCATAGCCTCAAGTTCGGACGAATGAATATAGCGTACAAAAATTGAGGAAGGAAGGAGTTAGGCACAGTGCAGTGGTAAGGGTCCCTAAAGGTAAATCAACTCAATAACGTAGCGCAAAAAGCAAGCATGTCAGCGTTATAAGTTAAAATAAAAGAAGGTTATAACAAAAGAACTCATAAAGTAATTTTGTAGGCAGGAGGCTGCGAAGGGACTTGAAAGTCTTCGAGTCTACAGTCTCCTGATTGAAAAAAAAAGAACTGCTGTTTACCTTGACGTGAAAATACTTCGTCATGTCATAGGAGCTACGAGATAGAGTTAGGCGAAGTCCATATGACTAACGTATACGGACTTTGGATGTAGGTATCAGGTAATAGTCAATCGATTAATGTGGTTCGTAAGAAACGTATCCAGAAATTTTTAGGGAGGCTTGGAATCGAAAAAAATTTGTGTTACAGTTCTATGAGTCTATAAATGTGTCGCAAAACTTATGCATTTATTATGTAAAGTTAAAAAAATTAAGATGAAAGGGGTTTGGAGCTCCATTAGCCGTTTCTCCCAGGCCCGCCGATGCTCGTGTTTACAAAATGTAGTGATAAATGCAAAAGAGGGAGGCAAATTACTAACTTCACTTTCGAAAATATTGAAGGTTTAAAGTCAGTTGCTGTAATGGACCCATTTATTGCAGCATCAAAAGCAACAATTTCGTAGCAAGCAATGCTGAACTTTGTTTTTACAGATTCATTTGTGGTTTAATTGTGAACTTACAACTTTGTCAGCTTACAATAAATAAATTCAAACTTGAAGAAGAAACGGCAAACACGCACAGCATTTGAAAATGTGCTGACTAATAATATCAGGTAAAATGTGTTTCATCTATAAGAACATAGATTTTTAAAAGACAGTTTTTATGTCACTTCTACTATCCTGCTTCCCCGGATGTAGAAAAAGATTTTGAAAACTGCTAATACAACGAAATATTTTTGCGCATAATTTTTAACTTTCACGTTTTGGTTGATAATTTTCTTCTTGCAAGTTTTTCAATTGTCATTTGTGTCTAATTTCTAATCCAAAAAAAAAATTACTTACCCAAATACACGTAAACGCATTTTTGAAAATAGCTGGAAATTGAAAGACATAAATTGCCAAAGTTGGCGTTGGTTAATTCAAAACAAAATGTTTCTACCCAATGTTGTAACTTGTTGAGTCTTAATTCTACTTTTCATAATAACTTTTTGTTTTTTCTGAAACAAACTCTGGGTAATCGATTTACATTTTTGTCCATAAATTTTTAAATAGACTACTGCAACTGCTGTGCTTCTATTATAGATCTTACAGTTTTCTGGAAAATGACGTCTAGAATAACTACTATCTTTATGCGGCTTGGGTGAATTGACGAAATTTTTTTACAACAATTTGGCAGTAATTCCAAAAAAAAAAAAATTTAAGGCATATAGGCCTGTATCATGTGTTAACATTTTTATTTCACGCTGAGGTCAAACAGTCTGTGGAGGTTTTACTTTTTTTTTCACGCATATAATTCTTTTTCGCTGATTTCGTTACACCGCAGAAAATGAAATGTTAACGTTGTTGCTCCAAATAAACAAAATAATATAAATATGATGTCACTTCCTTACGAGTTCTCATAATTTGGAACATTTCGAATCATTAGTTTGTTTAGTGTTAGTGAATTAGTTTTTACTAGGGGTGTTTTTTGTATGGATGACAGCGGAAATTTTGTTATTTTCAGACTAGAATTTTTTTCATTGAATTATGAGATGTTTTGGTATCTAAAATATAGGCCTATAGTTCGCTCTGGTTACTTCATCATGTTAGAGGCGTTTAAGATTTTACTAGAACTAAATTAATCTTTTTAGTGGATTAGGCCTAAGTGTAGTCTTGATATGACAGAGGAAAGGCTTAGTGGTTACACCTTTGTGTTTATAGAAGTTAATGTGATCCTATCATGAAATGCCACACTTAAAAAGAAAAACGGATCCCCTTATAGTTTCTTCTAAATCTATATCTTACGCATACTGTAACATGACTAGTAAAATATTCTGCCAGTTAATGAGAAAACAAATTATTTTTGTTGGCTGTCGAAAGCAAGTTGCAACAATAATGACTCCAGCAAATATTTTTGCGAATTTGCATCATAGTTTTAATAAATGCTACACATGAAAATGCAAACTAGGCGTCGTAGGCTTGATATTGATGCGATGACAATGCATTAAACAAGCAAAATGGCGCCACAGTTGACTGCCGCGAGTCCAGCACGATGAACGTCTTTTAAAATTGAAAAAGAATGAAGTGATATGAAATTTTGCTGTATTTTTTGCGTTTTTGAAACAAGATTTAAACCAAGCTGCTGTTATTTATTCATTTATTGACGTATACCAGTATCAAGTCTGTACAAATTTCAATAATACCAAAAAATGAATATAGCGTAAAAGTTGATACAAAGGCACGCAAGGAGACCATAAAAGAGCAAAAGCTCACCGAGTTATTAGTGTAGGTTGATAACCACATTAATGAAACATTCTACATAACCTTACTTAACGGAAGAATCAAGAATGGTTTAAAACCAAATTTCAGTCCGATCTATATTGTTGTACAAGATGTAGAGCAGAAGGTTGAAATCCCATGGCGCGGTTGAACCATTCCTGGGTTAAAAACTGCTAACTGCTTGCAGTTGACTAATCTTTACGAGCGCTTTGCTGCCAGTTCTGCTGTGAATCTTTTAACAAACTAACAAACTTTTACTTTTTCAGCCTGTGAGGCTTTCTGGAAAATGGTATGCTGTATACATGACGACAAAGAACAAAATAAAGGTAAGCAAATTAATTAGGCAACTTCAATTAGCATTAATCGTGCATCAACTTTTCAGGTATTATAGGGGCTTGGGTTTCCATAGCTTTAAATTACCAAACCAAGGTCTTGACGAAACCCATCACTGTAGCTGGTGAACTCGCCGTGGTCTGTGGATTCATGTCAAACATGAAAATATCAACGGCAATCGCTGCAGCTGTTCCGCATGACTATGCGTTATTATCTAAGAGAAATAATTGCGTAATGCCTAAACTAAATTCGTGTCAATTCGTAATTATGGCCGGTGAGAAGATTTTCGGGCGGCATATTTCGGAATGGATCTACAGCAGTAGTCGGCAACCTGTTTCGCACAAAGGACTGGTTTGAGACTGAATATTTTTTTTGCGGACCGGCCTTTAAAAATCACAAATGTTTTAGAAACAAAACAGCTCGGATTTATGTAGAACTGAAAACCTCGATCTTGTTTTAACCTTCTCGGACTGAAGTATTAAACTTTTTTAATCTTGCTGCAGCAGCTTTGCTCTAATTTTTCATAGTAACTTTTCAAACTTGATTCCTAACGTTAGCCTATTTTCTCTTAACTAGCTTATTTGGCCTAGCGCTATTTAATTTAGACAGGAATTAGGCTGCGATAAAATGACAGCATAATCAACTGTTCGCTAACTTCGCTGAAAACTAAAAGATTTGCCCTTGTCACGTGGTAAATTTCGTGATTTTGAGTAAGCTAAATTTGCATAACTGGGTCACCAGAATCGTGTTGTAAAGTATTTTTTAAAAACGTCCGAAAATTAGTGGTAGTTTATTTTATTTAACGACCAGAAAAACACCAAACAAAAACAAGGAACAAAAACAATGGCCGAAAAACAGGTTACAGCGACAAAACGATATACGTTGAAACGTGCAGGAAGTAAAAAATAAACACAACTTTAAAAAAATGCACGGTCGCTGCACCTTAGGTTCAATTTAATTTGCTATACTTAAAAAAAAAAAGCAATACGCCAGGTAAAGAGTAATGACCAAAAATAAAAAAATGGGTAGCGAAGCAAAATTTGCTTGAGCGAGACTCTAGCTGCAAACCAATTATAATTTGACTTTTAAATACGGTACCGGTAGTGGTTAAAAAAATAATAATAATCAATTTTCATCAGCAAATTCGTTTAAATTGTTTTAGTCAGTTGAATACGCAGCAAAACTGATACAGATTCAAGAAATGTTAATGATTTAAACTGATTAAAGAAATAATTACTGATAGTAATAATCTGATAATTACTGACTAAGCAAAACTGATTAAAGAAATACAGATATAAAGAGGTGAAAAAAATAACGTCTAACGTTATATAAATGTCTCAAATTTAAAGCATTTCAATCTGAAAATGCATACGTACCGGTAACAAACTTCAAACGGACCGGTAACGGGCCGCGGCCCGGTGCTTGCCGACCACCTTTCTACCGAATATTTTATATTTATTCTATTTCCACCACTCTAACCCATCCCGAATGACTGTACTCATAAGAAACCAAGTACGTTCAGAAAAAAATCAAAATCTAAAACAGCATCGAAGCCAGACCCTATGAGTAACAGTCCAGCATAATGGCCACGACACCACGTCGCAGTTGCAAGTTTTGAGTACAATTTTTCTATTTATAAGTTAGTCATCTCGATCGAGCCCTTTTTTTTCTGTAGAATCATTTCGAAACATGCTTCCGGGCCCTGAAACAAAAAAACTTTGGGACCCTAAAATGAAGAAGGTTGTTATGGGGCATCCTCTATAAATGGTCACTCACCTCCTGCAAGGGCCCCGGGTCATTTGCCCCGCTTCCCCCCTCAGCGCCAGTAGCAGTAACTACCGAGGGTTAAGGCAATGCACTGCACACGAACTCGAAATCAAAAAAAACCCAAATTAGTGTTATTTTGTTGTAAAAGCAACGCTCGACCCAGGCAGTACGCTTTAGAGGGCAGGAGATGGGAGTGAGGATATTTTCATTTACTGTGCAGATTACTCTGCAGATGGGAGTGGGGATATTTTCTTTCTTTTTAAAGGGTATCTTTGAAAATTTTTTGCGTAGACGCCTTGGAGCGCCATTCTCAGAAAAGTTTAGCACGTTACTGGCCCTTATACGCAGTCACAGAAAAAGGGTAGGGCCTACCCTATTTGTTGTTTGCTCCTACAGGCCCCACCAGACCCTGTTACTGCCCCGACCTGCAGTATATTATGCCGCCATTAGTATTCAAGGCAAAAGGAATTTTGTTGCAGATGCAGTAAAACAAAGAACAACTTCAAATCCAAACTCCTCCGTTCCCGGAGCCAGCAAGGAAGCTGTTGTCTGCTCCGGACCCTCCCATTACTCTAATCCTCCTCAGTATCAAGGCGGATGAGGATAATGGGCCGCTTTGAAGATCTTCCCATCAACTAGCGGCCGGGTCATTAATGCAAAGTTTTATTGTTTTTATTTTTTTATATTTGCTCTTGATCATATGTGAAACATTCATTGATAACTATGCATGACGTGGCAATAGAAATCCTGTAAGAGGAAAAGTTGTCATTGAGATTTTCCAGTTATAATTGGTTGTTTCTCAGCGATCGTTGTTATGTACAATGATTTTTATCTTTATTCGAATTTCTTCAATAAAAATACGTGCTATAAAGAGTAGTAATAGCTCCCATGACCAGGAGCGTATTTAAGGGGGGTGCATTGGGCCATGCCTCTCCCCCCTTTTGACTCTGCCTTTTAGTAAAAAAGAACAAATTTAATGGTGCTAAGTGACTGAAATATACCAGACTCTTTTGATGGTTTCTGTAGCTTACGGCCTGGGGCGGATAAAGGGAGGTAGGATGAGGAGTATGCATCCTCCCACCAGCCATTTTCAAAAATACTTTTGATATACACAATTTTTCCATAATTTCGAACCTCTTTGACAGCAATACGCCTCAAGTACGCATAACCAAAAATGTGCGAACAAAATGCATCATATTTGGCGAAGCACTCAGAATTAGGATAAAAAAATCTAAACAAAATTTGCGTGAAAATTATTCAAAAATCACTAAAATAGCCATTACAGCATGTAAATTTTCAAATTTTTTTCGGGGTAGCATGTCTTCGGATCCCCTAGAGCTATTCTGTGTCTCAATCAGCTTCAAATTTGTTTTGCCGAAAAAAAAATACGCCAAAAAAATTTGAAAATTATGCCCCCCCTTTCAAATTTCTCACTACGCCACTTTCCATGACGATAAAACAATGATCATCATTTTTGGAAAATCAGTGCAAAAAAAATTCATTGCTCTATCGTCGGAATGACAAGGCAGTTTTCCGAGGATATGGGCCTACGTGATGAGAAAATAGCTAGGGAGCATGGAGCCGGGCGCCAAGAGCTGGTTGTGAACCCGGAATTATAAATGCAATGGGTCACCTCTTTTTCTGACAAGAGCCTAATTCTAGTAAGACGATAGTCGATTCTTTTTTTAACATTTTTATGGTAAACGTGCGATTTGTGTGTATGAGGCAAGAGCTAAAAACGCTGTTGGAGGATTACGGTATCACTAAAAGCTTGAGCCAGCCTGTAAGTTCGCAAGTATTTGATTTGCAGCAAAGCCCAAAACTTGTTTTAGGGCAGCATTAAACTACAAAAAATACAACATCATGTTTTGTACATTCATCGCTTGGAAATAATGTTTTTCTAGCCTCGTTCAAATCTTATGGCTAATGGCGTACCGTATAGAACTCATCTCTTCAAGATTTTTACGACCTCAGATTCTCAATATAGTGTCACTCTTGCATCATTTTTACAAGCTTATCAGTCAGCAGATAGCACAAACGTATAATTGCAGAATGCAGATTGGTTGATGTTTTTTTTGTTGCATATTTATCCTCCTGTCACGAGAAAGCGATCAATGCGCTATAAAAGCTCGCTTTGGAATTGCCAGCCATCTGTCTACCACACCAAGATGGGGGAATCCCGCTGAGTACTTTTCCCAAGGGCACGACAAGTAAACTTGCCGGCTTGCTCTCCACACTGTCCCTTTTTAATGCTGAGCGTCAAGCAGGGAAGCTGTGAATACAAATTTTAAAATCATGGATTTGACCCGACTCGAAATCAAACCCAAGTCTGCAGCTCCCAAGGCGGACGCTCTTACCACTCGACCATCTGAGCTGTCAAAGACAAATCGAAACTCTGCGCAAAACCCTACTTCAGCTTTAAAAGCAAAATTTAATGCAATTTTGGTCGAAACAACCGAAATCATTTCATATTTGCGCAACTCTGTTTTCGATTTGCAGGGTAACAATTTAACAAATAATGTTATCACGTTTTGATCAACAATTTCCCTTTCGCTTCGCTAAAAATAGCACAACACGCTGAATTTATCTAAAGCGCCTGTCAGTGACAGGTAGTGCTAATTTTAGACAGAATGTGAAAAATTGCTAGGGCCATATTTGATAAAAAAATGTACGACTTCTTTCAGCCCTCAAAATGTGAAAAACAAATTTACTTACATATACAGGGCGTCCCAGAAAAATGTATACACATTAAAAATAACAATATTTTTAAATTTGTACACGCTTTTCTGGGACTCCCCATATATATGAGTATTGGTAAGTGACGCGCACTATCGAGCAACGAGCATTTTATAAGTTAAATTCACCTAGTCAAAATTAAAACTCATTTGAAAAGAGACTATCCAATTTGAAGTCTTGAACGAGCCCATCTACAGCGTCTTCTTGCGACGGAAGAATGATTTGACATTGATAAACAACACTTTGAAATGACGATTTGGTACAACTGTATTTAAAAATGGATAGTGAACTTGACCTCATTAACAGTATTTCTAGGGATAAGTTATTGTACTGTCATACGCAGTCAAAATTTATGGTTATGGGTAGCTTGAGGTCAAACGCTTCTCCACTAGTACAGCATTGACCAGCAGCAGGGTTGCCTTGGTGGGAGCCCGGGGGGTCTCGGCCCCCTTATTCTAAAAAATTGTTTGTCGGGGGGCCCAGGGGGGCTCTTAACTTCGGCCAAATCCTTGTGAACGTATTTCGTAAAAGGTTTGCAAGGGAGGCGTGTGCATAGCAGTGACTTAATGATTGAACGCAGTGGCGTACGCAGGATTTTTCAATGGGGGTTTCAGTGACGTCACATCGTGATGACGTAAGTTTCAGTGACGTCACAGCTATTATAATGTCATAACGAAGAAAACAATCCAGATATTTCACTCACACTTTTGCTTGATTCTTTGCGCTTCATTTAGGAGCGAAAAGGTTTCACAAAAACTTAAGTTGTCAATTCGTGATTAAAAATTTACCAAAAAATTTTAGTCGACTTCATTTTTGGGCCATATGAAGGTTAACTGACTAAAGTAAGCTAGCTTTCGCAACGTCACAAACAAGGTGTAGCCAGGGGGGGGTAACACAGGTAATTGCTTCCCTCCAAAAAAATCTTTTCAAGAACCAACATTGATATAAACAACACATATAAACTTTGATAAAAACATTTGATATGCTTTCATTGTAAAAGGGGCAGTTTTCCCTGTCTTGAAAACTGAAGACAGTGAAGCCTGAGCAAAAACTGCCCTCCCTACCGAAACATTTTTAAATTACAATAAATTACACGCGAGAGGAATCTCTAATCATGTGATTAAGGTCAAAAACAGCGTCGATTATATCTAAGTATTTTTCACCCAAATCACAGCGTCGATATCATGTGATACTCTCAAGCACATAATCGGGGTGTCTGGGAAACAGAGCACTCCAGCTCCTGAGACAGTTACGGTGCGTAAAAACGATTTTGCCCTGAAAACAAGAAAAGTTTCACTTTTTCTGCAATCGTCAACGTCAAGCGCAGCGCACAAGCAAAGTTTGTATCACAAGAAAGTTTTTCAAGATTTTATAAGCAAGTTGGATAGCACAAAAAAACATGAGAGCAATTTCGGCAATATCTGTTTGAAAAAAGGCCGTTTGTTCCAAAAAGAGAGGTTTTCACTTCTTTTAAAATCTTCAATGGGGAAGGGTTTGACCCCCGAAACCCCCCCACCCCCACCCCGTGCGTACGCCACTGATTGAATGTATATTTTCAAATCTTTTTTTCGTCAAACATCAAAACTTGTTTCCCCAAAACAGCTGCATGCTTCCCATTACGTCAATTAAGTATTAAGGCATTGCAAATAAAATGTTACATTTTCTGCGCGTTTTTTGAAGTGTGGTGGGCAGTGCCGTGTTAAGGCATCTCCGAAGTTCTGGTCCCCGGTCGGGGTGGGGGGGGGGGCATTTGTAAGGGCCCCGCAATATTGCTGTATAAGAATCACAATTAGAGGCAAAAAATTTTAAAGAAAATTTCGTCAAAAAGTTGCTGAAAAAGCATTATAATTGCAATTACATGATGTAAATTGCAATTAAATTTTCAAAACTTTTCCGGGGTAGCATACCCCCGGACCCCCCTACAGTCATAATTGATTTTTATTCTGCTTCAACTTTGCTCTGATTTTGCCACCCACCGAAAGAAACTTTGCGTACGAAAGTTTGGGGCGCTCCTTTTGAGGAAATTTCTGGATACGTACCATGAAATAATACAGCTAATGAGGCAAGTTCGTAACCGAATCGAAAAAGCGCGAAACTGCCCAAATGCTTGTAGATATCAAAGAGTCTCGTCTGAAGCTTTTTTGGGAGGGGGGATGGGGCAACAGTCTTCACACGGCACTGGTGGTGGGGCGTGGACAAAAATAACTAACGCCAAATAGAGCCTGACTGAAAAGGTTTAAGAACATCTGGTATAAAATAATAGATTTTTTTGCATTATACAAGCGCCCCTAGTTCGAATTTTACCAAGGCACCCCTGGGGGGCAGGGGACCCAGCCCTCCCTCCAATCAAAATATGTTTGATTTCTAAAAAGCCAAGTGCAGTAGAAAAAAATCAGCAGCCTTTATTATGGTTGGGTTGGTTATAGTTTGTCTTGAAGCTACGTTACAAAATCTATGTGTTGGTCTAATGAATGTGTCCGGGGTAAGTAGTGTAGACCGGGACCTCTCATTGTTACCAGTGCTCAAGTTGTGAAAACGCTTGTGGAGAGATGGTGCAAGCTTTTCAAACCGACGTGAAGAAGGGATGGTCATTATTTATAAGGGAATGGTTTACGCTAAAATGTGTTATGGGGGATGGCGTTGTTTTGCGGGGGGATGGCATCCCCCTTCAACTCGAGTACTGATTATTATCAGTTTGAAGTTACTGCCGGAACCAAGAAAATCGGCACCAAGCACATGCCGCACTGTATAAAAACCTTCATTTTTATCAGGTATTTTGAAAGTACGATACGCGACCCAGGCGCGCATCAATTATTTCACGCTGCGATGATTTCGCTAATAAGCAATGTAGCCTCAGAACAACAACGAAAAGCTAAGATTTAAGAAAAATCTACAAACGAACGTGGTTGAAAAAATTAATTAAGAATGTAACAACTAAAAATGAGAAAAATTAACGAATATTTTAAGACTGCATATAGTCGTACCAATCTGCTAGATAGGTCTGCTCCATTAGGCTAAATCAGGGCGGGCAAACTGCGGCCCGCGCGGCCCGCCGGCACTGCAGAATGTCTGGATTACGTTGCCCTTTATCACCGAGTTTTAAACAATTTTTTTATTGGAATAAGCATGACCAACACTGCCGTATTAGCACCCACTTCTACTCGATCTTGCGATCCACGAATTAGTCGCAAAAAAGAAAGTGTGCCGCATGTTTTCAACTGCCTACCTACTCTTGTTCGTTGCTCTTTAAGAGTATTTTTTTCTCTTCACGTTCAATGCGTAAAAGAACACGTCCGTGGCGCATAAATTGCAACGTACGCTTCTCACGCACTGTCTGATCCATTGTTTGATCATACACGACACGAGGAAAATGCGTTGAGTTTTTACGCCTTGTAGTTCGGAGAGCCTTATTTATGAAAATAAACGCGTGAGAACACGGTTATTCATACTGGGCCTTTTGGTCAGGTACACGAATGGTCTGAAAAATACGGTAAAGAAATCAAAATGTAGCCTGCATACGAGAGTGAAATCAAAATGTAGCCTACAAACGCAGCCTACATGCGAGAGTGAAATATAAAAATTATGTTTATTATGAATATGTATTTATTCCATACAGAGTAAAAAAACTTCCTTTTTTGTAAATAGAGTGTGCGGCCCGCGGCTGCAACATTTTTTTTCAAATGCGGCCCTCCGCACGAAAAGCTTGCTCACTCCTGGGCTAAATAATGAGGCATTATGGTCAGTGATGGGCACGATAAACCTTTTTGTACTAAAGCGATATATAACGATAATCGATAGTTCAAAAAATCCCTGGGCGATACCGCTATTCGATAAATCTCAATTTTTAAAATCGATATCGGTAATCGATAAACTATCGCCGATAAATTTTTCCAATAAACGTTGCGGTGAATTTTCAACGTTTTGACAAATTTTTTTTGCAAGTCAAATTGCAAAAATGTTTTTCTAGATTTTTCAAGAAAAGAGAGGAGTTCACGGACTCTGCCGAGGCATTGAACTAAACAAAGAAACATTTTTCGAAATTGCAACATCACTTTATCGACACCGTGTATTTTTTCCAGAACGCCAACTTACTAACTTTGAGCGTTGTGTACATAAAGAATCGTTCATCGCGATAATTTATCGGCGATAGCAAAATTATTGCAAAAGCGATATCGGTAATAGTTCAATCAAAACTATTTTGAGCGATAACGATAATAAAGTATCGCTGAGAAATTATCTCCGTAAATGTCCATCTCTGATTATGGTAAGAGATAATTTCTTGTTGCGTTTTCTTTGCGCTTCGGAAGATGAAGTTTGCCGCCCTCCCCCCCCAAACAAAATTCCGGGCTACGCCACTATCCATGATTTCTTCGCCAGTTTTTAGGAGCACCTCAGGGTGACAAATTATCAAAAAATACGAAAAAAATGGGTTAAGTCGAGTTGCTATCTCTGGGGGGTAGCAATCCGCCAAAACGAATTTTGGGCAGGGCTGAGAGTAACGCGTTACAATTGTGACGCGTTACATGTACTCGTTACATTTGCTGTAATTTTTGATGGTAATTGATCTCATTTTTTTCCAAAGTAATGGTAATTCGGAATTAATTACAATTTGTGAGGAACGAGTACAATTTTAGTTTAATTGAAATTACAAAGTTACAAATTACTTCTTTTTTCTTGTTTTTTGATTAGCTTCAACGAAGCACCAAGTTTAATTTTCACAGCGACAAGATCTTATCATGCACGCGCTTGTTTTCGGGCTTCTGTCGGCATTTGTCAATACTCATGTCAATCAAAATTTGCCCGATAATGATCATGTTAAAATATCCTATCTATGTTTAAGCGAAACTCTGTACAAGTAAATTGGTTACTTCCCATAGCAAAGGAATTTGTAATTAGTAATTTAAAAATTACTTTTTTCCTCGCGTAATTTTGCAATTGGAATTAGTTTCTTTATTGATGAAGTAATTTTACTCGGTAATTAGTTACATTTTTGGCCAAGGAATTGCAATTAATTACTTTTTTGAGGAATTTTTACAGCCCTGATTTTGGGGGGTAAAAACACTGTAACTCGACAACCGCTTATCGCAGAGACATGATTTATGGCTTAAAATTTGCAGAAATGTCATGTTTGCATACGTTCTAAGAGAACCTTTTCGTCTATTACAACAAGAAAAAAAAACTTATGGCCCAAACACTGTTTTTCGTTCTTTGTTGCTGTGTCATTTATCGTTACTTTTTGCAGAAACGTTGAGAACTTGTAATACATTTAGTTTTAAACACTGCATAGTGGGGAAGATTTTGTTGGACTTGTATACCGGGCATCGTAGTCTAGGCTAACTCAAGTTCTGCGCTGCTTGTTCTTCCGGTACGGTAAAAACGGAGACAGAATGGAGAGTAGATTTTTTCTGTCTCCGTTTTTACCGTACCGGAAGAACAAGCAGCGCAGAACATTTAGTTTTGTAAACTAAATCAGATTGTTTAGGCCTAAATTTGAGTAACATGAAAAGGCGGAGTTCAACTGCAGCGACTAAGATATTATACAGCGGACACACTTTGACAAGCCGAGATAATTTTTTATCTACAGTGTTGTCGACAAAGCGGTACGTGATGAACGTATTCTTCACGTGAAATTAGGCTTAATTTTGAATTAGGTTGAATGTTAACTAAATACAAAGACGTTAAGACATTTAGACCCGTAAACGGGCGTAAATAAGCCCTTTGAAAATGTTTCATGTCAGGGGCGTAATCAAAATTTTTTTCAGAGAAAGGGCACCAAATTTCTCCGAGGCCCTAGGTTTCAGCCTGCTTAGCCTATATGTAAATCCGGCCCTATGTCTACAATCCATGTTTAGCCTGTCCACAAATGACATGTCCAATTTATGTGGGCTTCGAACTTACGGTTCTTGCCTCTAGTTTTTGTTCCCCCACCCCTCAAACAAAATTTTTAAAGACACTCTGATTTTAAGTTCTTTCCTAAGTTTCAATTTCGATGGTTGGCCTATTAAGTTTCAAATACATTCATGCAGAGGCAATATTGTAGAAATAAACGCGTAAATTAGGGTCCCCCCTGAAAAAAAAGTGGGGGAGCCAGGGCCCCTCCGGTTCTGCCACCTAAGTCTCTACTCCATTCCGCTGGTAAAAAAGGTTGGGTTTCACTGCTAGAGTATCTTCGCTTAATCCTATCCGTATATTCAAATGTTTCACATAACCTTAGAGCAGGGTTGGGAATCAATACCCAAAAAAGTAAAGAAATAATCGATATTCGGTAGTTCACCAAAAAGTAAAGAAACAATCGATTTCGATGCTAGTTAAAAAAAGTGAAGAATGAGGAATATTGTAATCGATATTACATTGAGCATTTAGCGGTGTACGCCGAGCATTTTTTGAGATGTCCTCAGATTTATGCGGAAACTTACAAACGACGGACATAGAACCTATACGCGAAGCAACTTTTCTACAAAAATCTTTTTTTTGTCTTTTTTTAACCAAAAAAAAAAAAATTTATCAGCAAAAACAAAGTAACGACATACCCACGATTATTTTAAATTTACTAAACTGAGATCAAAAAGAATCAAATATGGAATTGCCACGAAAAAAAAAACAACTAAACACAAGGCCATATTCGATACTCATTCAAAAAAGCATAGGTTCCAGAGCATTCGATGAACAAACAGTAAAGAATATCGCAATCGAATATCGATTTTTCCCAACCTTGCTTTAGAGTAAACTGGACTCGCACGGCCCAGCTAAACTGTTTTTCATTGAGGTCTCTTTCATCGCACTAACTTTTTTCAGCGGATTGAAGTAACATTTAGAAGCAGCGAGAGTGGAGCTTTAGTATATGAACGATTACGATTAATTAATTGCTCTCGTGTGGCTGCTGACTGAAAGAGCCCAGGAGTGCTGTGCTGTCAACCCCAATGTAAACTATCGCATTCACTTTACCGAAGCAACCTCGTCACTCAGAAAAAGACGCAAACGATAAAGTATTTTATATAATCGGTGCGCACTGAAAGACACAAACTTAATAGAAAAGTTGTGGTCTCTTGGTTCTGAACCTTGGTGCGTTCTGTTGTTTCTTGCTCATCTTGCGTCCAGGCAATGGGAAACGAATTCTGGCGTTCTGTCACAAATAAAAACTGTCAGCGTTAAGTCCAATTCGTGAGATTGTTAAAAGCCTATTCTGCATAATTTTCTTGGCTTATTAACCTTTCACTTGGTTTGGCGTCTCTGCCTTTAAAGGTTTACATTAAACTTTCGCAATGTGTACGCTCTTTACTATCAAAAGAACGAAGGAGCAGAGTTTGAAAAACAGAGTCAGTCGAGGAAACAGCTGATTGCATAAAACATCACTCCGAAGTAGAATCGTATATAAGACTCTTGAACTGAAGGCTCTTAAGTATCAACCGACAACAAAACTCTACGAATTATCCTTGCACAGCTATGTTGTCAAATAAGGCTGATCTGAATTTGAAGGATGCCCACAATAACTAAATGGGGAGAGAGAGTGCGTGCAGTTTTCATGAGGTCAATCCGGCCACCTCCATTAAATGAGAACAACACCAGACAATGGCATCATCATCTTCGACTTTTGGACTAAAAGCTTCCGTTCCAATGCTCGGTTTAATGGTAAGAATCAATGCTACACAGCCAGCTCAAATACTTACATGGAATTGTTTGATGTGCTTTCTTCTGCACTTGTTAGCAGGAACGATTTCAACTCTCATTATTTGAACAGAGCCGGTTCTGGCGCGATGCCGAGCAGCCATGTCTCTGTAGCATGACGTCACTGCGCTTGCGACTTTGACATCGCGGTATTCTCTGAAAAGAGCATTTATTATAGAAAAAAAGTCGTTAAATGGAGCAGACAAAATGGAATAAGTTGAGCAAGCAAAATGAAATAATTACCTTGAGATTTTAATTTCAATGCCGAAGTAATTGTTCCATTTCGCTTGCTCCAACTCCCTAAACGGACTACCTAAACTCCACAAATCCGGGACCCTCTCAGAACAATTCTCTCCTATTACGGTTCTTACAATCACGAATGTGCCCGTTGGTTATCCCACTCTCTCGTTGATCTCCGACAACACCCTACTAACACCTTCCATTTCCTCACAAAATTAGCCAACCAGAATATAAAGAATCATAGCATGGTCTCACTCGATGTCAAAAGTCTCTTCACTAATACGCCAGGGCTCCCACCGCAAAACAAACAAAAAAACCGGAAATCTAAATATGCGTAAAAACAACCAGTAGAACGACTAATACAATGTAATTGTGTGTTGTTTGCTTAATTACCACAATATGCATGCAAATTAAACAAACAGACAAGCCCTATGATTAGCGATTTTCATAAAAACCCATCAAAATAACTGCTCTCTCTTCCACCAGAACTAGCTATTTCAATTTGAAAATAACAGGACACTGATTTTAAATGATATTACAGCAACTACACGTTGAATATTGCGAGGTTATACTGTAGTTGCACCATTTTACATGCAGGCTAACATAGAAAAAAAGATAAACACTTGTTCGATGCACCAAAACATGATTTGAGTTATATATCCCTTATAGAAAAGACATCAGGAGACCGTCGGCAACTGAAACCGCTCTTGCACAAGTGGTGCGATTTAGCGTATACAAAATTTCATATGATTTTATAACAAATGGCTAATAAAGCGCCATTCTCAATAAAAACGGCTCAAATGCGCTGAAAGTGAAAACAGTCTACAAAATAAGGTATTAATTAGAGACAAACAGAGACTATCAGCAAAATTAATTTACGGACAAGGTATTACTCAAAGGCCAGGTGAAATACTGTAAATGGGTTTTCAGCAGCATCTTTATTACAAGTCGGAAGGTTATTTCATAACTTCGCAGTAGGATTAACGGTAAATCCTCTGCACCAAATTGTGAATTCGTTCTTAGGACATCAACTAATTTTTCAGCACTTTATTCCAGTGCACATGTAGGACGCTACTGCGCAAACAAATCATTAGGAAATGAAAATCGGTACAACGTCCAATACCAAGATTAGAACCCTGCACGTGCACGGGAATTAGCAACCAACGTAAGCTTTGAATCATTGATATGTTTAAACTATCTGGTTTGAAAAATAATCCTAACTGCAGTATCCTAAGACGTTGCAAACAATTTAAGAAACAGAGCGGTAAACCGAAATACAAAGAGCTACAATAATCTACCTGTGAATGATACAATTAAGCATTGCATAAGAGCTTCAGGGGTTTGCGAGTTAATGAGATTACAAATGCGGTCTATACTGCAGCTTAATTTTGCACATTTATTCCAGATGCTTTAGCTGAGCGGCTGAGGAAGAAGCTGTTACTTTTAATGTCGATGATAGGATACACTAATACAGGGGCGGGCAACTTCTCTAGTCGGCGGGCCAGATGTAGGAAAATGAAGTCATTGGCGGGCCGGATTGAAATTACAGGAATGGTATCAAATCAAAAATCAAAATGTTTTTTTTTTTTGAAAGACATAACGAATTAATCATTTTATGATAATGTATTAATTGTACTTCAATAGCTACTGAAGTCAATGAGACATCTGTGGTCGATCAAAGTTGTCAACGAGTTGTTTGAACTCTGCTACATCGTCTACATTGAGCATGCACTTTTTTAAAAATTCACCATCACCGAATGGTTTGCTGTGTTTAGCAATGTTATATGCGACCATAAAGCTGGCATAAGTGGAAGCTTTCTGGGCTAAATTGCCTTTTACGAATACATTCTGCTGCCTAGCAAGCTTTCTGTCCAATTCTATTGCTCTAGTTTGGCGTTCCACTGCTGACAAATTATTGCCATAGTTTCCATGTTTCGTCGCGTAGTGACGACTAATGTTGTACTCCTTCAACACAGCAACACTTTGGCCACACAGCAAACATACTGCATTTTTGCCAACCTGTGTAAAAAAATACTTGGGCATCCAATTTTTGTTGAATGCTCGACACTCTCTGTCAACTTTACGTTTCTTGGGAAATTCCATGGTTAATAAAACTTAATATCAAATCCAATTTCTGTAAAATCACAAAATGTAAAAAATTGAAAATCTAACACTAACTGATTACAGCCAAAGAATAACTAACACGAATGGTTACGTTGTCACACAGTAGCGGGAGATGTTTTCAACACTCTTTACTGTGACCTACGTAATTTCCAACAATCTCAGTGACATGAAATGATATAGCACTTTAAGAGGCGTCTAACCTTGGTCTAACTCACTTCACTGTATATACGAAAAGAGTCAAAAGACCATGAAGCACAGCGCACTAGCTGAGACCTACAGGTGGTACGTCATAAACGCGAAGCCTACGGGTGGTGTTACGTCATAAACGCGTTATGTACAGTTGCAGAATATGTTGTCACAATGTAACATTTAAAATCCTGCCTGAAATGAGGCGTCGGGCCACATTACAGGGTAGAGTTGGATACAGTCTGCGGGCCGGTCAAAATCCCTTCACGGGCCGTATGTTGCACGCCCCTGCACTAATACCCCTACACGGTCAACATAAATATAACATTTTACATCGTCAGCATAGCAATGCAAAAAACATGTTCTTTAAAGATTTTACGAAATATGGAAAAAAATCAGATAAAAGTAGCACAGGTAACCAAGATCGTTTGTTTGTAAGAATTTTTTGTATTGTAGAATCACATCATTTTGTGAGCATACGCTCTGCAAACCCTAAACCAGTGTTTCTCAAACCATCGCCCCGAAGCCTCTAATTGTCACAAAGGATAAGCATTTCGCTATAATAAATCTAACTGAACTGGACCGTGAAAAACAATATGCCAAATAATACGGAAATTTTGAGCAGCGAGAGAAAAAAGTATGAGAAACACTGCTCTAAACTTTTGCAATAAAATATCATACAATATAAAAATCGAGAAAATCCTATTCAGCACTCTGCAGGAGGAGGCTACAGTACTTCGAAATCAACGAGTACAAGAAAACCATCACAAATAAACAAATGCAGGAAAACATGGAAAAAGTTAAAGCTATCACAAACTTATCGTTTCTTCTGCTTCTTCCTTGCTGCTATTAAGTTCAACATCGCTGCTTTTCTTTTCTTTGCAAGTTCCCTCTCAACAAAGCGGGCTTTCTTTGCTTTTTGTTGTCGGTCAAACTCCACTGATGTCAAGGCGTTGGTTTGCCTTCGTTTTCTAGTTTCTTCCTCTAGGCAAGAGCAATAACGAGCATGGGCAGTACGCACGTCCGCACACATCTTTTCTTTTTATTCTTACAGCTTTCGCTAGCTTCTTTACATTCGCTAAGCGAAATTTGTGCTTGCTGCAATATGAGTAACAATGTGCGCACCCCGTGCTAAGAATATTTTTTCTACGCATTTACAAGCTATTCGAACTTATTATTGCATTACACAAGTGCAATGCAGCCCACAAGTGTTGGATTCTTGAAACTGACGCATTGCAAGACGTACCTTTCACGCTTTACGTCGAAATCGTACCTATCATTCTTGGGAAGCTTTAATATAAGAAGTGACTACAAAATATCGCGTGCAGATATAGACTTAAAATATTAAAGTTAGCGAATTAGCGGACTACAGGCTTTTCGCTAAAATGGGTGCCCATTTATCGAATTGCCGTTAGCGAAGCTAACTATTTCAATAGCGGAATGGTGGTTAGCGAAGCTAAAGTTTTGAGTAAGCGTGCCCAAGTGTGTGCATTTGTATTGATCTATCTGCTAGAAACTCAATCGACTGACTTGTCGTTTAACACATGTCACGCTGCTTAGTCATACCTATGACTTGTTGCAAGCGAAAAGATGTAGCTTCTCAATCTGTTTCAACTCTTGCAAAAGTTATTCTTCGGTTTGTTGTACGAAGCACATGAAATTTTTTCTTTAAAAGCAGTAGTATTTTAAACATTAGCCGATCTTCCTCCATGTTTGCAAAAGAATTGTAACTATATTTTTCCGTAAGTGCACCTACCTACTAACATAAAAGTCTAGCAAGGTTAACCGCAATACCGACGTACCGCCGCTAAGACGGCAAATGCGGAACGGAAAAATTACCGTTACCGCATTAGTGTTGAATGACGAAACATATTCAGCAAAAGAGAACGTGACTATTGATTTGAAATTTCTATTCTTACAACATCACTATTACTCTCTGCTCCGATAATGATCGACATTCATTGAAACAAAAGATTACAAACGCTAATTACAGAACTTGGTTTTTTGAAAACACGCTTCTTTCTTGTTGTCTTTCACTGCAGAACTCTGACGTCACCCCCCCCCTAAAAAAAAAGTTCATTTTTGAAATAATATCGATAGGTGCCTAGATGATGATTACAATACCGGAATTCCGGATTTTGCCGGAAGAATGGGAGCCCTGGATACGCCAACCTCGTTCACCACACAACTCATATTAGACAGCATCCTCAAAAACGGTTGTAAAGAATGAAATGGCCTCAACAGCAAACGATTAAAAAAGATATTACCGGTAACCTGGTCTACTCAAAATACCGCTTTCCAACTTGACAACAAGTTTTATAAACAACTCGATGGCGCAGCAATGAGCTCACCAATTGGATCCTTGATGGCTAACGTGATCATGAACTACGTCATTAATAAAGCCCTTCAAATCATCCCGCAACTTCACCGACCCAGCTTCTTCTGCTAATACGAAGATGACTCTTTTGCCATTTTTACTGAACCAATCTCTATCGACGTCTTTTTCAATAACCTAACAGCATACACAAACAGATCCAATTCACGAAAGAAATAAAATTAAACAACTCCCTAGCCTTTCGCGACGTTTTTATTGAAAAATCCGACTCTGGAATTAAAACTAACACTTACCATAATTCTACCCACACCGGCCTCCTCAAATATTCCAATTTTTCCCCCATTCGCTACAAACGCAATTTAATCAACAAACTCTTCCAACGCTCCTTTGCTATCTGTAACTCACACCTGCAAATCGACTCTAAATTCCAATCAATCAAAACAACCCCAGATGAGGAATGAATATCCCTCTAGTTTTAAAGACAGATGCATGGGACAATTCTTGAACAAAAAGTATTCCCAACATCCAAAAACTCAAACCCAAACTTGTAACCACGTCAACTTCGAACTACCATATCTGGTCAATATTTCACACATCAAGAAGGAATTGCAACAGTTTTTTAACAAACATCTTCCAGACTTCAAATTACGCTTCATCAACACAAGCAAACTTAAGCATTATTTCCATACCTAAGATCCCTTAAGTCACTTCATAAGAAGCAACGTAGTATACCGTCTTAATTGTTCCTGTGTATCCTCCTATATTGGCCAGACCCGCAGAAACCTCATTAAACGCTTAGAAACATCAAACCAGTGACAACTCGAAAGTATGTAACCATATCCAATCCACCACTAACCATAAAGTAAACTAACAACCAACAAATCCCTACTCACTCCCAGATAAATACAAACTCCTCATCCTTGAATCCTCATTCATTCAACAACAAACCGGATCTTAACTTGGACTCCACATCCTTTCCACTCCGCTTATTTAACACGTGACTAACTATAACTTTTCCAAGTTCTCAGTTTCCTTCTTTTTTGCATCATGGCTTATGACCCAATTTAACGCAGACTTTTAGCGTTGACAATGGCACCAGAAAAGAGCCGAAACGTCGCCCAAGTATCTTTAGCTGTATCTTGGCTGAATTGTTCGGAATAAAAATTGCTAACAAATTTCCACTGTACCGTTTGCCAAAACCCCCAAGTAATTATTCCATTTTGCTTGCTCCAACTTTGACATTGCGGCATGACTCTTGACAAATCGGAGCCTAGGCTAACTTTACGACTTAAAAAATTGCTTTGATGGTGATAGTGAAGTCTCGTCGGATGTCTCGATTTGGGATGTAGCTAGGGTTCAGCAAAGGTACACACAAATAATGAAATAATATAAACAGTACCGGAATGCGCACAAAAGTTTGCAAACGGCTTACCAAAATATAACTTATGAACCAAGAACATGCCCAAGCACACCGTTCTGGTGTTCATAGTACCCATTACTGAGGAGCAATGGCCGACAATGTAGACCAGGGGTTCTTAACCCTTTTTGTCTCGCTTACCCCTTGCCGAAAAAAAAAAAATTATAATTTACCCCCAGTGTACCACTACTGCTTTTTCATTACTGAAAACTAGAGCTCGACCGCTATATCGGTCAGCCGATATTTATCGGCCGATAACGAGGTTGGCCAATACATCGTATCGGCAGTTTTCTACCGATAAATTATCGGCAATCAACAAAAACGTCTTATTTACGATTTTGCTAATAAATGCAAGGTTTTTTGGCGCTTTTGTGTGCGCAGTTGCGCACACATTCAAGCACGAAAACGACCCTTTAGAAAGAGCGTGCACGCACACTCAAATGACAATGAGTAGGACGTTCAAATTTTCAGAGGATATTCCTTTGACATCGGGTCAAAGGTCGAATAAACAAATCTCAACAGTTTTTTGTGCAGCCTAAGGCTTTTGAACCGTTGATGCTGGAGACTTCAAATTTTCAGGGATGATAGACCCTTAATGTGAACTTGCGTTGGTAACAAGTTTTGGGGGGTGGCGATCAAGAGGTTAAAGGTCAAATGTAAATTAAAAAACTTGAAAAGAAATCTTTCCAATCGCCAATAACTTCTGAATGGAAACAGGTAGGACCTAATTTATCAAGTATATGCATCTCGATAAGGGTAAAAAAATATTCACAGTGAATATCTGCATATGACGTCACTTGGGGTCAAAGATCAAATAAGCAAATATGTTGTTTGAGTTATAATTATTGATTAAAAACAGATAGGAACTTGAAATTTAGAACCTGGTAAGCCAAGTTCTTGCATTGTACCAACTATTAACGCTCTATGTCACGTGACTCGGGGTCAAAGGTCAAAAAATTGATAAATGTTGCCAATATTGTGCAGTCTAAGGCTTTTGAACCACTGAAGCCAGAGACTTGAAATTTTCAGAGATGGTAGATCCTAATGTAAACTTGTGTCTAACAACTTTTGGGGGGTGGCGGTCAACAGGTTAAAGGTCAAAGATCAAAAAACAAATTTTATCAAAACAGAAGCGAAGTCTTCAGATATCCGTTATCGGTATCGGCCCTTAAAATTTATATATATCGGTCGAGCTCTACTGAAAACTTAAGTTTTCTTTAGTCTTACCCCCGCTCAAAAACCCTGGTGTAGACCCTTGCAATAGTGACCTCACAACATAACAATGGCAACGGTCGATGGGAAATAACACCCCCATTACTCGCATCATTCAAAACGATAGTGAAAAACTTTTCAAACTTTTAAAGCCAAACAAGTCTGTGCCAACACACAAGTTCATTTAGTAAACCTTGAAAACATTTATGCCTCTAGTTTCATTGAACTGTCTTCAAGATTAGGCGAAAAAGCGCTACAAATACGAAGAAGTTCTATGCATCGAAACTCACGCAATTTCAATAGCCAGAGGTAGTCATTGACTAGAGGGGGCCCAGGCAAGACAGTGAAAACGGGCCCCCCTGCGCAACAACGCAACATGTTTTCGCAACTAGGACCACTGGACGACACGAAGTCTGAACTATGGCAGTGGCTATACGGGCCAATACAAAACAACCCTTTGTTTCTTTTATGCTCTTCCCGGTTCTACGAAGCGTGACGAAGTAATGAAATAAACTGAAGAAACAAATGTTACGCGTCCGTAAAAATGGCCACTTCGCTGAATTATAGGGTCAACCCAGTCACATCACAACTATTAGTACTGCATTCAAATTAATTCTCATCAGGTAGACCTTGTACATCGTAATAGCTTGCAAATTGCGTAATATTTTAGCTCACAGCAGTAGCTCAGTAATCAGTACACCAAACTGTGCACCAATACTACTATAAGTAGGAAGCACATTATAAGCAGTCAATCACTACCATTAAAGGCAGGTGCTCAATCATTGGTATGCAATTGATTAGAAACATTCTTGCTATTTTGCAGTTCCAAGTCAAATCCATTACACTGAAGACTTAACTTCCACTTTAGCAGAGCGCCTGGGTACAGTGGTTTGCAAGTTGCATACCAAAAACACTTACGGTAATATTAGAAAACTTATTGAGACTTCATAATAATTATAATATTTGTATGAACAAATCGAAATGGTTCTGTGATGTCACCAAGAATAAATCTAATGATGATGTTTAGGCTGAAATATTTCTTATAGATGAAATGCCAAAATTGCCAACCTGAGAATCATAAAACAATTGGAATTTTAAAACCAAATTCACTCCAAAAGCACAAAAAACAAGTTGCTAATTTTCACGTTTTTGGATATGTGAAAACAAGTGACCGATAGGCCTACTACACAAAAATGAAAAAATTATTTCCGAAAAACGTTTGCTATTTTTTTAGTCGTGTCAGAAACTTAGCCTTTGACTGTGATTAAACAACATTAATTTACTTCACAAAGATGTTTTGGACAGTTCTAATGTGAAAAAATGAATTTCTGTACCCCAAAATTGTTAAAATTGACATTTGTTCCATCATGTTATTACCAGAAATAAAGATATTCAACAAAATCACTAAGCGTAAGCAGCGCTCACAAACGTAAACTTCCTCAAGTGGCTGAAATTTCAAATTGCAATAACTCGGAAGCCTATTAAAGTTTTTTTCATTTTTTAAAATCTTGTCACTTCAAACTCTATACCATATCTTCATCACCAAAGTATAAGAGGTGATCTGTGATGGTTACAAATTAAACGAAATTAGTTAATTATACATGGAATGACTACAAATTGCTACTGGTACCAGTTGCACCATAATCTACAGCTCTAAACCGCAACATAACCTATGGTAGGCCTCTAGAGTTTTTCATCCAAATGGAGCCTCATACCCAGTTACCTGCCAGTAGGCAATCCAATACTAAATTACAACTAACCACAAATTCCAAGCACTTTTACTTCAACCAACAGGTTCTTGTCAGTTGACACCTAGGTCAAATTCAACAAATTTGTACCGGTACTAGTGCTACCGGTACGTCGTTACTCTGTGGGCTAGCTAATAAAATGAACAAGCTGAAAATTTATTATACCACTGTAACTAACTGGCTAGCACCTAAACCAATTACTTCGTTTTTGACTGCCAACGATTTGGAACAAAAATGAAATCTACAGTACCAAACAACAACCACTTCAGAGCAGGACCAAAGCAATAAGTCAGGGGTTCTTAAACTGGAGTCCACGAACCCTCAAGGAGACCGTGAACAAGTTGTGAGGGGTCCATGAAGACCAAATGAAAAGGTTCCGTACTGTGAAAACTGAAAGAAAATTTTCTAAAAGGGGTCTATGCAAACAAAAAAAAAGATTTAGGGGTACGTGTTACAAAAAGTTTAAGAACCTCTGCAATAAGTGAAGCAAAGATCAGAAAACCAGACAAGATTGCTTGATATCTTTAAGTGCATAATAAAATTTGAGGTGGCCATGTAGCGCGTAAACTTGGGTGGGGGGCCCCGACAGTGCATAAAATAAGGTGGGGGAGCCCCGGGTAATCGTCCAGTTCGCCCATGCATAAGACCACCACTGACAGTAGCACAATGGTTCCAGGCGTCTAGAATCAATTCCTACAAAGCCTCCGATGCAATTGCTCAAATTATTATATATATACAATTTTAGAAGTCCTTTACATTGAGTTATAAACAAAATCAGAGAACAAACATTAGTTCTATTGCTTCCACAAATCCACAATAAAGGGCGAAATTTCCTTATTTTCACATACTTTACAGCATCAAGTTTTGATATAAACATACAACAGTGTGACTTTTTCACGGTGGCATTACAATATTCACACGCTTGCCAACGCAGTTCAGTATGGCAATGATTAAGTCGGTGACGAACCTGTACATGTTGTGAGTTCCACTGCGAGAATCATATCTCAACCAAACACCGAAGTTCTTGACAACACCAGGGGATTTTTCTGGTATCACATCACACTGCAGAATTTCACCTGCACTCTTCTTCACTTTTTTGTAATATGACAGATAATACCTAGAAGCAAAGTATCTCTTAAAGAAATAACATAGTATATACCAGTTTTTAGCATATTAGCACATGTTTTATTAGCACCAATACGTAATCATTTTTTATTATCACAAAAATTCGGGGTAACCATAAGCTTGCATTTTTAATTCAACATCCAGAACATGCCCAAAAGTGCATTTATTGCTGCTGTAGCAAAGTTGTACTGTATATACAGGGTGACCCAAAAAAAACGGGCCCCGTGTATTTAGAATAATTAGAATTGGGGCCCGTTTTTTTTGAATCACCCTGTACAACATACAGTAGTAGTAGCAAGTCCATTTATTTTTTTCACAATTTTTTAAAAAAAGGAGACTTCTACGAAAACAACAGCTTTTATTTTACAACAAATTGACACAAATGAAAAAGTCTAAAATTAGCTTCATTCATTTATAGCTTGTCACGCCAGAATTTGGTCCAGTTGAGTGCGTGGTTGTTGGATTCTCTCAGGTCGTGATCATGACGGGATGGACCTAGAGGACAGCAGCTCAAGATGTGTTCCATTGTCTGGTTCTCAGTTCCACATTCACATGTTGGGCTGGGTTGGAAGCCATCTTCCACTTATAGAGGTTGACCTTGGTTCGACCAACTTTACACCGAGCTCTGTTGAGGCAGCACCAGTCTTTCCTTCCAAAAAAAAGAGGTTTGTTGAAAGTTTTCTGATGGGGCTGGGATGGAAAAGAACGGGGCATTATTGAGTTCAGCAGACCATAGTTCCATTCGTGCTGTTGCGAATTAGCATGTTCCAGCAGTGTAACTTTGGCAAAACTCTTGCGGGACTTGAATCTAGGTGGGACAGGCATGTGTCCATGGAGGGGGTGGCGGGAATCAAGCATCAGTTCGCGTTTTTCTTTTCAAGTAGCGACATTTTTTCGGATTCGTAGTGGAGTGATAGTGGCTAGGCAGTAACAATTATCAAGGGGTGTTGGTTGTAGGGTGCCGGTAATGATTCTGCAGCCCTTGTTGAGTTCCGAATCAATGATTATAGTGTGGGATGATTGAGACCATACTGGTGCACAGTATTCAGCAGTTGAGTAGTATAAGGCCATTGCTGTCTGCTTCAATGCATTCTAATCTGCTTCCCAGTTCAAGTTTCCAAGTTTTTGCAAAAGGTTCCAAGCTGCTATTTTCTTCAATTTATCCATGTGTGCTTTGTAGGAGAGGGTCCTATCCAGCGTTATTCCAAGGTAAACGGGGTTGGGGGTATATTGTAGAGCTGGGCACTTAAAAAACAATTAACTAAGTGCAACGCAAATTCCGCACAAGATTTTTTGAAATAAAAGAGCACAATCACAAATTTCGCAACTAAAAATTTACAATTAAAAAGCACAACCACAAATTGCACAATTAGACTTTTTAACTGTAAAAGCGCAACCACAAATTGTGCAAGCAGATTTATAAAATAGCAAAGCACAATCGCAAATTCCGCAATTGAAGTTTTGAAGGGGATAAGTGCAAATGCAAACTGCGCAAACAATATTTTTTAATGACAAACCGCAACTGGAAGTTTCATCATAAACTAAAGGGCAATCAAATTCGCTATCTATGGCTTAAAAAGTAATGCAAATTGCTTAAGTGGTGCAATAAAAAGTGCAAGTGGTGTAATTGCTGTAAAAAGTAATGCAAATTGCACAAGTGGCAAAAACTAGCTAGCGCAGTGCAAATGGTGAAAAATTCAGCCTAAAATGCAACATAAATAGCGCAATTGGTCAAAAATTTAGCTTAAAATGCAACCCAAGTTGCACAAGAAGCAAAAAAAAAAATAATTGAAGCGCAACGCAAATTCTGCAAGTGGTAAAAAGATTTACTCAAAGCGCAATTCAAATTTTGCAAATACACAATTTGCAAAACTGTTGGCGGAATGCCCCGCTCTGGTATATCATAAAACGGTGTTGTTTCATTTGATATTGAGTTTTAGCTTAGCTTTGTGATTGTTGAGGTGAAAACATGTAACCTGAGTTTTAGAGGGGTTTGCATTTAGGCTCCATTGCTCGTAATAAGTGGTATACCATAATCCATGAGGGCTTTTGATAAGGTTTTTTCTGCTAATATGACTTCTTTTGATTGGGTAGCCCGACAGAGGACATCAACACAAAATTAGCTCATACTATAGCTCAAACTATTAAAACAAATTTGTAAGCAATTTTTCCACAAAACACTGCAGAAGAGTCAGAAAGTTGGAAATCTAACCAAGAGTTCAACCACAGGCGCCGAGTTTGTGCTTTTACCGGGCATGTGGTAATTTTATGACGTTAAAATTAAAACATTACCACGTGATTACTTGAACCAAAAGGGTCACATGTGGCCTGCGGATTGGTCATTGCCGCCTTAGGTTAATGCAACAAATACAAGCAGCGCTTGCAATACTCATTGTAATGTCACAGAAGCAAATAATTGAAATAATATTAATGTACCAACTTTATGCTGTCGGAAAGTTTATTTAGCCTAGTTTTTGATCCGATCCAAAACGCTGCATGTCGGGATTTGGTAATATACGTCATGATTTGTTTTCCAAATCGACCTACTGTAACAAACTTACGAAAACTTAATTAGTAAAACTTAGTTCAGCTTGCTTTATTTGTGTACGCATAACCTGTTCGCAATAAAGTTTTCCACCTTTTATTTTTTTCACAATCTCAGCCAAATTACAGTATTATACACAAAACTATGTTTAATCCAAAAAAATACCCTTAGCAGAATTAGCGCAAATCAAAAACATTGTATTAACAAACAGAAACCAATTTTAGTTTGCGAACCAATTTTAGTCAACTAAATCTATTACTCATCAGTGAAGCTTTAGACTGACACAATAACAAAGACTTTCATTGCCAAAACTACAATTTGACAAAACGCGAGTGGGAGTACAAGTCCTATGAGTAGGGCATACACTCAAAAAATTCTCACATCATGAAAAGCGGCGGAAAAAGAGATTTAGCAGAAAGTTATGTCATTACAACCAAGAAAAAACATTTGCAAAATATTTTTTATAATATAACCAAGTGTGCGGGAATGCGCAGCATGCCCACATACCCGAAGTCAGCACCCATGAGTTCAACCTACCAAAATCTTGACTTTGCAGCAATATGGTTTGGAGCAAAGAGTCGCATACGATACAGTGGTGGCTTTCTGCACGTATCTGATGGTAGTTTTCTTCCAACCACTCGGTATTCTTTGAGCTTTAAAATAATAAAAACAAAAAGATTGAAAAATCAATTTTGATATGATAATGGCACACTTCCCTCTAAGATGCAAATTAGCCTAAAGTCACAAATTAAGAAAACTTTTTTGAGTTGGGAGAGTATGATGCTTTTATTTTACACCAGAATAAGTTCAACACTTTGATTCAAATTTCGTCAAAATTATTCCAGGAAAGATTCCTCAAATAAAAAATTGTCCTAAGTTTCCAATTTCACTGAAGTTGTACACCTTAGAGGGAATTAGCATTGTTCTAGCACACTAGTATAAGTGAAACATATACACACGTTGCAACAAAAATTAGCCTGAAATTAATTTCTTGTAACCGATAAGTTGTTTCTGCACAAATACCAGAATAAAGTACAGTTGGGTAATTCAAACCTTTTAACTTCATTTCCTCTTATATCGTACATGGCTACAAGCACCACCGTACAAAAGCAATTATTCATTTAACTTCACACCCTAACAATGCATCATAACCATGGAAATACTATAATAAAACTGACTAAGGTTCATAATATCGTGAATACAGATAATGCAGTTTTGGTTTTAAGCTATGTACTGGCACCCATAGTAATCAGGTAAGATAGCAGTATAGTGATCAATTCAGTTAACAGATAAATTTTCTAAACAGACACCAAAATCGGTACCATACAAACTGTTAATGTTACTATTAAATTTTTGATTTGATGAATAAATAAAAATATTTATGAACAAATGTTTACTGTAGGTTGATCCAGTTTGTCAACTTAACTGCTAATATCAATGTTTTAACACCAGGGTATCAAAGTACGGTATATCGGTACATCAGCATCTATTTCTAAGCTCTAGCTTCGATATGGTCAAATCTGGTGAATTGCATAATCTGCTTTGTCGCATAAAGATCATAAATCCAAACCACAGTAAATTGTTGTCAAAAAATCATTCAGCTAATCGCATAGTAGGATTAGTAGCTTATGGCATAATCTGCTTAATTAAATAGAATTGAACAGCATTCTATTCAATTAGGCAAATTATGCAGCAAACTGACCGAAACAAACTGTTTTAATGCGCAAATGAACTTGCCTAATTGCCTACATGCAAAAAAATAATCAAAACTACAGATTAGAGATAAAAAACAACGCAGCATATGACAGTGTGATGTGGTTGATTTTCTAAAAAAACAATTCTCGATTCAGAACAGAATCAGGTGGGTCACTTGTACTTCCACGTAAATCCATAAGTCACTTAATCACATAAAAATAGTTAGTCAAATTGACTACCGGTACTGTATGCAATTAACCAGATTTGACTTTACACCGATATCGCTACTGGTAAGTCCAACATTGTATATCAGAAGAATTAAATCAAATGTTATAGCAAATAAGAGAGTAACTTCTTTGATGACAACATGTTAAACCATAACAAGTAACAATAGTAAAATAACCAACCTATCGGCAGTGTTCTCTCTAGGATTTTGACAAGTGCGAATTTACCCAAATGATAAATTCATTAAAATTTTTGCCCAAAGATTTCACTACTTTGAGGACCTCTTTCACAAATTTTTTGCATTAAATTTGCTTTTCCATGATACAAGCTACAGTCTTGCATGAAAATATTCAAGTTTTTTGTTTTAAGTTTTTCAGTTTTGCATTTTATAATATAAATTTCTGGTTTATAATTAGTAAAATTTGCCCAAAAATTTTGCATTTTTCTTAAATTTCTCACTCTAGAGGGAACACTGCATACCGGTAATAATCAGCTAAACTTAATTTAAATACTAGTATGCTTATTCATTGAGCTGGTAGGTGGGGGCTTGTTTAAATTAAGCCATGGTTTGGGGTTATGCCCTAACCCCTACTAATAACTCACTAGCGCCCCAACGATCCTTGTGCTTGTGATATATCCACCTGTTATAAGATGTGGCTTAATTCAAACAAGCTCCGGTAATTGTGATCCATACTATACCTACTGGTACCAATACATACTGGCACAAGTAACATTTAAATGAAAAGATTTTCTCTCAACTAGGCCTCACAGTATTCTTTAAATTAAGTGAACTACCGTACTTATCAGTATCAGCAGAATTTGGATTAAAAGAATTACCAGTACCATATTGTCAAAGTGATGGTACCAGTAATAGGTTGCCAGAGGATTCGCCACAGAAGATTCGCCACAAAAAAGATTCGCCACACAACGGGTGAGACATACAAATGTGACTGAGAATTTGAGCGTAAGCGTCGGACAAACGTTTGCAACAGTGCCGATGCGGAAGATTCGCCATGATGATAGGTTGGGGTTGGGCCGGGGTTAGGGGGGTTGAAGTCGGGGGGGAGGGGTTGGGTTGGGAGCGTGGGGTTGGGGGTTTGGGGTCAGGGGGGGTGGGGAGAATTGGGAACCCCCCAACCTCGATCCCTCGACCTAACTCCCCCGACCACAAACCCCTGACCCTAACCCCCCCGACTTCAACCTCTCTAAACCCAACCCCCCCCAACTCTCCCGACCCACCCCCCAACCCCAATCTATCATCGTTGTGTGGCGAATCTTCCACATTGGCACTGTTGCAAACGTTTGTCCGACGGTTACACTCAAATTCTTGGTCACATTTGTTGTGTGGCGAATCTTCTTTGTGGCGAATCTTCTGTGGCGAATCTTCCATGTGGCGAATCCTCTGGCAACCCCAGTAATACACACGAAGCACAAGGGATTCTGTGATAAAGGTACCAGTAACAACACAATTCAGAAGTTCAGGACAATTTCAATTGCCTCACATTTCCGAAAAGATTTTACTGATTTTGAAGAATCTTCTTCAAGAAAGTTGGGTTGAAGATCGAAGAAGCTGCAGATCAAACGAGATGGAGGGAAGGAGTGAGAGAGGTGTATTTGGCCACCTTTGGTGACGAGGAAAAAAACAGATTAAAACTGGATTGATGACGATGATTATTCCCAACGTTAAAAACAGACAACAGAAAATACAGTACCACGATACAGTAGAACATAAGTAGCCTACCGGTACCTTGTCCACATCTTTCACGTGTCCACGTTAAATGGGTTTTATGCTCACGGCCCTAGTTTCAGCAACATAATGAAGTTATAGATGTCATACTTAAAAAAAGTGATTACGACATCAAGAAATTCATTATGATGCAAAAACTAGAACCGTGGACCTAAAGCCCACTAAAATTGGACATGTGGACAGAGTAATGATATGATTAAACAAAGCTTGTTTAAATTAAGCCACATCTTATAACAGGCGAATATATCACGACCACAAGGACCACTACGGGCGCTAAGGAGTTATTATTAGGGGTTAGGGCCTAACCCCAAACTACGACTTAATTCAAACAAGCCATGATTAAACTCCAAAGAAACCACAACTCATTGCGTTAACTGATTAAATATATTTGAATAACCTGAATTGACAAACCAAAGAGCAAAATTACTAAATGAAACTGCTACATACCTCACCCTGTGCTTTCATTTTAATGAACAGAGCCTAGAATCTACACAATCTAACGCTATCCCAACCTTAGTTCCGAAAAGAAAGCTTGAAGATTTGCGATCACGCAAATGCAAAATTGCAGGTAACCAGAATGTTAATTTTTATTATTTTTAAAGGAGCTTAGGATATTTTTCAAATTATAACTGATTCAACTGTAATTGAGGGAGACTGCGAAGCAGGGCTGTGAACTCGATCGAATTTTATTCGAGTTCAACCTATTTTAGCAAGTTCGAGTTCTCTAATTTCAAAAATGCGATCGGCTCCAGCCTCGAATTGAACCCGTTAGGTAGGATCTGTAACCTGCGCGCGATACCGCTAGGCCATGTCGCTGACAAGTTTTGCGTGGGTTAGTAAGCTGTGTTTGTTTATGAAGGCGTTTATTTGTTATTGCGATAACTCCACAGAAATCTCATTGGCCAATTTAATAATCTAAAATTTCGTTTTGAATAAAAGCCAAAGTAAGAAAAATTGTGGCATTTCAAGGTTTTAATAAGAAAAGTTGTACTTAGATTGCCTCGGAAAAATTAGTAAATGGAGAATTTTCCTAGTTTTTTATTTTGGAGTTGTTAGACCCCACTGATCAAAAGCTTCTACGGAAAAATTTGAATTTTCTTTTTGTATTTAGTGGCATATTTATCCTCCTCTCTCGAGAAAGCGGTCAAAGCGCTTTAACGAGCTCGCCTAGGGGTCACCGTGGAGCCGTAGCCATGGGGGGGACTATTGGGGGTCAAGCCCCCCTTGAATTTATTTTAGCCCTCAAAAAAATACGTAAAACGTAAACGGTTTAGCGTATATTTTTTTTCAAGATAGCTGCTTCAATCGATGTTAACTTTAAATCTCGAGACTAATTTCTGATTCGCATCCTAATGCTGCAAGCAGAAGGGGTTTCAATTTTCACCGTTAAACAGACTGATGTCTGAGTGTTGTGCAGCTGCTCGTAAACATAGTTAACGAAATTTGCATTATGAAAACAAACACAACCAGCGGTTATATGCAACCGCAATTGCATACTACGCTGCTTAACTTCGCAGTAAGACGCTATGTTCTATTTCGTTGTTTTCTCCCTTTAACTGATGAACACATTTTACTTCTCTCCATCACTGTATTTCCGCTTACGATACTTGCAAGTTTTGAAAGCATTTTTAGTAGGCCTACATCGGCGCAAATTTATTACTTGCGTTTTTCGTTTTCGCGTGCAGGTTCTTTCTGCAGAAAGTTTTACTGGACTGAAGTTGATCTGTTCAGGCTTGGGAAGCAGTGGCGTAACTAGGCCTTTTGGGGGGGGCAAATGCCTAGGGTTGTTTTCCAGGTGCTCAGGGGCGTGTCCAGGAGGGGGGCGCTGGGGCCGCGTTTTTTGCTCTTCACATGACTTTGGGCCGAAAAGTGGACATCTGCGGACGTGATGACCTTTTTTTTTCGCTCTTCACTTGATTTTGGGCGGAAAATGGACGTAATGACCTTCAAAGAAGCTGTCCTTCTTTTGCGCAGTGAAAATATATCCGACCCTGTTGGCATGGTATTAAATTGCGCCCCCCCTACCCCCCCAGAGCAGTCTTACGGGGGCCAAAGTTTGAAATTAAGTACAAAAGCCGCTGTCTGCAAAAAAGAAAGCTTAACTGTTAATTGGAGGGGCCAAGCATGTCGATTAGTAGTAGTAGTAGTAGTAGTAGTGTCTTTTATTTCTGCACCGTCAAAATAAATTAACACAACAATATAGGATTTCAAATACAAACGGACACAGAAAAGGGAAGAAGCGACAAAACGATCAACGTTGTAACATGCTAGCGAGAGTGAAACTTGAAGATGAGGGGATTAGTAGGCATGGTCGCAACACCCGATTAATTTAAAATAGGGTAAAAAAGAACAAAAAGCAAACATATGACGGCGAGACAAAAAAGACACTGGAGAGACCACAGCTCCAACACCGCTATGATATAGTGCAATGGTAGGAACCATAACAGTGTACGGCATTTCGAGGTTACTCAATGTCGTCACAGTGCAACTAGAAAGAAAAAGAGTCCCAACCTAACCCCATACCAAGCGCCGTTGAGACCATAGAGTAACCACAAAAAGCCAGACAGGCAAAGAAACCTACCTAAAGAAATCCTGTCCAGCATGACCGCAGATTTACGACAACTATCACAAATGAAAATAAAAAAAAAAGATTATATCTCGTAATTGAAATAGTTTTATTAGGATTTTAACAATGCACTATGACTATGCATCCCATGCAGGAGTGTGTACAGAGATTGTGTAATAAAATTGACAAGATGAAGTTGTTTGCGAATCTGGGGGCAAGACTGTTTCAGGAAACTGGTGGTCTCTCAAGATGGCAAGAGCTAATAAACAACGAAAAAAATAATAATAATAATAAAAAATTACAATAAATAAAAAAAAAAAAAAAAGGAAAATTGTTATGCTGTTTGAGAGTGAGCCGAAGGCATAGCAAGAAGAACCGAGTACAATTTGGCATGCAATAGATCCTGCCATCTCACCATATCTAGGCCTAAAATAGCTAAATACAAATGTCCAAAAGCGACGGAGGGTTTGAAGTTAGGTGAAGTCACAGGCTCGACTCGACGTAGGTTACGTAGGTTACCTGAAAAAAAAATAGCAGAAAGCAGTTTTCTGTTCGAAACAATTTAACCTATGCAGGCAGGGTTAAGGAAGAGCTAGTAGCTATTTAAAAGGTGCTGTTTTAATTTTTTCTTAAACGCGGCGATTGTCTTAGATTCTCTAATAGGTAGCGTGATATTATTCCATGTTTTGGGACCAATATATCTAATTGATTGCTGACTGACAGTACTACGACAGCTTATTGGGATTACGCGACTATTGCTTCGAGTTGTAATTGAAGTAGACTTGGATTGGAAAATAGGATCGAAAGCCGATGGTAGAGTACGGTTATGGAATCTAAACATAAGTACAGCCATTTCATATTTAAATATGTCGTTAATTGTTAGTAAGTTGTGCTGTTTCATCAGTGGCAAGACGTCTTCATTACGGCTTATTCCTAAAGTCAGTCGAATGAATTTATTACAAATACTCTGAAGTTGATTTAGGATTGTCGAATTACCATGGTTCCAGTTAATTATACAATAGCGAATACGACTTATTATCAGAGAATGATAAATCGATAATAAAGAATGTTTATTGAGATAAGGTTTGACTCGAATCACAGCACCCAAGGTAGCACGCAATTTACTGTTAAGAGCTAGCATATGCTCCTTCCAAGATAAATTTTCATGAATTATTGTTCCTAACACTCGCACTGACGACACTCTTTCAATTGGAATGTTTCTTATTACTAAATTTAGATCACTGGGGGGAGTCTTGGAGTTAGCAGTCTTGAAATATACACACTTTGTTTTGTTAGCATTTAGGAAGAGCTTGTTGGCGACCAGCCAATTATCGATATTACAGAGTTCGTCGTTCCCTTTATTGAAAAGCGTTCGGGCCGTTTTGCCACTGATAAAAATACTTGTATCATCAGCAAACGACAAACTAGTTCCGTATTTCAAGCAATTAGGGAAGTCATTGACGTAAATAATAAAGGGCCAAGAATCGAACCTTGAGGCACCGATAAATTTATCTCATTAATATTGGAAGAAGCAACACCGTTGTAACAAACCTGTTGAGTGCGTCCAGTCAGGTAGCTCATAAACCAGTTTAAGGCTGTGCCTCTAATGCCATAATGATCAAGTTTATGCAAGAGAATTTTATGGTTAATAGTATCAAAGGCTTTCGAGAGGTCAAGAAAAATTCCGAGAGTACAAAGCTTTTTTTCGAATGATGCAGCGACTTTGTCAACAAGCAGACAATTAGCATGGGAAGTAGAGTGACCTCTTCTGAACCCAAACTGGGAATTAGAAAACAAGTTGAAGCGATCAAAGAATGAATACAGCCTCCTGCAAACGATTTTTTTCGAGAATCTTTGAGAAGCTTGACAGCAAACTAATTGGCCTATAATTGTTTAAATTCTGAACACCACCCTTTTTGTGAATTGGCACTACTTTAGCGTGTCTGAAAGCGGTGACAAATTTACCCTGACAAAGGGACAGATTAAAGATATACGTCAAAGCGTTAATGATATTATCAGGCAAATACTTTAATACAACAGGTGGTATTTCATCCCAGCATGAGCTATGCTTCGGGGATGTTTTGTTAATAATCTGCTTTACTTCATAGGGGGAGGTGGGATAAAAGAAAATGGAAGAAGGATTGGCTGGTGCTAGGTATTCTTGAAAGGGTATAGATGGTTTAGGAAGTTGGTTTACGAGATTAATAGCAATATTAGAGAAAAAGTCATTAAACTCATTTGCTATTGGTAAAGGGTCACAAGTTTTCTTCCCATTGATAAAAAAGGATGAAGTGGCACTGTTTAAAGACGTTCTACCAAGAAGACTGTTTATGTACTGCCACGTTTTCTTTACATTATTATAAAAGTTCTTGAATTTTTTTTGATAAAACTCCATTTTTTTTAACTAGATAAGATGAAAATACATATTTCTAATCTTATGATATTGGTTCTTAGAAGTCAGGTCACGCCGTAGAAGATATTTTTTATACAATCTATCTTTTTTTAACATTAGGCGTCTCAGATTGGGTGGGCCAGGCCCCCCTTGGCGCCGGCCCTGCCCCCCTTTCAAATTTCTGGGCACGCCCCTGTTGGGCAATGCCCAGGGCCTCAGCTAATCCTAGTTATGCCCCTGTTGGGAAGCAATAAAAATAAAAAATCAGGAAAAATTTGGGTTGATTTTTCAGCACCCCTAAAAATATATTCAACTCCTCCAAAATGTGCAGGCTGGCTACGGCCCCAGGTCACTGACCGTCTGTTTACCACACCAAGATGGAGGAATTCCGTTAACTGCCTTTACCAACGGCTCAGCAAGTAAACTTGCCGGCTTGTTCTCCACTTTATCCGTTTAATGCTGCCGAGCGTCAAGCAGGGAAGCTGTAATTACCAATTGTAAAGTCATTGGTTTGACCCGACTTGAAATCAAACCAGAGTCTGCAGCTCTAAGGGCGGACGCTCTTACCACTCGGCCATCGGAGCTGTTAAATGGCTGTCTGAGCTGTTGAAATAAACTACAAAAATATATAGCCAAAGTTTTTTTTTTGTTTTACGTTTGCAACAGTGGATGCTGTAGGCCTACACTACCTATATGTGAGCTATGCAGCTCTGTCACTGCATAACGTGTTTAATGAAGTGATTGCTAACGATGATGTTTCGTTGGGCGCTAAAAATAAAAAAATTCTGATTCTGATGGACAACTTGTTTAAATGGAGATTTATTGCCTTGCCACTGCTGTGGTGGTAATAAAAAAAAGTTATAGGCCTATCAGGAAAATAGGTGGAAATTATGATGGTATGCAGTATTCAGACTGGACTGCCCACAGACATTTACCCTATCCTGTGTCCCCATGTACAATTTTAGTGGGCCTAAAGCCCACGGAATTTTTACGTCACAATTACATTTTTGATGTCATAATCACTTTATTCAATTATGATGCAGAAAAAATTGGACAAAAAAAATCAAATCAAGTGTTTTTGCTCACGCTGGCAACGTTACCATTCACAGGACCAGATCAAATAAACAAAAACAAGAGTAATAATAGCAACCATGGAGCGAGAAGCTGGACAGCGAAAAGACCAATTTTATGGTCATCTAGTCAAGCTGCCCTTGAATAACTTCAAGATTTCAAACAATATTTTCAGAATTACTTGTAACACAAGAAAACTTGGCAACAACAAACACAAGCAGTCTATATACTTTGGCGAAACAGCAAAGATGACACTTCACACGAAGGCTAGGCTTACTATTTCAGAAACTTTGTTCTTCCGGTAATAATCAAAGACGGAGGCTAATGCAAAGACTCCAACTTTTTTATTGACGTTTCGCTCAGCAATTCACGCCGAGCTTCTTCAGAAAAACAGGTGCCAGGGTGGAAAATCCAGCCTTGGCAGAGAACAGCAAAATAGTAGCACCTCTTAAACTGAACTGATTATGGTAAAGCAAAAAAGTATGATAGAAATATAGTGAACTGTTGCGTCGTAAGGACAATAACTATTAAATGGAATGAATTAACAAACGTAGAGGTACAAAAACGGTAAAAAACAATTTGTTTATTTTGTTTATTGTTAGTTTTTCAAAGGCACGCAAAATGCAATATTACACTCATGCACCTTAAGGAAAAACGTGACAAAGCCCGAGGGCTTAAAACATACCGATACGTCAGTGAGAAAAATAAACACAAAACGTAAACGTTGGCATGGTCACAAAACCTTTCCTACAAAAGTAAACAGGCCAGTATGATGTAATTTAGGCCTACTCATTATCATAGAAAAATAAAAGCACAAAAAGGATCACAAAAACTATTTACAAATATACAAGAACATGCAACATTATGCACGCACCTAACAATTTTTAATTTAGCTTAGTGTATTATAAATTAGCTTAAGTTACATTCTGCAGTAGGTTTACAAAATAAAACATCAAATTGTATTGAAAAGTACCACGAAAATTTGCGTTGAAGTCGAAAAGATTAAACTGACTGGGGATCAGTTTTAGTTATTAACATTTTTTTCAATGATGTATTAAAAGAAGCGATAGTTTGCGCTTTTCTAACTGCACTTGGGATTAAGTTCCATGTTTTAACTCCACTGAAGGAGATAGACTGTTGGGTAACTGATTTTGAAAAGTAAGGGAAATAATAAGAGTCACTATTACGTGTTGCAATATTATGAACTTGATGGTTGCATTGAAACAGAGGGGAAAAATGCTTGGCAATTGTCGATGTTTCAATTTGTACATAAACATACCTGTTGATAATATGAATAAATCATGTACAGAAAGAAACTTAACAGGTTCACCAAATTTATTTTTGTTGACAAAGGAAGTAAATTTATCGCAGAGTCTTTGTATTTTTTGAACAAGTGTTTTGTGTCCATGATTCCATAGCGGATTTGACTTTCAATCAAAGAGTGGTAGATTTGGATTAAGTTTTCAATATTTAAATGATATTTCAATCTAGAGATAATTCCTAAATACGATCGTAATTTCTTTATTACAATCAGCATATGCGACTTCCATGAAAGATTTTCGTCAAGATACAGTCCTAAAAAGGGTATATTTTGTACTTGTTCAATTTGGCATAAGAATTGCCAAAACAATATTTGATAAACTTGTGGAAGCTTATCACCATCAGACCTGTTCATAACATTGGGTCGGGCGTTAATAAACCGAGCTTCGGAAACAAGACGTTTGGAGTAATTGTTTTCCACCTTCAAAATCTTTGCATTTATCCAGTCAACATTGTGTTCAACTTCCATTGCGTGAACGCAGAGGGCAGATTGTTCTGGCTTTTGGTTGAGGGTGGCCCGTTTGTGTTCTGCCAAACGTGACTTAAGGCCGCGTTTCGTCTGTCCAATATAAACAAAATTGCAATCCAAACAAGGGATTTCGTAGATAATACAGCCAATATCTTCGGAGGTATATGGATCTTTGGGTAATGGCAAAACATGGCGAATGGTATGCACAGGTCTCATGGCAACGTTGACCCCCACCTCGTTTAGAACTCTTCTAATTTTTTCTGATGTGCCTTGAACGTAAGGAATAGAAGTGAAATGATTGTAAGGGGAATCCTGAGAGCATGCCTTCCTAGGCGAGAAAAAAGTGGTCCTGGTAGGAAACCCGCTCAGTTGTAATGTAGAGCGTGTGTGTAGTTGCTCACGGTGCTTAAGTTTGTTGTCGGAGATGTGTGTGTTAACGCGATTGAATAGTGTTTTGACCACAGTGAGCTTCTGGTGTTTGGGATGATGTGATGTATAGTGCAAATATCTGTCTGTGTGAGTAGGCTTTTTGTAAATGGAAGTGGTGAGTGGTATATCAGTAGTGTTACTCTCATTGCCAACTTTACGAGATACCAAAACGTCAAGAAAGGCGAGAGAGGAGTTTTTTTCGTTTTCCATGGTAAACTGAATACTAGAACAGATAGAGTTAAGATGAGAATGAAATGCGGTGACATGTTCTTTGTCAAGGATGCAGAATGTGTCGTCTACATATCTCAGCCACAGAGAAGGTGGAGTATGAAAAGTAGTAATGGCAATGTGCTCGATATGTTCCATGTAAATGTTAGCGATGATAGGGGAGATGCAAGAACCCATGGGAGTACCAAAGGTTTGCTTGTAAAATGAATCTTTGTAAGAAAAGATAGTAGAATCCAAGCAGAGTTTTAGACCTTGTTTGATATCGGAAATGCTGAGAGATGTGCGAGAAGGCAAAGCATCATCAGATGAGAGGAGTTCCAACACGAGGTCAAAGGCCTTGTCCACTGGCACAGCAGTAAACAAACTAACAACGTCAAAAGATACAAAAATTTCATTTTTCTGAACATGACAGTTTTTAACATACTCCACGAATTCCAGAGAATTACGAACGCTAAAATTATTTTTCACCAAACCTGATAAAATGCGAGACAAAAATTTTGATAAATTGTACGCGGGCGAATTAACAAACGAAACAATAGAACGGAGAGGCGCAGCTGATTTGTGGATTTTTGGTAGGCCATAGAATCTAGGAGAGACAGCGTTGGAACAATGCAAATAATAGTAACACTTTTGATTAATTATTTGGTGCTGATATAAATTCCAAACGTATTGATTAACAGTCGCAGAAATTTGATTGATGGGATTAGGCCTTCTTGGTAATTTCACATAAGTGCACTCATTTGTTAGTAAAGTATTAACTTTTTGGTCATAGTCTTTAGAGTCCATGACTACGGTGGCGTTGCCTTTATCAGCCTTCAAAACAACGATTTCTGGGTTTCTTTTCAGTTCTTTAAGTGCCTCTTCTTCTTCTTGTGTGATGTTGTTATTGGATGGTGGTTCAGCAGATTTTAAAATTGCAGCCACTTTAGCGCGGGCAATACCAACTGCTGCTGCATCACGCACTTGTCGCAGCCCTGTCTCCACACCGGCCACAATATCTAATTTTGGTATTGATTTAGGGGTTAGAGCAGAGATGGCGAACCACTGACCCGCGGGTCACTAAGTGACCCACTTGCATATTTCAGTGACCTACTTGTAGTTTGGAAAATTGTACGAAAAAACGGTGACGTAACCAACGTAGTAAAAAAAGCTTATTTTTCCATACTGGGGCGTTAAAGACGGGAAGCTAGGTATTTCTGAGTTGAAGATCTTTTTTTTTGCTCTCTGCACAGACTTCGGCAGAACTTGCGTTCAAGTCATTCGTTAATATTATTACATCCGTGACCCACGTTTTTCCTTTTTTCGGTCTGCGACCTTAAATTTAACCCACCACTTAAAAAGGTTCGCCATCTCTGGGTTAGAGCGTAGTTGAATCCTTTTTCTAAAACAGCCATTTGAGGTTGGCTTAATTTGTTTTTGCTTAGATTTACTATCCATTTGTTTTCTATGCCCGGTAAACAAAATCCCCTAAAAAACGTTTCCTACTATGCAGTGTTTAATACTTCTCACGAATTCAAAATCTTGACTATTGTTATCCATACAGTAAAAAATAAATAACCATCACACACACACACACGTAGAAAATACAAAAAAAAAAAAAAAAAGAAGATACAATCATGACCTAAGTTACAAATTTTTTTTGAATTACTTAAAACACAAGAAAACTTGGAAAACACAGGAAAATTTTCTGTTTCTACCAATATTTCAAACATTATTTTCAGAATTACTTATAACACAAGAAAACTTGGCAACAACAAACACAAGCAGTCTATATACTTTGGCGAAACAGCAAAGATGACGCTTCACACGAATTCAAAATCTTGGCTGTTGTTATTCATACAGTAAAAAATAAATAACCATCACAAACACACATAAAAAATAAAAATTCAGAAAACAAGCATGACCTACAAATTTTAACCGGGCACGAAATGCATATTACAGTTAATTAGCTACGGAGATACAGCTTTTGAAATCAAATCAAATCTTCATTATACTCGCCGTATTACGCCGAAGCGTGTAACGAGTTGCGGGGCCCATCTCCGCGGCTTAGCGCCTGGGCAACACAGCTCCGAAGAAACGTCGCAACGGTGGCGAGTCGTTGGCGACACTGTGCCGATTTGACCGGCCCGGGAATCGAACCCCAGACCTCCCGCACCGATAGCGTGCGCTTTGCAACTGAGCTAACGGCCGGTCTAGATACAGCTTTTGATCAGTGATATTTGGAAATTAAATTCTTCTTCATCAATTTATTGAAGGTGAATTTGGATAATAATTTAATGTCACACGGAACATTATTCCATATTTTAGTACCCGTGAACAAGCACGAAGATTGCCCACAGTGAGAATTCTTTCTTTGAAGATAATAATTTTTCTGGGTGATTGATCTTGTATTATGTGTATGGTGAGTATTAGCACTTTTGAAATAGTTACCAAAAACTGCTGGGAGGTTATTATGATAAAAAGAGTGCATAAACTTTGCTATTTCTAGCTCATATTTATCTGCAATTTGCAGTATGTTCAAGGATTTACATACTGTACTCATCCTTACACAATCTTTTTGAACTTTAAAGATCATTATTCGAATTATTTTATTTTGCAACACTTGTAGTTGTTTCAACCATGCAACAGAACCACTTCCCAAGATGTAATCCCGTATTTAAGATAGGGATACGCAAAACTATAGTAGAGTTTTACTTAAGTTTTTTTTTGACACATTATGTCTGAGTTTCGATAGGATTCTTGCTGCATTGGCGAGTTTGGTAGTAATATATATGGTTTATATGATCTTTCCACGATAGTTCTTATCTATACAGGACATATGAACGGGGGAATTATATAATCTGTCCACATGTCCAATTTTAGTGGGCAAAAAGCCCATGCTTATTTGCATCATCATCATCAAATTTTTGATGTCATAATTGAAAAAGTGATTATGACATCAAAAATATAATTAAGCTAAGCTCCACGGAAAATTTTCCCGCAATTTTTCGCAAAAATCGTTGGAATGTTCCAAGTGGAGCCAGTCTTCAAATTTTCTTGCCGCGACTTTTTTTTAAATGTTAGAGAAAAACAAAAAAAAAGTAAATGATTTTCGCGAAAAATGAAAATTACAGAACATGCGATGAATTATTTTGAAACGGGACGATCGGAAAATTTTAGTGGAGCAGAGTCCGGAAAATTAAGAACATTCGAAGTTGCGAAAATTAGCTTGGAAAATTTATCAAATCGTGTTTGATAATTTGTGCGCGAAAATTGTTGGGAAAATGTCTGCAGAAAAAGTTCAATGGAGCTGCTGCTGCGGCTCTAATGACAATAATTTCGACAGTGACGACTCTAGCTTTTTATGGCTACTCGGGCTCGACATAAACAGTGTTAAAAAAACGGTAAAAAAAGCAATAAAATAGCAACTTACACAACAATTAAATTGTTGCAACATACTTTCATTCGTACATAAAGTTTAATCTTCTTAATTTGATGGCAAACTCATACTGAGTTTGTTGTGTAGCTCTTTGTTATCAGCTATCCATTGTCAGCCACAGAGGAACAGACATTTATGACCAAACAAAAAGCCTGCATTTACCAAACAAAAAGACCAAACAAAAAGCCTGCATTTACTACATAGCAGCATGATGGCAGGCGTCTTACGAAATCTTTTTTCTATTCCTCTCTCCAATTGTAGCTCGGGCTATTTCTCGAGGGCCCGAGTTCCACAAACAAGTTAAGGAAAGAATTGTGTGAAACAACGTAACAAACGTTTGCATTGTCTGACTCAGGCAAATGCGATCGAGCCCGAGTAAGATGTAATAAGGAAAAAGGCTTTTGTCTCGTTTGTCTCTTTCTTTTCTCCGCAATGCGGCTCGGGCTGATTTCCTCTAGCCAGAGCATATGGCTAGACAAATCGTTGAGCGAAAAACGCAACTGCCACCACACACTTCGTTGTTTTTTACGATGACTGTTTCTTTCAACGAACTTGATACGAATTAAGTTAAAAAAAGCTTTAAGCTTACTTTTTAAAATTTAAATAATAACAAGCCTTCCATCATTTCGTAACTTAGGCTCAGCCCGAGTGCCGGAGTCGCCTCTGCATCATTTTGTAACTCGGGCTCAGCCCGAGTAGCCCGAGTGCCGGAATCGCCACTGAATTTCGAGGAAATTCTCGTTTCGTGCAAAGCAAAATTTCCTGCGAATTACAAATTATACATTTTTCCGGTGGAGACTCAGCTTTATGATGCAGAAATCCCGTGGGCTTTAGGCTCAATAAAATTGTACATGTGGGCAGTGGCGGATCCAGGTGGGGGGGATGTGGGGGATGCATCCCCCCCACCAACCAGTTTCAACAATATTTGTAATGAATATAATTTTTCCGTAATTTCGAACCTCTTCCTTCAACAATAATTCTTACGCCTTAAGGTGTGTTTACACAGAGTGCGATGCGAATTTTCGTACGTAAGGTGACGTAGGCCACGAAACAATGAGAAGTTATGACGTAAACTGCGACACTTTGCACGGCATTTTAGAAAACAATCGTAAGGTACCAAATAACCGATAAAAAGCAAAACTGTTGGGGTTCGAGTTGTGTGGAGATATTTCCACCAACTTCTTACGTCAAAAAATGGATAAAATTTCGTACGAAAACAAATCGGATTAAAATCGCATATTCAGTGCAACAAACCTTTAGCCATGCATAAATCGAAAACGAGAGAACAAAATGCAATATTAGGAGCAAAAGAACAAAATGAAAATTTGCGTTACAAATTGTTGAAAAAGCGCTAAAATGCCCATTACAGTGTGAAAATTTTCAAAAGTTTTTCGAGGGAGCATGCCCCCGGCCCCCCTAAAATCATTTTTGTTTCCTTATTTGCTTCAAATTTAACTTTGCAAGAAAAAATACTCTTAAAAAATGTCAAAATTTGGTGCTAAAAAGTTCTGAATATACTATCCCTTCACATGGACGCATTTTCTAATAATGGCTTATTTACGCTCTTTTTTGGGTTTAACATCTTTGCATTTAGTTAACATTCATTCAACCTGATTCAAAACTGCATCTTCGCCACCAAAATTTTCTGGATCCACCCCTGCATGTGGGCAGGGTAATGGTGCAATCAAGTTCAAAACTGTAATCTTGACATGATCCCTTATTCCCAACACGATGAGACCAAAGCACAGTGTACCATTATTACTAACAGTGGAACCACTCTCTGTGCTCAGTGTCCGGAACGAAAGTCAGAGTTGAGAGTTTATCTGTTCAAATCGTGTTGCCCATTCCTACAATGAGAAATAAAAAAAATAATGGCGAGCAATTTCATTATATTTATTAGACTATAAACTGCTTGTCACTTTTTTTCTTTTCTTCTACGTAGTTAAACAATCTGCAGTGTCTCCCTGAAAGTTTTAAAAATAGAAAATAAAAACAGCAAATTTTGGAAACGGCAACAATACAGATGAACTTTTTCAAAAAGCAATTATTAGATCACAGGCTTCACAGTATTTTCGTCGACATACGTAACAATGCTTTTTTGTTAAGTAGGCCCGCTATAGTCTGTAGGAACTAGAGATGTGCTTAACCGTTACTTTTGAGTAACGGTTGCAAGTGATTACTTCAGAAAAGATATTCGATACTTTTTGTCCGTTACTTGTATTCGTTTAGGTAATCACTAGGGCAACTAAAAGTCAATAAAGTCAAATATTATTACCTGGCTCAGAAAGTCATTAAACTTCTACTAAGCATGTTTTAGCTTCAAACTAGGCGTAGTTTAAAAGTTATTAGGTCAAAATAAGGTCAAAATGTTGCTTTGGGTCAAAATAAGGTCAAAATCTGCCTTTTAAGTCAAGATGCAATATCTGCGTCGTTTATATTGTTTAATATGCATTGTTTAATAAATAGATGAAACAAATTACGTCGCAATCATTGGCTGCCAGCTTGTGGAAAGCAAATTGGTAGCCCTTTTTCAACATAAGCGCATTAAAACACCATTCGAGTATAAAAGTAATAAAGTGTGTTTATGACGAGACAATCGTTTTCGAATGATTCCAGAATTTCATTGTTATATCGCAGAAGCCGGAGATCGAGTTTTGATGATTAGCTTAATCCTAACAGTGAAGAAAAGCGTGGTTGCCAGATTGGACAATCTTGGGTACAAATTCGCGAAATTTGGACCTTTTTTAACTTGTTTGGACCGAAAAAAAGTTATTTTGCACCTTCGGACTAATTTGATTGAAACAATTTTAGTGCTATTTTGTTCGTTGTTTATGTTGGTTTTGTTGTACTTCGTTCATAAAAAACTATTCAGCATTATTTTTACTTGCTTAAACATGTTGTCGCTTTTCTTGTGATAAAATTTTTATGTCAAAAACAACGTCAAAATTTTAAATTTTTTAGGTCAAAATTTTAAAATTTTTAGGTCAAAATCTGGTTGCCCTAGTAATCACAAATCAAAATCTATTAAAATCTAAAAAGAGCAGCAGAATCAAAACAATTAAATACCGCACGACGAATATTTTTTCTCTTTTGTTTGCCAATGACGCTCACAAGCAGAGAGAAAATATCTGCTAATACTTAGTAATCATTAAGGATTCGATTCACTAACGGTTCCCATTATCAAGCAGACGAGCACGCGGCAAACGAATCTTTTTTCTCCTTTGTCTGGCTTGACGCTCACAAGCAGAGAAAAAATATCTGGTACTTAGTAATCATTACGGGATTCGAGTCCTGTAATGATTACCAACTAGGAGTCGTTTTCTCTCTTGGTTTAAGTCAGTTCGCTTGCGCTTCTTAGTTAACATTTTGGGTAAAATTTCGATTTGAAACGAAATTTTGACTTCGAAAATGCTGTAGGCTTCTGTGCAGTAGTTATGCAACACAATACAAAAACTAAACGTGGCATACTGTTGTACATTGACTCGTCACAAGGCTCTTTTTTAGTAATCATTCATAAATCTCACGTGGCACGTGGCATAGAATGGCATAGTGCAGTGGTTCTTAAACTGGGTTCGACCGAACCCCAGGGGTTCGGTGAGGCTGTAGCAGGGGTTCGGCTAAGATCAGAATAAGTTTTTGCAAAAAGGCATACAGTTGTAGTAAATGACTACCTCTGCGTGGAATGATGCATCCCCCCACCATACTCTTTCAACGCTGTTTTTGATGAATAAATTTTTCCATAATTTCAAACCTATTTGATAACAATCATCTTTACGCCTTAAGCACGCATAAATCCAAAATGTGCGAACAAAATGTATCATATTTGGTGAAGGACTTAGAGTTAGAGGCAAAAAAATTAAACAGAATTTGCCATAAAAATTGTTCAAAAAGCGCTAAAATGGCCATTACAGTGTCTAAATTTTTGAAAACTTTCCGGGGAAGCATACCCCCGGACCCCCCTAGAGCCATATTTTTGTTCCTCAATTTGCTTCAAATTAACTTTCCGGAAAAAAATACGCTTAAAAATTGTAAAAATTATATGCCACCCTCCACCGCCTTAAGAATATTCTGAATACGCCCCTGACGTGAAACATTTTCAAAGAGCTTATGCCCTTTTCCGGTTTAGACGTCTAACGTCTTTGCACTCATTTAACATTCAACCTAATTCAAAACTGCATCCCCCCTCTAAAATTTTCTGGATCCGCTCCTGGTTATAATTAAGGGTTCGATGTATGCTTGCATGACACCTATTGGGTTCGATACTTCCGACAAGTTTGAGAACTACTGGCATAGTGACTTTATTTTTTATCAAATGTTTTTGGGACGATCAAAAGCGGCTTAGTATCGAGAGTGGCATAGAAGCGGAGTGGCATAGTAGGTCTATTGAGGTTTTACTGTAGCGCAGACATTTCTATTGCCTTGATCGCACTAAGTCAATGCCGAAATGATGACATCATAGATTCAACCAAGGTAGTTACAGTTCCGCTGCTTTCGCGGTGAAATGAAAAGCAAGAAAAAATGCGACATAAGCCGGTTCAAACCAGTATTTCTCGCCTGGTTTTCATTTCGAGTATCTTGTATTGTAAATAGCAAATGAATACAATTTGGAATCGGTATTTTGACAAAACGAATCAGTTACTATCCGATACTTCTTGTTAACCGTTACTTTTTAACGAATGATTACTATTCGCCCATCTCTAGTAGGAACTATCAGTACACTGTGACCAAATTACGTGGGAAACTTCCGTGAGATCACTGTGGTGAGCAAGGTTGGCAGTACGGTACTTTTCGTTCAAAATTTACGTACCCGTACTTCAAAATTTTAACCGTACCGTACTAACGTAACGTACTTCGATTAAATTTAACAAGCGTACCGTACCGTACCAATGAATGGTACGCTTAAAACGTACCGTACCTTAAAACGTACCGTACCTAAAAATTACGTACCGTACTTACCTACCTACCGCCATTCTTGGATGCTCGCCAAATTAGCTAAGTGCTATTGCAATGCTTATAAATAGGTTAAAGTTTGCAATATGCGACTTGATCGGAAATTGAACCCTACACAAGTTTTCCAGCTACAATACGAACACTTGTGGTGTCCTCGTAACTACCAAGTCGCCAGCGATGTTCTACCGTATGAATAGAATATAATATATATCGCATCCTTAACGCGGTTATCATCAGTCTGGAAAAGCAATGTCCCAGTCAGGAGCGGATCCAAAGGTGGGGGTGGGTGGGGGGGATGCATAGGGTTGCCAACTTAGTGTTTAACCATTCCGGGACACCTTAATGCTTAGAATTTGAAAACTGATGCAACAAAAGCTTACGACACAGTCCCACACAAATGACATCAAAAGCAACAGTGCGTGCTGTCGTAATAGAGTGAAAATCGAGCAGCGTTATTAGCTAACTCCCAGCCTCTGAATAATTTTATCATAATGAAAGTATTTGCAAAAATATTCGCGTGAATTACATCCGTTTTCAGTTTAGAACGAAGCCGACATGCTTGCATGGCCTTTTATGTTACAACGCCTTAATTGGTTGTCAGTTAATTCCGGGACAGACGTGGTCCGGTCCGGGACACGGGACGTCAGACGTCAATTCCGGGACTGTACCGGGCATTCCGGTACGGTTGGCAACCCTAGGGATGCATCCCCCCCACCTGCCAACAATGCTTTGGATAAATAAAATTTTTCCATAATTTCGAACCTCTTCATTACAGTAAGCCTTAGTCGCCTTAAGCACGCATAATCAAAACTCTGCGTAGCCTACAAAATGCATTGTATTTGGTGAGGCACTCAAAGGTAGGGGCCAAAAATATGAACAACCTTTGCCTGAAAATTGTACAAAAAGCGCTAAAATGGCCATTGCAGTATGCAAATTTTTGAAAATTTTCCGGGGGAACATGTTCCCGGTCCCCACTAGAGTTCTTTTTGTTACTTAAGTAGCTTAAAATTAACTCTGCCGGAAAAAAAAACTACGCTTGAAAAAGTGACGAAATTTGGTGCCCTTCCCTGAAAAAGATTTTGAATACGCCCCTGATACAAAACATTTTCAGAGGGCTTATGTACGGCCGTTTTCGAATCTAAACGTCTTAGTATTTAGTTAACAGTCAACTTAATATAAAATCACACCCCCCTTTAAAAAAATTTTTGGATCCGCCCCTGATCCCAGTCACACTGATCGATACAATCCATGTGGGCGATCGGAACCGCAGCTAGGTCCTACGTTTTGTAAAAGCTGAGTAAACATTAGCCGAATTTTTCTGTTTTTTAATTGTTTTCCAAATACTGTAGATGTAGGTTACAACAGAAAATAATGCTTCTCGGTGACAGTAGAACGTTATGAACAAGTCCAAACTTGTCCACTGAAATGCGCATTGCGTAAAATTTCTCTTATAAGCCTATTGGTAGTCTTCACTCTGCACCCTACCGAGCCCTGTTTCAAGGAAGCCAGTACTACTAAAGGGACGTCAGAAGACCAAAAGAGACTTCTCCAATGACTTACCGGTAGCATCTTTTGTTGTGCTCATGAATCCTCTCTCAATTTAAATTCACGGCGGATGCATACCATGTATAATTGCGACCTGTTATTGTGAATTTGTAATGCCGCATATTAATATTCTAAATGAAAAATACTCCTCTCTTATGGATTGCCACCTTAACGTGGTGGGGAGGTTTGAGTTTTCAATGATCCTTAGAGCAACGCCGTCGGTAGTGTTTAATCACTTCCATCAGGGTCACCCATGGCGGTAAGGTTGAAGGAGAGAAACAGACCAAGTAGCAATCCAATGCTGTAGCTAAATGGAAAGTTGTAATAACAATATTCATGCTGCATCGGACGGCGCGCAGGATAAAAAGGTCCGCGTTCGAGTTTTAGGCAGAGGGACTCGTTCGAAAAATAAGCTACAGTCTCCCCCACAAGCTGACCGTCACCGGAAACCCACCAACGCAGTCGCTATGCGTTTGGGGAGGCAAATGGGGGCAGCGCACAGAAAACGTACTCGAGTTGGACCAAACTGCAGGGATCTAGCTATCGGGAACTGGAACGTTTCGTCACTGACAGGAAAAGAGCAGGAGCTTGTTTGCGAAGCCCAACAGTATCGCCTTGATGCTGTGGGAATTTCATCAACAAAGCGCCGGGGTTCTGGAACTGTCGAGTTGAACGATGGGTGGAAAATTTTCTACTCAGGTGTTGATGCAGCAATGTCTGCTCAAGCTGGTGTTGGCTTACTTGTGAGCCCCAACATAGCTGAATGTGTCGTTGACTGGGTACCACTAGGAGGAAGGGTTTGTCTTCTAAAGCTAAGGCTGCAGGAGCGATCTCTGTGTATATTGCAGGTGTACGCACCTAACATAGAATCACAGTACGAAGCCTTTCTGGAGGAAGTTGAGGTTGCATTGGGAAAAGCAACTTCATCAGAATCCCTTGTCCTTTTGGGCGATTTCAATGCACATGTGGGCATCGACAATGCAACCTGGAAAGGTGTTATTGGGCAACATGGTGACCCTGACATTAACAAGAACGGAAGGTGTTTATTGCAGTTCTGTGCCACCAATGGGCTGTGCATAATGAACACATTTTTTCAGCACAAAAGAATTCATAAGTACACCTGGTACAGAGACTCTCTGGGACAACGCTCCCTGATTGATTTTTGTATCGTTTCGGCGGACTTGTTTTCTACCGTGTCTGATGTCCGTGTTAAAAGAGGGGCTGAGTTGTCAACTGATCACCACCTAGTTGTCTGCACTTTGAAAGCTTTGAAACCCTTGAAAAAACGAAAGACTTTTCGACCACGAGAAACTTATCGAATCAAATGGGAATCATTGGCTGACAAAGAGGTACGAACTGCATTTGCAGACAACATTGCATCTAAGTTCAAAGAACTTCCGACCTCTACTGAAGACATTGAAACTGAGTGGTGTTTGTTTCGAACAGCAGTCATTACGTCCGCTACTAACTGTTGTGGACGTAAGCGTGTTGGAGGGACGAAGAGTAGCGAGAAAAGAACTCCTTGGTGGAACCAAGAAGTTAAAGAAGCTATTCGTGCGAAAAAAGTGGCCTATAAGGCCTGGCTTGCAAATAAGTCATCACTTGAACTTCGTTCGCAGTACTCTGAAGCACGTAAGACGGCAGCCACAAAAGTTAAACTGTCTAAGGAAAGGGCCTGGAAGGAATTTGGAGAAAGGTTAGACGATGATTTCAAAACGGCAAACAAAGTGTTCTGGCAGACCATTCGCCGTTTGCGTGGAAAAAGATCTCGAGTCGCTCTCTTTATCGAAGATTCAAATGGTGTGACTCTGAAAGATCAAGATGCTATTTTGAATCGGTGGAGAGAGTACTTTAGTGATCTTTTAAACCCAGTTGATGCTACACCGATACAAATTCACGAAGAACAGGTTGGGGACAGTGGTGTAAAAAGTATTTTGAAACTGTACTTAAGTAAGAGTATTGTTACTGACGGCGAAACTACTCGAAGTAAAGTAGAAAGTATTGACTAGAAAAAGGACTTAAGTAAAAGTAAAAAAGTAGTCATTTAAAAACTACTCAAGTAAAAGTACTCGTATAGCGTTTTCAAACGTTAAAGTGTCAACTACAACTACACACTTGCCGATGCGGCGATGATGGACTTGCTTTGAAGGTGGCAAAATGGTGAAACAAAAGAAATTATTACCGCCCAAATGGCCGATTGGATAGAGCGTCTGCTTTTGGAACGGTAGACTCGGCAGAGGCGTAGCGTAGGGGGGGAGCAGTGGGGTGCATATGTCCCCGGGCGCCAAGGAACTGGGGCGCCAAAATGGGGTGTGCAAAAATTTCACAACAAGGGTAAAAAGCCGGTCACAAGCAAGATTACACCGGCGGTAGACATCGTCTGATAGTAGTAGACTCGTACGCACCGTAGGGAAAGGTGGGGCAAAACGGGACACGGGGAAAAACGACAGTAGCGTAGTGAGGGGGTAGTGGGGGCACGCACCCGGGTGCGCACCACCTAGGGGCGTACCAAGAAGTTTTTTTCATACTCTTTTTTTGACGTATTCACTCACATTTTTAAAACTACTTCGTGGATTACTGTGTTGTAATGTATGCTGTTCACAAAGGATTCAAATCACGCCTTACTTTCGACCACAAATCACGCACCAAAGGGGCGCACAAAACAGTAATTTTATACACTTCAGTTTCGACGTAATTTTTTAAACTTTAAAACAATCAATTTATTGCAATGCATCTGACACCTGTATATGCTTTCGGCAGAGAAGTGAAATCACTCTTTACACCCGATCACAAATCGCCCGTTTACTCTATTATGACATCACAAAGAGGTTTGAAACTGCGCGTGCATAGTTATTCGACTTTGCAGCAATTAAACAGAAGGAAATAGAACTCCACTAAAGGAAAAGTAAAGAAGCGATAGGTATCTACAGTATTAGATTTTCATTACTTTAGCGTTAGGTGGATGCTAAAGATTGTTGGTAAGTCGATTAAGATACGCGTATAGTCGCTCGCTAAACCTACTCCACAGTGATCCTAAACTTTTTTAACCAATAGGCCCTTTCTGATAATACAGCGAACAAGTGCCGATCGAAGCATTAACTAAACTGAACCTTTGCCTCAATGGCCTTTTCTGGGTGTTTTCTTTTGTAGTTTGTATTGTTTTGCTACCGTGATTGGTATGTAGACTGTGATTTCCAATGCGGATATTTTGAATATTTTAATGACAGCAATCACAGAATGAGAAAATAGGGAAAAATCTGGCAATTTCGGGGTTGCGAAGCGCAGCCCCGTTGCTGCTGAGATAATTTAGTTACAAATGTGAAAGAATTGCAGTATTGTAGGATAAAATTGCAGCTGAGCGCTTGATTGCCCTATATGAAATGCAATTCCGTTTTCTGGGTAGCCTTTTTTTCAGATCGACGGTCAAACTTCTTGTTGAGATTTTGAGCGAAAAAGCTTTGCAGTTTGATGCGGGCAGCTTTCCCCAGTGTGGGCCCCTTGCCGACCGTTGGGATGTTGTCGTCTCCAAAAAAGAAAAGAAAGGTCTTCACCCACAATTCTCCGCCCTTAAATGGAATCTTGGTCCCCTTGACGGCTAAAAGGTCTCCGAAAAAAAAGGTCTTCACCCGAAATTCGGTGACCTCAAATGGAAACCGGGGACCCTTGACGGCTATGTGGCCTCTCCAAAAATAACAAAAAGGTCTTCAACCATAATTCGGGACCTCCAAATGGAATCCGGGACTGTTCGACAGCTAAGGGAATCTCTCACCACACTACTTTGGGACCTCCATGATGGGCCCCTAAAATGCTCTTTCATGGACTCCTACACACCCATGGGCCCGGGGCAGATTGCCCCCTGTAATCCCCAGCCCCCCTCTTTTAAGCCCTGGATGAGGGGGTCCTGTAGTGTGTCTTTTGTATCCTTGACATTCAGTTGGGACGATCTATTCTACAATATTAGAGCAAAAAATGTAATTTTGGCAAAAAGCTGCCAATTTCGTTCTGCATCTCTCTCCACAACGTCTTCTGATTGTACTCAAGGGATTGAAGGGATTGCATGTGATAAGTTTTCACCGGCCCGCCTCTGGCTCAGAAAAATTGCCGCACCGTTATATAAAATATCTCTAATTTCTGAAAACAGATAAGCGTTTTTAGAGTTTACATTGTTAGCGATTTACTGGTAGGAAGATTATGCCAAAAAAAGAGAGTGGAGCTCAGGGTCGAAAACGGCGAGCCCAATTTGAAGCGTTCTTGAATGAATCTAGAAAATTTATGAAAAAAAAATTTAAAAGTAGTGGCTATGCAAAAAGACAATCGGCCGATATGCGAAGACAAGACGAATCTGCTGGTACAGATAATCATAGAATTGTAAAACACAGGGGGCGCAAAATTTTTGTTTGCCCCGGGGCGCAGGGTACCCTCGCTACGCCACTGAGACTCGGGGTTCGATTCAGAGTTGGGTTAAACCAATGACTTCAGAATTGGTATTTATAGCTTCCCTGCATGACGTTTGGCATCAAAGGCGACAGCGTAATTCTTATCGCGTGGAGTGAAATTTCCATGGCGATGACGAGACCGAGTGTTATGGAGTTGAATAATCGAGAATTGGAATGTAAACGCAGATTTTAGGCGCAACGAGGGATTTCAAGGCGAGACTGTAACTCAAATGCCTCAATAGTAAACTACTTCTACTTTTCTAAAATAAAAACTACCCAAGTAGAGTTACTTTATACTAAAAGTACTTAAGTAAACGTAAAAGTAGCCATAAAAAAACTACTCAAAAAAGTACTCGTTACCGAAAAAAACTACTCAAGTAATCTACTCAAGTAAAAGTACTTCGTTACTTTACACCACTGGTTGGGGAAGATATTCAGATAACCGAAGCAGATGTGAATGCAGTAATCAAATCATTGAAAACTGGAAAAGCACCTGGTGAGGATGATATCAGACCTGAAATGTTAAAAGCAATGAACATACATGGTGTTCGTTGGCTGACTCGTGTTTGTAAGGTGGCGTGTAGTACTGGGCAAGCACCAAAGCAATGGCAAACTAGTGTGATAATACCTATCCACAAGAAAGGAGACAAGAGAAAATGCACCAATTATAGGGGCATATCTCTCATCAGTGTCCCGGGTAAGGTCTATGCCAAATGCCTTGAAAAGAAATGCCGTGAAACAGTCGAGCCTAAGCTAACAGATGCTCAGTGTGGCTTTCGTCCTGGCCGAAGCACAATGGATCAGATCTTTGCCTTGCAGCAAATCTTTGAGAAGTCGTGGGAGTATGCAAAAGAGGTCAATGCATGTTTTGTTGATCTTGAAAAAGCATATGATCACATTCCTAGAGACAAGCTTTGGGCGGTGCTGTTGCAGTATGGCATTGATGGCCAGTCACTAACTGCCATTAAGTCGCTGTACATGCATTCTGAGATCTGTGTTCGTTTTAACAGAGCAACGACGAAACCTTTCAGAGTAAGTGTGGGACTACGGCAAGGCTGCTCTCTTTCACCTATTCTGTTCCTTATTTATATGGATAGAATAGTTAAGAACAGTGAGTCTTGTGGCGGAGTAAAGATCGGTGAATGCACTGTACAACGTCTGTTATTTGCAGATGATCTTGTGCTACTCGACTCTACCCAAAATGGTCTCCAGCAAGCTCTTGACAGGTTTTCGGATGCATGCTCTGTTGCCGGAATGAAAATCAGTACAACAAAAACAGAAACCATGTGCCTGTCCAGACAACCAAAGCAGTGCTCTCTCCAAATTGATGGAGTACCACTAAAACAGTCAGAGAAATTCAAGTACCTCGGCGTCTCATTCACAAGTGACGGCAGACAAAATAGCGAATTGGATATCCGCATCGGAAAAGCAAGTGCAGTAATGCGCCAGCTCCACCGATCTGTGGTACTGAAACGGGAGCTTTGCACCAAGGCAAAGCTATCCATTTTCAGATCGGTCTATGTTCCTATTTTGACTTATGGCCATGAGTGTTGGATCATGAATGAGAAAGTGAGGTCTCGAGTTCAAGCAGCCGAAATGGGATTCTTGCGAAGAATTAGCGGTTTGACCTTGTTGGACAAGGTTAAAAGTGCAGATATTCGTGAATCTCTAAACATCGAATCGCTGCTTCTCCGACTAGAAAGATCGCAACTGCGTTGGTATGGACATGTGACACGAATGCCCCAGGAAAGAACAGCCAAAAAACTGCTCTGCTCAACACCAATTGGTCGAAGGCCTAGAGGCCGTCCCAGAACTCGATGGCGAGATTACGTAGAAGATGTTAGTTGGTCTCGCCTTGGCATCCCAGCAGAGCATCTATCCTTTGTTGCAGAGGATCGAGATGCTTGGAGGCTCCAACTTGAGCTGTTGCCCCCGCGACCCCCCAAGGATAAGCGGGTCCAGAAAATTAATTGATTGATTGATGAAAAATACTCTGTTTGTGCTACGCCCCAGAGGAGTTCTGTGTCCACTGACTGCTGGCCATAACTATTTGTATATAACTTAAATGTTTTGCAAGAGCATTAACCTTTTTTTGTCACAACCTTTTTTTTTATTATTACCAATTAGTTTTCAGGGACAATCTAACTGTAACATTTAAAAATTGTATAATTGCATGCTTACGTGTTTTAATTCCTGCTTTGTGCCTCAAAAACCTCGTCGGTTACTCTTTTTTTTTTGCAAGTCCGTAGTTTCAAGATTACCGCCAGGACTGATGGTGTGCTACACATTATCAATTCTGTATCGCCGTGAATATAATTAATCATTCAGTGTTTTTGTCCCATCGGTCCTTGATCTTCTGTACTTCAGGTGGCAGCGACCTAAATGAACTTTGCTCCCTTCGCCTTCTCCTATGTGCACATTTCCGAAGCTACAGAGTGTAATGTTACCGTTTACTTATGTTTGTTTTTGGAAATGTTGTACGTCAATAAAAGCTTTGTTCTTCTTGTTCACAAAATTTCACAATACCAAGTTACGTACCGTACCACATGGCACGGTACGTAAGGTACGTTTAGTACGCATATTTATAACACGTACCAACGTACCGTACCCGTACCTTAGCAATAATTTCGTACCGTACAAGCGTACCGTACTATTTGCCGAAAAATGGAGCGTACCGTACCGTACCGTACTGCCATCCTTGGTGGTGAGATTATAAAAGTTTTACACGTTTTTTGCTTGAGCAGTCAAGCATTGCGATATACTAAAGAATGAACACATTGCACAACATGTTGAATCGTGTTAGGTTGTAGTAATATGAAACAAGTAGGAGCATGATGCAAGATGTAGTAGGAAAAAATGAGTAAATTTTGTAATAGAAATCGAATAGCTTGTAAAAGGTGATTTAAGCTAGCGACTTGTAGTTTTTGCTAGATTGAACCATAGTCCATACAGTACGGTACTGGTACAGGGTACCATATGACTGATATGATTGAACTAATCTATTCTACTCCTTCTCAGCCAACAGACTGTTTCTCTAAAATCAAATTTTTTTAAAACAAATGGTGAATTGATCTGGTGATTTACCAGTAGACTATAGGCTAGTGTAGGTTAAGACTTGCTAGGAAAAGTGTAGTCTGGAGTCAACGCAGGTTGGTAGTCTACTGGTCTAGGTGTGTTTGTGTTGCTGTGGTATGTGATGATCAGATGATGGTGATAGACGAGTCTATGAATGACTGTATTGGTAGTTTTATTGGTATATAGGTCTATGTAAGCGTTAAAAATAGAACTAGCCTGGTAACTGGCTTTGCTCTCAACTCGAAACTACCACAATAAACTGATAAAGGTAGACTCGTATTGTACCGGTAACCTGTTTTTCGGCTAATCAAGCTGTTTTTTGCTATTTATTATGCTAAACTTTGGAAATGCGTTAACTACCACACTACATAAATTTTGTTAGGCCTACAGTGCCTGGATTGAATGTTTGAATACAGGCCTACCACACTGCCACAGTACCACAATATCAATAAGGTTTAAGTTTTTATTTTGCAGTTACACTAACCTGCTAACTACAGCCTGCATCCTTTAAATACAGCAATGCGGTCTAACATGTAGAGTCAGATGTCAGAAATCTTTTGGATAGGCAGTTAAGATAGTATCGGTGACATCATGGTATAACTATATATCCACAGATCCAGAATGTCAATGAATGATAGTCAGATATGTACGTATAATATTTAATATGAAGTGTTTATTTCACCGAAAATTCTGGTTACCGAAGTTTGATAAATCGTAGCTGCGTAACCGTTTTCGGTTCCTGTAGTGCGACTCTCACAGTAGGGGAACCGTTAGGGGATGTTTTCGGTTCCACAAACCACGATTTTCGAACTTCGGTAACTGGAATTTCCAGTGAAATAGACGCTTCCTATTTAATATTACACCATTAGCAGTACCCTGTACCTAATCTCTCAAAGGAACAGTGTTATATTAAAACTCATCTGCTCATTGCTACAACCTTGTTTTTAAAAATTAATGCTCTTTATTGCCCAACACTGTAACAGCTAAATAAGCTGATAAGTGTTGCTGTTACTGCTGTATATAGTGCGCTGTAATTTTTGTGTCACACTGTTCAGTTATTTTAGTTTGCTTCAGATGATTTTGTTTGGTTTGCTTGTTTTACTTCATCTTTGTTTTGCTTGCTTATTATTAATCTTGACTCTAGATATTCAATAAATCCTGCATCATAACTGACTGATTATATTCGTATTTTTTAATGCTGTAGTATTTCACTTTTTTTTTATTTTACATTTTTTAATTTCCGCAATCTTAAGTAATATTCTTGCCATATCGCTTTGAGGTCGTAAGGTTATTTTTGTGCCCAGAAAAAAATTGGCATACCAACACTTTGTTATTATTATCATATATTATGAGTTCATAAAAATTTAATGTTATATGTTTTACAGTTGTTATCAATATGAAAATGTGAATGTTTACATTTGCATAAATATGATGTTAATTCAATGATAAAAGATGTGAATTTATGTTAATACAATAAATTTCTTCCTCTGTATTGCTGGTATTGGTAAAAGTGTTGCTATAATGCTTCAAACAATGATTGATCCTGATGTGATTAAAGGATTAGGTCCTTCTGCTGACTTAAACTGTCACAATAAGGTAATAATCTGGTCATGTGAATGTCTTGTGGTCTAACATAATAAACAGATAAAGTAGACTATCTCTTCATTTAGTCATTGCTGTAGAATGTTAATCCTGCCAAGCAGGAATAGGGATTCGAGAATAAAAAATGAGCTATCAGCAAATTTCTTAAATCAAGAGTTCCAAATCCCAATTTTAAAACCAAATATTAGTCTAGTTTGATGAATATGATTGTGAATGCAGTTCCGACTGCTTAAAATACTGTAAATTACTTTTGGATTCACGTTTCATCTAAACATTTGATTTTCTAAAATGCCAATTTTTACCAATATTGATAAGCACTATATAAAATACGATGCTGCAAACCATAAATGCTGTGATGTAAATTTGCTGACTGGTGTCCAACAAACGAAGTTTTCATTAAGGCTATGTTATATTGATTTTATTTTGCTTCAAATTCAATTTTACTATTCCCACAGTGTGTTTTTGTAAAAAAATGGTTTTATTTTTGCATTTAGATGGCCATACACTTACAATAAATGTATCATTTTTAGCAATTCATCTCTCAGGTACAAATAATAATCATTTTGAATTTTTAGTCCATGCTTAATCATTATTAGTGATACTAATTTTATATGATATGGTTATATTGTACCGGTATGGTACAAACAGAAGTACATTGTATAGTTCTCAAATGGTGTAAATTGAGGTAAAGTTCTGAGGAAAGATGAAAAAAATGAGTATATGTTGGTATGTTGAAGCTTTTGACTGCAAGCCACTAGTTTAGATGCATTTGTAATTTTGTGTAAAGTGATTTTTTGCTATTTTTCAGGCAGTTGCTTATTTTGAGCAGTTGAAAGCTACAAACGAAGGTTTAGAATTTTGTGCTTTGTGGATTGCTCAAGGATATTATTCTGAAGATTATGTCAACTTTTTTTTGTGGCAGGTACTCGTAATTTGTTTAGCAACTAACTCTGCGGTAATAATTTGCGAGTAATTACATGTAAGGTAATGGCTTTGTATTGTGTTAAAATTGATGTTGCAAATTCGATTAAATATTTAGGCATTCACGTAGATAACAAATTGGACTTTAAAATGCACAATAAAATGTTAGAAAATAAACTTTCACGATCTGTAGGTATTTCACACAAAACAAAATCCTTTCTTCCAACCTATATTTTACGCAAGTTATACTATGCATTTATTCACACCCACTTGAACTTCGGTTTGCTGATTTGGAGTGCCACTCCTAAATCGAATTTAACAAAACTGATTAGAATTCGAAATAAAGCTATTCGGCTGCTAGCTGGTGCTGAATGGAAGACTCATGCATCCCCACTCTACTTCAAATTAAATATTTTAGGTCTAAATAAACTTACGACCCACGTGATAGCTAAATTTATGCATAAACATTATCTCGGAAAATTGCCCTAGAATTTCAATGATTATTTTACTTTGGTTTTGTCTGTGCATTTTCGCATGACGAGAAACTCTTTGAAGCTTTATCAATATTTCATTCCTCAATTTCCCATCGATAAACTTCAACGTCAAATTAAATATATACAAAGGCTCAAAAATTTGGAACGTACCATAAGAACTCAAAAAACTTAACCACACCCAATATAAACGTAAACATAAAACTTATTTACTCAGTCAAAAAAATGTTTTTTTTGTTTTGTTTTTCGTTGCATAATTAAATTATCTCAATTTATACAACCATGTTGGTAGTCTTTGACTCGAAGACCGAAAGGTCCCTTCACGACTTCCTGGTACATCGCAAACAGCTAATCAGACTACCCTGTTAATAAAAATAATTGCACGTATTCATACCATGTTTCAAAATATACGGAAATTGTATTTTTAATTTTATTACATACCTGATGTTATAAATTGTAGGCCTTCAATGTTTTGAGCTAATATGACGTATATTTTATCTACTATGTGATAGCGATATGTGTCATTATTTTACTCATTGATGTGTTGATTTAACCTGCGCGTGTACCAAAGTAAATTTGTTTAATATTACTCTTCCTAATTTTTTTGGGTTTATGTTGAGTCAACCTAGACTAACTCTTTTTTAGTAGTTTAGTAGTCACGATTAGAAAAGGCTTAGTCCAACGTCAACTTTTTGTGTGGTTAAGATAATTAGTACCGACACTATAGTCCAAAGTTTATCAAAAATTTTGTGAACAAAAAAAAGCTTATGTTCCCCAGAATTAATCATTTTCGTGATTGCATGGCTATCCTTTTGAAATATTTTTAGGTGTTGGAACTCCAGATAAAGCAGCGTTATTCAGAGCTGCCTAACAATATCAAGGATGGAATGAGAAGCACTCTTTTAACGTGGTTGCAAAAGTTTGTAAGTTTACCTCGTTATATTGATTTTAAGTGCCGAACTCACGTTGCTCTTTCATTGGGATGTTTTTATTCTTCATGTCAGTTAGTAGACACCCCACATGTCAATCAGGAGAGTCAAAATCATATTTTCAGGTAAAGCCGAATTTCATTTATTAACTCAGAGTAGTGCATAAACAAAGCTGGGTGTAAAAGATATATTTTGAAATTGAGTTTTATGGTCGTTAGTTTTTTCTATGAAGAACACATTGTCCTTAAGTTACAAACTATGTATTTTTATGCGCAATGTTTTTTAATAATCTGGCTAGGTGTTGCAGTTTACTTCTTTACCATTGTAGTATACCCGAGCATATTTAAATTCTTAATTTTTTAGAAAAAGGACCAGCTGTCCTCACCTCCAGCTGAATATTTGAAGAACAAAATTGCCCAAGTATTTGCGCTCGTTTTTTCACGAGAATACTTGAGTAACTGGCCTACATTCGTGAGAGATATCATGATTGCAACACTAGGCGAAGACAACTGCATATCTGAACTTGGAGCAAATATGTATTTAAAAATTTTGCTTGCTATTGATTCAGAAGTGGTCGATAGAACGATAGATCACGTTGTAGAAGTAAGTAATCCCCACAAATTTTTAGTTTATAGTCATCTGAAGCTCTCAGTTTTTACTGTTTTTTTATTTGCTGAAAACTATCGAGTTTTTAACTTTGGATTTTGAATAAAATAGTATTTCTTAGCACGTAGCAACAGCTGATGGTACACTTTTTTGATATGTTTTTTTTTTGAAAAGGTGAATTGCGAAAATGAAAACTTTAAAAACGATTGGTAGTTGCTGCAAGTAATGGCTTTTCTCACTTTTTAACAATGAGAATTAACATCAAAGAATTTTGCAGAAGATTTTTATAAGAAGACGGTTTTTTAGACCTTAAGAATTTCTCGGTTAAGATTGGGAAGAAGGTGATAATGGTCTTGGGGAAAAGTAATGGAATTGAGGAAAATGACAATGAGGTTGAAGTTGAAGTAAAACTTGTTGCCTTATATTTCGCTTTCTTAGGTTCAAAATCACAATCAATTGATCAAAGACACGATGAGAGAACGATGTGTCACAGAGATGGTCAATTCATGGCTTGCAATACTAGCTGTCAGTTCGTTGACCGAAGAAAACACTTGTCTTTGCTTACAAGTCGTCGGAGCATATGTGACGTGGATTGATATAAACTTAATTGCGAACGACAGGTAACAATTCAATTTAGTAATCGAATAAATGCAGAAATATGTTTATATTCCATCCAGTATTGAATCTACAATTTCTGCATACCGGTACTACCTAAAATTATTTATTCCTTTTTTTTGTAAAACTTCGAGAGATATTTTAAACGAGAACTGAAGTGTATTGTATATGGCCTAGCGGTACCGCTCGCAGGTGACAGATTCTGCGTAACGGGTTCGATTCGCGGCTTGAGCCGATCGTATTTGACATGTGTAACGGGTGGCTGCTGACTCCAGTCTCCCTCAATTGTTGTTGAATTTTCAGTTCAATATAATTTGAAAATAACCTCAGTTATTTAATATTTTATTTTTTACGATAAGTGTTAAAAAACACGACGAATTTAAAACTGACAGCAAAAATAACTTACATTTTAGTTCCCCTTTAAGTTTAATTTTACTGGTCTGGCTTGCTGATGTGCTATATTCTGCTCTGGTCTCATCTGTCTGTAGTAGTACTTACGTCATAAAATAATTCACTGTTCCCTTCTTCATGCTCTGCATTAATGGGCTTTGTAGAGTTGAGAACAAGCCGGCAAGTTCACCTGTTGTGTTGATGGGAAAAGCACTTAAACAAGCTAGCTTAGAGTTGTCCTCCAGTGTAATACGGCTGGAGGACAACTCTAAGCTAGCTTGTTGAAGCGCCTTGGTCGCTTTCACGCAATAGAGGGGCAAATATACCGTCAGCCATAACAATAATAATAATATTTCAGAGTCATGTCATTGGTTTTGAATTTCCTGGGTCAAAATTACTCATCAAGGATTCGGGAGTCTGCCTGTGAATGTTTGAAAGAGGTTTCAATTAAAGGAATGATGCCTGCGGACAAGTTAACTTTGGTGGAGACTCTCTGGGCAGCTGTGCAATCTTCAAATGTTTATCATCTCTTAAACGTAAGACGTGATTCTTGTCGGCATGGTGTCAATTGTAGAAAAAAAGAGGAAATATTCCCTTTTCTTTGGAGCATAATGCTTGGAACTTCTTATTAGCTTCAGTAGAAAACATACAGCCAGAAGAATTGAAAACATTTGTTAATTACTTTACGTTTCAAGATGTTACTTTACTTTTGACAATGGGATGAGTAACGTCGTGAAACGTCTAGTAATTAATAAATGTTTTCGAGTGTGGCTGCATGTTCTCTACTGACTAACAATTCGTCGGATCTTTTATATATTATGACAATCTGCAGTTCAACTTTTATGTTTTTTTCAGGTTGATAAAGAAATTGATTTTGTTATAAAGCTTTCTCGACTTGTGTCATCAATGACGTCAACCCTCATTTTCGCGTGGAACAGGTTCGAGTTTTTTGTCACCTTGTATTTCCCTATTCTTTTATGTATTTTTTTTTTGGAAACAGGCAGTTGAAATTGATCAGTGAATCTGCACAGAACGACAAAACAGCCTCAGCATTAAATCTATCCATCGACTCCAAGATGCCTTTATGCTTAGACTTTTTTGAACATGATGATGACGACGTTTCGGCTCAGTGTATTGACCTCCTCAGAGATTATCTCGACATGCTAAAACGTACTCAACCGTAAGTCGATATCATAAGAAAGCTGTTAAAAAAGTACAGCAGTAGCGTTTCATTAACTAACAGTATTTTATATTTTACTGTGGGATATATCGAAAGGAAAGGCGAAAGGATTCACTTTGTGTATACTTTGGGATACACAAAGTGAATCCATCCGCGTAAAACTAACATTTATTGTAAGATTCTTAAAGTTTCAGTTTGTTCACTAATCAGTGAATTCGAAAAAGCAGTGCAGTTTATCTATAATCAGTAAGTGATTGAAAGCAAAGAACTAGAAAGCAAACGTGCAGTAAAGGAAATTCTAAAGTTAGTTAATCTTTTCCTATTGTCAGTAGACCGGGATCCAACCCGTGGCGCATGATCCACGCACGGCACCCCTGCCGTTTGAACTCCATTCATATTTTAATTGGTACGATGGGATTATTCCCCTTCTTGCATTTACTTTGCTTACGTATTTTTAGATTGAGCGAAATTAAAGAAGAGATGATTCAAAAATTATTTTATGCACTCGTGAAAAAACTAAAATATGACGAGGAATACTGTTTCTCTAAAGAGGTAAGTCATTAGCGAAGTATTAAAGGTCTAATGTGGATTCACGGTAGCACATCAAAAAACTCAAGAATTACGGTACTAACTTGATTAGATACGCCAAAAACTGTTATCAATTATCATTATTATTTTTTTTTTACTTAAAATTAAGTAGCGACCCATGACTAATTTAGAAAGGTATTTTTGAAAATATTGTGTGCGTTTGTTGAGGTATTGTTTGTATGTAGTCATTTTATGGAAAAGTAATTAATGGAGGCTGTCATCCCACTTTTGGTGAATTAATACGCTTGATGTCATTACGGTATAGTAGACTTAAGAGCTCTTGAACTTTGCTACTTATATAGGTATCAGTTGGATCAAGTTCTATTACTGTATTGCTAAATTTTTTGATGTGGCTTGTCAGACACAATATAATACACTTTATTTGTTCTCAACACTGCCTCGAAACGCGGCTGGCATGCTACTTTAGAGAACCAAGTCTCACTTAAGAACACAGTGAATATGAGACGAAAATAGCTTAAAGAGGAAAGATAAAGCCACAGCAATTCTTGTGACTGGAGGTTGCGACTATAGTAGTATATGCTGTATGCTTTTTTTTATTTCGGTTTATTAAATGCTTATTTCTGTATTATGTTTTCACAAAGCAACACAGAACATAATTTTTCCTTGTACTCCTGCTACTTTTCTGAAATTGCATGTTCACGAAAATAATCTTTAGTTGACACAAATCAATAAATATTACATTGAATTTGTTTAGGGAGAAGAAGAAGCTGAATTTCAAGATTACTTGCGCAGCATTAAAGTCATCTATGATAATCTGGCTATGCTCTGTCCACAATTGGTACTGCGCAGTGTCCATTCTATCATGTCTGCTACCCTTTCCCTGTGGCAATCCGCTGCTTTTAACGACGTAGAAGTAGCCATAAGGTTGGTTGGTCTAAAAACTTTCACTACTTCAAAATTTTATAGTCAAATCCAAGGAATTTGTAATTATGCCCAGTTTTTGGGAACCTTGCATTGATCTGCCTCTCTTGTCCTTTTAGGTGATGGGGTGGCCCCTATGTCTTCGATTGAACTCTACATGTTTTTGCACTAAACGACTCGCACAGAGCTGAAGAAAGTGTTGGTGATAAAATAAAATCAATCTTGTAAATAAAATATTAGGTTAAAAAGTTGGTAAACAAGGCAGATTTTTAGCTAACTGATGGTGATTTCGGAATATTTTGAATGGAATTTTTGAATGCATTAATTCAAAAGTAAGAGCCAATAATATGTGAGACATTTGAATATTTTTGGATTTATGCTTAAACCGTTGTTAGTCTTATTCAAATACAATCAATTCATACTTTCGATCGACTGTGGTTTATGTATGAATCGAAACGTCTTGAATATATTCAAATGTTTTACATTATTGGCTCTTATTTTGTAATTGATGGTAATTTAGATCTTGAAAATTCGGTTCGAGATCTTCTGGTTAAAAAGTATTGCATTTTGCAGATTATTGTATATGCTGGGAGAAACGATTCCCTCCAACATCAGCACACAATTTTCTCCTGACAAAAACAAATCCTCTCCTCTGCATGATATGATGACTTTGGTGAGAAAGATTAAACGTTTGAAACTTGTTGGCATTAACTGCATGTAAAACAAAGCAACGCTAGAAACTTTTATTGCCTGTGCATTGTGTGCTAGTATGTTGCTCAGATGGCCGAGTGGTAAGAGCGTCCGCCTCTGGAGCTGTAGACTCGGGTTTGATCCCGAGTCGGGTCCAGCCTATGACCATAAAATTGGTGTTCGTAGATTCCCTGCTTGACGTTCAGCATTAACGGGACAGTGTATAGAATAAGTCGGCAACTCCTGAGCGGGCACGTTATAGTGCTTTAATCGCTTTCTCGTGATAGGAGAATAGTTAATGCTACTAAGTACAAAATACAAACGTGTGGTTAAGAAATGACGGTAAATTTTTTTTCACCGTTCCAGCTTGTGACGAGTGGAGTCAGCAATCATCCACACCCTGCAGTGAGATTGCAATTTTTTGAAACCGTTGCCAGATACGACAGGTACTTCCCCGCTGTCGCAACCGCCGAGCAGCAGTCATCTGTTATTGCTTCAACCACTCAGGCCTTCTTTGATCAACGTGGCTTACGCTCAAATGACCCGAAAGTTCGCAGTCGTTGCGCATATTTAATGTCCAGGTAAGAATTTGCATTTTTTCTTTAATACGGTTTCAGGATTCCTATTATAGCCTCGTCCGGCTGCTTTGCATTGCATAAACCTTTTTTGTTTAACGTGAATACGTGGTTTGACCGTTGCGCCGAACAGAAAGCTCGATAGCAAATGCCAGAGCATTAACATAAAACAATCACCAGTATTTATTTCGGTTTTTAGATTTTATAGTTTTACTCCCCCCTCGAAGAGCTTTAGTGGCGAAACAGCCTATTGGTTTTTTTACGATATTTTAAACACTGGTGATTGATTGTTTGATCTATTTTGTTTTAGATATGTTAAAACACTTGGAAAACTTCTCAGTCCTTACGCCGAGGAAATCTTGAGAGAAATTGACAGAATGCTAAAACTAAGTCCGGTAAGTATGGTGTTTTTGCTGCCCACTGGCAAATCGTCGTCACTCCAGTTTAGAAAGAAATGAAGCATTGGTTTCGTATTCCAGCTCGTGCATCGCTGACATGCTACTAACTAAGCTTGGGTTTTCAGAAAGAACAAGTATTGTAGATGCATTTTTAAAATAAATAATAGCTACAAACTATTACTGAGCAAGAACTAATTTGGTAAAGATGTATGGCTTGCGGTACAAAATTTGAAGAACGTAAAGCATAGTAATTTCGCCCAAAGCTCTTCTCGAATTCTGACAATTTCGTCCTATGTGTGTCTCTTGCTCACGAACACCTTCGAAAATAGAATTGCTACACATTACTTTGCCATCTTATTATTAATAAAAAAGCACTTCACCTGCAGCTTGGCTATTGCTCAGTGAAGTATTGTATGCATCGCTGATTCGAACTTGAAGCTTCCACGTGGTTTCGGGCTCAAATGCGCTTAGCACTCGCCCAACATCATGAGCTATAAGAGGGACACCGCTTGGTGCTGCACCAGTGGCGCACCCAGGGGGAGTTTAGGGGGTTGAAACCCCCCCTTTTAAAACCGAACCTTTGTTTTTAAAGTGAAGTGTCCAAACTGTGCAATTGCAGTACGTGCTATTATTTCAAAACAGCTGTGACAGAATTTGCCCCGCATCATACTGAAGTCAATTCGGCTGGTTGGTGTAGTCATAGTGGTAAGAGGCATTGTTATCAGTGCGGGCAGGGGCGGATCCAGGGGGGATGCGTCCCCCCCACCAGTCATTTTCAAACACGTTTTTAATGAATACATTTTTTCCACAATTTCGAACCTTTTCCTTAACAATAAGCCTTCCGCCCTAAGCACGCATAATTGAAAATGCATGAACAAAATGCATCATATTGGGTGAAACACTCGGGTTTAGGGGCACAAAATTTAAACAAAATTTGCCCAAAAATTGTTGAAAAAGTGCTAAAATGGCCACTACAGTATGTGAATTTTCAAAAATTTTCCGGTGAAGCATGCCCCCGGACTTCCCTAGATCCTTTTTTCCATCTCAAAATGCTTCAAAATAATTTTACCGGAAAAAACTGCGCTTGAAAAAACGTCAAAATTTGGTGCTTCCACCCTCAATAAATTTCTGAATACGCCGCAGACATGAAAACATTTTTCAAAGGTTTTTTTACATCTTTTTTGGGTCTAACGTCTTTGTATTTAGTTAACATTCAACCTAATTCAAAATTTCATCACCCCCCACCAGAAGTTAGTGGATCTGTTCCTGAGTGGGAGATCGAGTTTTTTTTTAGAACCCCCCCCTTTGAAAAATGCTGAGTGCGCTTCTGTGCCGCACATATCTAATCGTTCTTTGTTTTTACTGCTATTTGCGGTGTTTTAATTACTTTGGTTTGGCGCTAGATGGCACTCTTGTGTTGAAAGAAAATTGTTTTCTGCGTGTAGTAACGATTGTTTTTATCCATACAACTTTTGTTACGTGCTTTCGTATCGCTTTGGCTTATGTTACAAATAATGACAACTTCTTGATTGTAAAGCGGAATTAATTTCGTGGAACGGTTCCTTATTATTTTCTGTAAGTTTTTTCGTAAGGTTCCTTGTTTTTTGATGGATAGGTTGCCTAATGTATGAAACAAACTTTATCGCGGAAAATAAAGGTTTTAGGACCTACTCAAAGTAATGTTACGAGAAACTTTTCAGAAATACAGTTTCCAGTAGTTTTTCAAGTGTTTGGACATGCCTTGCTGTTATATTATTCGACAAAAAGGAACTTTTTGCGATCATAATTCAATCATGTATGGCAGCTTTTCAAAAGATTGATAAAACTTTTCATTAAATCAAGTAAAAACCTCAAAGTGTGAGTGTTTTTTTGTAAGAATTTTTCTAAATATTTTCTGCGCCGATTCATTGGCATATTCCTATTCTGTAATGGCAATGGTATCACCAAATGGTCAATGATGTTATCAAAAGTAGATTTTAATTTATTTTTTAACTCCGTGAATTCAATTGTGAGATTTGCATTCAATATGTGATCTAGCTCGGTTACTTTTGGGTCACCAAAGAAAATCCATCAAATTTTTTTTACCATGTATGGAACAAGTAAAATTTGAGAATTTCTCTTTTACAGATCAATGGTGTGGAGCGACTCTTATCAAACGACGACCAATTATTTATTTACGAATTAGCTGGAAACTTAATTGTTAATAGCCATTTTACCCCCGAAAAAAAGGCTTCTCTTATGACAGCTCTTTTGAGGCCGCTTGTGCAAAATTTTCAACCTGCTTTGCTGGAGATGAAGACTCTCGTGGCAAAAGAAACAAATAGTGAAACGAGCCAGGACCAGAAAATCGGAAATAAAACTGAAAAAAGCGAAGTTTATGCTGTGGCTCTCAACTATATGATGTCCTATGCAAGGTAACTAGTAATATACTCTCAGTAAACCCGGTATGTGACGGATAATTCCATATAATGAAGGAAATTTAGAAGTCCGAAGGTATAGCCAGCATGGGATCAAAGTCGCATTTAACGGATTTTGCATTTATGGACAAAATTGTCCCGGCTTCTCCGTTGTATACGAGGTTTATTGTGTTTTCGATATCTTTTGACTTACTCTTATGGTGACGCAAAGCTCGATTGCAGTAGTAGGTTAAAGTAATAGTACAATCACGTTGCTGTTCTTTCTAGTTTCATTTTTATGAATATGTGTTTTTAGCCGAACGAGTAAAGCGTTCAGCAACAAACAAACGATGAGCCAGTCAGGATGTGCAGTTGTCTACACCGATGCATTGAAAGTTTTTCTACAAGCTCTCGACACAGACGCTCATAGAACGTTAATTCATACAGGTAACTAAAAATATTTGGTTTTGGGTCGTAATTATGGCATGTTTAAATTGTTTACGGTAAACAGTAGGACCAAAATATTTGCACTGATACTGTAATTCAGAGTTAAAGCAAATGTTTCAACAATTGCAGTCAACAATACTTACTCTCAGTTAAAAGTATTGAGAATTCGGAAAGATTTGTGTGTACAGCGACTTTATTCAGTTTTTCACGCTCGCTTGTTTTCAATCTTTACATAATCAGCATAGTGAAATTAGGCTCGAAGATCAATCTTCAATGACGTTGTAATTTCTGTATAAAGGCGCTGTTGTTCAAGTTTACGGTTTGCTGTTGGCAAACGTTCGTCGCATATTCTCATATTTGGTTATGCGACGAAGTTCAAATTATAATTTCTTATGAATCAAGAAAAAACATTTGATCAGCAACTAGGATGGAAACTAAAATTTCGAGCAATGTTTGGAAGTGTGTTAAAATCGTAGTGAGGTTCGTTACTGTCCTTGCCCTCCAACGCTTATGGTCACATGACCGTTCCTTTTTTTGTCTGGTGGGACTGAGTTACCCCGCGGATCGATAAAACTTTGGCCCCATGTGAATTATAACATCTAGTGCGAAATGTTAGTTAAATTTATGGTGTTGGAAATTAGGTGATGAAACGAAATCGTAGACGTACACCAATTTGCTTCGCTGTTGATGATGACAACTGTGTAAGCGCGTTTGAAACGTCTATACCAAAGAATTTTACATTGTATTTTATTTTATTTTAAAGTAAGTTGGTGATGGTACAATCAAACGATTTTTGTTGTGGTAAAGTCTGCTCTATGTTAAAGAAAGCGTTTTCTGTTTTATTTTCTTGCTTTTTTGTAATGTTATTTATGCAGGTGTGCGCCAGTATCTTCACAGGATGGTGATTTGTCTCGAAGAAGAAGTACTGCCGTTTGTCCCTCTCACCATTCATCATCTGCTATCCAACCAGGAGTCAAAATCACTTCATGATTTCATACCCTTACTCAACCAAGTTATCAGCAAATTCAAGGTTCGGAGCTCTCTTTTGATTGTTTAGCCGGAAATTACTAACGTCTTCGTGACCTCACGTATGACGTCATGAGTTCGAAACTTCATTAGCAATTTATTAATTAGCAACATTACTCGAGACAAGCTAATGCGTATAAGCTCTTTTATGAGGGAAACTTTTTGTTTATGACATTTTCTGGATCTCGTCTGCTCGTCTGTCTGGATATGACTTTTAAAAGACATTTTCGAAACTTTAAACTTCGAAGTCTTTATACTCTGTTGACTTGTACGCTGTATTGTAAACGCGTAATATTTGAACTTCTGGTCTCTGTGCATTGTTTTAACACAAAGTTTTGACATATTTCCAGTTTCTTTTCGTTAAAGTTATTTTGCCCTTGATTTTCTTAGAAGCAGACGAGCCTATTATTATGAGTTTTCGACTTTCAACAAAAGAAGTGCGCAAGATTTTTGTTGAACCCAAATTTAGTGAAAGTGAAATCGAATGGCAATAAATGGAATTTTAATTAAAAAAAATTGTGAGGTCGCATTTTGCTTTTGCAGCCGAAGATATAGCTAACTAACCTTACTAAACATGCAAGTGTGAATTTGATTTTTAGAAGACCATTGAACCGTTTTTGAGGGAAGTTTTTATGCTAGTCGTGCGTGCAATATTTGACGTTCTATCACGTCAGAATGCGTCAGGCGTGACTTCGGATGACGACATTAAAGCGATACGTCGAACGTATTTTCAATTCCTGCATTCACTGGTAACTAACAACGTCACTCAAGTTATATTACGTCAAGGTAGACGAAATTTTGCTTTTTTCATAACCTTATTGAATCGATTGCATGCAAATGGTGTGTATATTTAGTCGTCTTATGTTTGCGCAACTTGAAAACTGATACTCTTATACTCTTAGGATTTTCGCTTCTTGTTTCGGTAAATATACCTTTCAGTCAATACTCGCGAAAGAAAACAAGCGACACCTTGAATAATGAATATGTTAATAATCTACTTTTTTTGTAAAATATCTTCTCTCTTCGGAAACATTCCATTAATGTTTGACTGTGTTGAAATTCGATAGCAGGCTTTTTAGACCCGAATAAAGATCAAGCCAACGGAATTTTGCGGGACTTTCCGTCAAAGCACATTCCTTTTCCGAAAATAATCAAAAGTCACCGAGTTCTGGCATATCCCTCCTATCTCAAGTGTGCTATTGCGTGCATTCACAGTTTTTACGCAGTAGTTGTTTCGAAATGTGAATTTTTATTTAAGTTATGGTGACGATGGTAAGGCGCCGATTTTGAAGCGTAAAGATCTGCGTAGAGCTTAAAGCTTATGTGTTATGGAAAATTAATATGATAGAAAGCCCTATGTGTTGCTTCTATAGCTTCTGCCTTCGGGCTGTCGTTATAATTCTGCCGTTTTACATCGCTATGCTACTTCGCGTTATGGAATGTTCGAAGTTTATGTGTTTTTTGCAGCAAATCCGGATTTAGAATTGGTCCTTAGCACTTTGGTTGAAGGAGCTGTCGAATCGTGCGATGCAACTGCTCAGAAAATCTGCTTTTTTGTTTTGGGTCGACTCGTGCAAGATTGGGGTGAGTTAAGTTTCGAGTGCGGGAAATTACCGTTTTGTCGACATATTGCACTGCAGCCTGCGTTCAGATTAAAATGACAGGAACTTATTATTTTTTGTAATGATCTGCTTCTTTTAAAATTGGAATTAAAATGAATTTTTTGCGCAGACAATGATATTGGTGTTTCTCTGCAAACATTTGTACAAGAAAGTGCGATCCCCGCATGTTTCATTGCTCCAATGAAGTCCTCATTTGACCTCTCCGACGCACAAACTGTTCTGGCTCTCAACGAATCTTCGAACCTTATGAAAACAATTTGTAAAAAAGAAGTAAGGAAAAGTCTAATACATTCACTATTTAACTAAATTTCATTAAAACTTCTTTTGAAAATTTGTTTAAAAAGGTTGTATTTTTGCTCTGCAATATCTTATAAAGTGCAAAACACGTAAGATTATTATTTCTGAAAAGTTAATTGAAATGAAAGGTTACTGCAATGTGTCAGGCTACTGGTAGTTTGGTACCTCATTGCTTAACGCTCATAATTTTGTGATAAAAATCATGTTTTTTGCTTTGCAAACTAAGTTTTTGATTGGTTAGACGGGTAGACGGCATTCTGCCACGAACGCCCGTTAAACAAATGTAATCCATATTCGATAACGCGTATATTTTACTCAGGGTTTAGACACTGATGCTTTTCTACGCCAGAGGTATTTACCATCCCTTCAATTACCCCACGATAAAATAGAGGTGGGTAAACAGATATGTTGCTTCCAATAAGCTAGATTCGATGCAAATACTGTAAATTGTGAAATCAATAAATGGAACTGGCGATATTTCTTTCGCTTAAGGGAAACACCCTTTTTTGTTTAACATACGCTTGATATTTTCAGGAATATTGTCGAGCTCTCAGCTTATCAGATAACCGTGGATTTCGCGCTTATGCAAAGGTTAGTGAATCAATATAATGGATTGGTCTTCTAGAGTACAGAAGCTGATTTGAATCTTCGTGCATTGTGTTGTATGAATAAATAAATAACTTGGGTTATTTCCAAATGTTGAGGAAAAAAGTCAACAGGTTAAGTTAGACTGCGAAGATATCTTGCGCTCTTCGATTTTGCGTTCGGTTTCTATCGACGATTGAACCCGTCAGATACGATCTGTAACCTGCGCGACAACGCTGTACCACCAGGCCATGTGGCTTACAAATACTGATACAAGAGGTAATGATGCAATAGGGCAGTCGCGTCTCTTATTAAACGTAAAAATGTTCCGGAACAAAGTTATTCTTTGAACGGTTGATTAGTGAAACGGTTTTCGTAACGTTGAAATTCCACATTGCGTTGTAACGAGCAATTATTCGAAATCGAAAAATCGTCCTAATACTTTCGTATTTGCAGGCTTTCTTCACTCAAGCAAAAACATGACGAAAAACAGAACTGGTGAAAAATGAAATAGACTATTGTATTGTCCCTTTGTCATGAGATCAGTTCTGCAACAGCTTTTCGGGATAAACCTGCTAAGTGCTTATCGATATAAACATAGAACACTCTCAACTTCCTTATACGGTGGTGTCAGTTTGGTTTATTTTTTTGCATTTTTGGTTCCGTTTTTTCGACAAACTCATATTTATTTACGTCCTATCCATCAGAAACAAATGTAATTTTGAAGCACTCTAAAAGCTTTATGTTTAGTTTAATCTGTCAATAAAAAATACGACTTTTAAACATTAGTTAAAGGTGCTTTTATGTTTCACCTCATAAGTTTCTAAATTTAGCCCAGCTCTTTTCGGCAGTTGTGGACTTAAATGAAAAGCATAGATTTTCTCTACAAGTTTAAAGAAAGGTCTCGGTTTGACCTTTATATGCGTCTTGCCAAAAGCTCGTGGCCCCAATTGAAAAACCCTGACTTAACCATTTACTTACGCTCACCTTAACTTGTAAACGTCGATTAGTGACTTTCATGTTGCATTTGCTTTTCATTTTGCTGCGTACTTTTAGGTTAATATGCACAACAGGCTTGTTTTAAAAGCGATTTTAAGTTACGATTCCTGCTCCAATTATGTTCAAAGTGATGCGAATTGGTTGCTTTAAGTTAAGTGGCGTTAAATTTCATGCGATTAAATTTTATAATGTCGGAATAGCTTTATTTAGCCAGTGAAAGGGCAGGTGTGTCAACCGAAACCAATGATACAGAAAATCGTGTAATGATGTGAACTCACTAAGTTGCACAACTGAGGTTAAAACAAGGTCACCGCTGATGCAACTTAACGGAAACCTCTAACATTAAATTAGTCTTTATTTTTCAACGATAAAGTGCGAAACACAGAACTGCTTTGGTTATACGCAGCTTTAAGCATGATTTTTAGCTTTACCCTCGCATGAGAAAGATTTTGTTCTGCACATTATGATGAAAGAAAGACAATAACAGACTCACAAGAGGGTTATTGAAGGTCTGTACATTCGTAGGCTATAAGATTTTTGCAGTCAAGTCACGGACAGTAGCACACGCAGGCGGTAGTCTACGACTATGCGCGTGGCTGTACCTCGTGTGTAGTGTGGTCGGCTGGTCGCTTGTAGGCTATAAGATTTTTGCAGTCAAGTCACGGACAGTAGCGCACGCTGGCGGTAGTCTACGACTATGCGCGTGGCTGTACCTCGTGTGTAGTGTGGTCGGCTGGTCGCTCATACTTTCCCAACAAAACCGAGGCTTATGGCGGAGAAGCTCTCTCACGCGTCCCTCTTCTGAAGACATACACGCACGCCCCTGGCCTCAAAGAGTCTGCAAGGAGTACTATTTCTTTTTTTAAACACTTATGAACAACAAATTTTCGTAGAAAAGTTGGAATTTTTTGAATTTTCATTAGCTGAGAGTTGAACCCAGGATTTGCGACAGTAAAGCGTATGCGTTTATCGCTTATTTGGTATATGTGTTTCGTCAATGTTATTCCTGGGAGAAACCGAAGTGTCACTTTTTAACTACAACAGTTCAACTCAACTACCCGGTACGCACTTTGGCAGAATTGTACCAATCTGTCCTTGGCTCTTTACTTTTTGTGCTTTGGGCTACAGGACGCTCAAACTTTTAAGTTCCTGTTTGCGGGTTTGTAATTAGAAAAAAACAGCAGGACATTATTGCTTTTATAAATGGTTCCCTTTGCATATAATTAAAAAATACTTCTTTATTTACAAGTCGAGAGAAGATTGCATGCTATAGCAGTTGGAACAGTAGAGACGCATGTAGCCCTTTGTATTTAGTGAGTTGCATACTCAAAGACTTTAAAACGGCATCCAGCCATAATGCTGCTACAGTGTGAGGATTTGCAGTTACAGAGATAGATTTAAGCAATAGCACGTAGACATGAACTTGCGGAACGGAAATTATTTAAGGGCCGGTGCTTTCAATCATGGTCAAAATTCAAACTTTCCAAAGGAATGATTTAACATTAATTTTGAGAATTTAATTTGCTGATTTTCTCTGAGAAAACAATACACTGCCTGTCAGTACGACAGAAAACGCTATGCAAGTAAGCTCCTGTCCGGTTAGAAGATGTAAAGTTGAGGTGTTATGTTTCACAAGACTTTGTTTCCTCTTTTATAATTTGAATTCGGCAGGGTGTTATTTTCGAGCGAAGAGTTTCATCCACAATACGAAACATGATACGACGCAAAAATTAATACTTGTTGTATCATTAAGAATTCCGATTTTATTGATAAATGCTTATTGATAATTAATTAATTTGTTCTCATGCAATGAATTAGCATTGTTTAATGGTAGATTCTTTGCTACAATTCTCGCCTGAGTGCGTTTTTTAACCGATTTAGCACAACATACAGTCACGACTTGTCACTCGTAATTGATGGTAAAAATTTTTTGTTGTGTTCTAATGATGTCTAGTTATCGTTGGATAATTATCGTATAAGAAGTAGATAAGTTTTAGTTCTAGAACAGACAGGGCCGGATTAAGGCGGGGGCTGATGGGGCTGCAGCCCCAGGCCCACAACCAAAAATAGGCCCACCACTAATCTAAGTCAATGAAGTGATAAAAGAACTAAGGTAGCGTAGGCTACTAGAAATCTCCCACCTACTATGGAACACGCTGTTCAATCTGTGTTCATGCACTGACTCTGTAAAATCCTACTTGCTCACTATAACGCAGCAATCTTTTTTCGCGGCTGCTTGGCCAGTTATACCAATACCATCGATAGTCGATTCTAGTTCTAGCATGTAGCTTGAAAGGTAGGAGATTCCATATTATGTCGGCTAGAGTAATTTGAAAATAAAAATAAGGAAGCATAAAAGCGGTTCGGAGAAGGAAAAATCTAGAGGAGAAGCAGAAGATAAACTGAAAAAAGTTGCCGCAAAATCGAAAAAAGTGACTGACTTTTTTGATGTAAGCGAATCGAAAAGCAACAGCGTAAAAACGACGTCCAGTAGGCCTAATGCAACTGCTTTGCGCGTTCTAATCCTTGGGCTGTACTTTGTCTGATGAATGCTTTTTAGCAAACTTCCTGCCATATTGCGGCAAATATTTTCGCAGCAAGCATGCAGTGGTCAACTCTGCATCGAAAACGAACTTTTGGAAAGAATAGACGCTGATGACGTTATTAAGAGCTTTGCATTGATTAAATCCAGAAAATGTGTCATTTGAATGTGTGCATATAAAATAAAGACTTTGTTCATGTATTTGTGCTTTGCTTCAATTGTGGATAATTTTTTTTACTTCAAAAAATAAGAGGAAAAGTAGGCCCCTGACTATCATATAGCCCTAGGCCCACAAAAAGCTTAATCCGGCCCTGAGAACAGAAGAAAGATTTTGTCACACAAGCTGGAATTTTGTTTCGAAACTAATCGAAAAAATTGTGGTAATTGCAAATTAAGACCAATTTTGTTAATCTTTTTATCGATTTTGAGCGAAAACCAAGTTTTGACTAGTTTCAATCTTAAATTCGTCTCTAAAATCAGCGTTTTGCCTTCATGAAAAATGAGTTTGATTCGTAACTTAAAATTGAGTCATCAGCAGCAAAGTATTGAAAGAAACTATGATTAATTTAATGATAGTGATATCATTGGATGTGTGTATTTGTCATTCATGTGGAACTGGTGATGATACCATGAACAAAATTGATTTCTTCACATCGCTGCGAGAAGATATCGTCTGCTTCGAGAACGGTAGGTAATCTTGGGTCGATTACGAGTCAGATCAAGCTAAAAACTCTAAAATTTAACAGCTAATAAACAACACAAATTTTACTAAACTTTTGATCGTGTTTGTGAAACAATCCGAAGAAATTATATCAATCAAACACAACGGCATACCGGTGCACTGGCATGGCAACAAAAAATCTTGGAAAAAAGTTTAGCTCGTCCAAGTCTACGCATTGTGATATTTTTACATTAGTACTTTTATCCTTTATAAAAAAGCAGCTGATTAGTAGACTAAATTCGGAAATAACCAAAAAGCTAGACACTGACAAGTATCAGACGAAAAACTCAAGGAATATGAAGTCCTCTTTGTTTGGCAAGTTTTATTGGGGTAGCGTCCATGCTTCACTTGAACAATCAGGTTATTTCCTTTTTCGATTGGTTCCTTCTTTCACGTTATAAACTTGTAAGCCCTAGATCTTACATTCTAGTTTCATTATTAGTTCTCTAAACGGCTGTTTAACCCCACGATTATGTCAATACCTTTTATTGTCGACTTTAACAAGGGAGTTTTCGCTGATGTAACTAATCCGCATTCTAATTACAGTACGTTTGACTGTATGGGAAAGTCCCGTCAGGGGATATTCACGAAGTTTCCTTTCTTCAAGCGCGAGCGGAACTAGTGAAGCATGGTTGACCGTCGATTTATTACTTTAAAAGTTTAATTCGGACCTGACCTGTGGCCGAATTACTAGTTTTTTAAGAAGATTGAAAGACACATGAGTTTTAAAGCGTAGAATGTAGTTACATAAGCTGTGTACAATGCAGCAATTAAATCCAGTAGGCCTAGGTAAGCGTGCAGAAGACTATTCAGCAACAGATAGATTAGTCCGGTGTTGGGCAATTATTTCACACGAAGAGCCAGATTTGGAAAAACTGTAGAAGCCGCAGGCCGCACGCTGATTGGATAACAAGGTGAAAACTTTTTTTTTTCGGAGATCACGGTCTACGTACGAATGTGATCTCCAAAATAAGAGGTTTTCACCTCGATTTTTATTCCAATTTTGCACCGTTGAGGCTTATTTTTTGAAAATCACTGCCATCCATGATCTCTAAAGGAAAAAAAGGTCTTCTGCTAAATTCACGGTGAGAATTTAAGTTTGCGTAAGTGCCGGCGGGCCAGAATAAAAGGACCGGCGGGCCGGACTTGGCCCGCGGGCCGTAGTTTGCCTATGTCTGGTTTAGTCTCTAGCAATGGCAGCCAAATGATCTCTTTTTTGCTCAGTAGAGTTGGATTTTTTTCTTTTTGAGCCAGTGCGATAATTTTAAACAAGTTGCCTCAAATTACCTTAGAACTTTGTTTTACATTCAACCCACCTCCATGTCTTACCTTCATAAAACTGAAAACTTTATCCCCAAAAAATTTGCGAATATATAGGCCTATAACTTGTCTCAAAAATAACGTAGTCGACTGCCGCAACAAATTTTAAATCCAAGACAATTTGCCGCCGCACATATATTTGCAATGGGGAGAAATCGTAATAGGTAAACTCAGATTACGGAAAGTTTACAGTCATCAGTTTTTCTGAGCTTACACGGTTTCGGTGAAATAGACATTTTTTGTCGTTGCCCACCGAAGTTGTTAGAGGATAAAATTTAACCAGTTCGGAGAAGGAATTTTCAAAAGTCTAGTAGTAGCAAATGCTTCAAGTAGAACAAGTTATAATGTCGCTATAGCATATTAAAAGCATTAATTTGCTAAAATTAACGTAAAAGTTGACAAATTTTTTAAAGCATTTCAAAAATGAATTGATTGGCAAAAACGATCACATTTGGAATAGAAGTACAGAAGTTAATAATGCTGATTGGGTAGCTCCAATAAACAGAGAGTAAGCTGATCAGTTGTATAGCGAGAGATTTAAAAGAGAGGCATATGCTGTGAAAGCCATCAAAAAAATCTGGTATATTTCACTCACTTAGTATTTAGCAACATTTTTGATCTTTTTTTGCTAAACGGCAAAGTGAAAAAGGGGTATTTGATGCAATGGCTCCCCCTGAGTACGTCCCTGCAGCAGATTAAAACATGTTTAAAATTCCGGGGTACTAACGTGCTGCCTATGAATTGCAAAGGTGGGCTACAGGATCGGCAAAAATATCCGTAAGCCCAGATACAAATGATACAAATTACGAAGGCGATATAATGTATATTAACCGCAGCAATGCGTTTATTACCACGGGGTCCTTAAATTTCGTTAGCAAATTTTAGGAACTCAAGAGCCATAGCCCCCCGAAAAAGTAAGGATGCACTGGTTTCAAATTAACTTCTCAGCTTCACGGAAGTTAATTGATACATTGCTACATTCATCGTAATTAGGTGAATTTAAAAAGTTGAAAAAGTTCATTTCAACAATGGACTATTCTGGATCCTCTTATCTATAAATTAACAAGGAAACGAAACCAAACTTTCAATTTTCGACTGGATTTAATTCAAACTCTATCTCATTGTTTCAGCATTGAAGTAGGATGTTACATCAGTTTCAGTGTGCAGGCAATTCCTACTCAGTGGGTTATTTATTCGGTTTAAATGAACAGCGTAAAATCAGCAGCGTCGATAAAAGAATATTTAACTTGCGTTTGATATCACTCCAAAATTTAAATTTACAATTCGTTCTGCATCAGTGATCTTAACTATGTTTGGTCTGGCTAAATCAAAATCAAAAATCAAATCTTCATTATACTCGCCGTATTACGCCGAAGCGTGTAACGAGTTGCGGGGCCCATCTCCGCGGCTTGGCGCCTGGGCTACACAGCTCCGAAGAAACGTCGCAACGGTGGCGAGTCGTTGGCGACACTGTGCCGATTTGACCGGCCCGGGAATCGAACCCTAGACCTCCCGCACCGATAGCGTGCGCTTTGCAACTGAGCTAACGGCCGGTTTTGGTCTGGCTAATGAGCTGTAAATTGTAAAGTAAAATCGTAATGTGGTGTAATTGCAGTAGTCTAAGGCTATATTTAACCAAAAAATGAAGGTGTCATCCATTAGGAGCTCACTGAATAAAATAATAGAGGATAACATCAAAAAGGATACTGAAAAATTGACACTTTTCAGTCAAAAAACTGAACAATCAATTAAAAGATGAAACCAGAAAGATAGAAGTTTGGACAAGATTTTGGTTTACGCTGGAGGCCACGAGAAAAATGATAGAAAGACAGAAAACCATCTTTTACTTGTGTGTAGGTGAAAGTACAATAGAAAGCATCATTTTTTCTTTTAAGCGCTTGTAAAGTAAGAAGAAACAAATAAGCATAAATGTTTTGTTTTCTGTCATTACTAGAATGCTAAGTTTTTTCCGAGGCGTGACTTACTTTATTGAACGTTAAACGCTTATGCCTCATTTCTCTGGGTTCTATCTTTGTTTCATTGCTTTCCTGGAACAACCAATTTACACGATTAGGATCAGTGGTGAAAGTAGAATAATGTTGTTACTGGAGCGGTGACGAAAATGCTGTGTAATATTAAAGGTTCCGGCACTTTGGAGAACAAGCGGAATATCTACTTTTTGTTTCGTTCGAAAAGGTATTTAACAGGATTCTTCCCTCAAACTTTTCAGCGAGTTTGTTGTTTCTTTGCGAAAAGAGGATACAATTGTTAAAAAATACAGGGAATTATTCAAACATTTTCCACAATGGTTCATAGTAATTATCTTATTTTGAGTTTTGACAAACCATGCCGTTTGTGGGGTGAGCTGCTTTTCTTGTTTTTCCGAGCCATGATCATCTGCATGGCTCTAGACTCCATTTTTTGCTCGAAGGCTCACGAGATAAAAACTGTTTCTCGGCATTGCATGTTGAGATATATCAATAATAACATATTGTTCTTAGCGCTGAATCCTCGCTCATAGTCGGCGTTACTCGGTGAGGGGTGTCAACGGCCACTAGCAACGTGTTTAGTTGGTCAAAAATGCTTCTTCTCCACTTACCTTGGATTCAATATACGCAAGTTGGGTTCCTTGTTTGTTGAGACGATAGGTTTTGCATAAACTTTTTTGACCTCCTCTTCTCTAAAACGAGAATTTTTATTTTGCAATTTTTCTGGACTAACTCATCCAATTGTCAAACAAAGGTTTTGTAGTTCTCTTTTTGAGTTGCATGAACGCTAGGTTGGACTTTGTTTGACACCATACCAACAAGCTGTTCCTTCATGCTGTCTGCTACAGCCGTATAATAAACTGAGCTTGATTGATAACTGGCCGACTGGGCTTCTAATTCCTCCTCTCAATTCTACAGCAGGCCTACTTTAACGACATTGCTTTTTCTGCTTCACGGGCTAAAATTGAATGCTCCTCCGGGGAGTCATTAGGGCTTATGTTTGTTTTGCATAAGTCAGGGGCGTACCCAGAGGGGGGAGCGCTGGGTTCGCCCTCCCCCCCCGCAGGCAAATTGCCTTAAGTAAAAGTGATATTCGTATAAAGGACAATCGGCGGGCGTGATGACCTTTTTTTGTGCTCTCCACTTGTCTTTGGGCGGAAAATTGGACATCCGCGGGCGTGATGACTTTTTTTTGCTCATCAGTCATCACTACATCCGGCCCTGCTGGCTTGGCTTTAAAATGCGCCCCCCCCTTTCAAATTTCGGGGCACGCCCCTGCTTAAAAGAGTAAAGTATGATATACACGCAAGGGCTCGTTCGAAAAGTAAAGCAAGCGCAATGGCCATTAATCCACCTTTCAAGCAGGCTCACCAACGTTCCGGCTACACGTTTGGAGACTGCGCGGAGTAGTCACACTTAAGGTAAATGTTGCTCACTCGCAGATAAACCGCCACCTTGCCCTGTTAACTTGCTAAACGCAAACCTTACGAAGCTCGCTAAATTTGCTCTGTTATATTTTGAATTAGCAAATTTTATAAACGTGATGAAGCGCTACCATGACCACTTTGATGTTATGAGTGTACGGAGTAACTGTGTATATGAAACAGCAGGGGCGAGCCCCAAAATTTGAAAAGGGGGGGGCCGCAATTTCCTGTTTACACGTTTCCACTAAAAATATCGGTGAAGACCAAAAAAAGGTCTTTGACCAAAAAAAAAGGTCTTCACGTCTTCCAACGTCCAATTAACCCCCCAAAATCAAGTGAAGACCAAAAAAAAAAAGATCAACGCGTACTCAGATGTCATGTTGCCACTGTTTCGCTGACTGCAGATATATATCAGCTTATATTTCAGCGGGGGGAGGGGTGGCGGCCCCCCTGGATACGCCCCTGGATAGGGTTGTACGTGAGGTAATAAATGCATAACAACACTATTGACGTTGAAATCAGGGTTGCCAACCTTACGGTTTTGACGCCCATTTGGGCTGAATGTTTTCGTCTCGACTAGTGACTTTTTCAAGCCCAATGTGATATAATAAATACGATTTTATGCCGTGTTTGGGTTGGTTTGCTTATTTGCTTGATATGTGAAAACAGTCAAATCGAACTTAATAAAAGCTAATCCTGGATAGAACGCGGTCAAAATGTACGTCAGACGCTTACCGGCAGGCGTTTCCGACTCTATAAATCTTTTACCATAGCGGCATTCCGACCATTCCAGCTTACTTTTACCACTGATTAGGATCAAGCAGGACAAAAAAATATGACATAACAATAACTTTTCAGTGTTCTGACCACTTGTTTATTTATAATATTGAAAATTTGATTATAATACAGCTACACTTCGGGCTTTGGTCCAAATAAATTTGAAGGTGTGGTCAGAGTTAGCCAAGTGTCGGCCAGGCCAAGGAAGGTCACTAGCAGATCACAAAAAGTTTATTGTCGTCGCACGATACCAACATAATAATACTGAGCACTCTCTACACAATTATACAGATTCTAAAAGTGGTTTAGCGATCAGAAAGTCTTAAGTGGACTTCGCGTTCATCAAGGCAAGCAACCATACGGTGTCAGAGTGAAAATTACAAAACTAATTAACTTTGAGTATAGACAAATTAGGTTTAAGAACATAAGCGACCAAGCAGAGGCAGAGAATGGAATCCAAGGTCACCGTTTTTAGCTTTAGAATTGAAACACTGCCTTTAAAAAGGCTACAATGATAATTTAACTTAGAATTGGTGACTGCAAATCGAAATATTCAAGTCGTTTAGACGAGTTTTAGGGTAACGTCTAGTATCAACCCCCAGGTTCGGTTAGGGTTAGGTGTGGTTAGGACTAGGTTTGGTTAGGGTTAGGGTTGTATGTAACTGAACCGAACCCAAACTAAATTCAACTCTAACCAAAACTAATCCTAACCTTAACGGAACATGGGGGCTGATACTAGAGGTTACCCGAGTTTTAAAGTGTTGGAAATCCATGAAAATGTTTAAAACTGGGACGTGCGCTGCAGCTTTGCTGTTTAATCAGGCCACGATTTTTGAATTGAAGTGTCTGAATACTGTACCCGAATAGGGGCTGCACCCACAAAGTTAGCGTAGTATCTCTTCGCCGGAAAAGGGCAATAACACGTTTTGTTTCTGTTTAATAAAGCGTCAACACTTTTGTGTTTATCCATTGGTTTCAATGTTTATTTTATCTCAATGATTTCCAGTATGATTCATTTACTAACTTGAAATTTTTTCTTTTACTGGTTTCGTTCTAGCTCCTACAACGTGAAACACACGGAATAAAATAGATTTATTTACTCTAGATGTTTTGCGCTCAATTTGAATATCATTCATTGCGATATTGCATAAACTGGCGGACGAAAAGTAAACAGAGAATGGAAACCACCTTTGATTTTCATGGTAAAGTGCTATTAAATGATCAGACAAAAAATGAAACGAAATGTGTTTCACTATAAAACCTATAAAATTGGTTCTTATTTTACAGCAAAAGAGTGGTTGAATTTTTAAGCTGCCTTCAGCTACACTGTTTCAATTGTTACGATATTTAAGTCAATAATTAACCAAACAAATTGCCAGCCTGCCGGAAAAGCATAGCATAAAAGCAAAAACGAAAATTTCAAAAAGCAAAGTTTTAATTAATAATATAACGGCGGCATAAGTTTAATTACACCAGTGAGCATCCGTTCGCTGGAAAAGTCGAGTTTCGAGTTTGCGTAACTTCAGTATCGACTGGTAATCATTGAAGCGTGAAAAAAACGCACAATGCGTTACAAATTGCTTTTCTTAACAGACTACTAGTGCAGTAGGCATTGAAGAAAAAAGTCATCGTACAAAACTGTGCACAAGCAACACAATTGCAGCATATTAGCGAATTTGAATTGTTGCAAGCGGGAGAGCAGCTGTTTTATAGCTAATTCACAACTTTTGAAAGCAATGCAGCTGGTTCAAGTGTAGCTTACACTTGACTTGGGTATGAATCAGGGTGTACTGGTACGCGGAAAGTGTATGTGTGTTTTGGGGGGGGGGGGAGGGGTGATCATTAAGGAGCTTTCTGATATAGGGTACGATTTTTCTTGGGAGATGAGAGCGATATTACTCTGAATATGTATCGGAGAAAGCCTGAGAAGATAGCGCGCATTTGACCCCCTTTTTTGAAGCCAATGCCATGGGCAAATCACAATATTTAATAGCGTGGCTAACAATCATCGGTATAAAGTTTTGTCCAGCAGTTAAAAATTGGAATATCTTCAATTTAAATTATTGAAAACGTGACAAAAAATTTTCTGTTTAGCCAAAAATATACGGTACTTCTCCTTCGCTTCACAAACGATAAATATGCCGAAAAACGAAACAGCACATTTCTAATAAAATCATGTAGCTGCAATTAATAATCAGAATGGTTGTTTCCGAAAATGCGTACAGTTTCTAGATTGAGAAATGCTGTGAGTCACGAACGCTTGTGGAAGTGTTTTTTGATGAAGTAAAGCACCTCGCACCGTTTTAGTTCTGTGTAATGACGTGACGTCCGTAGTTTCAATTTGGAAATAAAGTCAGTTTCTGGCGATTACCTTGGTTTAAAAAAAAACTTCAGTTCCTTGCTTTAATATGTAGCTACAATAGATGAAAATTGAAATTAGCTGTTGCTTCGTTAGGTTCCATTAAGCCAAGTTGGTTTCAAGCGAGCTATTTTTTTTCAGTTTTATTTATAATTTAAGTTATGCAATGTTTCGATTGGGAGCTAAACGAATTGTTTTACAAATTCGAAACCGTCGAAGTCATGCGTTGGACCTATATTTACAGCGCGTAGTGTCGTGATAAAACAGATAGATTGCGTAGCCAGTGCATGGTGCCAGAGTCCAGAAATAGCCTGAAAAAATTTTTTTGATCAGTTTCGGTAGCTGTAAAGATTCGACTACAGTAGACAGTAGAACGGCACAGCTTCCTGATATTTTTTATGGTTCCGCCGCACAGAAGACTAGTAGGCCTAGTCCAGCGGGCTTGAGAGCAGCTATTTTATGCAGTGATAAGCTCTCAGTTGAAACTTAAAAATAAGGTGGTGACATCCTAAATTTAAGTCAGATAAAAGAAAAAAAACATAAAAGACAAAGTTTAACTTAAAATAGCTACAAGATTATTTTTAAGTGAAAATGTTGATTAATGTGAGAAAAGAAATAAGTTTGTTGAAAGCACTATTGGTGAAAAGTGAGCTAGTTAAGGAATAATTTCTACTATTTGGCTGGATTTTTTTTGTATCGGTTGGGTTAAAATAAAACTACAGTATTCACAAAGTACACACGCCCTGAAGAAAACTTTATTACATGTGCAGAAGCTGTCGTAAAGAAAAAGCCAACTATGCAGTGCTTAATTTGAAGCATGGGTAGCCTGAAAGGTTTTGAACCCGGACGTTATGGATAACTGCATAGTATCTATTTCCAGTCAAGTCAATTCTTCCCGATTTTAGTCGTCTATTAAGCCTAATATGTCAAATCCCTCCCTATTTATCAAACTGAATTATCTTTTAAAATTACCGTATTTTCTAATTATGCAGTTGTTATTGTTGAAATGAAGTTTCGCCTTTGACAAAACGCTCATTGTTCTCGCTCAAGGTGCTTTTTGTAAAAGGTCAAATAATTTGTATGGTTTGGTAGCGTTACGGGCTTGTGCCCGCGAGGTTAATGACTGTTTTTTCATTTGCATTTACGTTGAAAGTGACTAATAGCTGTGTAAACCAGTGTGAATACAATAGGCCTAGCGCTTTTCTTGACTTGGTTAGAATAACAGTATTTTTCAGCAGGCAGCAGTTTTCATTGGTTTTTATCTTGACTGTGTTATTAAGTAATTTGAATGCTTCGTCTTCTTCATGAAAGAAATAAATTACAAGGTATGATGTTTTCAAGTTAATAGTTTGTGGTGTTTTAATTCAGTTGATTAGAGCACGGAACTGATTTCTTACTAAAAATCACAGCTGTCGACCAGCTGTTGATCAATTTGATTAAAGGGAACTGCGTAGCATCAATTTGTTGTTTATATGTCAATAAACCTTTTTGAAGGTCAGGGATTTATGAGAAACCTGCTTTTTGAAATCCGGTAATGACGCTCACATACGATCGTTCTGCTTGTTCTATAGCCATGGTCTTGTGGTTTTGAAATAGCACCACGCGCTCCAGTGAGCAGATTAAGCCCTTAATTTTTTAAAACGCAGGTTGTGCGAAAGTAAAATCAATTGAAATTTTTCGGAGACGGTTTTGAACTATTTTGTAAGTTTTTTCGAAAAATTTAAACCTTTTTACTTCCTTTTGAGTTCGCTCATCGACCGAAAATGTACTGCAACATGCGCAGATAGGTTCCAGCGACATCGTGCGAATAAATAGACTACGCCAGAATAGACTACGTCAGAAATTTGCCTCTTACAACTTTAGACTAAAAATTTGTTAAATAGCACGCAGAAATCCGGATCGTTCTGTTAGTGGCTCTACTTTAGAAAATGGCAACTCTTCGGCCCTGATGTAGTGCTCCTTTCAACAAGTTTATTTATGGACCTATTGGCCAACCTACAAAAAAGAGCTTCATTGCCTTCGCCCCATAACGGCGAAGCGAGTACAGGGCCCATCTCCGCTGCTTAGTGCCCAGATAACACAGCTACGAAGAAACGTCGCACAGGTGGCGAGTTATTGGTGACACTGCGTCCAATTTCACCGGCCCAGGAATCGAATCCCAAACCTCCTGCACCGTCAGCGGTGCCTCTGCGCCGACAGTTCGGTGATGGTCCACCTATTTCTTCGTCAATTTGTTTCTGTAAGTGTAGCCTATTTTTGCTGCTTCATTTATTTTATTGATTGCGCAACAAAATTTATTGGATTTTTTCAGATGATTTGTTCTCCCGAAAAACCCCATGCAACAATCCAACAAACAAATAATTTTTTGTGGTCTACAGCTGACCTACTCGGTCAAGGTGCCACGAGCCGCGTCTATAAAGGCAGAGACAAGGTAGTCTAAATTTTGGCCTACATGTTTTCCACTTACTATTTTAAAATATTTCTCTAATGTTGTAATTGCAAGTATTCGTTTTCAAACCCCATATACACATCACTTTTCATTTATCTGGTATTTCTGCATTTCATTTAACTACGTTCATTTTTTGCTGGTATTGGTATTTTCGTATTTTAATTTTCAGAAAACCGGCAAGGAGTATGCCATCAAAGTGTTTAATTCACGAAATGCTGGATCGAAATTTGCTGCTGCGAGAAAAAGAGAATTCGATGTTTTGAAAAAATTTAATCACGAAAATGTCATTCGTTTATTTAGAACCGAACAAGAGGTAAGTTTGTTTTTGAGAAGGGTCAGGTTGCTGCACAAGCAACTAAAAGCTTTTCTGAACGACATCAGCCTCTTGAATATAGCTACTGATGCTCCAGTTAAAATTGTACGTCGTTGTCAAATGACAAAAAAGAGACGAAGTTATTCAAAGAGCTCATAACGACGGGTTTAAGCTTGATATATTCGCAGTGTAAGCCCACACTTTCTGGAGCCGACCTTGCTTTGCTCATTATCGTCGTTGCTCGTTGGAGATTCTGACCTACTCATTTACATCGAAATACTGTAATAGAGAAGGAGAAGCTGATTGATAAGTGCTTAAAATGTCTATAGTGTAGCTTGCCAAGGTTGAGATGAGAGAAATAGCTTTCCTTAGCGACGCTCCCAAACTTAGCTGTAATCGACTTACTTTGCTGATAAAGTAGTTTTGAATGCGTGTGTAGAAGCTAAAAAATCGTGATACTACCGAGATAGATAATTCTACAAATTGTTGTTTTAGCTTACTTCAAGGCAAGATGTGATTATCATGGAACTATGTACCGGGGGAAGTCTTCAAACCATGTTGGATGACCCTCAAAACTTACACGGACTTGAAGAATACGAACTAAAACGTGTCCTGAAACACATAAGTAAGCTTAAACCCCGAATTGTTGATGAAAATGTCAAAACGTACGACGTAAAATGACGTTTTATACCTTTCTCCCGCAACATTATCACCAACGTTTAATTGCGATAAACAAATCAAAACAACAAAAATATTTTTCTGAGTTTTATTGCTAACTTATGGTAAAAGGTGATTAGGTTCTTATTGTAGGCTACTTTTCAACAGAAGAATTTGTGCAAAAAGCGTAAAAAAATTTCCATGGAGTTTTTCGAACGTGAAGTGATTTCCGCTATTAACGTCATCCGGTTTGTCAACTTTTTGTATGAGCCTTAATATTATTTTTGCACTATGCTATTGAAAATTAGTTGCCCTCACCCCGGAATAATGTGCTCGTTAAAATATCTTACCGTTTTTAAGGTTGAAAACAAAACTGGTTTTGATTTAAGTTGCAACTCTGCACAACACAACTCGAACTCGCTGCAGTAGCGATCCACCTTAGAGAAACTATATCCATTTCCACCAAATCGTTTCGCTAAGGAAATAACCAAAGAACAGAACGTACGGTATTTAAGTTAAACAAAGGCTTAAAGCACATGCTGTAGTTTTTCTTTCGTGATTTTCAAAGCACTTAAACTAAAGCGTTGTAGACTGTTCGGCAAAGGTCTCTGTATTTTCATGACCTTGAGACAAATTCATCCATTTTACCGTTTGCCTGAAAACCCTGAGAATCTGTGCGTCGTAAGTTTGAAGCTCCGTAAATTTGAAGCTCACAGGCGCTACGAAATAATGTGGTTTGAATAATCGTACGTGTTCATCACATGTCCGTTATTGCCTGATGATTCAGCACACAGTACCCGAAATTTCACTGGGTTGTGAAATATTAAAATACCGGTATGCGCCCGATACATTAACAAACAAAAAAATACTGCAAAAATCAAAACCTTACATCTTTAACATGATTTGCCCAAAAGATAAATGTGTTGTTGAAAAAGCAACGACACTTATTATAGAAGTTAGGGCTGTATTGCTGGACTTGTGCAGGGATCTACCATAAAAACCTAATAAGCTCATTCGCAATTAGGAAATATAGCCTACGACTGATGGATGGAATTTTTTGCTTTACATTTCCTTCTTGAGCGACATCGCGCTAACAGTTGTTGAACTCAAATTCAATTAATAGCTTGCTATCACATGATGATACATTACTTGGAAATCACCCAGCGCAAAAATGCACGCTACTCGTTTAAACGTATATGAGCAGTTCCAATATTGTGTAGGAACGTATTGATCATTGTGAAAGGTGATTGAGAATGTGTTTTGTTAAAGGTCTTGGTTTGCACATAAATGTCTTGAAATCATTCCAGCGTGGTTTTACCACCAAGTTTGTATGCAAATTTTTTAAGCTTTGTAGATAGATTTATCTCCATTTACATTGGAAAGAATCGAAACTAGATTGCGTTTCAATCGTTTTGTTTTTGAACATTTATAAGAGTGATGAAAGCGCTTACCAGAAGCTGTTTTGCCAGTGGTTGCCAATGGCAGTTAGCATGTTCTGTTTTTCTGTTCCGGTTTCATATTAAATTGCTTGACAAACATATATTGGTCTATCGATTCTAATCACAATGTGTACGGTAGTCTTTAAGCCTACACAGAATAAACAAACGATCAAACCACTAGTCTATTAATAGTTTAGTGCAAAACTAGACTAAAGTTTCACAACTGACTGTAGATGGTTTACTCATAAACATTAGGTTCTTTTTCCTTACCGTTGCACTGGAGGGCACAATTTTTTTGTTACTTGTTGTATTATAATTAGAACCTTTTAATGGCTTCGCAAATAGCTGTTAAACGTCTTTTCCAAAGAAGCGTCAACAAGCAAACGTAATTTTTGCGCATGACTTAAGTTCAGCTGCACAGTAGCCAACAGCCTTATGAATGCCAACTAAACGGACTTAGGCTAACCTAAAGTGAATCTATGCGTTTTTCTCCAGAAAAATAACATAGATCAATTTCTTTCCAGGATTAAAGCTGCAAAATTGATACATGTTTTTTCGCAAAGCTTTTAGAACACAATCCTAAAGCTTGTGTATATTTTAGCCAACGGTATGAAACATCTGCATGAACGTGAAATTGTTCATCGTGATCTGAAACCAGGAAATATTACGAGAACAATTGCGGAAGACGGCTCATCTGTCTATAAACTCACTGATTTTGGAGCTGCTAGAGTCCTGAACTATGAGGAACAATTTCAGTCATTATGTGGAACAGAAGAATATTTGGTAAATGAGATTAGTCCCTTGTTTTGTGTGAGTTTACTTGTGGACCGATTTGGGATAATCAGGCTCTTCGGGACATTACCAGGGCATGTATTCATCGGCCTATTCATAAAATCACTTCGACAAGATAGTAAAATACGCTTAAATGTCATTGAGAGTTTTGTCTCTTCGATTGGAGAAGAAAATCCTCCCCATGAAAGGGGTTTGCGATAAAAAAGCTGCGCAGTCAACCGTCGTCACCATCTTGGATTGCTAGTGCTGGTTTGCTGGTACTCGATGGAAAAAAGTTCTCTGCAAGACGGGGACAGCGTTATCGGATTCCAACGCCTTTGTAGATATAGTTCACTGCTTCAAAGTGTCCATATAGACGTAGACATGTAAAATTTTTCACCCATAACAACCCATAAGATGTAATGTAAAGTTCTTCGAGGCACTTGCTTAGCCATGGAAAACTTGAAAATATCACCGATTAGGAAGTTATTCAACTCTCGCATAAACCGCATAGCCTCTGAAGTAAGCAGAGTTCTGTTGGCGGATACTGTGCCGGTAGTTTTTTCCGAATGCGATCAGCAATTGAAATTGATCAGGTAGGAACGATTTATATGACGTGAGTTTCGATGCCAAATCCTTTCGACAGGTTGAGATACCGAAACACGGAACTTCTTGGCTAATTTTTGAAAAATGGACCTTGTTTACGCAGGCTCACCTGTAAATGTAGCATCATATAAAATAAGTTCCTGATTTCGATTTCGCATGGCTTACAATTGTGTTTCTTCAGCCTGTGGTAGGTAGGCTATAATTTTTTAGTACCAGCTTCAATATCTGGAAAAGTTTATTTTAGACGAGTTATTTTTTTTATAAAATAGTTCGCAACATTTTTTTTATTTAGCATCCCGATATTTATGCAAGAGCAATACTGAAACAACCTTCCGGAAAAAAATTTTCTGCCACTGTGGATTTATGGAGCATAGGGGTAACCCTATATCAAGCCGCTACAGGGGATTTACCTTTTCGACCACATGGTGGTGCCAGGCGAAACAAGGAGATGATGTAAGACGTCCTAAATTTTATACAATAAAGAATACAATGAATATAGGACGAAAATAGCCCAAGGAGGAAAAATAAAGACGCTGTAATTCTTAAAAATGAACGTTTTGACAACATAGATTCAGCTGTCATCATCAGAAGTGTAAGCAAGGCGGTACAAAAACTGCTGAATCCTTGTCGAAAGGTTCAGTGTAAAAAATTGCAGAAGCTTTATATTTCTCATTATAAAAAAGTTTGCTCACTCTGTTGAAATTTTGTTGAAGCATTAAACGCGTCAATATTTACTCTCAAAGTTTCGATTCCTCGTCTAAGTGCAAGATTTGTATCGTAAATAGTTGAAGCTTTATCTGGATTGATGTTAATTTACTGTAGTTTCGGTTTTACTGGTAAATGCTTTTCCACGCAAGTAACAAAAGCGCCTTTCATCTCAGTATTTTAGAGTTTCTCGTCAAGTTTCAAAGTCGATTAGTTTTTTCCGTTCGTGGGTCGTCATTATTGGAAGAGGGACCACTGTACTTCAGCAGTAGAAACAGAAGCGCATTTAGGAAGGAAGGCATTGTGCCATGCCCTCCTCCCCCTTTCTGACACCGTCTATTGTAAAAAAAGATCAAATGTTGCTAAGTAATTGAAGCATAGCACACTCTTTTGATGGTTTTTGCAGCATATGCTTCCCTCCTTTTTTAAATTTTTCGCTACGCCGCTGAGTAGAAACTTGTCGATAAAAGCAGTGATCCTCGTTCCAATTCCACCATGTCAGGCATGGGGCCAGATTGCCATGAAACAAATTGGCACGTTGTTGTTTATTTTACAGGCACCGTATCACAACAGAGAAGCCACCTGGGGCTATATCGGGAATCCAACTGAGTGAAGACGGGGACATTGAATGGAGTAGGGAATTGCCCAAAAGCTGTCGTTTATCACCGTAAGTTGATCTTTTCACTTAAAAATTCCCGTAGTTTAGAACGCCATTAGTCATTACGCGCAACCTCGCCTGGCACCCGCTAGGAATCATCACATACCCCTGCTGATCTTTTTTGAGTGAAACAGACTGTCGGGTTTTAAATACATTTTAAAAGTAGAGAAATTATACAATAGTCTTGCTCTATCTGAACCTAGTTATGGCGCACTTTTTGAAGTACTGATTCCCTTTGTTATCAAGTTGTATTTTTGTATTGGTAGATTTTAAAAAATATTTTTTTAAGTTATAAGTTTTTTATATTAAAAGTAATTACGGAGAATTTTCAAAATTGTTTATATTATAGTGATATTTTTTCAGTGGGTTTAAGCAGTTGTTTACTGAACTGCTTCGTGGAATATTGGAGAGAAATCCGCAATTCACTTGGAGTTTTGAAAAGTTTTTTTCTGAAGTTGATAAAATTATGTCAATGAAAGTTATTGACATATTTTGTGTTCCAACAGCAAGTTTGCACAAAATCTACATTAAATCAGATAAAACGTGAGTATAGCTGAACTGAGAAAAGATAGTATTTATTTCTTTTTTGTCTCTGACTTCATTAATCTTTCCCTGCAGCACTTTGTTTGGCAGATGCTTGCTCAAATGTTATTTTAAGGGTCAAAGTTTATTTTGACTCAAAAGTTTTAACCCAGGTCATATCTGGTTTCGGTTTCGCTCATAAGCGTAAAATTACATAATAACTTGAGTAATACTAGACAAATTCGTGTTTTACTAACTTTGAGAGCGAGTTTTAGCGGCTCTCGTGCTGCTTTTTATCGGCTTAATTCAGATATAGCTGAAAAACTTATGAATAGAAAAAATTATTTTTTAGTTATAAAAGTTTTCAAATCCAGTTGGAAAAAATGACCTCCATACGTTCTTCACATCAGTTATTACTTTTTGATGGGGCTGAATTTCATGTTGATCCCCAACTTTCCGTATGTGATTACCCAAATACCACCCCTGTTCACCCCATTGTTCTTGTAAGCAGAAATATAATGGACTTCCATAAAATTTCAATCCCCCATACGAGTAAGTTACCTATTCTTTCTGTAAATCTGTTCAAATTTTTTGATAACTAGTAATTGTGCTTCTACATCAAAAGCAAATTTCTTCAGAAGTTGTTCTGAAATCATTGTAAATACTCACTGTTGTTGTTGATGTAGTAAATAGCGGTCTTTGGAACTTCAGACCTTGGTTCGATTCCAGAGTTGGTCAAATGCAACGCCTGTGCTAGCCTTATTGTTTGCACTGTTCGTGTTAACTCTACTCTGTACCAATTCGCGAAAAAGGTCTTCGCAAACTCGAAAAAGCATAATGCGAACATCATTAGGCCTACAATGTGTTTTTTATTTGAGTTTGATATTTCTTTGTATGGACTTTAGGCAAACCTCCCAAAATCGTTACTTCAAGGGTATGTGATAACGATGTGAGCTTGGCTAAAATCTGCTCCAAGTGCTTATTTGACATCGAAAAAACCATCAATCACCTTTGGACCGTTCAAGAATTGATACGAACCAGCGTGAAATGGTTTGTGTAAGTGATAAGCGTGATTATAATCAAATCACAGAAATTTTATTCATATTTCGGATAATGATGAGTCATATTAGAGATAAAGCAACGTGGATGTACCTTGAAGGTGTTTTCTTATTTTTGAAACCATCGCTGAATTGTGACAAAACACGTAATACCGTTTCCGTCTCACTGAAAATCGCTTTTCAACAAACTAACATAATTTGCATATTTATGGTTCGTAGGAAAAAGGTTTTGAGGCGAAGTTTTCAATTGTGTCCCAAAAGTGGTTTCGTGGTTTCTAACCATAATGTGTTTTCTCTGTTTTGTTTTTCCATGTTCCATGGTACTCTTTCACGAGCGAGAGTTACTCCAACGTTTGTTATTATATTGTGTTAAATTGCTCGAACTGAATCGAACTGTAGACTCGGGTTTAATTCCGAGTCGGGTCAAACCAATGACTTTAAAATTGGTATTCACAGCTTCCCTGCTTGACGTTCAGCATTGAAGGGACAGTGTGGAGAACAAGCCGGCAAGTGTACTTGTTGTGCCGTTGGGAAAGGCACTTAGCGGGATTCCCCCATCTTGGTGTGGTAGACAGATGGCTGGCAACTCCTAAGCGAGCTCGTATAGCGCATTGATCGCTTTCTCGTGATAGGAGGATAAATATGCAACTAAATAAAAATTAAAAAAAGGAAAAGGCCTGCCGTTGTTTTATTGCTGCAGACTGCAGCATATAATGTAACTCTACTTTCGCAGAGCAAACTTGTGACATATTAGGCCTAACCACAGCAGTTGCGAAATAACAAACTCTATGGGTGAAAATAGACTGGTGAAAAGGGAAAGCCAAGTATAGTAGTATTGAATGAGTAGCTTTACAAGGATTGAATAAAACCTTTAATCATAGATTTCTAACTTTGCAAACTGTTATTTCCGCAAAAAACTACTAAAAAATTTTTGTTGGAACATTGACTTTTTTGATGGAAATTTTCCTTAGTTTCTCATACGTTTTTTGATATTTTAGATCTTACTTGAAGTCCTGTCTCGTGAAAGTTCGTCTTGCCTGCGGCGAAGCAGAAAGCAAACTAAAATGTTTGAAAACTTCTTTGAAAATATTTGAAGAACGGTGAGTGTGTTATCTTCAACCTTTCTAATTCCAAAAATATGAAACATTTCAACTACTAGGGAATTTTTTGAAAGATTTTACTGCAGATTATGCAACTGTGGACTACGGTAAATTGGGGGCATTACATGTTTTTCTCGATTACTTCAAACTTCCCAGTTGTTGGTAAGGAAAAAAAATAATCTTATTTTAGGGTGCTTTTACCGGTACGCGACAAGCTTGCCGCGGCAAGCGACTCTCGATTTATGCAATGCATACTAACAATTTAAGCATGGTGCTAAAAAAATTGCCGCCATTCCAGTGCTGGTAAACGCAGCCAAGTTCATTGCGGAGATTTTTTTGCTAACTAGCAATAAATTTTTAGATCTTTCCACAGATGAAATCATGGCGTAGCTTTCAAATGTTGTGTGCAAAAGTTATGTTCTATCGACGCTGGCTAGTGCTGTGCTTTTATTCTGCTTGGAGAACGTGGTGAAGTGGTTGCGCTGTTAGTATTAGCATTAGGCTGTGCTTCTATTTTTCATGTCTTATGTCGTGATTTTGATCCGACGTTTTATTAATCTTATTTATTACTTACAGTTATCGTCAAGAAACTTCTCTTCTTCGAGTAATTTCGAAAATGGTGTCAGCTCCACCGGCTCTGACCGAATTGAGGTTGTACCTTGAACAAATCACCGAAAAAGTCAAAGACATGCACTTGGTAAGGAAAAAAATCTGAAGCGCGTAACGAGTGGCGTTTGCGCCAGGGCCACGCAGCTGCGAAATGCGAAGAAACGTTGCAGCGGTGGCTTGCCATTGGCGACACTGTGTTTGATTTCCCCGGTCCTGAAATCGTAGCCCATACTTCCCTCACCGAATTCGATCGAAAATGATAAATGAAATAAAAAAATGAGCATAGTAATCTTTTTTTTGGAAAATTGTGTTAATGAAACTTTTTTCAATCACTTTTAACTCTTTTCAGATCCAAAGAAACTTTGACGACATTGAAAGCCTCCTTTTGCAATTGGAGAGATCGATTATCGATGACGAGGTACCGAAATCAGTTTTTATCGATGTCGGTTCGCAACCCGAAGATCGTCAAAAAGAAAGAATCGGTGTTTGTGCGGAAAGGTCCCGAAAAATTTACAAAACAATGAGAGCAATTAAATCATTTTGTAAGTTAGTATTGAACTCCGCTAATTTTAACTGCTTGTTGTCGAATAGTTCCACTTTTTGACGGTCCCATTGTGATGCTGTTGGCTGTTATTGATCAAGTGTCACTTGCACTTTTCTAACCAACACCTAAATTATAGACCCAACCGAGGAAGAAAAACAGAAACAAATTTTTGAAAAAATAACGCTCTCGGAATTATGTGCAACTTCCATATCATTGTTGTTGGATAAAAGTGTTCCAGATTGCCGAAATTTACACAAAGAATCCACATCCTGGTTTATGTAAGTTTTAAGTTAATTTTACGTTCAGGCAACAAACTTGTCAAACATTTAGAATTGCGAAAAATCTTGTGGATTTTAAATGGAACAGTATTGTCCGTTCACTCCATTGGCCTGTATCATCACAATTTACTGTGACATCGTCATAAGAATAAATATTTCCCTTATGTTTGTCTTCCACTGCTGCGAAATCAGCTTTCAGCCAAGCTTTTTCTGCTTATAATTTTCATCAGAAAAAGTTTATTTAAGCATTATTGTTACATTATCGTATAAAATTTAAATGAAAAGAACTTTTTGCGAGTTTGTTTTTCATTTACACAGAAACAATATGAATGAATGTCTGAAAGAGATAGAAAGTTGCGGAAGACGTCTTACCAGACTCTGTCGTCAGCTGGATGAGCAAGATGAACCCGTCAACAAGCTGCAAAAAGTTTATCAAGAAAAGATGTCTGATGTTGAAAGTTTCTTATATAAAGCAATCGACAGGTAATCTTAAAACTGACTCCATGTAACGTACATTACGTCCCATTTGATCGGCATCGCAGTCGAACCCCAGACCTTCTGCGTCAATAACGATGTCTTCAAGCTGTGCGCCAATTCCGGCCGGTGTTGCTTTGCAACAAGTGTAATTCGCAAATAATGTATCATCACGCCGCTTAGTGTGAAGTCGTACATTTGGTGTCATCCGACTAGTGGCAGTATTACGTTTGTTTAAAACCTCAAATTTTGCGTTTGTAATTGTTCGAATTTCGTTACTTGACAAGTCTTCTGACATACTTGGCCTATTTACCGTACAAACACACTTGGGCTCTTCTACATGAACGTGACCGTTTTTTCGAGATGAGCAATTCCACGAAAATTTAGCATACTATAAAAACATGATACTGATCTTGGCAGCTGTTAAGCAGCAACTTTTTCGGACTTCCAACCCTCGGTTGATTTGCTAACGAAGTCCAAAATTGCGGATTTTATGAATTTCTTTTTACTTTCAGAGATGAAAACTGCAACGTGAAAATACGTCAGTCGTCGAGCTTGGGATGTAAACGAGCCAACGAAAAAAGCTCTTCAAATTTCAAAAGGTAGGAATACTCGCCCTTCTTGTATGTATGACATTGTATATTGTTAAACCAGAACTTAAAAGCTGTTCGGTTAAAAAGAATCGACTTTCCATCTCTCTTAATTCCCGTTCAAGTTAAACAACTTGCATAGTAGCTCAAAAGAAAAGAAACTAGTTTCCGTATGAATAGGAACTAGAAATTTCGAAAACTACCTTCAATCAAGCATAGAGCTCACAAAAAGTTGCAAATTTGAGATGCTGTCTGTCGTGCAGCCAAGGGTGGAAACCTGGCGTTAGGGTTTCAGTTTCGGTGTGTTGAAACCCAGATGTCAGATTTTAGTTTGGTTTCACGGCTGTTTAAAATATCAGTTCCAGTTTCGGTTTCAGTTTTGCTCACGCACAGCTTCCATTTCTGGGTTTCAGTTTCGGTTTAAGTTTTATACCTTCTTCCAAGAAAGCATTTTACTTTGAATACTCTTCTTTTTGGCGTTTTTGTTTTATTACGAAAACTAGCAGCTCAGGTGGCCGAGTGAGGAAAGCAATTGCTTCAGAAGCTGCCGACTTCGGTATAATTCCGAGTCCGGTGAAACCAAAGACTAAACAATTAGTATTTACAGCTTCTCTATTTGACGCTCAGAATTAACGGAACTGCACTGGTAATGACAATTTTTAAAACCAAAATCTTACCAAATTTTGAACAAGTTTTAGTTTCAGTTTTGACGTTTCAAGAAAAAACGGTATTAGTTCAAGTTTAGGTTTTAAAAAATTTGGCTTAGTAGGTGTCAGTTTCAGTGTGGGTTTCCAAAACTTTCTTTGGCCAGGTTTTCAGGTTAGGTTTCCACCCTTGCGTTCAGCTGAAGATCTAGGATCAAAAGAAAGAAAATGAGTGCTAGGAGTAAATATCTTAATCCCTCTTCCATCAGTCGTAAAAAACTATTCAATAACAAGCGCTTTTATTTCAGATTATCAATGCCTTGCTTGCCAACTGGTGCTGCTTCTGTTCCTTGACTTCCATATCGTAGATCTATTCAAGTTTTCATCATCTTCAACAAAATACTGAAGCTAATATCGAATCTTTTTGTGTTATTTAATGTTTTTATTTATACGGTAGACTTTTTATAGCACATTGAAATCGTAAATAACCAAAAAAATATAGCAACTACCAAAAAAAGTGTATTTTTTTTTTAACCGACTACAATCGAATTTAGAAAGACAGTTCACAAGAAAGCTACTCAAGTGCTTTTGATTGCAAAAGAATCAATAAATAACACAATCGATTCAAGCACAGGCCGCAGCCTAAAAAACACGTACAAAGATTAAACAAAAACAAAAATCACCAAGCAACAGAAAAGACAGTTCAGTACGCAAATCAATGTTTTTACCACCGCAGGAGGGCTGCTGCTGCAGAAACAGCATAATTTATTGCGAAAAAAGTACTGAGAATTTACCTACCAATATTTTACCAATCTTGAATAAACGTTATAAATCGTCGAATTTCAAAAACGAAACACTTTGTATGGTATTATCAATTGCCATAACAATTCTGAAAAGCATAAAGCTAGGTCAAAGTGAAGAGTTCTTAATGAATGTGCTTGACAACACTTTCTGAAGTAGCGACGTCTCGTGGCAAAGGGGCAGTGCTTGAGACTCCAGATAACCTTACGGGGGGATAAATACGATTTTGGAAACGCAAGCCACGTGACTGTTGCCGTGGTGATTGGGGTTGAAGGTCATCTTCATCCGAGTTCTTATCGACGTTATTTTGGTAAGATCGGGGTTGGGGGGGTGAATTTTGGGGCTGGATTCCGGTTGGGGGTCTTAAAACAGGAGTAGACTGCGTAGGACCATTTGAACAAGAGTTATGCTGGGTACTGGCATTGCTAGGTGAATTAGCTGATCCACTTTGTGGTTGATCAGATGCATGTTTTTTTCGGGGTGACTTGGTCCTTTTTTTCGTTATGCTAGATGGTTTTGGAGTGGTGGAAGGATTTGCAGATTGAGGTGCACCTGACAGAAATGAGGATGGAAGTAGTTGGTCTGCAGGCGATGTTCTCGTGACGGCACCAAGCTGATTAGAACGAGAATTACTTGCGCTGCTAATATCACTCGAAAGCATGGAAAGCAAAAGTTCTTGCACAAAATGGCTTCTCTCCACATCTTCGCGCTCTTTTTCTTGTTTTTCTGATGCAGAAAGGCTGACATCATCAAGCCTAAATTAAAATATTGAAATTCAGTTTCTAAAAAAAAATTAGTTAAGTTCAACAATTTACTCGTGTATGTAGCTGCCACAAATTTAACAGAACGTGAAATAAGGTATAATAGACCACACAATTTTCTCCAGCACTACCGGCAACAAGTAGTGGTATGGTCGCTGTTGATTGAAATATAATGTAACCTTACTTTGATAAAAGAAATCTTGGATCGTCCTCTTCATCTTTGAGAGGACCGGTTTGTTTTTTTGTGGACTGGACCTTGGACGCTGTTCCAGTACCAGTTGAGTTGGAGGCGGTAGATGAATTTCCTTGCAGCTTACTGGGCAATCTCTCCAACTGCAGCAAAAATAAACATCATCGATGATAACTTGGTCTGAATTATGCAATTTTGAAAAGCCACTTTAGGCAGGGACGCACCCAGCATATTTCAAAAAGGGGGGGTTCTACAAAAAAAACTTCATCCCGCACTCAGGAGCGGATCCAGAAAATTTTGATGGCGGGGGGGAGGTGAAAATTTTGAATTAGGTTGAATGTTAACTAAATACAAAGCCGTTAGATCCAAAAAAAGGGTAAAAAGCTCTTTGAAAAATGTTTTCACGTCTGCGGCGTATTCAAAATTTTTTTAGGGAGGTGGCACCAAATTTGAACATATTTTCAAGCGCAGTTTTTTCCAGCAAAATTATTTTGAAGCATATTGAGAGTAGAAAAGGCTTTAGGGGAGTCCGGGGGCATGCTCCCCCGGAAAATTTTTGAAAATTCACATACCGTAGTGGCCATTTTAGTACTTTTTGAACAATTTTTGGGCAAATTTTATTTTTTTTGCCCCTAAATCTGAATGCTTCGCCAAATATGATGCATTTTGTTCGTACATTTTCGATTATGCGTGCTTAGGGCGTAAGGCTTATTGTTATCAAAAAGGTTAAAAATTGGGGGAGAATGCATCCCCCACATCCCATGGATCCCCCCTGCCGCACTGATAACAATGTTTCTTACCACTACACCAACCAGCCGATTTGGCTTCAGCATGATGTGGGGAAAATTCTGTCACAGCTGTTTTGAAATAGCAGCGCGTGCTGCCCTTGCACAGTTTTGACACTTCACTTTAAAATCAAGAGTTGGGTTTCAAAAAGAGGGGGGTCGACTCCCCAACCCTCCTCTCCCTCGCCACTGACCTTAGGCAACTATTTTTCAAATCAAATGAACTTTTGGACGACGGTTTACGTTAACATCTGTGCACTTTAACACAAGTTCCAATGGTGGAGGACCTCTACCACTAAAAATATAAGCTCCAAGGGTGCGTGCAAAGGGGTAAAGTACAGTCACAAATCCGTAGCCAACACAACAAACGTTTAGACCGTTGACTTAATTAAAAAATACAAAATAAGACTTTCCTTAGTCATTCAGCAGTTCACTACATCGAATTTAAACGACTTTGCAATAAAAGTGATACAATAACGGCGCATTCAATAAACTTTTACAGTCTAGGTTGAAATAGTAGTGAAAAGATATACAACCTAAGAGCAAATTTGTCTACGAAATAATACGGAAGAGAATATCTATCTGAATTTGCAAGTCATTGGAATACTTGAAACTCAATTTTTCTGAAAAGCTTTCGATTTAACTTCCTTCATGTAACACTAACAACAATTAAACAACTTTACAATAAAAGTGATACAATAACGGCGCATTCAATAAACGTTTACAGCCTAAGTTGAAATAGAAGTGAACAAATATATCAGTGATGCAAACGGCTGGAGTGAAAATCTGCGAGGATTTAAACAAACGCTTATCAACGTCTGGGGGACTTCGCCCCTCAGACCCCCTAACGGGTGCTTTGCTTTTGTATGTCCCCAGTCTTGATTTTATGGAGAGAACAGATTCGTATTTCGCAAAATTTGGTAGGTGGAGACTGGAGAGTCAAAACTACTGTCTCCTAAGACTACTTCGCTTACAAACCTTTTTTCGCATGAAAACATATTCGAGTGAAAAACTGCATGTGCCCATAGCATAACTTTTCTGCATTGAAAATGTCTACATAGCTGCACTTTTGAAACCACTCCAATCTAATAGATGTTTCCACAGCTATGGTTGTCGATGTGTTCGACCGCAACCGGGGGTCCGGGGGCAGAGCCCTCAGCCACCAACGAAATTTTACGGTTTTCGCATGAAAAAACACTCATTTTAGCAGATTTTTTTATGGAGAAAGGACATACTGGAACCTGCAGTGCGTGCAAGTCACAATAAAAAATTCAAAAATATTTCAGTAGTCCATGTCTAAAAGCAGAAGCTGGGCTAAAATAAATGAAAGAAGGCTGCAGCACTATTAGTTTAAGTAATTGTAGACTGACAGTTGAGTTTTAGCAGCTTATCACAGGGCCAAGAGGGGGGCCATGGCACAGTGCCCCCTCTTCCCTGGATGCGGCTATGCTGCTACCACACCGCAATTAAGGCTGCCACGGCGCAGCGGTTGAGAATATTTTTAAACCAATACTATTGCTGCATAACAGACCATCAACTTTGTGTCACAGTCATATTGACAAGCGCACTTACGAACCCTCAACCGTACGCCTATGATTGCAAACCAAGTAGGCTGCTATTAATTCAATTAATTTTGATCTTATTTTTTTAGAAGAGTGATTTTCCAAAAACCAGCCCAGTCAACGGCTCTGCAAAATGAATAGTTATGTGCAGTTTGTGATCAACGCATCAAGCAGTTGAAACTTTAATTTTTCAATTTCCTAAATTTCAATTAACAATGGTACGAAAACGTCAAGGACTGCAGTTCCCATGCTTGAAAAAAAATGATTAAGAATACTCTAGTAATTCAAAAGTTTAGAAATGGATTAAATTTAAACACTACTACTGCTACTACTTTATTACCAAGAGTCAGAAAATAATTCAACTTTTGCAGTATGAAAAAATTTGGGGCAGGGATTTTACATCATGAGTTTGGGTCGTGCAAACGCCATGCCAACAATTTTCTGTCTAAGAGCAATGTGCGCGCTAGATCTAATGAGTCACACAAACCATTTTCCTTTTCGATATCAAACCACGACACTGAAAAAATATGCCATCACACTTTGATTATAGCGTTAAATCACAATAGCAAAAGCCATTACAAATTATCGATTAGTTTCATATAAACAACCCGAATATGCATCGTGCACCCCCAACCCCCTCCCATACCCCCCTAAATTGTCTCAACGGATTTAGACGATTCACGAAAATAACTTTTTTGGCCACAAAATTGGCGAAATTCGCCGAAAAGCGGAAGATTTGCGTCACTGATATACACAACCTAAGGACAAATGCATCTACGAAATAATACGGAAGACAATATCTATCTGAATTTGAAAGTCATTGGAATACTTGAAACTCAATTTTTCTGGAAAGCTTTCGATTTAACTTCCTTCAAGTAACACTAACAACAATCTATGATGAAATTGAATTGATTCACTGGTAACTAGCTGAAACAACAGTATGACACTAACTTACTTCGACCACAACGTGTCAGACTCACCCAGCTCTCTGTATAATTGCAACCAACTCTGTATTATCCTGCATTAAAACGTACGTCACTTTCTTTTGTGTGACTCAGGGTATGGCGCATACTACACAAGCAAGCGCGAAAATGTAGGTCACAAGTGAGCGGTGCTTATAGTCAATACTTGGCATTCCGACAACACAGCTACCAGCGTTGGTAACTGTTGGTGTGAAGGTTCGCTGCCAGCACTGTGGTGACGTTTTTAAAAATCTATAACGCAACTCCAGTGAGCATCGAACAAGGTATAGTTGTTATTGATTGATTTGATATTCATATGAACTGAACTAAATGAACTGAACTGAAAATATTAGTAAAACAGCAGACACATGAACGATGTTTTACCAATCACGTTATATTCCCTTTACAATCTGAGGTGCTCTACTTACGCTACTCTATGTTGAGCTTTTATCTATCAACACTTACCACGAGAGGGGGAGGAGGAGGAGGATTATGAACCGAATTGTCTACTAATTTGTCTAAAGTTGTTTTCTTAAATTTTTGAGATTCAACCGCAGCTAAATGCGAGCCGCGCAAAGTAATAAGTTCAGCTAATATGCCTGCAGCTTTTAAATTTGAGTCGGTTACAAGAGGTGGTGGAAGGGGAATGGGCTGGCTAACTTGAGAAGTTGTGCTTTTATTAGCATCTTCCGTTAATACACTGCTTTGAAGAACAGATGCAAAAGTAGCAGGTCCAGGCAGCGTGGGCGCAAGTGGAATTCGCTGTTCGACAACCTCTGGACTAGAATGGCCGGATGGGTCCACTACACTTAGAACAAATCTCTGGTACAAGTCATTTAATGGAGGAGGGTCTGACACGTTTGCAGTAACTGTAGTTGCAGCAGTAGCACCACGACCTTTACAAGCGGGGGTTCGCGGCAAGCTGGTGCTGGAAAACTTGCGCTTTCTCATAGACATTTTTCATATTAATCAAACACTGTAGGTTTGACATGGCAACATGACTATTTCTTCAGCTATTTACGGCTTAAAACAACCGTAACACATAATGACCTTATACACATCACTCATGATGAAAAAAACAAACAAACGGGAACAAAATTATCATTTTATCAAGATTATGATATCATAAACATCATGTCAGCCATGCGAAAATTTCAAAGCAATGCTATCCATGGTCAAACTCACACCATGAATTCAAACCAAAAATCACAAAGTGAAAACATTCCAAAGAGTGTCAATATCACTCACAACATTTTCAACAGCTTTCAGTTAAAAACTCTAATCAAACCTTTTTTTCAAGCAATGAATATAACTGCTAACCACCGGACCCACGACTTATCAATTTTTTTTACCATCAACTTTCGCCAACATGTCGCAAGAATACTACTCTCAAAGACTCAAATCTCAAACTTGCGCAATGTCAAATTTAGCAGGACCAAGCAAAGGATTGAGTTCCAAAAAAAAAACTGATAGAAAACAGCAAGAACAAGATACTACCGGCAATGAGTAATGACATAGCCAGGAGCGACTTTAACGGATGCAGAACAGAAAATATTGATAAACAAAGGGTGCGCAAGCTAGCTCTCCTTACAACGGTATCAGAGTAGAAAACTGCTAGAAATACCTCAATGTCTCAAAAGATGAAATTGTTGAGCGCAACGCAAGCTAACCAACGCAATTTTACAACGTTTTGCAGTAGATTATAGTTTTTCATCTTGTAAATCATGTTTAAAAAATCAAATCTGCATGACACTAGCGGTATTACGCTGAAGCATGTAACGAGTAGCGGGGCCCATCTCCGCGGCTTAGCGTCAGGGCAACACAGCTTCGAAGAAACGTCGCAGCGATGGCGAGCCGTTGGCGACACTGAGTCAGATTTGACCGACCCAGGAATCGAACCCCAGACCTCCCACACCGATTACTTGTGCGTAACAACTGAGCTAACCGGCCGATTCCAAATTATCGTATGAACTAGAAAAAAAGGTTACAGTACGTCTTCTATTCCGCATTCAAATGAACAATTTACAGGACCAAACACAGGACCAGAATCACAATTATTGAGAGAACTATCTTCTTCTTTCGTATGAATATCATCCATATGCAGAAACCTGTCGGACCACTTAATTTCGGAAGAATCATTTTCCCAATCGGAAGAGTGATTTTCCCAGTCTGAGGAACGACTTCTCTGGCGTGAAGCGCTTTTCAACGCGCTATCCGCATTAGAATTTCTAGTTTCTTCGTTAATTCTGTCTATGGCTGCAGCTTCAGCAGCTTTTAGAACAACCAACTCCTCGGCGAGCATTTTCAAATTCTCGGTTTTCCGTTAATTTAGATCAAAGTTTCCGAGCTGATTTAACCGTAACCTTTTTTTTTTTTACAAAATCTTATCTACGAACAAGAAGAAATAATAAAAGTTTCATTCAAAGAAAAAAACTCACATAAAACCTGAAGCGGCCTTTGGACAAAATAAAAACTTTTATAAATGAAATCTCACCAAAATTTCTTCACTGAAACTTAAAATGTAAACGCCGAGAACCTACCAACTTGCTCAATACACCAATAAATTAAATGGACTGCTAATACAAGGCTAGCATATGATAAAATCAAAATATAATCACAATCTTAACACCTGATCAACAATCGCTTTGTGACGTTCAAGGGGAAAAGGTTGCGAATGACGTAAAGCATTGATGATGTCATCAGCAGCTAAACCGGCACAACTGCATACATTTGCTGCCATTCAGCACCCAAAATAAAGTCATCAGGCGGATAATAGCTTATACTACAAGCTAATACTTCTAACACAACTCATAAGATGAGGAAAAGTGATGTAACGAGTAAGTGGTTTTACAGTCTCAAGCCACAAGCAGACCAAGTTGGCACTTGCGGTAGCAATCAGAGCAGTAAAAAATAGTCTGGGGTAAAGGTTTCTGAGCAAAAAATGCATCTTACAAATTAATTAGCTTCGTTGAAAGGCAGTATATATATAGAGTAAAAATTAATACAGATACAATGATGCATGCATGTCATGCTGCGCTGCAAAAGACTATTCGCTGTCATTTCAATCAAAAATATTGCTTCTGATCTTACATTGAAATCTAATCTTAATCTTGTCTCAATCGATCATCTATTTTACAAAGATTAAAACTCCGTTAACTCACAGATCCAAAATCTCTCAATAAATATATAAAGGTTACAACTACAGGCAGAACAATTGAAACCAAATGAAACTATAATTTTCAAAACACATCTACTCAGGATCACATCACTGAATATCGCTACACATAACATCGCTATAAATTCAACCTTATTCCTTTGCTGATTTTGTTTCTGATTGCATAATAACACATTCACAAAGATTATGTTGCAGAAAAAAAGATAAGGAAAGATTAACTAATTGATGACCAGTTTTCTCTGTAGAATAAACAAACCATTTTGAGAAACAGAAAATAAATTCAAGATCATCATATTGTAACAATTATTCAGTCAACAACGTAGTTAACCTGCTGTCGGATGTCAGAGGCTCTTTGTCTTTCCATTTGCAGCTGAGCTTGTAATTCACGAAGATGGGAGGCAGTTCCAGCGGCTTGACCAACTTCATGCGCACTTCTTCTTGCACCGCTCAATTGCGAAAGCAATTCTAAATTTAAAATCAGTGGCAAAAACTATTTCTTTTCAAGTATTGGCATCGTGATATTAATGAAAACAATTAAACAGGAGAATCTACTATTTTTGGAAATCAAAGACTTTAGACAGAGTAAACGTAATTACTACAGAGCTGGTTAAACGAAAAAGGCAATTAACAATTAGCGAAGACAGCAAAACCAATCTCACGCACAACTTTCTCTTATTATTCATCAAATTTTTATTCAAAGCAATGAAAAATGGTTGCCTTACTCACACGACTTTTTCAGATAGGTAAAAAGCTAAGAAAACCAAAGCTACCAAACCATGATTCTCCTCTTGTCGAAAAAACTGAAGATTTCAGACAATCCCAAAAAATTTAATAGCTTCGTAAAACGGTGCAACGGTTCAGTAGATATTGAAAATCTTAAGCAAGCTAAAATCTACTTCACTAAACTATAAGTTAATAAACTAGCTGATTCTCGTACCAGCAATAGGATCTATCGAGTCTCTGACAGATAGCGATGATGCAGCATTGTTATTTTGTACGATCACACTAGCACCACCAGCGTTAGATGAATATGTACTTCGATGGCTACGAGTTCTCACTCCTCCTCCTCTTCCTAAAAATATTAACAGTAATCTGCAGCGACATATAAAACAAAAGTAAGTATATACACACATTCAATTTTGATTTGGTTGTCAGGTACTCATCACAGGGCATACATTTCGGCAGAGAACATGGTGTGGATAAGTAGTAGAATTTAGATATCGTTTGCATTTTTTATGATCAAGATGTATTGCAAAGTGTCGGGCGAAAATGCGTCACAAGGTGGCTAAAATGTCGCGATATTTGTGGCTACCACGTTGAAGTCTAATATCAGGTCAATAAGCAAATTCAACGAGATATTAGGATGGTAATCTGTTTCTAGTAGTTTATACAACATTTTTGTGAACTTTGACAAATTGAAATAAGCCATTAGATTGTTAGTAAAATTTTAAGGTGTGTATTTACTTTAGAAACATCCTTTATTATGAAAAGTTGTAAAATACAAAATTAGTCAATATTCTAGCTTCCCCTAAATCATTACTAATCAATGTCGGTCAAAAAAACATCTTCAGCATTCCTCATCACATTTTACAATTTTTCATAATATTCAGAAATTTATGCAAAATCGTCAAGTGTACATCATTATTTTGCTGGTACTCTCCTCACCACCAAAATAACTCACCATAATCTATAGCTTTAACTTGTTGGTATTAATATTAAACAATATTTGTGATTTTGGCATAAAGTTCCGCTAAGCGCCTTACGCTGCCATAACAAGCTTATACAGTATAAGGGTTTTCACGAGCAAGTTCCTAAACTTAACAAAACACACTGCATGGCAGACATAAATAACAATAATATTGCATTAGTATGGCACTTTTTCTACACAAAAAGTCAGATCAAAAGCACTTAACAACAAAAACCAAGCCGTAAAATCACCATAGACACAAATTATGTTCTTAGATTCCTAAAAATTTATTAGAAACAAAATCTGACAATAACGAGCACCTTATGAAAATAATGGCAAAATTTTGCCACAAAATGGTCCATATTCTTTTTTATATAAATATTTTCAAGAAATTTGTGTTTCGGCGAACTAGTTCTTAGAACACGAGAACAATCGGTACACGACAACCGACCGCCATGCAAACTGACCGTCAAAAACGCCTAATTTATTGACAAGAACTTTCGCCATGTGGAACTACAACAAATCCTGAACGAACATAACCCGTCCCTAACTGGACCTAAGTCTAACCGAACCAAACCGTAGCCGAACCTAACCCTGACCACATCTAATCCCAACCGAACCTTACTCAGCCAACCGAACCTAACTCTAACCTACCGAACCTAACCCTATCCGAACCTCACTCTAATTAACCGAACCTAACTCTAACTAACCGAATCTAGCTTTAACTAACCGAACCTAACCCTGACCGAACCTACTCCCCGCTGTGAACCTGTTTTCGAGCCTTGTCAAATTATTCACCGCACGAAGCGCATTTTCGCTACGATACAGCACACGGAGCTGTTTTTCGCGGTCAGTTTGCATGTCGGTCAGTTGACTCGCGGTAAGTTTGCGGCGGTCAGTTGTCCGTGTCCGAGAACAATCTGTGAGGAAAAGTGAATCAATCAATTTTGTTTTTAAAAGCAAGGTAAAGGTATAGTTCATACTAACTAAAGATAAGGTGAATAGACCTTTTCAAAAAGGTTCAAGCATTACTTACTGCGAGCTCGACTTGAATTTGAGTCTTGGTTGGTTTGGGATAAGTGGTGATCTATCGTAAGATGTTGAGCCAAGTTGTCCGTTACCAAATTCGGGTCACCTGATGGCATTACAGCACACGCAGGGCAAATCTGACATAAATAGAAGATTTTATATTTACCAATATACAAATTAAACATGAATTCAAAATTTTCACAAAACATGAAAAATGGCAATCAACTCCTAATATAAAAAACGAAGAACGAAACAGTTAAGTTCATGGTATAATTCAGCTTTTCAGAAAGCAGTGATAGGAACTCAAAAAGCTCAATACCAACGTGTTTTTTAGAAAGCTTTAAAGCTACGTAGAAAAACAATGCAAATAAGGCTACAAAAACATTCATTTAATAAGACATTTAGTTTGGAAAGTAACTATCATACACAGTTCGATAAAAACCAAGGCAACTTACAACAGATGTGTGGGCATCTGCATGTTCTTTAGTAACATGTTCATAGAGTTGCATTTCTGTATGCCCAAGACTTCCACAAAATGGACAAACTAGCGCTGGAGGAGATTCCGGTGTAATGGATTCTCCACCATAAAACCTTCCTAAAATTTAAAGAAAAATTGTTACAACGTAAAAATAAGACAACGTAAAGTTCTCAGTTTGAAATATTCTTAATTTTTTTGCCCGTTTACTCATTAGCGTTACATCTATGACTTATAAGCATGAGTTAGCTTAGTATCTACGAATTGAAAGAAAAAATAAAACTTATGTAATAATGGGATAGCAGGGAACTATGTTAAATGTATAAATTTCTACACATTTTTCTGTTAGTTGAGACATTTTACTCAAAAAAGACCAAAACACATACTGTACTAGAAGCCAGTTTTTGTTCATGCAGTCTATTCATTCAAAAAGTTACCAAAGTCTCTTCTAGACAAGATGCACTGCATTGGATGAGAAGCCAAGTGATGTGATGTTTCTATTTCATATTCATAACAAGATTCACATAAATCAAAGTCAAAGCATATCAGGCATTTGTATCGCTTTTCCGTGAAATTGCTCTTCAAACAGTTGTCGCAGCTCACACCTTAAAAGTCAAAAATGATACAGTTAAGGAAGTGCCTAGAGCACCGGCAGCCTTTTATAAAAACAAAGAAGCAGTCCGCTGCAGCGTAGTAAAACCAATCCCACATGACAGCGATGTCATCACAGAAACAAACAAGCTGCCTTTTAGTTATGGAAACCATGCCGGTGCTCAAGACACTGCCTAAACTTACAGCTTCAAAAAAAATCTGTATTTGTTTACAATTTGGTTTGTTGTTCCTCTATGAATTAATAAAAGTTTAGCGCCATGCACAAGCACAATGCTTCATATAGACCTATACACAAATTAAATACCTTAAATTAGAAACCTTTTATTTAAATCTGCGAACTGATTGCAATCAGGTGCTGTAGAAGATTGGTTATGGTATTTATCAGAGGTTTCGCCAAGTAACTAACTATAAACACGTTGAGCCTTAATGGCAAAGGCATCCTTAGTATTTCTACGATACAGGATATCAGCAAATAATTGTCAATTCCACAATCAAGTGGTGAAATATTGTAAACACTAATCAGCTAATTGGAGAACACGCACTGGTCAATGGTGAAAGACATTGGTATTAACACGATAGGTTTTGGGTTTGATTCTTGGGACGCTCAAATTGGACAGTGTCGCCAACAGCTTGCCACTGCTATGACATTTTGGAGCTTGCTTGAATTAAGCTGCATTTTATAACAGGCGGATATACCACGAGCACAAGGACCGCTAGTGAGTTATTACTAAGGGTTAGGGTGTAACCCTAACCCCGGCTTAATACAAATAAGCCCCGACATTTCTGTGTTGCCCAGGAGCGGAGCTGCAGAGAGGGGGCCCCACCACTTGTTACACACTTTGACATATTCAGTATTATCGCTAGTATACTTATACTGTATTATGAAGATTAGATTTGTTTAAATTGTAGAACACTTAATCAGGGGTCCTACTAGACACCGCAAAGGACTAAAACACTGTAAAAGACGACAAAGGATCTCAAATTGATGTACTAAACACCGCAAAGTACAACAAAGCACCCTAAAACCCTAACCCTAGCCTAACCCTAATTTAAAGTCCTTTGTCACTCTTTGCAGGGTTTGTTATGATATGATTCCAAGTCCTTCTGCCTTTGTTGTGCTTTGTGGTGTTTAGTAGATCAATATAAGGTCCTTTGTCGTTCTTTAGTGTTTAGTACATCAATTTAAGGTCCTTTGTCATCCTTTGCAGCATTTCAGTCCTTTGCAGTGTTTAGTAGAACCACTTAATTCGTAGTTTAGCAAGCAATAGTGTAAAAAAACTAAAATCAAGCAAAATATCATGACACAAAACAAAATACGTCAAAATCTGCAACGTTTCTTTAATATCAGCAATTGCACATGTGATGACCTACCTTCATGACATGACATTATTTCCCAGAAATAATCCAAACAATTTAATCTATGAAATCCTGCACAAGTTCACGCTAACTTCATTCAACTTAGTTGAACAATTTTTTGATCCAAACTGGTATCTATCTTTGTTTTATAAAACCTACAGATTATATACAGACTAATCTGCTAATATCAATAACAACTTGCATTCAGCAGTTTAGAACAAAATAAAACCATGTAACGATCATCAACATACAGCTGTACAGAATTTATTCAGCAAAATGGACTTTCCACTCTTAACACACAGCGCTAGAAGCCTAGACAGCACACAAAATGAAACAGGTAACGTCTAGTATCAGCCCCCCAAGTTTGGTTAGGGTTGCAACTGAACCAAACCCTTACTAAATTTAACCCTAACCGAACCTAATCCTCACCACATCTAACCTAACAGAATCTAGGGGCTGATACTAGACGTTACTCAAATCACACAATGTTCTGTGTTGCAAATGTCATGCTGCATGGTAACGGCAATTTAAAATTATTTGCAGGCCTAGTCTAGTCTAGATTACGATACCTGACAATTTTCACTAAACTGCTAAATTACATATATAATAAGTCTAGTACTAATAATACACAGATTCAAACTGACTTAACAATAATTCAATTAAATTTTTTGTAGCATCAGAGTATGGTGGCATACTGATATACAGGCAACAGGGTTATGATCCCTGTTACCGGTACATGCCAGCAGTTCACAGATTCAGGCTCACATACGGATACCGGTACATTACCAGTGACATTGTACCGGTACCAGGGGGGTCATTCTGTGCTCTTCGTTATATACCGATTTTCGTTGTTCGCTAAGTCATTCCGAATTCGTAAACTTGACTTAACGAATTTGGTAACTGGAGGTATTCTACGCTCGGTTCGTTATAAATAACAAATTCTTTAAAAAACGAAAATTAGCCTCACTCTCCTAAACCATTCGTGATGTAACAAGATGAGTGGGATCAAAGTTTATGTTAAGTAAAAAAGGTTATTTAATACACTATCACTGTAAGCAGAAGGAAAATTTGCAATCAGGGGACGGAGTGTATGATAAAAAATAAAATGAAGAATAATAGCAGCAGAAGACCGGTGGAGCGGGAGCAAAACTGACTTACTAGTGGACTTGATTAAGATGCACAACGATTTTTTAACGTCTGCATGCAATCCGAAAAAAACCAGAAATATGGTTGAAAACAAGTGGGCAGAAATCACCGAAGCTGTGAATGCCCTTGGTGGTGGTATGACCAAACTGACGTCTGAACAAATTTTTAAAAAAATAGTCAGATTTAAGTTTGTTTTTTTTTTATAGTTTTTAGTTGCATATTTATCCTCCTATCACGAGAAAGCGATCAATGCGCTATACGAGCTTGCTTAGGAGTTGCCAGCCATCTGTCTACCACACCAAGATGGGGGAATCCCGCTAAGTGCCTTTCACAACGGCACAACAAGTAAACTTGCCGGCTTGTTCTTCACACTGTCCCTTTAATGCTGAGCGTCAAGCAGTGAAGCTGTGAATACCAATTTTAAAGTCATTGGTTTGACCCGACTCGGAATCGAACCCGAGTCTACAGCTCAAGAGACAGACGCTCCATACCATTCGGCCATCTGAGCAGTTAAAATCAACCAGTAAAAAAGCGGTCTGCAAGTACTAAGCTGAAATGAGTGAAACAGGTGGAGGAGTAAGCAAGGGTAGAGAGAGCCGACTGAGCTGCAATTCAAAATAGGAAGTATCGTTGGCAAATTATACACTAAGGGAATCCCTGGCAGGGCCGGATCCAGGGGGAGATGCACTCCCCCCCACCAGCCATTTTCAACAATGCTAAAAATAAAAATTTTCCATAATTTCGAACCTCTTCATTACAATATGCTTGAGTTGCCTTTAAGCACGCATAATCAAAACTGTGCAAACAAAATGCATCATATTTGGTGAAGCACTCAAAATTAAGGGCCAAAAACATTAAACAAAATTTGCCTGAAGATTGTTCAAAAAGCACTAAAATGCCCATTACAGTATGTCAATTTTCAAAAATTTTTCGGGGGAGCATGCCTGCGGACCCCCCTAGAGTCGATTTTGTTACTTAAATTGCTTAAAATTAACTCTGCCAGAAAAGAACTATGTTTAAAACAGTAACGAAATTTGGTGCACCTTCCCTAATAAAAAAATTTCTGAATACGCCCCTGACAAGAAACAATTTCAAAGGGCTTATGTATGCCCGTTACCGGGTCTAAATTCGTCTTAACGTCTTAGTATTAGCTAACATTCAACCTAATTCAAAATTACATCCATCCGACCAAAAGTTTCTGGATCTCCCCTGATCCCTGGTACAGGAATATGCGACACTACACTTTAATCTGAAACTTTGTCTACTGTGAGCAACAGGATTGTATCAACAGTTATAACGCAAGGCTTCAAGCATTCATTATAAATAACAAATTTTGACGTCATTTATCAAGCGTTTTTTGCTAACGATTTGTTATTTCCGAACATGGAATACCGAAAATACCGAATTCGGTAAATAACGAAAAAAAAAAGAACATTCGTTATTTACCGCAGAGCATGGAATGACCCCCCCAGTACAGAAACAATTTCGTCTATGACCAAAAGTACCATATGCAGCAGGGGCGCACCCAGCAAATTTCAAAGAGGGGGTTCTAAAAAAATCCTTGATCCCACACTCAGAAGTAGATCCAGAAAATTTTGAAGGGTGGGATGAAATTTTGAATTACCGGTAGGTTGAGTGCAGTGCTGGGCACTTTCTCTGGAACTGCTGAAGCACAACGCAATAAAGAGCAACAATTGTGGTGAGTAAAAAAAGCGCAGCGCAAGATGCACAAATGTAATTTACTTTTTGCTAGTGTGCAGCGCAACTTCTGTAATCTGGCTTTGAAAGTAAGTAATGCGCAGCGCAACTTCCGCAATTGTACTTGGGCCATTCCATTATATTTCAGGTCAGATTGTAACCCATGTTCTCAAAATACATTCGTTTATTTTTAAACAGGAAGCAATTACTTAACTCAGAACAACAAAAAATGAATTTTTGAAATCGACCTAGCAGTTAGGGAGATATCGCTCTTAGCATTTTCGCCACAAGGTGGCAGCATTTTCGATTCCAAAAAACAAAATCTCGCAATTTCTCGTAGAATTGTCGTAGCAATGCAATGAAAACATGTAAAATACCATTTTTGAGGGTAAGGATTCCAAATCTCCAGTCAAAATTGAGAAAGAAGTTGTAGTTTTTGTTCAAATGTGAGATGAAAAAATTAGGGGAACATTGTTTGGGGGTGCTAATTCACCATGTAGCCGAAGTGGTATCAAAAATTTTTATGTCTAAAAATGATCAGTAATACATGTGGTTTTCACATAAAGTGTTCGTTTGGTTGTTCCATTTTATGTCATACTGCAATTGAGTTTCAACTTTTGGTGTACTGGTGCAAATGCAAACAAAATTATATTGAAGCATTTTTTGCACTTGTATGGTTTTCGCCAGCATTATTGCAGTTACATTAAAACATTATTCACTTGACCACTGCAATACAGTCACTGTTTTGACTAAGTATGATCATATAAGAAGAAAAGAACTTTTAATGCCAAGATAACATGAAGAACATACACCATTAGTTGGTATTTTAGAAGCCTCCAAAGTTTGCTTAAGAATACAGCCTTAACTTTTTATGTTCCCTGGATGTTGCTTTACCAAAAAAAAGAAAATTACGTTAATTGTGTAGCCCAGGCAGGCCTTACAGCTAAGCAGAAAACACTATCTCAAGGCAAAAAACAAAGTAATTGAGCACTTCTGTAATGTTATTCAGAGCTTGGTTGTCAATTGTGTAACTCCTGCCATTAGTTGTTACAGGAGGATTTATCATAATTTCAACAGTATATATATACTAAAGTAGGTGGCATCCAACATATATGTCATCTCAAATTGGCCTATAAAAGGACTTTGCATGCATAAAAGTTACTCGCACGTCATTCTTCTTGCAGTCCAGTTCTAATATCATACCTATCCACCATTCGCCATCATATCTGCTAACTATATAACTCATGATTGCAGCAGCAGCAGTTATCATCCCACATGTCACCCAAATGAGGCTCGCAAATGAGCAGCTGTTGATGATAACATGGTGGGCTGGCTGAGGGCAAGATTGTGTTCCCAGCATCTAGCTCGGTCTGGCAGCTTTTTTAATCTTGCTCCGTTCAAAGATTTCCTACTATAGCAAACCACAACTGCATGTGCGTTAATTGCTCTGCAATATAGCAATCGAAAACAAAAATCAAAACATAATATTATGAACAAATATCTACAAACTAACTCCCAGACCTTAGCTTTGATGAAGATGAAAATTCATACATCATTTTATTTCCGAAGGAACAATTTTCATTTTTCGGGGGAGACATTTTTCATTTTTCTGCAGCAACACAAAGCACTCAAAATTTTCTGCAACCAGCGACGCTCGTTTTGGCTGCAAAACGTCCGAGCCAACGGAAAATGCTATTTCCACTGCTGCTGAGCTTGAGACCGTGGTGTTATATTTTTTATATGCTTGGACCCATGCTTCCTGATGTAAAGAGGGGAAGCAGTTTGGGGTCACTTTCCCTCTGGTCTATTCTACCCACTTGTTAAGCGATTTAGCAACAACTGCCGGCATTTCTTCGAACTGTTTCGCTACAACATCGTCAATGCTGTAGTCTGCCAAATCTGCGAACCTGTTTGCGGAATGCCTAGCTCTGCTAAAAACGCAACACAAATTGCACAATAGGCCAAAAATTTAGCTTCAAACACAATGCAAATAGCGCAATTGGTCAAAAATTTAGCTTAAAACGCAACACAAATTGCCCAAGAAGAAAAAAAAAGATTATAGCACAACGCAAATTTCACAAGTGGTAAAAAAATATTTTAACCGCAATTCAAATTTTGCAACTGCACAATTTGCAAAACTGTTTGCGGAATGCCCAGCTCTGGGGTTAGGTCATGTACCAGTATATCTTATCAATGTGACTATTGAGTTGCCAGTAACTTCGCCACAAAAACTTCTTCACATGGTAACTTCGCCACAATTTGAGAAGGTGAGGGGAGATGTGGGCATAGTAGGAAAATGTGTAGGGATGAGGGGCTAGATGTGGGAAGAGGCATGAAAGGGAGGTGTAGGAAAGTGTGTTGGGGTGTGAAGGAGGTAAGGGGAGATGTAGGGAAAGGTGAGGTGAGGGAGATGTGGGGAAGTGTGTTGGGGCCCCACACCAAGCACATTTCCCTACACCTCCCCCATTCCTCTCCCCACACGCCAACACACTTCCTCTCCCCATACACTTTCCCACACCCCTCCCCACTCACCCCATACACTCTCCCACACTTTCCCACTCCCCACACATCTTTCCTTACCTCCCCCCACACCCCAACACATTTCCCTACACCCCCATACCTCTTCCCACAGCTCCCCTCACCTCTCTCTACACCCGAACACACTTCCCCACTCACCCCATGCACTCTCCTCATATCTTCCCCTACAGTTTCGATTATGTGGCGAAGTTACCATGTGACGATGTTACCATAATAAATTTAACTGAACTGTGGAAAAGCCCGATAAAATTTTTTACGACAACCGAAAATTTAAAGTCTTGTTTCGGTGCAGGCAATGTAAATTTTCGATGTATGAAAGTGTGGCGAAGTTACTGTGGCGAAACTACTGGCAACCGACTATTGCATCTACATTTCATACAATATTTTAGCCTTAACAGTCTGAAAATGAAAGAAAAAACAGCATAGTAGGGTATCATGCATAATGCATAATTTATAAAGAATAGGAGGTGTTTAAGAAAATAGTAATAGTCAGGGATACCATAATGAGTAAAATTACAATTCGGAATAATTTAGCTTGTACTTCACAAAGGACTTTAATGACAAGTTTTTTTTGATAGTTGCACTCATCTTTCAAGACAAGTCTATAAAAATGAATTCTCAATCAATTGCATACTTGGCTAGATGACTGAGAAGGTTGCTTTACTGCAGATGAAATCAAAATTTTTCTTCACAGAACTCTAACAGATAGCAGTGTAGCATGGTGAAACACGGTGTCGGTAATTAATGATTTTTTTCTGAAAATCTTCTTGATACTAATCCATCTCGATGGGTTTTACAGTAAAAGATAATATCAATGAAGCAGGGAATTACATTGCCTCACTTTTTCAGAATAACAAACAACTTGATCAGTGGTAAGTGGTTGCTTAGCGTTTGGAAATTAAAAGAAAATATGGTTATAAAGACTAAGTTAAGTATGCTCAAAACAAAATGGAACAACCAAACGAACACTTTATGTGAAAACCACATGTCTTACTGATCATTTTTAGACATAAAAATTTTTGATATCACTTCGGCTACATGGTGAATTAGCACCCCCAAACAATGTCCCCCTAATTTTTTCATCTCACATCTGAACAAAAACTACAACTTCTTTCTCAATTTTGACTGGAGATTTGGAATCCTTACCCTCAAAAATGGTATTTTACATGTTTTCATTGCATTGCTACGACAATTCTACGAGAAATTGCGAGATTTTGTTTTTTGGAATCGAAAATGCTGCCACCATGAGGCGAAAATGCTAAGGGCGATATCTCCCTAACTGCCAGGTCGATTTCAAAAATTCATTTTTTGTTGTTTTTAGTTTGCATCTAGCAATCACATATTTAACAATCAACTATTTTTTTTGATATGTGTTACAATTTGCTTATTTTGACCTGAAATATAATGGGATGGCCCACTTTAGAAGTGAATGAAGCGCAACACAACTTCTGCAACTTATTTTCACGATGGAGCGCAGAGCAACTTTTTTGTAACTATACAGACGTCACTCCGATAGCAATATTAAGCAATTAACTAGTTTCCTACATCACAGCAAAACAACACTCACAAGTTTATTAACAAACGTAACGGTACTAAGCAATTAACTGTAGTTCATGTTCAAGTTCAAGTTCTCTGATTTAACTATTTGCGAGTTCGACAAAAATAAGCTTTTTCGAGTTCAGGCAGATAAACATCCAAAATCGAGACAACTTTTTTACCGCCAGTGCTCATGCAATTAAAAAAATAAAAATATTTTGCTCGTGCACTAGGTTCAAGGCTATTATACCACAGCTGTTTAGTACCATCGAAATTGTAGTGTTGTGGTCACAATTGAAGAACAAAATATATTTCGGAGTGATCTTTTATTTCTTTTCAACAATTTAAATATCTTTCCAATAAACTCGAACAGTTGCATTTGAGTTCAAGTTCGAGTTCAAAAAAATATTTTTTTGAGTTCAAGTTCGGCAAAATGATCAGTTCACAGCGCTGTTTCCTACATTACAGCACAACAACAGACACACATTACAGCGCAACAAAAATAAGTTTAGTTTATTAACAAACACAGCGGTACTGGTACTAAGCAATTAATTTCAGGATTTTGCAATATCTTCACTTTTACAATTATTGGTGATCTGGACCATAGGGTAAAGTCTACCAGTACCGCTTTTGGGACTTGTTAAAGTACTCCACAAAAAAAATTACTAATCTATCTATTCTATTGATACTTCTGCATTTATATTAGGGTTTGGTTGGAGGATAACTATTAAGTACTGTATGATCTTAACAAGAACCAATTAAGTCATGCACTGCCATGGAATGTGTGAGAATATAACAACTTGAATCTAAAACTGTAACAGCGTAAAACCAACCCAAAACCCATGGTATCGATCACTGATAAATTCTTGCCTTCATTGCCTTCAATTAAAGAAGGTGCGAATACCGACACATACATCATCATCCATTTCTCATTTAGCTGTTTAGCCTGTTTCCAAGTCCACTCAAAACATGGGCTTTCTAAACGTGGGCAGAGTTCAAAGCAGACTTTTTCAGCCCACTTTTTTTAAAAAGCCCTTGCTTATTAAGACCAGGTCTTTACTGGCATCCAAGAAAGATCACGATTTTGCTGAAATTAGCCCCAAGAAAGCTTGAATCCACCTGACTAGAATAAAGCTTGCAGGCCAAAAGCCCATGATTTTTGGACATGGAAACAGGCTGTTCCACCGGTACTCATTTAGATGCTTGTCCTTCTGCTTGTGGCACAGTAACCGCAAATAGAACTGCATTATGCAAATGCAGAGTGAAGTCTGTCTGCTCTCTAATCTGATTGGCTGCTCAAATCAACAGACCGTGACTAATACGCCTCAGCAATAATACTATTTTTTATTTCACTTTTCAAGAAATATTATTCTGCTTCTTTGGCAGTTGTGCCTTGAGCCTAAATAAGCGCAAGTCTTACTTTTACCATAATTTTGCAACGCAATAAAGTGCAAATTCCATAATAATTCTATTGCGCGCAATGCAACTACCGTATTTTACGGACCATAAGGCGCTCTGGATTATAAGGCGCACTGTCAATAAACTGGTTAAATTCTATTTTTGTTCATACATAAGGCGCACCGGGCTATAAGATGCACAGGTTTTCAAGAAGACAGCGCTTTGTTTTTATAACAATAGTACCAGTACTAGTTTTGAGTGTAGGCAATAAAGCATAAAGCACTACCTGGTTCATACATTAGGCGCACCGGCTTATAAGACGGACGATCAATTTTCGCGAAAAAAAAAAGATTTTAAATGTGCCTTATGGTCCGTAAAATACCGGTATGATAAGTGCAAGAAGCTTAGGTATAATATATTTATTTCAAAGCACACCGTAAGTTGCACAAGGGCTAGAAATAATGCAATTAAGTGTAACGCAAGTTCCACAATTGCGTAAGTTGCGCATTATATTGCGGAATGCCCAGCACTGGTTACCGGTAAGTGTTACCTTAATACAAAGATGTTAAACCTAAAAAAGGTGCGAAAACCCCTTTTAAAAATGCTTTCAAGTCTGCGATGAATTCAAGATACCAGTATTGTTTCAAGGAGGGAGCACCCAAACTTACTACTGGCATATTTTCAAGCATGTTTTTTTCGAGCAGAATTATTTTGAAGAATAATGACAACAAAAAAGGCTCTAGGGGGTTCGACGGCATGCTTCCCCGGAAAATTTTTGAAAATTTCATACTGCAGAGGCCATTTTAGCAGTTTTTTAACAATTTTTAGGCAAATTTTGTTTAAATTGCTTGTCCCTAAATCTTAGTGTTTCACCAAATGCGATGCATATTTTTCGTACATTTTCCATTATGCATGCTTAGGGCATAAGATATATTATTAAATATCAGTAGGTTCAAAATTACAAAAAACCTGTATTCATCAAAACATGTTTGAAAATGGCAAGTGGGGGATGCATCCCCCACATTTCTCCTGGATCTGCCCTTGCCCACACAGATAGCAATATCTCTAACCACTTCGCCTACCAGCTGGTTTGGCTTCAGTACCTGAGTAGCTATGATGTGAAGCAAACTCTCTCGAAGCTGTTTTGAAATATCAGCACGTACCGGAACTGCACTTGCACAGTTTGGATACTTCACTTTAAAAACAAGAGTTAGGTTTCAAAAGGGGGGGGGGGTCGACCTCCCAAACCCTCCTCCCCCTGGGTGCACCACTGATAGACTATGCAGTCACGATTACGGTCATCAACTCAAACATCAACTCTTTCTACAATTCTAATGGACTAGTCTAGTACACTAACTTGAACTGGTCTATCTAGGCTAGTCTTTTTTGAATTAAAAAAAAAATGTGTGATGTTTGTTAGGGTACTTATACCTGTACAGCTGTACATAATTTTTACTATAACCTAGTCCATTACCGGAGTCAGAACTACTTTTCCGATTCATTTGGCAAAGGAAGTACCGGTATTCATTTCGTTTTGAAGTCGGGACTCGGGAGCATAATGACGGAGTGTTCTCGGATAGTGGCAACTCCTAATATCGAAATTGGCACGTTGGCACAGTCACTTTTCAAATGAAACTTCGATAAAGGACCAGTAAATAAAACATTTTTTGAAAACCTGAAAAAAAAAATAGCGCTTAAAAAATAGAAACAAGAACAGCTTTGTAAGTCTATGTCGTCTGGCTTGTTCAATGACGTTCGCAGTTTTTAGGATTAGCCTAATTCATGTAGTAACGTTTTACTGTATTTATAATCAAAAATGCAAAAAGCTCGATCAAAAACCCATAGAGCTGCTGAGCTTAATAAACATAAGCATGGCCGATTTAAAACCAAACTTCAGCTATCTGGGTCACCTTGCCGACAATTAAGTTAAACTTTGTCATTTCCATGATTCAAGTGCTTAACTATCAAGAAACCGTAGTTGCATAATTTACTAAGTGTGAGTATTATTTTTGCTTGATCATCAGTTTCCACGATGAAGCATTGCGAAAAAACGGGTTTAAAACTCGATGTTTTTGCCGAACTCGAAAACAGTCTGAGCTGAGAATTCAAACTTTAACTCGAACTCGTAAAAACTCTGGGCTGAGAACTTGAATTCAAACTCGAAAATCTTTTACTCAAAACGACTTGCGCCATGCTCAAGATAATCACTTTTTTTCCAAACTCGAAAAAACTTAATGAATTTTCTCTGGACTCGAACTAGACTTCGCAAAAATCAAAATGCTGAATTCTAACTCGTAAAATAAGCTAAATCAAAATTAAACTCGATAACAAAATCAATCAAGTATGCAGCCCCGGTTTAAATCATGTTTTAGAAACATTCAATTCATTCTATACAATAACTTAGCCTTTACGAATTATGTTTTGCATCGCTTTCCATTCTTTTTGTCTATTTAACTTTTGAGAGTCGTACGTAGGCTACACTCACTTTTGCTTTTCATCTCTCCAACCGACAAATCCACCAAAACTGGTAGGCTTAAGGCATAAGTTTGACACTTAACGGTGGTAGGGCAAGTGTCAGTAAAAAACTAAAAACTGACAAAATCATTACCGAATAAAATCTAACAAATGACGAGGTTGCTTCTACTCAACAGCATCTCGATCAAATGAGCAAGCGGATAAAACGATGACAGCCTTCCTGTTCAACGTTAAGCAATGAAGTAGCAGCTTGGAAAACAAGCCGACAATGCGCTTGCAGTGCAGTTGGTAGGCCAAATACCCTCCAAAAGGTGAAAGCCGGAGAGTCTTACAATTGAGTTGGGATGCTTTGTTGGATTTCTCACGACATAAAGTTTTCGCTTTTTAGATCAAGCAACCAATCAAACTATTACCGGTATATACTGATGCCGATAACTACAATGTTTGCGTAGCCTACCTAGATAAAATTTACAGCTCGAAAATTTATAGATTCAATAAGACTAACTTACACTTAAAAGCATACCTGCAAGCATAGTTTTTCTCAGAATTGGATTTTTTATTGACGTGATATCTAATGTAGAATATTCACACTCAAAAGAAATACTAATTTCAGTTTGACAAAAACAAAATATTTAATGTATCATACGTAAATTCTGAATGCTGAACAAACAAATACAATCAATAAACTGTTTACCACAGGGGTAGGAAACCTGCGGTCCGCGGGCCACATGCGGCCCGCTTAAATTTCGAATGTCGCCCGCGTCACAACTTTGCTTAGTGTAGGCTACAACACACCGATAGAATCGAAAACCTCAATCTTTCTTCAAAACTGCTACACATTCAACTACGTACTATTATTGTGACTCATAAACTGCGCAAAAGTCTCTGATTTTATGGTAAAAAAATAAACTAACCATGAATGTTTGACAACTTAATATTGTCTATTTTTAAAGGGAAATTTAAAAATTAAAAGCAAATGTAGCCCGCTGAAAAAATCCAATCGATGTAGCCGGCTGTGCGTCGCCGGTTCCCCACCCTGGTTTACCACAAACATTGCCAGGCCTGTTAAAGTAGAACTAACAGCAACGAAATAACCGTAGAAGCCTATGGTAGCTACGTAGGCTTTCCGTTTACGTTTCTGAAACACACCTTGAGGAGTTTACTCCCAAACCCAATGCTAGAGAAATCAATTAACACTACTGCTAAATAGTGGAAAAATACCAAGTTTTAGAAAAAACCAAGGGTCCAATATGTCATACACATTTCCAACAGCAAACAACTTACAATTTGCATCAATTACCTGTAGACAAAAGCTTCAAAAAAAAGTGTTCGCAAAAGGTGTCTATGAAAAGTATGACTGTGTTAAATGCAAAAAAAATATTACAAACTACTGCACACATGGTATCGTCATCAGTTGATCCCAATCTGTACTGGAACAATACACTTCTCTTTCCAGCCAAACATCGTATGATTTTTGAAAATCTGATGGTAAATCCATTCTACAACGAATGATTACGTTAAACTTACGATTAAACATATCAGGCAGTTCCAAAAGTTTTGGGCACAATCGAAGTCCCCATATCTCCGTAACTATGAGCGGTAGTAAGATAAAAGTTGAGTCATTTTAAAGCTAATCACATCAAGTTTTTTGTACGTTTTTATATCCTTAATAATTTCCGAGATAATCAATGTCAAAATGCGCGCTAGACTTTTGGAATACCCTGTATATTATAATGACAATGGTGATAAATGGCACGGATACAAGGTATGTAGACCGCACCGCATTTCTGTCCAATCCATTTCAGAGGGAACACATCAAATCAATACAGAGGTCGTTAATGCGCACGCATTTTCCCTTCCCGTGGAGTGTCCAGTCCAACAGCACCATTATTAACAACTTTGTTTCTACGTACTGTGTATCTAAAGCCGAATAACATTCACCATGATTCAAGCCCACTCAACACTTACTCTTCACGCAGTAAATTTTGTATGTTGTTGTCAACGGGTTGATAATCAGCATCGTCATCTTCTGGAGTAACGTTCGGGGTTCCTCCTGTGCGTGAACCGGTCACGTGATAACGACGTAAGTTAAAACGTTCAACAAAAGCTCTCAAAGCGCACTCTTCCTGTTGAAAATCCCAAGGACGAGCATCAAGATCTGGAAAAAAGTAAAAACGAGTGGTAACGCTTTAAACTTTACACTGAAGAGCTAAATGCCGCGATATAATTGCAATAATACCAAGAAGCAGGAGTTCTTCATCTGGGACCCACGAAAAATATAAGGAGCCAACAAAGGTGCTTTATGGGGTCCGCAAACCAAAATCACTCTTTTACATAGCCTACGAGTATACCCAGTCAGTATAGCACTCGTAAAAATACGGCATGAATTCTATCGAAGTTAAAATCTAAACAAAGATTGGTTCAAAATTCATCTTAATTATTGCTAGTAAAACTTGACGTTATAATTCACAGGTATCCAAAAATACTTGACGTCTTAACTTAACCTTTTCGAGCAAATAATTATCCAGTATAACCAACAAAACGTGAAGCATCCCATGTATTTGATTACTAAACACCGGTTTCACTTACCATTGCCATAAGCCCAGTCATCATTTAGTCGATGGCGAACTTTTTGATAAATTGCTGACATAATTTTCATGTTGCTCTTTCTCCACTGTCGACCGAGGTACTTGGTTTGAACTTTTAAAAGCTTCAACACATAAAGCTGGAACATCGCTTGACGAACTTTCAGCGCTCGTTTTAAGATTGGAGCCGATTTGAAGACAACCAACATCTAAAAACACAATTTGTTGATTTCGTAAGAAAAACCTTTTCAACCTTTTAAGGGCATGTATAAAGCGTTTTCTTTGTATTCGAATTAAACCTTTATGCGCAGCAGAAAAAGTAACGTAGAACCAGATTGTCGCCAAAAAACAGCTAAGCTCCCAAGCGTGCAACGACTGCAACTAATTTCAGTTTGACGAAAACTTAACGATTGTGGCGGGGCACAACTCCGCGGCTGGGCAATTCAGCTCCAAAAAAACGTCGCAGGGGTGGCGAGCCGATGGCGACATTGTGTCTGATTTGAGAGGCTTGGGAATCGGACCCAAAGTCTTTCGTGCCGACAGCGATGTCCTTTACCCACTACGCCAAATTTAAAGTGTAAAAATAAATCCTCGCGAGCAGAGTCGTAACGCAAATAAATAAAAATCAGTCTAAATTCTGCTACTAGAATGCGGTACATGAACATTGGACACAGTAAGGTAGAATGCATTACATGGACACTGGACAGCTCAGTTGAAAAAAAAAAAAAATCATTGGCAGGCTTGCTAGCCTATTTCATCACGATTTAGACCTAAGTATGAAATCCTCAAAATCAAAATTGTTTGAAAATCAGCAGGCTTAAGGTGCGTTCACCGATACGCGACACGCGGTGCGCGACAAAAATTTTTCGCACCATGTTTGTTTTATTTTACTGTTTACCGATCACGCGAAAACCTGCGAAATCCTTCTACATTTACTTACATTATAATTTTTGTCGCGTCATCGCGTGCCGCGTATCGGTAAACACACCTTTAGATTAAGTAAAATCGGGTTTTATCAACATATACATCAACTTACGCCAGACATTTTACGAAATTTGACGAATGCATGTCTTATTAAGAATGGAATCACATTCGCGGCAAAACTTCGTCAACACATGAGCTCAACAACAACTAACCATTGTGCGTGAATGCTTCCATTTTACAAGTTTGTTTAGAATCCGCAATAGACTGATGCTGGAAAATAAGTTCCTCCAACAGGGAGAGGTTGAAGTATCGATACCCTCCAAAGACTCCGCCGTTAGGTCTTTCTTTTCACCTATATTACAATAAGTATAGTTACTTTTTTATCTTAAATATATTAAGTGCACCCTTACAAAAATGTTTTGTGTAAAGCAGTCTTAACCGTCACTACCAATAGCGAGCATAAATCGCTCAAGATTAAATATAACTAAAAGATCTGCAGACGGCGTTGAGTAACAAGCCCGATAAAACGATCGCTAAAATAACCTCTTCAGTAACATGTCTTGTCTTAGTAAAATATCTGATAACGATTACATAGAGTAAGAGTACGACAAAAAGTAAAACTGGTTTTCCAACCGAAAGAATAAAATTACACTACCCAACTTAAACAGCTTATATTCAACATACCAATGACACATTCCGGAAACTCCAGACTTGGAATTGTGTTTTTGGTCGTCACATATGCCACAATGTTTTGATTAAAAAATTTCAACACAAGTGGTATGCAGTTGGCAAAGACAAGATGCTGACTAGCATATTCAAACTAAAAACAAGAACTTTATGTTAAAATTGACAAAGGTTGAATTTCATTTTAACCCTTTTGAAAAATCGGGGCCTGAGTGTTTAGTAACCAAAGGAACCCCGAAAATAGGCAACTTCTGTAAAAACGTGACTGGAAGACATGTCCGTTCGTGACTGTGACTGATGGCCTTCACGACAGACCAGGTTTACAGACAAGATAAGCAAGCGGGAAGTGGCAAAGTCCTGAACTGGATAATTATAAAAACTCCAAAGGGCTGGACGTTAAGTCATTGCTAGATAAATGGCAAATAAGAAGGGACGTCCAACGATGCATAGCAGAAAACAATGGGGTCACAGAGCCCATGCATTAATTTTGCAAACGTGCACCACGAGTTCGCCACATTAAGTTTCACAACATTCTGAAGTTAATGCGCTGTAGTAACGCTGACAACAGTGAGTCCGAGCAGCTCAGCCCACGCAGAAATCGAATGATAGACTAACCTTGAAAACCACGGGACGGCTCATGGTGATATATTTTGAATCACTATTTACCTGGTAAACGTGGCTCAGCTTGAAATGCTTCAATAGCAGCAAAAGTATTCCCGATACCGACTTTACTATGATTTCTCGATGACGGTTAACATCGATCCCCACTTTCATGGTTAAAACAGTTGAGTTTCTAGAAATAATAAGGTTTCTTACCATGGTTGAGCGATAACATACCAAAGCAGTAGAATCAGAAAGAAAACACTCGCCACTGACATACTAATAACGTAGAAGTCCAAAAGAATTCCATTTATGTGAAAGAAAACACTTCAATTTATACTTGGACTCTTAAATAAGCAATGCACAGGACTAATTTTCAAATTATTGTTGGCGTAGTTGATTAAGACATCGCTATCAATGCGGGAGGTCTGGGGTTCGATTACCGGTCCCGTGAAATCGGACACAGCGCCAACGGCTTGCCACTTTTTCGGAGCTGCGTTTGCACATGGGCTACGCCGCGATGATGGGCTCCGCCACTTACTACACCTTTTGGCGTATATTAAAAATATGATTTTTTTATTTTTAAAAATTCACAGTAAATGAGGAAGACCGTAAAGAGAGCTAGCGCTCTTCGAGTAAGCAGCCATTGTGCACATGTCAAACGAGGTTCCAGTCGTGAATCGAACCCGTAACGTAGGATCTGTAACCCGAGCGAGGTACCGCTAAGCCATGCACAAAGTACTTACGGCATTTCTTCCGGAAGAACGTCAGTTAAAATGTTAATTGATTCATTTTTCGATTTCGCTGTTGGTGCAGCAGCAAGCAATATCTTCAGCAAAGCGATCATGTATTGGGGGAGGTGCGGCAGCATTGCTTGATACAGACGTTCCGTCAAGGTGTCAGGAACGACCTTCAACAGAACATTATTGTTGGTGAACACTAACAAACTTTCGCTGCGTTCTGAACTTCATGAAAACGTCGAAACTGTAATGGATCTATAAATTATACCTCTTTCTTTCCGAGTGTTAAAGGATATTTGGATATTTCTGCTTCTCTGTCCACTTGAATTTCGATTAAAGATTTATATTGATGTCGACGAAGCACAGCGATGCTGTCTTGCGTTGGATTCGGCAACCCTGCTTCCGTTGTTAAATCACTGCAACATAAATTAAATATTGTGAGACTAAATTTTCCCTAACAATGATTTATTGACAGCATTGAACTACACCTGTGGTATCGCCTCAACATAGAACTAATAGCTTTTGACAGTTTCCCAAAAAAAAAAGCGTTTAAAAACGTTTAACTACCACAACCTAGTAAATCTCTTCGTTATACCAACTCTTGCAAAAAGGAATCGAAATCATGTTTATAACCAGAAATATCTTGCCCTCAAAGCAGAGGTTGATGGTCTGACGATTTTGCACATCGTATTTACTGGCTTGGTAGATAAAACTGGTAGTATGCAATATCAATCAATAGTTTATTTAAAACTTTATTCTACTAAAATCGATTTCGACCCAAGTGGTTCGTTCTCAGTTAGTCTTATTCAAATAAAATAAAACCAACTGAGGATGACCCACATGGGTCAAAATCGATTTTAGTAGTATAAAGTTTTAAATAAACTATTGATTGATTTTGCATACTACCAGTTTTAGCTAGCAAAAAGGTAAAGTAGTACTATCAATAAAATAACGCATTGGCTTTTAAAGACAAAATCTCACCCAGGAAGTGGAAAGCCAATAAATTTTTGGCGGACAAGATTTAAAAATGCTTCCACATCTTTTTCTCTTGCTTTCGGGATCCATGGAAGACCGGAAACAAGCTTGACGACCGGAAGATCTATTTCTGCTTCTTGTTGCTGCTTTCTCAACTTAATTAGCTTCGCAGCAATAGAGGCAGTGTCCTTTGATAGAGTGGGTGCTTTCCGAATCGGTATTGGCGTCTAAAAAGTGGAATTAATCTTCATTCACAACTTCGATGCAGACATTTGGAACTACAACAAGTCAAGAGTTATCTTTTTACAGCTTCTAAATCAAATTTACTACTAAAGCTACTGAGAGGCTTAAAACAGTAAGCAAATTTACCGACGGCGGTTTATTACGGTGTGAAAGCGAAAAGGGGGCAAAGTCATAATGCCCCCAAATTTCAACACCTTTGCGGGGAATTTTGAATTACAATCTCAATCCTCTACTCCCCTCATTTTCAAGCTACAGACCCGTTTTTAACCGTAGCGTTTCGTCCAAGCAATATTATTTGGGTTTCACAAATAAACGCATCTTACAAATGGATCACTGACCGTAACCCCTGGTTCAACTGCAGTTTCTTCCTTTTCCAAATCCTCACCACCCATCACTAGTACTCCGTTTGTTTTATCCAGGAATGGATCAACTACAGTCTCCTCAACTTCAACCATGTCTGATGCAGTTAATTTTTCAACAGGATTGGAGGATTCCATCAATTCATCATCAATACTGGTCACTTTCTCTTCTTCAAGAGGCTGAAATAGCAGCAAATAATTGAAAAAATTGAGGTTTTAAACTTTCTCTGCTTCATATATCCGTTCACAAGCTACAGCAATAAAATAAAAAAGCAGTCAAATAGGCCAACATCAAAATATCAAAAACCAAATCAAGATATCGTTCAATTTTCTGAACAGCCTTTATTTTTGATGAACTGGCCCATTCACTCCTTTTCGATCATGTAGTGTGATTAGTTACAAGCATGTACGACCAACCTAGCACATACCGCGTTATCTACTTTATCTCCACGATTTTCATCCAAATCAGTATCAGTATTTCCACTATCGAGTTCGTACAAAGTGCTCTGAAAGTCAACCAGAGATATTTCCTTCTTTCAAGTCAACTTTATAAGTTTAAAGACACATATGAACGTTGAAAGAACCTTACACCACACGAACTGCATGAGTAGGCGATTATTCAGCTTTAAGACCACTAACCCAGGTCCTAACACTAACCCCAGCTCTAAAATTAGAACCCGAGCTAAAACCATTAACTTGAACCGAACCCAATGCAGAGCCCTCAATTCATGTTTCAACGCCGAGTTGTCTTATACCAAAATCTCCTCAATCGAAACTCTCAGACCAGGCATAAACAGCAACTAAAAGCAAGTCTTTATTGAAAAATCTATGTTTTTTCATATTGTTTCCTATGCTTTTTTTAAAGGTTATGGCTATGGCGAGTTGCATCTGCTACTTAAAAACACACTAGTGCAGTGGTTCCCAATTCGTTTTAAAAGCCCGCACCCCTTCGGTAAGGAAAAATCATTCTCGCACCCCTTGCAAAAAATGAGTTATAATAATCCCTGATTAATATATTGCTAGTAACTACAGGTTCAAATCCACGCAAGTATTAATGAAAAGCGTGGCGCAGTGGTTCGGAGCATCGTTTTTACGACGACCATAATCGCAACGTTAATGGTTCAACTCCCAACCTAGTTTCGTTGTTGCGTCCTGGGATAAGATGCTTAACGATGATTATCTTTGCTTGGTGGAATCTGGCAAGCAGCAAATTAAAGTCAGAAGAAAATTCAACGGGAAAGCTTGGCAACAAAGGCAACTACTAAGCGAGTCTGGATTCGTCCTAGGCATAGCACCTCCGCCGCTTTATCGTGATAGGAGGATAAAGATGAAGAAATCAATCAAACAAAAAAATAATCACCAGTGCATGAACTACTGTAAAACAAAACTAGTAGAGAACTGGAGAAAAAGAGAGATATACTATAATATAATCTATACCATAACTACCGCTGTACAAATCGATTCACTTAAAAGGAATCTACACCCAACCTTGCTTCCAACGCGAACTAAATCCAGATTAGGCGAACAAAGCCGGTTATTACAATATTTTTTTCTATTCAACTCGGCTCGCCGTATTCCCCTTACGGTATTCAAATAGAAAACAAAAAACAGCTGTTAAGTTAACTGCTCTCATATACCTGGCAGTTAATTTTACCTCTCCTATCCCAAACTACTCCCCAAATTTAGCCCAACTAGCAACTCACACATCACCCGCTCTCTTCCAATTTTAAACTGAACACGACTCAGACATGAATAACCAAACACAAGGAAAAGACTATGAATGACAGACGTTTAGTAACGTCACAAACTTCGACTAAGGACATATTCAATCGCACACAGGCGCATTTCTGACGTCACAACACAGCTAGAGCGAATCAACGATACCTTTCACCAGCGATACAATTGGCAAGTTCTTCTCGCACCCCCAGAAGCCCCAGAACCCAATGGGAACCGCTGCACTAGGGGTATAATTGACTCAATCTTTAAAAAGCAAAACCCAGACGTTGAAACAATCAGAATTAAAATCAGAGATACCTTTTTGCAGACCAAATTCATGCATCACAATACAATTATTTTAGATGTCCCAATCTTAATTTTAGACCCTGCCAAAATTTGATTAATAATGGAGAAGGCCCATGGGTTCTTGTTCACGAAAAAACATATTGCGAACAGCATAAATGTTATTACTGCCAAACATTTTAGATTATCAATGATATGGAGACATGCGCAGTCGGATTTAACTGGTATAATGAAATTACAATGTTTTTTTTCTCTGATGTATCGTTGACATCAAGTAATGTGATGTCAGCATAGGGTACGTACACGTCCCCGTCTTCTCTTTGGAGCTTGAGCGATTTCCAATATATCAGAAGCTGACGTTGGAGGTACGGATGCTTTCATTTCTCGAACTATTTGAATGGGATCTTCGTCTAAAACTGGTAAGCCTTCGTCTTTTCGCTTCTGAATTTTGGCATCATCTATGCTTTTAAAACCGCCCAAAACAGTCTAAAAAACAACTGAAGTTATAGTATATATTCACTAGCGTGCAAACGGCATTTATGATACCTTCAAGTGTAAATCACAGTGCACCTAGTGCAAGTATTACCACTGGATCTAACATCTTACTCACGTTAATGAAAGTAAAGTAATATATTAAATCCAAATGAAACTTGCGTCGTATAAAGACAAAAATCCATAAAATCAGAATTAATGAAAGCATTTAAGCCAAATCGCTAATTAATGAATAATGACAATGATTTCAACACATAGCCAAATGATCTCGCCAAAAAAGTTCAAAAATTGATGATATTGCTCAGCGGCAATAACAATTACAACAATCAACACAAAACAATTTCCATAACCATTGTTGAAATGCAACTAGCGCTCACAAGTAGAAGCTTCCAGATAAGCAACAGCACTTTCTTCATCGGGAGGTTTGACGTAGTGTCCGAGCAAAATTTCACAACCATATTAAATAGAACAATAACAAGAGGCTCATTGTCCCCGAGATTTTGACCTGAAAATTTTTCCAATAAGAAAGATTGACTACACAACCGCACAAAATGCAATTTTTACCTAACATGATTGATGATGTCTTTAACCGGACAAAATAATTTAAAACAAGCTATTTATCGCATATTTTTCGAAGAACTAAACTTTTGTACGTCATGATAAAACAAATACTATTTTAAAATACTGAGGTGACCAGAGAAGCCCAAAACTATTGAAACACTTTCAATACGCTCCCATCCAGTTTCTTCACATATCAAAGCATATCGTGAAAATAAAGCATTTATGGTCTAATTACCCAAATCATGTAAAAATTCTTCTCTTGCACTTTTCATGTCTGGTGAATCATTAACATCTTCCTGTCTCATCGTCTCAACCATGGTATAAAGAATCATAAACAGACTGCGCAATTCTTTACTGTCTGCTATTGTCAACTGTGTTGATTTCTTTGAAGTTGGATTATGATTTTCGCTCACTCTACAAAAGTAAAAAGTTGCATACCCTGCGCGTTCATATTAACGCTTTTATAACACGAACTAAAAAGTACACCGGCTTTAATTACTACATTGCTAAAATTCTATTAACGTACATTGCAATAAACTTTTTATGAATTTAAACTACAAGCGCGAATGAAAACGCTTAGACCGTGCAACTGTACGAATTACCACCGAAGCAAAATAAACGTCGGAAAAGAAGATAATGTCACACTTCTGAAATGCTAAGAGTTCGGTTAAACTATATATCTATCTGATTTTACTCAGGTCTTACCCGACTTCCATCATGAGTAGTTCTCGAGTAACAGGGAAAACTCCCTTTTTGTAAAGTAGAATGCAGTTAGCTCTGCAGCTTTGTGCTTGTTGTTGGGCATCAGTGCACTCACCGTACGTGCCTTGCACAAGGTACAACAGCCAAGTGACAGCCTTAAATCTACAAAAATTTAACCTAGTTTACTGCGGTTGTTGAATGAAGTCAAGTGACAAAGTGAGACAAAAAGAAATGTGTCAGCCAGAGGATTCAAAAGAACCATAAGGTCATTAAGTCAAACACTGTAGCAATCATACCAAAACAATTCTAATATCCAATTCATTCATACACTGTAGAATCTTAATTTACGCTAAAACGCTAAATTAAAACGAAGAACTCAATTTATCGTCCACACACAATTCAAAGAAAATCAGACTAATACTGACGGAAAACACCATAAAAGCTTATTTGTGGTCGATTCAAATCAGGACATACTTCAATTTCAGAGGTGCTAATATTACAATGACAAAATAAGTGTTCAAGCAGAGAATTAAAAAATACATATCGATAAAATCGATTAAAACAAGAATTAATCCTTATATACATAGAGATTTTACATTTTTCAATATTACCTTTCGTCTTTGTCTGCGTGTTCTATCACTTGAATAATGTGCATTACCAGCAATTCTTTTGCATCTTGATCTAACTCATTCCACGAGCCGCTGTAGCCTGTAATGAAAAAAATGCAAAAACGGGCTAACTAATAACCTTGGCACCGCACCGAGTTGCATTTGACACAGATAATCATATAATCGATTCCTTTCAAAATGTAAACTAATCGTCACAAAAATTCTGCTGTTAAAACAAACATATCCATCTATTAATGTTAAAATACTCCTTAGAGGCAAAAAATATGTGAGCAGTGAGTAGCACCTCAGCAAATAAAATTACTTCATTAACCCTTTCCACTTGCGCCTAGCATTTGGTGAGAAAGCATTGAGACAGTTACTTCTATAAATTCACATCAATGCGGATGTAACAGCTGATACACCAAATTACCAATCAATTTTTTAGCACTACAACTCAAAAAATCAAAAATGATCACCTACCTTTGTCTTTAAGCAAACTTTGAAAGTTTTTCAAATTTGTATCAAATTCAACTTCTTCAGTGTATGAATAAAGTTCACTAATTTCATTTTTGTATTCATCACAATCATCATATATAAATTCCAAGTCTTTGTCATTGTCTTTTGAGTTAGTAGTAGTCATGCTAATAGCTGCTCTATCCAAAACAATATTTTAGCAGTTACATATTTTCTAACATCACGTGCTTAGTTGCAAAATGGAAATGTAAGCAAATACCTGCATAAATGATTTTGAATATAATCTTAAAAATTATTGCAAACAAAGACTAAAAACAAAGTAAACGCATCATAGCTCAGTAACATTTAAAAATTTGCAAACCTTGAACCGTAAAAGACTCAAAAGCTTCTTTTAAAAGCTGAGATAGAAGTTGGCACAGACACTTGCTAAGAAAACACTAGCAGCACCTGCATGACATGAAGAAATATCATATATCTTAAATCGTTTTACAGAGAAATAGAATGACAGTGAAAATTTACATTCATAACAGGTTAAAATCAAAACTGATGAAATTTGCACTTTGCTGAATCACCGAATGTCCAGGGGTAAATTTTTTGTTACTTTACTACTGTCACAACATAATAACAGCTTCACTATAAGACAATTTCAATAAAAGAGAACCATACCTAAGTGAGGTATAGAAACTTGAAATTATAGAAAGTAAAATCATCTGTCATGATAGGCTTACTACAAATATTCATGCTGCAAAATAATGGTCAAATGAGCGAAGATACAGTTGAACTAATTAAATTGCAGCTATGAACTTACAGCAATAAGTCATATATTTGTACAGTGAATTTCAAGCATCTATACTTTCACTACAACGTATTTCAAACTTTGGATTTAAACTGAGTAAACACAATTAGAAATACACATCAAAATGATCACAAAGTTGTTGAATGAATATATACTATCACACTGATGTGACAGAAGTCGCAACTTTATAATACATGGTTGATCACGTGATTTGAATTAATCTTCAAGCATAAAAAATACTTGCAATTTTATTACATGGCTAATGAAGAAAGCTAGGCCTATCCAATAAAGGAGTTCAAAAAACCAAAAGATTTCTTTTAGGTTCAACCATATCAATTAAAAGATTGTGAACTCAAAGTTGCATGAATTCTAGCCTATTTGTTTGCTATAGCAAAACTTAAAAACTTGATTTATGCATTCAATCTTAATGGAAAATCATACACATTTTTGTGCCAAGATGCAAAACCAGAGTCAGAGTGTGCAATGTTATTTTCAGTAAAATACAAATGGTTGTTTTTATCCACAAGCACAACAGTTTGTGTTCGTGTACCATAATCAGGAATCCCATCAACCATTATTGAGCAATAGTATTTTAAAAAATCTTCACTCAGTCTAACCCCTGATTGGTCAATAACTAGTTGATCTGGATAAAGAATGGTTTTGTTCGACAACAAATCGTCCAGTAAAATATTGGACAATGCTGTTGGGTCTTTATTTGAGTTTTTCAATGTTTCATCAAAAATTTCCGAGCCCAGCACAATTTTTTTCCACTGGACTCCCAATTTAGTGCCAGCCAAACAATAAGAGCCAGGATCTAGTCTATATGGTGAAGTTTCATCAAAGTTAGAATAATAGAAGAGTTCAATTTCGTTACTAGAACTTAACACTTGACCACCAATAAAATTAAATGGGCGAATTTTAGTTTTAGCCAGAGAACTTTCAATATAACTATTTACAGAAACATTTGACAATAAATAATTTTTTACAACTGAACCTCTTGAAATTCCTGATTCCATGAGATCACCATGAGAATTAGAAGTCAGGTAATTGGTAACAAATCCAAATTTTCCAGTCTTGTTAACGCCAAACCAAGTACCTCCATCTTTCTCTCCAAAAGCTAAATCAATACCACATAAAACGTCACTGTTTTCCGGCAAAAATTCAGCTTGTTTGCTTGGTCGATGAAAAGATTCATCTCGATTTGCAGCGATTATCAATTTGTAATCACTAGACTCGCAATGTGGGTCTGTATGAACAAATATTATGCACATATTGCAGTTGTCTATGCCAGGACAAATTGATGAACCACCAGCACAATAATCAGCAATCAACACAATAATCAGCAATCATTCTGGTACAAAGTATATCAACAACCATACATTATAATGCTCGGCAACTTATCTGGTAAGATATTGTACAAGGGTAAGTACTCATACTCTATATACCATATAAAATCACACTGTTTTCGTTGAATATTTTAACAACAATTTATGGCATCAGTATATTCAGATGTTGGTAAGCAGCAAATTGTAAAAGGTATCAGAGGTGGGGATATATACCACTAGGTAATCACAGGTGGGCATATCACAATTGGAATCACAAAGCTTAACTTACAGTAAGTAAATTTTCTCAATTGCAAAACTCAACATATTAGTTTTAGTTGTTGCACAACTTGTGCTGTGCTTTAAAAAAAGTAAATGCTGCTAGAGCTTTATCCTAGCATTCATATTGAAAAAAATACTCTATAGCAGCTTGCACTTCATCTGTTCAGTGTTTAATGGTTTAGTGTACTGCGATTTGAAAAAATCTTCCAGTTTGCGCTTTATTACTTGTACACTGCAAAACATAAGAAGTGGTTGCACTTTATAAGCACAAGTTGGTGAACGCAACATAAACTATCATTGTCCAAAAAATATCAACTCATTTACAGTTCCGGTACTAAATAATACAGGAACCACTTTTTTGAAGCCAAAACACTCCAGCTCGACCAAAATTTTTTTTGAAAGATACATAACCTTTTTACAAAAAAATTGTATATCAGGGTTTCTCAACTCATTTTGGTCTGTGGATCACCATGCCTATCAAAATAACTCTGTGGATCCCACGAAAGATAAAAGGTCTCTATTGCAAAGCCCGCAAATGGTGTGTGAAAGAGCAAAAACAGAGTTTTCGCTGCAGGAAAACCCACAATGGCTGTGTAAGAGCAAAAACATCTTCAGTGCCACAGAAGCCGTCCGTAAATCAAATTCAAGTAACCAGAGCTGGGCATTTGGTTCTTTAAAAGTAACAACGATATAAAGAGCAATACTTCACTAAAACGTATCGCTGGTACCGATGACGGTAAGTTTGTTAAAAAGTAAGGCGATAACGGTACGCGGCACTGACTTTTGGTACTTTTTACACAAAAAATTTCTGCTTTTTTTTTCAGCAAAATTATGCCTTGGGCAGCCTTTTATAATTTGAGTACCGGTACCAATAGTGGATTCATTCTCAAATTTGTTTGAAGGTGCTCTGAATGTTTTTCAATTAATTTTTTGCAAAACGAGTACCGGTAGCAAAATGTTGCCATCTAGTAAGCCCCTATAGTTCATTATTTTCGTATGATAAAAAAGTTTGCCAGAAATAATAATAATAAAAGTTTATCGACTTCAACTAGACCTGATGAAAGCAGATCTTTCGCTCAGAAGTCCTAACATCAGGACACAGCAAGCAGAATAAATATGTACAATTATTACAGAAAGAACGAACTATAAATCAAAAATAACAACTTATTATGATGTTGACAGTTTGAATAAAGAATAAGTGATTATCCATATGCGTTTATAGATTAAAAGCAATATAAAATAAGTATGTCTAAGATTACGCTTGAATCTTCCAAATTTAATTCATTTTTTAGAGCAGTTGGTAATTTATTCCCAAGTTTAGGAGCACAAATTGAAAATGCCCGATCACTAATTCTGTAATTGTAACATTGCACTTTAAGACGAACAAAACGAGTAGACTTAGAATTGGTTGAACTAAAGATTGCAATTCTTGAGGGTGTGTAATTAATGCAGGGTTAATACATTTATAGGCCAGTAAATATATCTTGTACAAAATTCTATACTTTATCGGAAGCCAGAGGAAATCAATCAGTAACTCAGTAACATGATCATATTTTCTCTTGTTATAAATCAGTCTTGCAGAGCCATTTTGAGCGTATTGCAATTTTTTTGTAAGTGAAGAGCTGATACCATAATACAAGCTTTACAATAGTCAAGCTTTGAAACAATAAGCGAGGACACTAAGATGGTTACCTCCTGTCTTGTAAGAAGATGTTTTACGTGTGCAATACTTTTGATAGATGCAAACGCAGAAGAAACACAATCTTGAATTTGTTGCTCTTATGTTAAGTGGGTATCAAGTATAAAACCCAAATTTTTCGCAGTGTCGCAAAAACGTATGCAGGAATTGTTCAGAAAGAAGCCACTAACGTTTAGTTATCGTTTAAGAATACCATTACAGAATACAATAATTTAACTTTTTAATGGATTCAGCTAGAGAAAAAATTTTGACGTTCATAATCATGATGATTTCCATGTCGATTGAATCCTGATGATTTCCATGTTTTTTGCTGTAGCTGAGATGATGTATAGAAAAAACAATTTAATCTTTGCTAGCCGTTATTGTTTTAGTAAATTGTTAACTGCTTGCTTGCAAACAGGTGTGTAACCATGACTTTTTAATGGGAGAAGGTCTGATTGGGCCAAAGACATTACATGAAGAATTGAAGACTTAACGATATTTTTTAGGGATCACTGTTTTCTGGTTTTGGAGCACTTTGTAGCTTTTTTCAAATATTTGGTCGAGGAAGGGAGCCATGTCTTGATTTAGGCATGATTTTACGTAAAATCAGTAAAATTTAGATTAAACTTAAAAAATATATTAGAATTGCATTTTTGCTGGCAAAGCGATGAGATCTTTTTCAATTATTTAGAGTATTTCATGCAAAAAATTTCATTTCCAAACACTTTTTGTCTTATGACAGGGCTGGTGCCTAGGGAGGGGAGGCCTGGCCTCACCAGTGATCAAGCCTGCCTCCCCCTCCCATCAACAAACAAACTTTGGCTTTAGTTCAGAGTTCATGATTTGATCAATTATTCTGAATTTTAACTATCCTGAAAAACGTTTGGATCCCTAACTGCCTTGTGCCTAAGTTGACTGCTCTGGCACAGGCTCTGTCTCATGATGAACCTCATATTGAGTATTTCGGGCAACACATCCTGCATCATACACCAACACAAACATGACAAAAGCCAATACTAACAAGTAAAAGATGAGTTGCATTGTTTAAAAACCTCATTTGAGTTGTACCTAAAGTTATAACGTATAGTCCACCATTTACTGGGTTACATGGCTGAAAATGTTATATTTCTTATTAACTTGCAAATTTTGCGTACTGAAAAATTATTTTTTCCCTATGACGCCACGCATCACAAGAAAACTGATTCACTTCAATTTCCTTGTTTACAGATGACAGCTTTCACGTCTATCATTCATCTGCAAAGAAGCAAGAGAAGTTGTGCATCAGATGCAAAAAACTTTCTGGTTTGCGCTCAAAGTTTATTCAAAGAAAGTACCGGTGGCCTACCACAACATGGAGTAAAGCAGTCAAAAAAGTAAAGACGGTACCGGAACCAGTATCAAAAATGGTTGAGAAGACCCCCAGTTGAGAAACACTGGATCATCATCATCTAATTAGTTTTAAGTCATTATTTTCCTCACCACCGAAGGTGGCCAAATACACCTCAACCTTCCATGATCACTTTCACACCTTCCCTCCATTTTGTTTGATCTGCAGCTTCCTCAAACTTCAGCTCGACTTCCTTCACACACTTTTCCACCTGCCTCCTCCATCCCAGCTTTCGCTTCCCATTCACTTCCAGCATCATTGTCTTTTTCAGTGTATTATCTGATTATCATTAGCATATCTCTTCTACAGTTCAAATCACAGTATCACACGTCCACAGACTAGACTACCATGCTACTCCAATCACCTTTGCCATTCTATCCAATGTTTCCTTCAAACCCAACATCTCCATCAGCTCCTCCATAATCTTTCTAACCACTAATTTCACTCCACAATGGACACATTGACCTCACCGTGCCTCTTTCAGTTTTTCTCAAAACTGCCATTTCAGGGACGATATCATGGTACTAAAATAAGGAAGGTAGGCTATTATAGGCGGTAGTCATTTTTTTAGGATCTTTAGGATTTTGCGGACGCAGCGGGATCCTGTAAACGGTTTGCTTTTTCCAACATTTTTCAGCATTGTTAGCTCCATTATGACGAGTTATAGCCAATAAACACCGGAAATAATAATTTTCTAACCGCAACCTAACGAAAATCAATTTTCAATAATATGTAAAACGAAGTGCGTCCTGAGAAAAGTATCACCAGGAGGGGTAGTACTTTTTTAGGATCCTGTAAACCAGGGAGTCGAACCGTTTAAAATATCGCTCCGGTTCCGGTTCAAGAAATTTTGTTTTTAACGGTTCAGTTCCGGTTCAGGTTCAAGACTTTTCAAAAATTCGAGTGCAAGTTCGGTTCGGATTCAGTTGCACCAAAATTTAGAGGTTCGGGTTCGGTTCGGGTTCACTAAATCCAAATTTTAAAGGTTCAGGTTCGGTTCGGATACACCGAAAAAAAGCGGTTTTTACCGGTTCGCGGTTCAGGTTCGGGTTCACTTCAAAATCTTTAATTTGGCCAAAAACTAAATCAGGGTCTTATATCATCAAAATAACGAAATTTAAATTGCATGCCCGAATCAATTAAGGTTAAATATAAATGTAAAAATTCATTAAATTTTGAAAAGCAGAAAGAATGTTGCAAAGGTAGGAATAGGTCGGTGCTTTATCGTTCTGATGATGTTGGTCGTCAGTACCAACGAAAGATCAACAAATAAAAAATCTGACTAGATTTAGGCGAGGTTTGTAAAGTTACCGGAAGAACGAGAAAAAACTCCAGGTAAGCAGAAAAAATGTTACGCATCGCAGCAATGTCTAGAGCTGCACAATCAGCTTAGGTTCAAACCTTGTTACTAAACGATTTCTGTTCAGGTTTATGTCCACAAAATACTATAGGTTCGGGTTCGGTTCGAGTTCACTTGCATAAAATTTTAAAGGTTCGGGTTCGGTTCAGGTTCACAGATTTGAAATATTAAAGGTTCGGTTTCGGTTCAGGTTCCCAGATTTGAAATATAAAGGTTCGGTTCAGGTTCAATGATCTCAAATTTATACGGTTCAGGTTCGGTTCGGGTTCACCGAAAAAAAGCAGTTTTTACCGGTTCGCGGTTCAGGTTCGGTTCGACTCCCTGCTGTAAACGGTTTGCTTTTTCCAACATTTTTTAGCATTGTTAGCTCCATTATGACAAGCCATAGCCAATAAACACAGGAAATGATAGATTTTCTAATCGAAACCTAACGAAAATCAATTTTAACGATGCGCGTCCTAAAAAAGTACCACCAGGAGGGGTAGTAGGTCTACTTTTTTTAGGATCCTGTGAACGGTTTGCTTTTTCCGACATTTTTCAGCATTGTTAGCTCCATTATGACGAGTTATTGCCGATAAAGACCAAATGATAAATTTTCTAACCGCAACCTAACGAAAATCAATTTTAAATGTGCAAAACGAAGCGCGTCCTAGGGTAGTACTTTTCTTAGGATCCTGTGAACGGTTTGCTTTTTCCAACGTTTTTCAGCATTGTTAGCTCCATTATGACAAGCTATAGTCAATAAACACCGGAAATGATAGATTTTCTAACCGCAACCTAACGAAAGTCAATTTTAAATATGTAAAACGAAGCGCGTCTTAAGAAAAGTATCATCAGGATTTTACATATTTAAAATTGACTTTCGTTAGGTTGCGGTTAGAAAATCTATCACTTTTGATGTTTATTGACTATAGCTTGTCGTAATGGAGCTAACAATGCTGAAAAATGTCGGAAAAAGCAAACCGTTCACACGATCCTAAAAAAAGTACTCCCCCCCCCCCTGGTAGTCCTTTTTTTAGGACGTTAAGGATTTTGCGGCTGCGTCCGCAAAATTCTAAAGATCCTAAAAAAAGGGTGACCCTATATAAGCAATAGAATCCGGAATAGACGAAGTTTTCTGGTCTGTAGGATAAGATTTGTCACGTGATTCAATCAACATGGGTGCAAATCTAGGAGGAATGGGGAGATGTATTCCCACAATAATCTGGCAACATCTCCCCCCCCCAATATATTTCATGGAAGAAGAAAATTCCTCATACGAGCCAATTTCATCGCCCCCAATACCGTTAAATCATTGATTTTGCTAAATCATCTCCCACAATAACCAAAAATGGTCAATTTTGCTAAATCACCCCCCAATCAATCTATTTGTTTATTCACCAAGTGATAGAGAAAACTTCGTCTGTTTTAGTGGTTACCTAGTTCAGCATTTTTTCCTTATTTTCCGTACTTTAGCAAGATTTCCCCCTTTTTCGTCGTTTCCAATTTCCGTATTGGTAACCACTAGAACAGACGAAGTTTTCTGGTCTGTAGAATAAGATTTGAAAAAAAGTAACCAAAATCACGTTTGATTGACAGAGGTGCAAATCTATGTCGAGCATTTGGGGGGTGATTTTGGAAGGGCGAAAATCTTGCTACAACACGGAAATACTAAAGCCGAAAAAAGTTGAAAAGGCGGAAATAACAGAAATCGTGATAAAATGCGGAAATGGAAAAAGACGGAAATGATGATGGAAAAGTGGAGGAAATCTTGTTAAAAGAGTGAAAGTGTTACAAAGGGGGAAATACTGCAGAAAAACAGAAACTATTGGAAAGACGAAATTCTTACTAAAATACGGAAATTATTGGAAAGACGGAAATCTAAATAAAATACGAAAAATATTGAAAAGACGGAAATCTTGCTAAAATACGGAAAATGTTGGAAAGACGGAAACCTTACTGAAATAAGGAAAATATTGGAAGAGCGAAAATCTTGCTGAAATATATGGAAATAGGAAAAGAGGGTCAAGTCAAGTTTATTTTACTAGAACGCTGAATAAAGAGCGTAGGAGTATGACGGAAACGGCGAAAGACATTTTGGTCACCTGAGTCAGCCGCACCTTCGGCAGCAACTTACAATTATCAAACTGGTAGAATGCAAAGAACTAAAGACAGGGGCGTACGCAGGATATTTTAATGAGGGGGGTTCAGTGACGTCATATCGTGATGACGTAAGTTTTTGTGACGTCAAAGCTATTATAATGCCATTACGAAGAAAACAATCCAGATATTATGAGTTGGATGGGTAATTTGAAAAAGACAAATTGATGTTTCGACTATAACAAAAGTCTCGTCAGCCTTGCTACGCACAGCCAATCCAGGCTAAACTCATTCCAGACTGTAAAGACTCTTTTTTGCTCCTTCTTTGCATCATCTTGCTGGATCCTGTAACTGTACATGCAGTTCGATAAACGTACCGGGATATTGATGTTTAAACCACCGACAAGCGCTGACGTTCACTGTGTTTCCTGGGCTGCATGCGCAGACACAGTGCCTGCCATGTCCCTCGCTTTTTCACGGGCGAACGGGTGGGCAGAGAGTTTTTTTGCAGGCTTTGGTAACTGGTATAGTTACAAACCGTAAACAAAAAATTCCTTCTCAGATTACCGGGAAAATAATGTTTAAACCAACCGGTCATTTCTATTTTTGTCGATTGTTTACAGAGAATCTGTGACATCATAATCCAGCATGTACTAATTTCTTGAAGGTTTTATCGGTTTTATTTCAAATGTTCTACCTTGAGCAGAAAGAGTAGAGGCTTAGATTTCGGGTGTGTAGTTGTTTTGAAGGTTGGAATTTTTTTTTTTTCAGGAAGGTGGGAGGTTGCTATGCTGCACTGATGAGACCATAATAAGGTCGAAACGCGTCTGCAGGTGCAAATGAGTGGGTTGCCATGGGGGCTTCTAATGAAGTGGGCTAGTTAGGCTACCGGTAACTTAGTTGTGGGTTAGTGGTTATAGGCTCTTTCATTGGGTATCGTTGTTTGGGGCCAGTCGCCTGCCAAAAATAGGGCACAACCTAGAAAAGAGATGAAGTCGAGATGTCCTGGTGAAGCAATGCAAAAAAGAGTCTTTACAGTCTGGAATGAGTTTAGCCTGGATTGGCTGTGCGTAGCAAGGCTGACGAGACTTTTGTTATAGTCGAAACATTAATTAATCCAGACATTTTATTCACACTTTTGCTTGATTCTTTGCGCTTCAATTAGGAGCGAAACGGTTTCGCAAAAACTCATGCTGTCAATTCGTGGTTAAAAATTTACTGAAAACATTTTAGTTGACCTCATTTTTGGGCCATAGTAAGGTTAACTGACTAAAATAGACTAGCTTTCGCAACGTCACAAGGTAATTGCTTACCTCCAAAAAAATCTTTTCAAGAGCCAACATTGATATAAACAACGCATGTAGACCTTGATGAAAACATTTAATATGCACTCATTATGAAAGGGGCAGTTTCCCGTGTCTTGAAAACTGAAGACAATAAAACATGAGAACAAACTGCCCTCCCTACCGAAACATTTTTAAATTACAATAAATTGCGCGCGAGAGGAATCTCTTATCATGTGATTAAGGTCAAAAACAGCGTCGATATTATCTAAGTATTTTTCACCCAAATCAAAGCGTCGATATCATGAAATGCTCTCAAGCACATAATCGGGGTGTCTAGGAAACAGAGCACTCCAGCTCCTGAGACAGTTACGGTGCGTAAAAACGATTTTGCCTCCCCCCATCCCCGTTCGGCCCATGGCCTCTTTAAATCTTTCGTTGGTCTAGTCTTCCTTGGCAGTATTTTTATTTTATTTTCAGCACTTGGATAGGGCAGAGTCAATTTAGGTTTTTATATTCTAATAATTTTTCAACAAGCCGGGCGGTTATAGCACCGTGTTAAAAATATCGCTATCGATGCAAAAGGTCTGAGGTTCAATTTCGATGCACGTCAAATCGGACACAGTGTAACCAACGGTTCGCCGCCGCTGCGACGATTCTTCGGAGCTCTGTTGCCCAGGCGCTAAGCCACGGGGTCGGGCCCCGCCACTCGCTACCACCCTTCGGTTCTACAGCGAGTTGATGAAACGAGTTGGCCTGCAGTGAAGATTTGATTTTTAAACAAAATTTTGTGTCCGGCCATAGTTACTGCGGATACACTGTACTTAAGGAAGCTCCTGCTTACCAGTTGCTTCACAGCAGCATCAATGACAAAAATGCAGTTCAAGCAAAACACATCAGAAAAGTTGGAATACCGGTATTGTTGCTTCGCATGGCAATAAAAGTTTCTCGAAATTAAATTAGAAAGTTGGACCGAACGGAACAACAAGACAGCAGTTTCGGCAAGCTCCGTACGAAGAAAAGTCGGTTTGTTTCAAAAAAGAAAGCTTTCTTTTTTTCTGCAATCGTCAACGTCATGCGCAGCGCACCAGAAAATGCACCGGTAGGCCTATTATTGGATCACAATGAAAGTTTTTCGAGATTTTGTAACCAAGTTGGATAGCATAGAAAAACATGAGAGCAATTTCGGCAATCTCGTTATGAAAAAGGCGGTTCGTTCCAAAAAGAGAGGTTTTCATTTCTTTAAAAATCTTCAATGGGGGGGATTGACCCCCGAAACCCCCACGTGCGTACGCCACTGGCTTAAGACATAGCAGGGCTGCGAACTCGAACTTGATCGTTTTTGCCGAACTCGAACTTGAACTCGATAAATGAAATTTTTTGAACTCGAAAAAAAACAATCGAGTTCGAGTTCACTAACTAATTGAGTCTTAATTACGAACATCCAGATCCGGCAGCAGAGCAGTCGACTTAAGGGGGCCAAGCGTTCATCGCGGGGGGTCAAAGTTTGAAATTAAGCACAAAAGCCGCTGTTTTCAAAAGAGTAAAGCTTTTTGATTGGGGGGCCAAGCATGTCGATTGGGAGACTAGACCCCCTGGCCCTCCTTGGCGCCGACTCTGCCGAAATTCTTGTTTTTGTCCAGGATGGATTAGGGGGGCATGGCCCCTTGCCCCCCCCTCCTGGCTACGCCTATGTTCTAAGCTTAACGTCTTCAACATGGAATTAGCAAAATTTATGCATAAATTCAGTAACCAAAATTGATGCTTCCAAAACACTTTTGTGACTATTTTACAAAACTCAACAACATTTAACAACACAACACTAGACAAAAACACAGGAATGACTTTTATCAATTTTACATTTCGACCGAACTAAAAAAAAAAAACTCTTTATCATATCTGTTTAAATATTATGGAAAACTGTTCCACAGGAACTTCGTCATGGTTCGTTTTTAAAGTTCAAACAATTTTAAAGTGATGCTCTGTTGAAATATAACTAATTGGATGAACTATCGACTGTTTCCTTTTAATTTTCAACCATGGTTTTTAAATAACTTTCTCTTTTTTTTAGCAATGCAATAAAACTTTGTTTTGCTTAAAATTCGTCACAATTGCAATTGAAACAGCTGTGTTAACGGCATCGAAGCTGTGTTAATTACTGTCTAATTTCGCTACTACATTCTAATACCTATGTATAAAGCAAAGTTGAGCAGTACCGCGATACTGTAACGCGGTACTTTTTCAGTACCGTTATCGGTACCGTCGACCTTTTAAAAAAATGTACCGTTTTTGGTACCGTCGTTACTTATTAGATCGTTTTACTCGATATTTCGGTAACTTTTTTTGAATAAACTTAAGAGAGCAAATGCGAAAACTTTTTCGGGATTTTCCGCAAAAAGCATCTTCAAAAAGTATCGCAAAACCCTGTTGTTGTAGATCAGTGGTCGGAAACCACCGGGCTGCGGCCCCTTGCCGGATATCCGATAAGGTAGATTAGCCGGATATCCGGCAAATTTGCTATCCCGTACATCCCGAGTTGCAAATAACGAAATTAAAAAAAAAATTCTCCAACGTCAGAGCTGGGCTACCTGCGGGCCGAATGCAGATCTTTTTTTTGCTCTTCACCAATTTTCAGTGGAAAAATAGATCTGCGGACGTGTATACCTTTTCATTATAGCTCATCAATGCTTTGTGGGGGCAATTTAGACCCACACTTTTCAAAAAGGGGCGATTGTGTAAAAAAGGTTGAAGGCCGCAGATTTAGACTATATGAAAAAATTTATTTCTGTGTCATTGAATCAAAGTATAACTATAGACCTGCAAATTCTGAGAAAAATGTAAATTTTGACTCATCTAAAAGTTCTGAGTATGCTGCTACTGATACGCCAACCTCTACTGAAAGTGGCATTAAAAGTGAAAACATTCTCCTTCAATGCAATGATGAAGTTCGCACTTCGCACAGCAAGAACCTTTGCAACAGTTATTTCGTATATATAGGCAGGGGTTACCACCGGCCCTCACCAAAAAATAAGCACGCTGCTGTTAGGTTACGAAAAAGTCAAAAAAAGGTCTTCACTTCCGCAGAATCTTGTTTTTTCCAGTAAAAACTGGTAAAGACCAAAAAAAAGGTCTTCATGTCAACAGAGTCCTGTTTTTTCCCCTAAAACTTGGTGTAGATAAAAAAAAAGTCTTCACGCCCGCAGATCCCTATTGTTTCCACTAGAATTTCAAAAATAAGCACGAGACTATAAAATAGGTACGTTTCTTAGAAATAAGCACATTCACGTTTTCTAAGACATTGCCTTTGAAAATAAGCACAAATCTTAGAAATAAGCACGAAACGGTAACCCTGTATATAAGCCATAAGTTTTTTTACGTTCTTAGTATTGTTCGAATATAGTAACGTGGCCAGATAAACAAGAGCGTGACAAGCTTTTCTGCTCTCCAGGGCGAGTTTCTGAAAATGATACTCCTTAGTTATACCAAGCCTCATAACTAACGCAGGATATCGACAGATTATGGATGTTGCCATACATGAGAATGCTTGTTTTAGTGAGCGTGCCGCTGTCGCCTTGTTGATATAACCGATGTATTCGCTTGCAGTGTCAAGATTCGCGCGTGACTACAACTCAGATCTAACACAAGCACCAGAAGCAACAAAAAAGCTTGATAACGTTTTAATTTTGTTGCTTTGCAAGACGTAAACCAAAACAAAAATCAATTTTTAAGAAAAATCAATTTTTAAGAAAATTTTTCGGTATTTTCGTTTGAAAAATACCGAAAATCGGTACCGAGTAACGATATCGTCGTTACTTTTTCAAAAATGTACTGTTATCGGTACCGACGGTACTTTTTTAGCAAAGTATCGGTACCGATATTGTCGTTACTTTTAAAGTACCGAGTGCCCAGTTCTGGTATAATGTGAAACTGATAAAACAAATTTGCATTCCTTTTTTGTTTGTGTACATTTATTATATTTTGCTTTTATATGAGTGTGAATTTCAATACTTTATGTTTTCAACGCTATGTCTAAGGGCTGCGAACTCGATCGATTATTAATCGAGTTCAAGAGACATTTGCAAGTTCGAGTTCAACGATTTATATTTTTCAAGTTCAAATTCTGCATTATTACCGGCGAAAGTTACATTTTTAAAAATTGTGTGTGAATAAATTATAGACCTCGTCAAAAAGTATAAAAGCAAAAGCTTCAAAAATCGTGGAGAAACTTCAAAATAACTTTTTGGGACCCAAGTTTAAAACACCGAGTGTGTTAGTCGCCAGTAGGGATGTGCCGAGTCGAGTTCGAGTACTCGGCCGAGTAATAAAGGCATTACTCGGACTCGGCCGAGTATGAATTGATACTCGGCCGAGTATTAAACCATTATCATTTTGACCTTTTTTTTGCTTTGTATCCGAATTTGAATCGAAATTAGGACTTCTACGGACGCGATGACCTTTTTTTTTGCTCTTCACCTAATTTTGAGTTCATATTTTGACGTCGTAGATACTCGGATTCGGCCGAGAAATGTCGTGAATACTCGTTACTCGGCGAGTCCGAGTAATTTTCCTTGAGGCACATCCCTAGTCGCCAGTCCTTCTATTTAAGACGTCAATGATTTAAGGGTTAATACACTTCCAGTGTAACAATTGACCCCAGCTAGCGTTTGGGGCAACTTGTTACAGACCGAACAGAACAAAAATATTCGTTCTTTTTCACTCACAAGCTCTTTGGAGCGGATGAATATCACAACAGAGTTAACTATTTGATGTTCTATCAGAAAAAAAATTTAGATGTTTTTTGAAAAAGTCAGTTTTCTGCGTTTGGGTTTTTAGTTGCAGGTTGCTGATCTTTTAAATTAGCTTCTTTCCTGAACATTTTCCGCGCAGGTGTAGATTATTTTGCACAGATGTTCTAACCATAATTAATAAATAGCTTAATAATACAACCTTTAACATAGGGTACTCCAAAATAATCTTTTTTAAATACCTTTTCGTTTTCTTGGGTTTCGCGAAAATCATTTTGTCTGATAGTAGTCTAGAAGCAGTAGAATTGATAACACAAGAAAAATTAGTTTATTTTGACTTCTAGGGGTGAGTGCGGTTGTAACAACGTGCCCCAGTAACAACTAGCTCCGGCCTTCCCTAAATCAAGTTTTGAGATCAATATCAATCGGAGTCGGACCGCGTACCATTACACTAACAAGCTGATAGCTCCAAAGAAAAATAACGGAAACCGAATGCACAAAAAATTTACAACACGGGTTTGAAAAAAACTAATAAAATAATTAATAAGAAATAATCTAGGAATAAATGCGAACAGTGGAAACACTAGTCCGAATACCGCAAAAAAAATTGAAATTTAAACGCTCTAAGCTATTGCCAAGCGCACAGTTCGCCAGCAATAATTGACGAGTCTACAAAAACACAACTACTGCGTACAAGGTCTTAAATAAACTTCTCCAGGTGTTCTCATGTAAAGCAAGTTTTCGCCGGAAAACGTTAAGTAGCCCAAAACCAATTACCGCAAGTGAAAGTTTTTTCTTAATGAAATAACAATGATCGAAAAAACTTTTGAAAAAGGATTTTTCTGTCGAAACGAACCTTTTTAATAGAAAAAAGTCAAGTTTACGATTAGCACTTGGAAGGTGCGTGACTACCAGAAGAGTAATTCTTTGAGAAGACGGAATTAGCCTACTCAAGAATAGGTCGAGGAATAGTTGATTTTTAAGAAATGTCCTGATGCATTTTAAACGGTGAGAAACACGGTAGTGACGGTACTTTGACAGACCTCGGTTGGTATCAAGGCGTAGTTGAATTTGATCAGATAACGTAATGTAAGCATTTCTGCAACAGTGTTGGAAATAGTAAATGTTAAAAAAAAAAAAAAAAACAAGTACGAAACTATGTTTGACCAAACGTCGATGCATTGTAGTTCTAAATAATTCGTAGGCTGTTGGGTAAATACAAAAGGCACGACCAATGACTACCGCGTGTTTATCCGAGTATAACGCGCAAAATTCAGTGATTTTCAATCAAAAATTAAGGGGTGCGCGTCATACACGAGTAAAAACACTGAAGACGAACTGGTGTGGGGTCGAGATCGAATCAGGCTCAGAGAAATGTGATGAAACTGATGATCCTGCCGACTGAGAAATTGATATAAATTCGAACAATTGTTTGATGAATTCGATTTTGAACGGTTTTAATACATAAATTGTAAATTTTATGAGTGAATGGTGCTCATACTGGCAGTTAGCATAACTAGTGTTACAGTGTACCATATGTTTTCAGTTAGTTTTTGTTATAGCCGCGTTTTTAAGCGAAATTATGAAAGCTCAAAAACCCAAGATTAGCCTACTGGACATCCTGTAATTTGTACGCTGTAGAATATATCGTCAAAAATCATTTTTTTAATTTGATTTGATTAATGGCACGCAATATAGTCAATGCTAAGGTTTCTATAATTTTTTACAGGTTTTGTGAGCATATTAAGGCACTTCCGCTGTAACGATGAAGAATCCCGCCGCCGCAAAGAAGTTCCACCTGGATTTGGTACAGATTGGTTATATCGCAATGTCTGAAATAAAATCTTCTTGACTCTTGGCATTCAAACTGTGAGCGAGGATAGCAACGCAAAAAGTTATCGCCAAAAGTCAAGCGTATGATGCATACCAACTCACTGTCAAAATTTGACCATTCAAAAGCAGACAGAGTTAAAAATAATTCATATTTTCTAGGGACTTCATTAGGCCTATAAATAATTACGAAGTAGAAGCGAAATGGTTGTGACAAAAAATTCTTACATTGTAATATCGACCTATTCATCCCTTAGCGCAGCTAACACGAAAGAGCACCTCAAAGTGCTCTGAATTTTTTAAAAGTTAAAAATTATTAGCTTAGCGTTTTTAAGTGTAAGAAAATTAGCGCGATTTTTACCCACATACAAACCTAATTTTTAAGCAGATGGATACATGTATGATTTGGTAAATGTATAAACATGCAATTTGAGTGTCAACTGTCCATTAACGCTGAATTGATACTGCATTTCAGGTAAATGGAATTCGTCCGAGTCCTCATTTAGAAAATACCGCCGTCCTACAATAAATGAAGCTTTAGGAAGAAAGAAGTCTTATATCCTTAACGAAGCAAAAATAAACAAGTCAACCTCTGTTGCATCTGTCATATGTGTGTCGAGATGAGACTAAAAAGCTACGTTTTGAAAGTAAAATCACTTACGGCTGTTAATGGTAATTTCTCGCTTGCAAACAACTCAACAAAATAGCTTTTAAAAGTAACCGACACGTCCGGTTAGTACCCTGGGTAAAATTTTTCTCACAGACCTAACAATATACACTTGTTTACTTTTTGGTTAAAGAGCAAATGTAATGAGAGCATAGCAACAAATTTCAAATTTATGATAAACAGCAGACTGAACCTGTACTTGGAAATGAATTTTTCTAACGTTAACGGCTTTTTATTTGACGAAAAAAAAAACGGTTAGAGTTGTTTGGTAGTCGTTAATGACCATTTACTTCTAAATCTATTAGAAGAAGCAAATTGTGAAAAATATGTACTACAGAACAATGCCCTAATTATGTTTATTTTTCGTCCAAAAATACATTACAAATCAATTATGTTTGTTTGCGCGCATTGTCGTTTGAAGCAAGTAAAATTAATCACCGTTACTTGTGAATAGATAGCAGGAAGCAAAAAAAAGGATGAACATAAAACTTGAACTGAGTTAGCTACGCAAAACGCTTGGAAATAGTGGAGGTATTGCATTACAGTTGTAGAGAAAGAGCAGATTCATTCATTAGTAGAAAATGAATAATGAATTCAAAACGGCAACTAAGAATTTTTCAACTATCATACAAATGCAAATGGCAAAAGCACTAGCATGCAAAAATAAATGCGCATTAAATAATTTTTTCATTCCGCACAGAAGACATTACCGCAATTAAAACAATTTATGCCATTATAATAAGGCAAAAATCATTGACAACGGGATGAAAAACAAATATATAATTAATTTTTAAGTCAAAGGAATAATAGATCTAAGAACATTAGGCTAAATAAAATCGCATTTTGGTGAGAAACAAAATACTGAAAGATCAGCTGATTTGCGTTAAAAGCAAAACAATGTAATTTAAAATTAACAACACCTAAATCTAACCCAATTCAAAATGATAAAAACATGGCTAAATGCTTCTTAAAAATGTTGTCAAATACAAAATTACATATGGATTAAAACATTAGAAAACAGCACATAATATTGCACACGAAATACCAATTATGATACACCATTGATATATGTTAAAACTCCAGCGCTCTTGTAACATAGCATGAAAATTTAATACTTGTTTTTTAGTGTTTTCCAATGATGTGTCGTTATTTATGATATGAGTCGCAAACTTTAATTTGTCCTTAACTGGCATTTGACCATTAATGTACATAGTTGCCTCGTCTTCAGAAACATTGTTACGCTTTTTTAGTCTTTCTAACTGAACGTCTGGCTCACAATACACAATGACAACTTCCTTCACAAATTTCAGCCAAAACTTTGTTTCAATTAAGAGTGGTATGTCTAACAAGACAAACTTTTTTCCATGCATGAAGTGTTTAAAAATTTGCCAAAACATAGTTATAGCAATTCTTGGATGGGTTATAGCATTTAGTTGCTTCCGCTTACTGGTGTCTTTAAATATAATATCTGCCAATGAAGCTCGATCAATAGTTCCATCAGTATTCAGTATTTCATGGCCAAATTTCTTAATTGCGTCTCTGTATGCAGGCTCTCCCGGCTGAAGAATGGATTTTGCAATTGCATCAGCGTCAACAACTGAACAACCACAATCTTGCAAAATTTTAGTAACTGTTGATTTTCCTGTGGCAACGCCACCAGTTATCCCAATTAAAAACATTATAAAAGCTAAAACTTTTTAAATCTGTCAATCATATTTACCATACAAGTTTATCATACCGGTACCGGTAACACAGATTTAAAAGTTACAACTTATTACTGGAACAATGTATTTCACTTGACTGCTTGATAAACTGTGAATGCAAGCACTGGTTTAACACCACATGGTTTAATAGTCTATCCAGTCTAATGACACAATGGCAAACATGCAGGCATTCTTTGGAGGTTTGCAGCATCGCATTGCACTTTGATTTACATTGAACTAATAAGATATGGGTAACATGGAATGTGGACTAGTTCAACCATCAGCAGAGGCTAGTCTGGGCGTACGAGCCCATAAAAATAACTACTTTATTTCATGATTCCTTCAAGCTCTCCCCAGTTGTACAGTACTAAAGCAAGCAGCAAGACAAAGTAATAAAATGAACTCAAGCGACAAATTTTGCAAGCCCTTGAGAATAGCCACAGCTAACACTTCACACAAAAGTGCACAATTGTACAGACATCAGCATTCAGCACTAGACTTTGTGTTGTTCTATTATCTTTGGTGCTGAGAGCTAACCACATAGCTAGACGATCCTACTAAACACCGCAAGGAACTACAAGGTACTGAAAACAGTGCAAAGAACTACAAGGAACTACAAGATACTTTCAAACGAAGTACAAAGTAGCTGAAAACACTACAAGGTACTTTTAAACCAACGACAAGGTACTTGAAAACACTACAAGAACTACACGGTACTTTTAAATCTACAAAACGCTTGAAAACACTACAAGGAACTTTTAAACCAACCACAAGGTAATTGAAAACACTGCTAAGAGCTGCAAGGTGCTTTTAAACCAACTACAAAGTACTTGAAAACACTACAAGGTACTTTTAAACCAACTACAAGGCAGTTAAAAACATCGCAAGGAACTTATAGGCTAATGACAAGGGCGTTAGGAACATCGCAAGGTTTGGAGTTGGGGGGTTGAAGTCGGGGGGGTTGGGGTCGGGGGGGGTTGGAGTTGGGGGGATGGAGTCGGGGGGATTGGGGTCGGAGTTGGGGGGTGGAGTCGGGGGGGTTGGAATCGGGGGGTGGGGGGTTGTAGTTGGTTTGAAATTACCTTAAAAGTCTTGTAGTTGATTTACAAGTACCTTGTAGTCTCTTGTGCTGTTTTCAACTACCTTGTAGTTGGTTTAAAAGCACCTTGTAGTTCCTTGTGCTGTTTTCAACTACCTTGTAGTTGGTTTAAAAGCACCTTGTAGTTCCTTGTGCCATTTTCAACTACCTTGTAGTGTATTCAGCTACTCTGCACTTGGTTTAAAAGTACCTTGTAGTTCTTTATAGTTGGTTTAAAAGTACCTAGTAGTTCCTTGTGCTGTTTTCTGTGCTGAAAAGTACCTTGTAGTTGGTTCAAAAATACTTAGTAGTTCCTTGTGCTGTTTTCAACTACCTTGTAGTAGCTATAAAAGTACCTTGTAGTTCCTTGTGCTGTTTTCAAGCATTTTGTAGGTTTAAAAGTACATTGTAGTTCCTTGCAGTGTATTCAGCTACATTGTACTTGGTTTAAAAGTACCTTGTGCCGTTTTCAACTACCTTGTAGTTAGTTTAAAAGCACCTTGTAGTTTCTTGTAGTGTTTTCAACTACCTTGTAGTAGCTATAAAAGTACCTTGTAGTTCCTTGTAGTGTTTTCAACTACCTTGCAGTTGGTTTAAAAGTACCTTGTAGTTCCTTGTGCTGTTTTCAACTACCTTCTAGAAGCTATAAAAGTACCTTGTAGTGTTTGCAAGCATTTTGAAGGTTTAAAAGTACCTTGTAGTTTCTTGTAGCTGAGAATAACCAGATAACTGCATAGCACTAAGAGCTTTTACGAATTGGCACAAACTTGCGATTTTTGAGCTACTTTTTGCAAGCAGCTTGCTATTTTTTTTGTTTTTGGCTAATTTTGATTCCAGAGTTGATTGCTTTTTTGAGTAATTTTTCCTCGAAGACGATAGATTCTTTTCTTCGGTTTTCCAAAAACAAGATAAAAGATAGTCTTTTGCTTAACAATACAATCAGATAAAATTGTTGGTTGATATTTTTTAGGATGCTAAACAGTGTGACGTCATGAGAAGCTTATAGGCCTATTTTAAATGGGACGGGTGTTACTAAATAGTACATGTCCGCGATGTCCACGATGTCCGCGATGTCAACGATGTCCGCGATGTCCCAAATTGCGATGTCCGCGATGTCCCAAATTGCGATGTCCGCGATGTCCACGATGTCCGCGATGTCCACGATGTCCAAGATGTCCAAGATGTCCGCGATGTCCACGATGTCCGCGATGTCCCAAATTGCGATGTCCGCGATGTCCACGATGTCCGCGATGTCCACGATGTCCGCGATGTCCCAAATTGCGATGTCCGCGATGTCAACGATGTCCGCGATGTCCGCGATGTCCACGATGTCCACGATGTCCGCGATGTCAACGATGTCCGCGATGTCAACGATGTCCGCGATGTCAACGATGTCCGCGATGTCAACGATGTCCGCGATGTCAACGATGTCCGCGATGTCAACGATGTCCGCGATGTCAACGATGTCCGCGATGTCCGATGTTGCGATGTCCGCGATGTGCGAAATTGTTCAGAATTAAAATGTGCGAAATTGTTCGAAATTGTTCAGAATCAGAATGTTCAGACTGTTAGACAAGTGATTTCATGGGCTTTTGTTTGACCACAGTCGCAGACGATGGAGAAGATGAACTTTTAAAAGAAAATAAAGACTGAGACTGCAGTAGTCTGCCTGAGTACTAAGCTATATACTGTACTTTGTGATTACCAGGTGATAATTCTTAGTTTGCAATGCATCAAAGTGCAAACAGAAGGCTATTTATTGTTGTTAAATCGCTAAATCCAATGTCAGTTGGGCAATGACTAAGAATAATACTGATATGTGAACATACTATCAGTCAGTCAGTGGCGGTTTTTGCTTCACATTGTGGAATAGGCTATCAGTACCTCTGAAATTATTGGGTGGGAAGTTGAAACTCAGAAC